>CM057338.1:777330939-778530939 GCA_030015575.1 Agapanthus africanus | reverse complement strand
CGATAACTAGGTTATATCGCATATAACCATTCGACACATTCATCGCGAGAATGAAATACGGTATCACATACACGCATTATTCTCGGTCCCGCACATATCTCATATGCGCTCCTATTTCGTTTCGCTTGAGCCAGGAAACCTCTGTGTAGGACTCTAAAGACTCGTCAATACGCCGGCAGCGGATGATGATCATATCAAACATCCACAAGCCGCAAGCGGTCTGCTAAACGTAACGGCCACCCGGGTATTGAGCGATCAGAAGATCGACGAGCAAGCCCGCTCACACTCCAGTGAATCCAACCAGTAACACTACCGTACAGTCCGGTCTGATCGTCTGATATGTCGCATATCTTGCCTAGGGGTGGTAAACGTCAGACCCCAATAGCTCGATAAGTCGTGTCGATATGAGGTCTATAACTGTTCGAGAAACTACTGGTAACACTTACCAGTAAATCTCAGCAACCCTGGCCAGGGATTTCCTGTTATAGCCAATCGAACACAGCACAACATCAACTCCCTATACCGGGAGAGACGAATCCCCTCCTATCGCTCATTGCCTCCATGTGACTCGGGACTGTACCCAAAAACCACCGTTTTGCACGCCCTCTTGGACGTGGTAAGATGGAAATCAAAGCACAGTGGGAACCACACAAGACTCTATGACGATCTTGGGTCAACAGACTACTCTGTACCAGTGTCACCAGAGAACTGCCATCTGACGTGAGGTATAATACCATCTGGGAGTTCTCGGCGAGTCCGTCCAGTGTACCCAGTCTCTACTGAGCACCCGTATATCATCTCTGATGTCAAACACCAATGGATATGGGATCATCCATCGCCCATCTGTATGGGTCGAGAAGGTACACGCTAGTCTACTCTGGTATATCGATTCCCCGTCTCGATACACCCACGACTAGAGACTTTGAAGGATGTACTTATGGACTATCATGTCCCCACTAGTATGATCTGCATCATAGTCCAGGTAGTCAAGTACAGATCCTAAGGGCTTTACCAACATGTAACAGAGAGACAATCAGCATACACGTTAAGGTAAAGAGTAACCAGATAGCATACTATCATGTCGAGCAAGAAAGTCCTCCCTATATATGTCCCAGCATCCACTACAATATACATCCTATGTACAGTAATGGCCTCTAGGGCATACATATAACTAACAATCTCCTACTTGCACTAGGGCCATCTGTAGCAGTGGTTGTAGTATCTCATACTCAACCATCCCATAAAAGTCTCTCTCTGGGAACAGGCCTTTGTGAGTGGATCCGCTGTGTTGTCCTCTGAGTCTACTCTCCTAACCTCGATCTCCCTGGAGATCAACTATCTCCATGATCAGGTGATACTGCCTTAAATATGTCTGGATCACTGATGGGACCTGCGTTCCTTGGCATAAGCCACAACTCCATTGTCACACAATGGGAGGAACAAAGTTCATCTCATGAACCAATATACACCCAGACTTCCTCTTTGGTAGCATCTTAAGTAGCGATGTATCCAGCCTTTATCGTCTAGTATGTCACGGTATCTAGCTTGGAACTCTTCCAACATACCGTCCCTTTACTTAGGGTAAAGACAATGCCTGTGACTGACATTCAGTCGTTTTATCATCCTGGAACCATTCCAGTGATTCTCCCCAGGGTCAATTGATACTATCTCACTACAACTAGTGAGTATCCTAACATCCAATTAGATCTATCTCATAGATCCAAAATCCAGGATTTAGGAGGTATCACTTTGATCCTATATGGAGAATCATGGTGATAAGCGGAGATTGATCGAGCGTAGCATAGGAAACTCCTTCCCTATCAAGAGTATGTCATCCTCGTACTCTACGAGGATCATTACCATACTCCCTACTACCTTTTTGTATATACAAGGTTCATCTACCATTTTGATGATATCAAACTCTTTGACTACTTCATCAAAACAGATGTTCCAACTCCGCGATGCCTGCTTTATCCTATAAAGCATCTTGCACACGTTTCCGCTGCTCCCACTGTCTACGAAGCCCTCTGGCTGTGTACTTATAGACGCTCTCTTCCAAATCATCATTTAGAAAAGCAGTCAAGACACCCAACCACCAGATATCGTAGTCATGGTATGTAGCCGTGGCAAGTAGGATCTGGATGGACTTAAGCTTGGTTACTTGAAAAAGGTTTCATCATAATCCACGCCTGGTAAATGATGCAAACTTTTAACAAGTCTAGCTTTGAAAGTCTCAACTTTTCGATGTACACCAAGTAATCTTCTCAAGATATAACTGCTCCTGATGGGGATTTAACCCTTCAGATATAGCAACCAAAGTCCATACTTTGTTGGTGTATAAGGATTCCATCTCAGATCGATAAACATCCATCCATTCTTACAGAGTCTTACTCTTGATGGCCAGCTCGAAACTAGTTGGGTCATCATCTCATGATGTAATCCTCACTCCCACTGTCATAGAGAAACCGAAGTATCTCTCAGGCGGGTGAGGAACCCTACTAGATCGGCGGAGAGGCTGAGGTTCGTTGGTAACTATTGAATCATTTGGCTCTATCAAATCATCTTCTGTAGTTTGCATAGCTGGAACCTTTCCAGTTGTACATAACAGACCTTGCCTCGAGCTTGTCCGGATTTTGCTTTTAAACATAGGCCGGACAACCCCAAATCTTAACTAGCTTAAGACATGGGCTCTTCCCTTTCCATATCACATATGAAATGGTAGGTAACTGATTTGATTGGAACCCTATTCAATAGGTATGCAACTTCATAAGTGCATAACTCCCAAAAGGAAAAAGGTAACTCAGTATTACTCATCATAGAGCACACCTTATCACATAGGGTGTAATTGCTCCACCCCGATATACCATCGTGCTATGGTATATACGGAGGAGTAATGCTGAGAGAGAATCTCATTCTCCTTTAGAATAGTCCAGGAATTCCGTACTCAAGTATTCTCCTCCTTGATCTCATCAAAGGACATAATACTTATACCCGTATTTTGGTTCTCTACTTCTCGCTTATATTCTGTGAATATCTCAAAAGGTTCGGACTCATGTTTCAGCAGGAACATATGACTGAATCTTGAGAGATTATCAGAGAACGTAATGAAGTATAAAGAACCAGTCATGGCATATGTAGACAGGGGACCTTCATACATCAACATGTATCATCCCAAGAGTTCACTAACTCTTTCTCTGTTTCCAGTAAACGGAGCTATGGTCATCATATCTTTGTGACATGACTGGCAAGTTTCACAAGATGTAAATTCAAACTGATTTAAATATACATCTAAATGTAACTTCAGCCAGTCGGGTCGCATTGATCTGACCTAGTCTACAATACCTCAAGAAGAATCCGTTCATTTCTGAACTCTTCCTCTTGTATGTGTTCCGTATACTAAGAACTGTAATTTGATTTAGAACATCAATGCTTTTAGATAACGTGCCTGAACCGATCAACTTTTGATATAGGAAATGTTCAAAACATTATCCAACAACACAAAATTATATCATTTCTTTACTAATAAAGAGACTGATATGATTTTGTATATCAGGTTCGGTATCTAATAACATTCGTTCAGAATCAATGTATTGTAATACAGGGTGACAGTGACCGACAGACTTGGCTGCAACTCTTGCCCCGTTTTCTGCCTCATGAAACTTATCACCCGTTCTCAGTTCTCTACCTATCTGTAGCCCTATGTAACATATTACATATCTGGGATCCTGATCTGGTATCACATACCCAGGACGTAGAGGATACAGAGAAACAGTTCTTTGTAATGAACATACCCGAAAATGATGCATCAGCATGCACTCTCTTCGTTTGGGCGGCACGGGAAATCTGGTATTCCCCAATTTCCTGCTCTGTCTTATAACAATTATAAGTTGGAGCGGGACCAACGTTCCCCAGCTCAGTATAACAAGCGGGTTCGGTCAATAATCCGTATTATTATCTTGATTAAGGCGTGATATGGTCGCTACCTGGAGAGAGAGAGAAGTAAACACTCAGCGTGCGCTCTGTCAAGAATACATTGGTTATTATTTTATCTAATCAGGATGGCTCCCACTGCTTTTTATCAAATCTTCCTTCAAACCCTAAAAGGAAAGACTAGCCGGGATTAATTACACACTACAAGTTCGCCAATCTTTCAGCCAGGCCAGTGTCGGTACTTTGAGGGAGGTTCCCCGTGCTTTCGCACGGACCTAATTACAGTAAACCTCGTTTTCCCAGAGGCGTAACCCCGTTGACACTTTTCTAGACACCCACTTGATCGGCTAATTGTAATGTATAAAACTCTCCCAGGAGTAACTCTTACTCGCAGCGGTTATCGGGATCCAACTATCTCATAGAAGGTATGCAATCTCATTGCAAATTTCAACACTTGAAATTCCCGATAATATTTTGCCCCTAGCTCGCTATGACCCTGACGAATGCCAAACAACCCATAGTCCACTAGTCAAGTTCAACCCGTACATTTCTTGATCGAATTAAACCCACCCGCACGACCCTTGACGAATGCCAAACAACGCCGTACGAATACCCTAATCCAATCGCATCATATGCTCAAGCAGATAAATACTAGTTAGCTACCGTACACTACGCCTTGACGAATGCCAAACTACCGCAGCACGAATACTAACTAGTACATATCTGAAATGACGGAGGGCTACGACAGGTTTTTCTGAAAACCTATTGCGTAATGAACTTGATATCGTTGTAGGATCGAATGAATTTAAAATGGAGTGCTTTTGAGGCTTTTCTAGTTTTGCTAAAGGAGTCACTCCCGGTGAAGGGATCGTCGGTCCTTTCCTCGTCGAATGAGGTGCGGGATATATCATATATATCACTGTGCAAAGCAAAAACACTTAAAAGCAATCAAAATACAAACCGAGGGTGTAGCATCTGCCAGTTATCGCTAAAGGAGTCACTCCCGGTGAAGGGATCTCGGTCCTTTCCCTATCGAATAAGGTGCAGGATATATCGTATATACATCTGTGCAAAGCAAGAACTGTAGCTACCTGTTTTATTTTGAAATTCAATTCTACAACATCTTAGGTTTCTTTTATTTCATTAATCACATTAATGAAGTCCCATCTATTATGTACCTAAACATCACAGATAAATACGACGTACACTTATGCCATCCGCATTCGCCTCGATGTCCCCTCGTGCACCGTTAGGTTAGGTAACTAACGGCAGAGCGGGGCAGGGCTAGCGCGGGTGTAAAACATAAGTAACGCCTATATAATATATCATATATACTATATACTGTATCTATCATAGAACATCACATGATCACATCACAGATATCGCAGCAGAAGAAACATATGAAATATTTGATATACTAGGACGTCCGTGTTTTCAATACGAGCCAGTATAAAACACGGATTCCACGGTCGTGATGAATAGCCAAACCCACACCCCTAGACCCCTACGAGAGCGGCAAGCAACCCTACCAATTCTGGAGTTAGGAGACCCGGACTCGACTCCTCGAGTTGGTCTCCCACTGGACTCAAGAACCCGGTTACTTGTGCCCTCCTCCTTGGGTCTATCCTAGTGCAGAAAAGTAAATAATATACAAGAGGTGACAACTTCCGCAACCTGGAAGCGCCCCAATAAAAGAATATTACATACAAGTTTTTACATAAATGAAAATGAAAAACACTCATCTCACATAAAAACCCCCGGCTATTCAAACACGACGATCCAATATAACATATCCAGCAACACATAACATCACATGTCATCAACGTAAGTAAATATGCGCATCCCAATTGTCGTTGACATATAGCAACGAAACCGGTGATATCACATATTACACTTACGGTCACAGAAAAGAAAGTATAAAACTACAACAGTTGGAATCCGCAATCACCTCAGATATCGCATGCCTGACCAAATGAATTTCTTAGACATCGCATGCCTAACAATTATAAACCCCGCATTTTAGTCTCATTATCGAAAACACTTTTCAATACCAAGTCGGGCAATTCAACAGGATTCCCGACATTTTGATCGAATGCTCGTCGCAAACTTTAGTAGGTGGCCGCACCCCCGATACCGTCGACGAAGTGCACCAAGGCGGAACACCGCTGCCGCGAGCACCCGAACGGATGCTTTCGGCGACGGGGTTCTCCTACAGTCACTTGGTCGGGGCTATGGAGTGAGGCTGTCTATTAAGTTTACCCGGCGAGTATCCGCGTACACTACGTGATTGCAACGGACTTTTGATCACATCAAAATTCCGTGACAACCGATCAAGTGAGACTAAACTGCTATGTTTATAACATTCATTCAGTTATCACATAACTTTTGTGAATTCCAATTATTGTAACCCATTCCAGATAAATAGAAAATGTTAAACTTTCCGATCGAACAATCGAACACCCAAGTTTTCCCGGTACAGATCAACACATGAAACAAGTCTAACAATATTCAATTCGTGCCTCAGTACCAACGGTCCAGCCGTAGAAGGGTCAAGCCAACGCCTCACATGTGGCACGCCGTACTGCCCCAAACCCGAAGGTTCAAAGGGCAGTTCAAGACGGTCACATAATCGAGTTAAGGTTTGTTGTCTTCTAGAGGGACCATCGCGTTACTTGCACTACTTAGAACGTCGTTAAACTACGGAAAAATCCAACACTTGGAAATTTCCCGACAGGGGAAAAATTGGGTATTTATATCCGGTCGAACTTTTTAACATATTCTAAAATTTATCCGGAAAGCCACACAGACAAAATTTGAAACCCCGATCGAATCTTTGATTCCCAATACAACCCAAAAATGCTCAATTGTTTACTGCATATTAAAAATTCCCAGGAAAACCAACACTGAAAAATAGGAGTTACTGTGCAAAATTCAATGGCAGATAAGACAAAATGGCCGCGGAAGGGCCGCATTAGCACGCTAATGCCGCGGTTCCACCGCACTTTAGAAAGATCATTAGGTAATTTTTGCATCTTAATTCTTAGATTTTCCTGCTGATTTTTCTGCATATTTTTAATTTGCAAAAATCCACATTTTACAAAAAAGTCCAGAGAGCATTTTAAAGTCGGGGTTTCGGGTCGATCGGACTTCTAACTCCGTCTACGCATCGCCTAAGGCTCTAGCTAGGCTCTGATACCACTGTAGGGTTCCTAGGCACACTAGTGAGGTCTCACAAGCCATCGACCATGGCAATTTCAAAAATTAACGGTGCCGAGAAACCCGACTACGGATCGTTTGCTAGAAAACTAGGCGAAAAGATAACTAGTTAACAATTAACTAATGGGATATCAGAAATACAACCTTTGTAGATCCAGTGCTCCACCTCCACGGCTCCGCAACGAGGTCCTCTCCGCTGTCCAAATCAAATCCGGGCTCTAGAGTCGGCTTCGTCGGAGAAAAAGCGAGCTAGGTCGTCGATGTCCATGCCGAAGATGATCTACGTCGAGGCATCGCTAAATCAAGCTCCGACTTCACCATGTCAAGAAACTTGTGAAGTAAACACACTCTACTACTTGGCAAGAGGTAGAGGATGAAGAAATAGGAAGTGGGTAGACTTTAGAATTGGATTTCACACTCATTTTCATCAATCACCATTGATGAAGTGAACTTTCTTCATGTGAAGAAGATGAAGAAGAAGAAGAAAGAATTATGATAAGTTATTAGAAAATAGAAAATAATAGAATCCTTATCATAATTCTAACTATGGTAATATGTAGAGAATTAACCAAGGTTAGTTGAATGGTTAGGGTTAAGAATGAGATAAGAATGGTGGACTTTGGTCAAATCTTCATGAAGTTTCAACTAAACAACAAAAGAAGCCACCATTCTTTTTCTCATTTTCTTTTATTCATTTATCAAAAATAAATGGATAACTAAATAAGATAAATGAATAACAAATAATAAACCCTAACCATTTCATTAACCAAGGTTTAATACTTTACACTAAACCAAAAGAATGTATCATCAAACTTGATACAAGCAAGTGCACAAAATCATATCACATATATAATGTGCACATCCGAGTGAGAAAATCCATCTTAAGTAAACCGATACTAGTTGATGCAAAGTAATATATCAAATATATAATTATACATTAAATCATTAAATCAACACTTGATTTAATGATCCGGTCATATCGCATATAACCGACTAGTATCCAATGTATCGGCTTATCGAATCAACCCTCGATTCGATAACTAGGTTATATCGCATATAACCATTCGACACATTCATCGCGAGAATGAAATACGGTATCACATACACGCATTATTCTCGGTCCCGCACATATCTCATATGCGCTCCTATTTTGTTTCGCTTGAGCCAGGAAACCTCTGTGTAGGACTCTAAAGACTCGTCAATACGCCGGCAGCGGATGATGATCATATCAAACATCCACAAGCCGCAAGCGGTCTGCTAAACGTAACGGCCACCCGGGTATTGAGCGATCAGAAGATCGACGAGCAAGCCCGCTCACACTCCAGTGAATCCAACCAGTAACACTACCGTACAGTCCGGTCTGATCGTCTGATATGTCGCATATCTTGCCTAGGGGTGGTAAACGTCAGACCCCAATAGCTCGATAAGTCGTGTCGATATGAGGTCTATAACTGTTCGAGAAACTACTGGTAACACTTACCAGTAAATCTCAGCAACCCTGGCCAGGGATTTCCTGTTATAGCCAATCGAACACAGCACAACATCAACTCCCTATACCGGGAGAGACGAATCCCCTCCTATCGCTCATTGCCTCCATGTGACTCGGGACTGTACCCAAAAACCACCGTTTTGCACGCCTTCTTGGACGTGGTAAGATGGAAATCAAAGCACAGTGGGAACCACACAAGACTCTATGACGATCTTGGGTCAACAGACTACTCTGTACCAGTGTCACCAGAGAACTACCATCTGACGTGAGGTATAATACCATCTGGGAGTTCTCGGCGAGTCCGTCCAGTGTACCCAGTCTCTACTGAGCACCCGTATATCATCTCTGATGTCAAACACCAATGGATATGGGATCATCCATCGTCCATCTGTATGGATCGAGAAGGTACACGCTAGTCTACTCTGGTATATCGATTCCCCGTCTCGATACACCCACGACTAGGGACTTTGAAGGATGTACTTATGGACTATCATGTCCCCACTAGTATGATCTGCATCATAGTCTAGGTAGTCAAGTACAGATCCTAAGGGCTTTACCAACATGTAACAGAGAGACAATCAGCATACACGTTAAGGTAAAGAGTAACCAGATAGCATACTATCATGTCGAGCAAGAAAGTCCCCCCTATATATGTCCCAGCATCCACTACAATATACATCCTATGTACAGTAATGGCCTCTAGGGCATACATATAACTAACAGTCTTATAACAATTATAAGTTGGAGCGGGACCAACGTTCCCCAGCTCAGTATAATAAGCGGGTTCGGTCAATCCATCCATATTATTATCTTGATTAAGGCGTGATATGGTCGCTACCTGGAGAGAGATAGAAGAAAACACTCAGCGTATGCTCTTGCAAGATTAGATTGGTTATTAATATATCTAATCAGGATGTCTCCAACTGTTTTAGTCAAATCTTCCTTCAAACCCTAAAAGGAAAGACTAGCCGGGATTAATTACACTCTACAAGTTCGCCAATCTTTCAGCCAGGCCAGTGTCGGTAGTTTGAGGGAGGTTCCCCGCGGTTTCGTACGGACCTAATTAAAGTAAACCTCGTTTTCCCAGAGGCGTAACCCCGTTGACACCTTTCTAGACACCTACTTGATCGGCTAATTGTAATGTGTAAAACTCTCCCAGGAGTAACTCTTACTCGCAGCGGGTATCGGGATCCAACTATCTCATAGAAGGTATGCAATCTCATTGCAAATTTCAACTCTTGAAATTCCCAATAATGCTTCTGCCCCTAACATGCTATGACCTTGACGAATGTCAAACAACCCATAGTCCGCTAGTCAAGTTCAACCCGTACATTTCCTGATTGAATTAAACCCACCCGCACGACCCTTGACGAATGCCAAACAACGCCGTACAAATACCCTAATCCAATCGCATCATATGCTAGCAGATAAGCACTAGTTAGCTACCGTACACTACACCTTGACGAATGCCAAACTACCGCAGCACAAATACTAAGTAGTACTTATCTGAAATGACGGAGGGCTACGACAGGTTTTTAAGAAAACCCTTTGCGTAATGAACTTGATATCGTTGTAGAATCGAGTGATTTAAATGGAGTGTTTATAAGGCCTTTGCTAGTTTCGCTAAAGAGGTCCTCCCGGTGAAGGTATCGTCGGCTCTTTCCTCATCGAATAAGGTGCAACATATTTCACAAATATCACTATGCAAAGCAAAAACTATAAAAACAATCAAAAGACAAACCGAGTTTGTAGCATCTGCTAGTTTCGCTAAAGAGGTCACTCCCGGTGAAGGGATCTCAGCTCTTTCCTTATCGAATAAGGTGCAGGATATTCTACAAGGAATACCTCTATGCAAAGCAAGAACTAGAGCTACCAGTTTTTGAGACAAGTTTCTACAACATCTTTAGGATTCTTTTAGTTTCATTAATCTCATTAATGAAGTCCCATTTTATTATGCTTCACAAGCATCACATTTGAAACGAAATCAGCAATATAACATATATCTCATATATATATAATATAAACATTCGTCTTAGGCAGAAATATGATCTCATCACAGAACATTGCAGCAGAAGATAACATATGAAATATTGGATATACTAGGATTTCCGTGTTTTATGCGAGCCTATATAAAACGCGGATTCCACGGTCGCGATGAATAGCCAAACCCACATCCTTAGACCCCTAAGAGAGCGGTAAGCAACTCTGCTAATACTAGAGTTAGGACACCCAGTCTCGACTCCTCGAGATGGTCTCCCACTGGACCGTAGAACCCGGTTACTTATGCTCCCCGCCTTGGGTCTATCCTAATGCGGAAAAGTAAATAATATACAATGGTGACATCATCCTCAACCCGGAAGTGCCTCAATAAAAGAATATTACATACAATGAATTTTACATGAATGAAATTGAAAAACTCTAATCTCACATAAAACCCCCGGCTATTCAAAATACGACGATCCAATATAACATATCACAGCAACACATAACATCACATGTCATCAACGTAAGTAAATATGTGTATCCCAATTATCGTTGATGTATAGCAACGAAACCGGCGATACACCACATATTACACTTACGGTCGCAGAAAAGAAAGTGTAAAACTACAACAATTGGAATCCGCAACCTCCTTAGACATCTCATGCCTAACAAAATGAATTTTTTAGACATCGCATGCCTAACAATTATAAACCCCGCATTTTAGTCTCAATATCGAAAACTCTTTTCAATATCAATTCGGGCAATTCATCAAGATTCCCGACATCCTGATCGAATGCTCGTCGGAAACTTTAGTAGACGGACGCAACCCCGGATGCCGTCGACGGAGTGCACTAAGGCGGAACACCGCTGCCGCGAGCACCCGAACGGATGCTTTTAGCAACGAGGTTCTCCTATAGTCACTTGGTCGGGGCTATGGGGCATGGGTATCTATTAAGTTTACCCGGCGAGTATCCGCGTACGCTACGAGATTGCGACGGACTTTTAATCACATCAAAATCCCATGGCAACCGATCAAATGAGACTAAACTGCTAGATTTATAACATTCAAATTAGTTATCTCATAACTACTTGTGGATTCCAAATATTGTATCACATTCAAGATAAATAGACAATTTTAAACTTTCCGATCGAATTAACAAACACCTAAGATTTCCCAAATAGCTCAACACTTGAGCGGAGTTCAAAAAGTCCCAGAACATGTCGCAGCACCAATGGTCCAGCCGTAGAAGGGTCAAACCAACGCCTCACATGTGGCAACGCCGTACTGCCCCAAACCCTAAGGTTTAGAGGAGGTTCAGACGATCATATAATCGAGTTAAGGTTTGTGTTCTTCTAGAGGGTCCACAGATTCGCTTGCATGTTTTCCGGAAAGTTTAAAACTCAGGAAAAATCCAACACTTGAAAGTTTTCCGACATGGGAAAAAGTGAGTTATTGATATCCGTTCGAACCTTTTAACACGTTCTAAATTACCCGGAAAAAGTTAAACGAAGTTAAATTATCCGATCGAATCAACGAGTTCCAAATATATCCCAGAAAGCTCAACACTTGAGTAGAACTAAAAATTCCCAGAAGCATGAAAAATACCCAAGAATATACCCATGAAGTATTAGCCCCCAAGTCCACAAGTTGGCCGCGGAACCACCGCCAAACGCATGGTTTGGCCCCAGTTCCGCGGTCACTTAAGTGATTTGTGGCTTCGTACTTCACATTAATCCTTAGAATTCCATGCAGGATTTTCTGAGTATTTTTAATACGAAAAATTTCAACTTTTGAAATTTTTTCCAGAAACTAAGTTTTTATGGGGTTTCGGAGTTCGATCAGACTTCAAACTTCGTCTAGACAACGTCTAATGCTCTAGCTTATGTCACGACCCGAAAGTACGGAACGTGACCAGCACTTAGATTACGAAGCGTCTAGAGGCGCCACGTAACCTAAGTAAGCCGAAGCCCAGAAATCTAAACCATAAAAGAAGAAGAAGAAGAAGAAAAAAAAGAAAACAAGTTTAAAAGCATCAGCAAATTTTTCCAAAAATTTCGGTAGAGTCTCCTCTGTAAAAACTGGCCCCAAACGGGTACAACAAGTATAATATACATAAACAATAAAAAGCATCCCCAAACGGGAGCTAGCATCGACGCCAACAGGCGGAAACAACCACAACAAGCACAATAATATACAACGCCAAAGGGCGAGGCTCAAAACTCAAAAGAAAACAAAACCACCAGATCAGAATAATACATGCGCGACTCTAAGGTCGAAATAAAAGACTGGTCCAATAACTTATCAAGTAATACAAGTATGGTTGATGGAGCTTACTAGATACAAATGAAAGAATAAAAATACAATGGTGGTTCAGATACAAGTGAACCAACCTACCGTGCAAATCACCCTGAAGAAAAGATGTGCCAGCAAGCTGCTAGGGAAACCTGTACATCGAACATGTAATAAAATTTAGCACAATGGGGGTGAGTTGCCAACTCGTGAGTAGAAGACATCTACGAAAAGAAATCGAATGAACGACGCTATCCTAGGTCATAAAAATACATTACTAAGTCCCAATCATCTAGTAATAGCAGGGTAATACTACGTGTAAGTGCAGATACTCCGTGCTCGTGTCAGTGCCTCATATAGTACTATGTCATATGAATGGATATGCATGCACCATGAATGTAAAATAACCAATCCTGAAATCCAGATATATCTGTATAAGCAATCTTTAGCTGTTATCATAGTAAAACGGGTGTAGAAACCAGAAATATCAACAATGAAATCCATGGAAATCCGTGTCAAGTATCGACACAAACATGTAAATCTCAAGTCTCATAGTCTCAATATCTCGGGCTCCGTCTGTCCGGATCGGCCCATATCATCAAATCTCACGACAACGGTCGGTATCCTCCGGATATCCGCCGCGCCAGACATCACCGGTAGGTAGCCTTCCCCTGCCAGGCTCATCATCTACAACTCGACCTTCTTGCCCCGGGGTACCATACCGGGCCCACCATGTACCCGAGACGGTTCATCCACTCCTCGAATCGGGTCTCGAAATCCATCAGAAAAAAAGAAATCTCATGGTGGACGACACATACATCACGAGAAAACCGCATCTTATTTTAAAAAGAGAACAGGAGAGAGAGAAAAGTTTGTTTATATATTCTTGCGGTTTTCCCCAAAAATCCAGAAATCTCATAGAAATCCAAATCTTAAAATCATGAGTAAGTATATGATAAGTGTCGGCATATGCACATGATACTGCATGATAACATGATAATATGAATGCATGAATGTCAAGTAATAAATATCATGTCTATACTAACATCAGAGAGTAATCACAATATTATATCGGTCTAGTTGTTAACTGATTCTATCAATAAAAGACAATATGATCTAAAGTGTACGTGACATAGCAATTACCGATGATGATGTGTGTGAGCCGGCAAATAGGTGTGCGTGGAATATGCGCATCATCGGTAATGGTGCTGGTGTCCTAACAGGTAAGGTTTTTACTAATTATAGCAACATATGTAAGAACATGCACCATGATGATTACAGTACGAATGTAAAGGCAGATGTGCATTATCCACTCCTCTGCGATATACGAGTACAACTACCACTATATGAATCGAACCTAACTAGTGTCCATCTAACCTCCTAAGGAACTAAACCTAAGAAACTAGTCAATAAGAAACAAGAGTCTACCTAAGGTCTGAATCAATATCTCTAATAGTCGGCGATCCAGCCTCAATAGCATCACGTACGTAGTACGGCTTCCTCGAATCAAGAGTGCGGATCAATCATCATATCTATGCCTCGTACGGTAAAATCCATCGTATGGCATCCCAATATCGGGGTACGGGTCAAGTATCTCCTAGGTGTCTCATCATTCGTATAATGTCTTCATCGACACATCTCATGATCAAGGTGCTAAACTGTAATTGCATACATCAAATCATATATCATTTCCATCATAATATGCATCATTAGTTTATCCTCAGAAATATCATGTCATTTGTATCATATTGTTATTAAGTCATACTGATATCATATCGTCATCAAGTCACACCTATATGATATCAACATCAGGTCACACCTATATGAGATCGACATCAGGTCACACCTATATGATGTCGTAATCAAGTCATACATATATCATATCGTGATCAGTCACAAGCTACAGTCCATGTACTATTTTAGAGTCCCATGTTCATTATCTTATTCTCTAATGATCCGCTAACACTTAATACGACTGTATAGCCAAGAATCACGGCATCAAGCCCAGTTATACTGTTTCATCATACCTCGGATATCATATCACATCAATGTATCCCATACACGTGTTGTATATATATATACCAATACCTAGTCCTATATGTATATATACATGCACGTATACACCATGTCGAGTTTCAGTGTGTGCGTGTGTGTGTTTCTACCTGAAACCTACGAACCTCTTCCAAGGTACTCATCCTCTGATATGATTTCCCTAAATCAGTCTAGTCTAGCCTAGGGTTATTACTAGGGTCCTGCGCATTAAGAATCTACGGTCACATCTGGCTTCCTAATGTCAATAAGTATTATTCCTACTCTACATTGCGGGGGTGCTAAACGCCATCCACCCGACTTCCCTCCGTAGATATACATCTACTCACCTGGTCCATGTCTGCCGAAGACGGTGTCGCCATCCTCCTCTTCATCGCCCGCAGTCCACGTGAGGGGTACCTAAACGCAAACATATAAATAGCATCGTAAACTGAATCACATACAAAAGTCAAAACGACGCAAGAAACAAGCATAGGTTAAAACCTATGTCCCGTCTACGCAAAAGCACCAAATATCGCTCGATATCGGCGTACAAACTCCGATGGATCAAGATAACATCAACAAATAACTCATAGTTTTAAAACTCGTTACTTATAATATATAACATGATTAAATCCATCGAAACCCTAAAAATCGATCAAACCGTCCAATTTTGTAAAACCCGAAAATGCCAATTTACCGTTTTTCATCAAAACTTGACATTTAAATGAAACCAATGGTCATAAAACTCATTAAAAAGCATAACTAGACTATACAAACCATTACTATATTTTTTAACACACTAATTTATATTACTTTGAAAATTCTAGTTTGCAAACTTGCCCGATTTCGATACTTTTAAGCAAAATTTCACAATTCACTTCCAACCTTTATTTTGCATATATTAAAGTGTTAAACCACATCAGGAAACCTTAAGAATGAGTTAAATCCCTAACTACATTTTTAATACTACATTTTAAATTAATTTCTTTTTTTGATGAATTTTGAAGTGTTTTGAGTTGGAACAAATGGGGAAATGGGGGGAAAATGGCTGCAGTGAGCTTGGCCAATTTAGGATGGGAAAAAAAGAGAGAGAGTGAATTGTGTAGATAAGTGTAGAAACCTCCCATCATTTTACATATTTAATCTAAGTGCCGGTCACGTTCCGTACTTTCGGGTCGTGACAAAGTTGGTATCAGACTTGAAAGTTCAAGAGAAGGGGCTTTGAGCTAAGTTGGGATTTTTATCACTCAATTAGGATTACAAGATATAGTTTAACATGTTAAGTCATGGAAAATTTAATCTAATTGTTAATTATTATGTGTTACTTCAAAATTTGTTTCAACTCATTCTAGTTTGTAATTTTCCCTAATTAAATATATTAGGAACGGCATAAAATAATATTAAAATAATTAATTTCGGAAATTTTTTTAGAAAATTTGAAATTTCACCAGTGGCTCAATAAACACCAAATACTAGCAATTACATAGCTAGAATATGTATATTTAATTTTTAAAATAAAGATATCTGTATTTTGACTTTTTACAGAAAACCCCCTTATTTTACCGATTTTCCGAAATTTCACCAAAACGATTTTCAAGACGTTACAGCTTAGCTCTGATACCACTGTAGGGTTAGCTTAGCACCTTGTGAAGGTTTTGGCAAGTATCAATCATGCTACTTTAAAAAATTTTGGGTGCTAAACAAACCCTAACCTTGATCTTAACTAGAGTATTAGGATAAACAAAGCAAGTAGACAACTTTACTTCTAAGAGTTGGGATAACAACCTTTGTAGTCCAGTCCTTCACATCAAATAGCTCCGTGTAGTAGTCCCCTTCGCTGCGATCGTAAACTACGGACTCTAGAGAGGCTCTATGAAGAAACGAACGTGCTTGCATCGATGACTTCGAGGCCGGAGATGATCTACGTCGAGGAGACACCGACTCAAGCTATTCCTTCACTAGGTCATGAACTTAGTGAAGAGAACACACTCTACTACATGGCAAGTGGTAGAGGATGAAGAAGTAGGAGGTGGTCTCACTTTAGAATTGATTTTCTCACTTTATTTCTCATACCTCCATTGAAGCTAGAAAGCTTTTCATGGAGCATGAAGAAGAAGAAGAAGAACTCATGAATAATTCATCCAAATGAATTATTGCACCCATGGTTGAGTTAAAGCTATCATGCTTAACTCATGTAGAGAAATAACCACACACTATGGTTAAGGGTTGGGTTTGATAAATATCTTTAACTAGACAAAAGAGTTGACTTTGTCAAAGCTTGTCCAAGTTTTAGCATAACAAACTTAATCTCTTTTGAATTAGCTTAACATAAATAAAAACCCTAAATTAACCCTAGTATGGTATTAATCTCATACACCCATCTTGTATGTATCATCAAGCATGACACAATACATGTACATAAATATACATATCACATATATACAATGTGCACACCAAGTGAGAAAAGAAATCATTAGTGAGCTAAATATTAGTCAATGTAATATAATATATCAAATATATAATTATACATTAAATTATAAAATCAACTCTTGAATTAATAATCCGGCTATATCACATATAACCGACTAATATGAAATGCAACATCTTATCGAATCAACGCTTGATCCGATAACTCGGCTATATCACATATAACCAATCATATAACACATCTCGAGAATAGAATGCGGTATCTTATACACGCATCAATCTCGATCCTACACATATCACATATGTGCTCCTAATCCATTTCGCTTGAGCCAGGAAACCTCTGTGTAGGACTCTAAAGACTCGTCAATACGCCGGCAGTAGGTGATGATCATATCGAACACCCACAAGCCACAAGCGGTCTGCTAAACATAACGGCCATCCGGGTATTGAGCGATCAGAGGATCAACAAGCAAGCCTGTTCGTACTCCTGTGAATCCAACCAGTAACACTCTCGTACAGTCCGGTCTCTTCATCTGATATGTCGCATATCTCTCCTAGGGGTGGTAAACGTCAGACCCCAATAGCTTGATAAGTCGTGTCGATATGAGGTCTATAACAGTTCGAGAAACTACTGATAACACTTACCAGTAAATCTCAGCAACCCTGGCCATGGATTTCCAGTTATAGCCAATCGAACATAGCGGAACATCAACTCCCTATACCGGGAGAGACGAAACCCCTCCTATCGCTCATTACCTCCATGTGATTCGGGACTGTACCCAAAAGCCATCGTTTTGCACGCCCACTTGGACATGGTATGGTGGAAATCAAAGCACAGTGGGAATCACACAAGACTCTATGACGATCTCGGGTCTACAGACTAACCTGTACCAGTGTCACCAGAGAACTTCTATCTGACGTGGGGTATAATACCATCTGGGAGTTCTCGGCGAGTCCGTCCAGTGTACCCAGTCTCCACTGAGCACCCGTATACCTTCTATGATGTCAAACACCAATGGATATGGGATCATCCATCGCCCATCATATGGATCAAGAAGCGTATACGCTAGTCTACTCTGGAGTATCGATGCCCTGTCTCAGTACTCCCACGACTATGAACATTTGAAGGATGTACTTGGCGACTACACTGTCCCCACTAGTATGATCTGCATCATAGTCCTGGTAGTCAAGTACTCATCCTAAGGGCTTTATTAACATGTGACATAGAGACAGTCAGAGTACATGTTAAGATAAAGTGTAACCATATAGCATACTATCATGTCGAGCAAGAAAGTCCTCCCTATATATGTCCAAGCATCCACTACAATATACATCGTATGTACAGTAATGGCCTCTAGGGCATACATATCACTAATAATGCAGGCAGTGAGCGGATCGTCAGGTGATTCATCTCTCCTTGTATTGGGGGTTGATGTCGCGTTGTGCACGGTTATCCATCACCAGAAATTCTTGGCAAAGGTAGTCGAGAATTACTGATTCGGATCAGTAGTTTCTCAGGTGGTGATGGGCTTCATACCGACACTGAATGTCAAGTTATTAGGGGTCTGACTTTATCCTCTCCCTAGACTCGATATGCGATACGCATAGACGAATGGACTGGACTGTACGTATATTGTCACTGTCATGCTCAGTAGGGGTTTCAGGATGAGTTTGCTCGTCAGCCTCCCTTTCACTCAATACTTGGGTAGCCGTTACGTATAGCTAGTGCCACTGACGTGTTTGTGGTTAAACCCACTGGCAGCGTATTGACGAGCCTTTAAAGTCCCACACATAGGGTTTCCCTGATTTGGGTGAAACATTGTAGAGGCCGTATGGTTTTATGGTAGGGTTCGATCATATACGTGCACTTATGCACGGATCATGATCGGACGGATAATACTAGTGGGCTTTGGTTTAAGCCGGATCCTAGTATTATATTGTTAGATTATTTTCGTCTCGTTGCATTTGTATTCAGTCGAAATACGGATGCGGGTATGTATATACGGATGAGGAGTATTCTTGTAATTCGTTACAAGTTTACTTTATAAGATGCCATATCTTTTTGGATTAAATCATTTTAGGTTAAATGGTTTATGAGTGGAAGTGTGAGTCATTGATTCATGCATGTCCACAAGGGTGTGACTCATGGTGGCATGATGTTATTTTGTTTATGGTACGGGATATTTGCTGTGAGCCAAGGAGATATTTTTTCTTGAGTTATTTTCTTTTGTTGCTAGCATACTACATTATTTGCTCACAACAAAACTCACCAAAAACAACACACAAAAGAAATGAGCAGCTACCATTCTTTGCTTGCTCTTTTTCTTTGCCTCACACTTTCTCTCTAATGGCATCTTCTTCAACATCCACCCTGCATGTCTCCTCCCCCGAACCCCCTCTCTCTGAAGACTCGCTTGTTCGGAAAAGCATTGAATGAACTGTCTTTCTTTTGGCTTTTGGCGGGTGTTGAGAAACCTAGGGTGTATTGAGACAAAGTAATCTGTCACGATCCGAAATTGGCACGTGACGGCCCTTAAACTACGCAACGTCTACAGGCATAACGCAATTTAAGTAAGCCGAAAACCCAGCAATCTAAACCAACAAAGAAGTAAGAAAGTGATAATAGCATTTTCAAAACTTTTGAAATCTCAACCCAAATTCTTTAAAAGTCCAACTTTATTTCCTTTAAAATTTTGGCAGCACCTCCTTTGTAAAAACCAGCCCCAAAAATGGGTACAATATAAATAAAAGAAAGGCATCCCCAAACGGGAGCAAAAAAACACGTCCAAAGTCGGAAAACAACCACCACAACAGATATACGACGCCGTAGTGAAGAAATAAAAGACAATAAAAATAAAACTGCATAAAAGATCTCCAAGTCACAAAATAATATACAATATCATCCTCACATCAAATTTCTAAGTCATACATGATAATAGTAGATGGAGAGTACATGGATACAACAAATATACAATAAACAATATTGGATAACCGCAAAACCCACCTGAGCAAAACTGCACACTGTGAGCCGAAGCGGTATCCGCAGCAAAAGATAATATGATAGAAGATAATAGCCCTGCCTCTGACTACTGTGAGGATCAACCTGCAAAACACTGTGGCACAACGGGGGTGAGTTGCCAACTCGTGAATAGTAAATAACATATGCAGGTAATCGCAAGTATGCACGTACAGCGCGAATCTAACATATGCAAGCTAATAGAAATAAAAGTCATATGTGTGCAATAGTCATGAAAGGTACACTAGCAGGTGCATCTAATACATGAAGCAATAATATGACAATCTGTATGCAACAGTCATGTAATGTACTATATCAGGTACAACTAATACATGAACAATAAATGCAATAAGTATGCAACAATCCTGTAAGGTACTAGATCAGGTATAACTAATACATGAAGCATTAATATGACAATGTATATATGCAACAGTCATGAAAGG
This sequence comes from Agapanthus africanus, assembly GCA_030015575.1. Taxonomy (NCBI): domain Eukaryota; kingdom Viridiplantae; phylum Streptophyta; class Magnoliopsida; order Asparagales; family Amaryllidaceae; genus Agapanthus; species Agapanthus africanus. The sequence continues at coordinate 778,510,114 of CM057338.1, read as the reverse complement.
TACCCTAGCAGGTACAACTAATACATGAAGCAATGCATATAAAATAAGAGTATGTAAATGCAACGGTCATGGAAGGTACTCTATCAGGTACAACTAATACATGAAGCAGTGCATAAACAATAAATACGATGTATGGGATGAAACAAGTCATTTCCACGGAATCCTGACATCTTGGTAGGACCAAAATCCATCAAGACAATCCAAATCCCAATTTCCTCTAATCAGACCTCAAATTGGCTCTCATATCATGTAAGTTTCACAAATCCTGAAAGTACAATATCAAGTAAATCTCATATATCCTGAATGTACAAAATCAAGTAAATCTCATATATCCTGAATGTACAAAATCAAGTAAATCTCATATATCATGTATCCAATATCAAGTGAATCTCCAATATCCTAAATCCAATATCAAGTGAATCTCAAACATCCTAAATCTAATATCAAGTGAATCTCAAATATCCTAAATCCAAATATCCTAAATCCAATATCAAGTGAATCTCTAATATCCTAAGTATATTTTCATGAATAATTAAGATGATGTAAATGAATTGATATGTATATATATATTAGCGTCCCATTCCACTAATATATATATATATATATATATATATATATATATATATATATATATGCATATATAACAGCATCCCATTCAACTGTTATAAATACTTAGGAGTAAAAATATCATGAAAACAAGTGTCTAGTATCGACGCATAAAGGCTGGTCTATCAGGTGCTGTCACTACGACTGGCACCCTGATAGGTATGTATCACACGCTATCCGAAAACCCGAGTGCCCAGCTTTGACCCTCGTCCTTCGACGTATCCATACGTACATGACTCCCGTCGGTATCCCCATGATAACCGCCGAGTCATAGGTACTGTCACCGGTAGGTATGGTTCCCCTGTCAGGCCTCATCGGCATGTTACATCGACTATCCCTTTCTTGCCCCGGGGCACCTCCGGACCCCACCATGTACCCTCATATGGCCTCCGACTCCTCCTCGCATGGGGTATATATATCAGAACCGATAAAACTCATGGTGGATGCTGAAATATCTTATTAAGAGAAACCGGGTTTTTCAAATAATGTATAATTTCATGAAACTACCACGGTCCTCAAATCCAGAAAATATCATGAAAAATCCATATCTCAATGCGAAAATCCATGAATATAATATATGCAGTATAAAACTGAAATGCGAGCATATAAAGGAAAAGCCGCTAATTAACTGCATTAAATTAATATATAAATATCATCCGGTTCCTAATTTCTCCAAGTCTATAAATCATCAAGTAAAGGTAAACACGTAGCTAAAACCAGATATATGTGTAAATATAAAGGTATAGCAAGGTATATGTATCTACCTATCAGTAATGATGTAATATACCCTCCGGGTATAAGTGAAGTATGTATGCAAGGTATACATGTAGCTATGTCATTATGTGTGTATGTACCTATTGCTAATGGTACAATACCCTATAGGTATACAGGTAACAAGCATATAAGCATGTCAAGGCATATGTGTAAGCACGTAGGTATACAGGTATGCTATATGTCATATGCAATAAGGAATATGAATCAATGTCGCAATGTCCCTAACCAAATAATATCATATAGGTATATGTGTTGTGTGTGTCATGGCAATTATTGACGGTGTGTGTAGCATACAATCAGTGCTCGTGCAACATGAGCCGTCAATAATAGTGCAGTGTCCTAAGGGTACTAGTCCAAGAACAACAATAACTAAGCAATAAGGTGTATGCGCAACTCTATATATGAAATAGAATATGTGAAAATATTAAAACATCTCTAGCCCAGACGAATAACGCCATGCGGGCGATTCCCCTGTAGATGTTAAATCTACTCACCAACGCTCCTGGCTAAGTAAAGCTTACCAACTATTTTCCCTTCGTCGCAGCGCCCGAAGTCCCCGCCTGCGAACCTAAAACAATAAAACAAGCGTATATTAGCAATAGACCCAAAACACGTACAAACTACACTGACCAACGCGACAACACAAACGTAATCTCAAGTGTTCGTATTGTAGCTAACGTGCATAGCGACACTACGAAACCAACTCAAGAGAAACAGAACACAGAACACAAACCGTATCGGATAACGTAACGCGTGAAACGAAACACAAGAAATATGCAAAGTGGTCCGAGAATTTTCTGTACCAACAATCTATAAAAGTTGCAAGTACCATGAGACCACAAATAACCCCAGAGACCCTTACACCAAAACCCAAACCCTAACTCCCTAGTCTGGCTGCAATTTGCGGCCGGAAGTGGAGGAAATGGGCTCGTATTTTGAGGGTAGGTTCAGGTCACTACACTAGGTTACTGTGATGGGAACTTTTGCAACAATTACCTGGTTAGATAGCAGATCATCCCAGACCCCAAAACAACACTAAAAAAATACGATATTTACCCGAAAACTTAACTTTAAATGATCTAAACTGAAACTAACAAGTTACGCAACACAATAAACACTTAACTAACAGCAAGAGATCATTACCTAACCCAAAGGACTCAAAGATCCAAGTTTCTCAAGCTCCAAGGCATCCAAGAGGCAAATCAAGACACAAGATGTGATTTTTATGAGTTTTGTGAATATTTGAGATAGATTTATGATGGAATGAAGAAGTGTTCAGTTGTGAGGAGAGAGGAATGAGAAAATAAAAGAGAGAGAGAAAATGAGAGAGTGTGAGGATAAAGAGAGAGGGAGGTGAGTGTAGGGTGAGAGTGAGGTGAGTGTAACATTTGCATTAACTTCCAATAAATGCATTCACACACACCATGCCACCTCTTCACTTCAAAAACAAATATCTTTCTCTTCTCACACAAATATCAAGGATAAAGGTTAAGGATTAGATTAAAACAAGGATTAGGATAAAGCAAAGGATTAGATTAGGTTAAGTGTCATGGCCACTAACCTAGATTAGCACAAACAACCCTCACATTAACGTGCACACGTGCGTGCATGCCATAACAAATAAAAAATAAATTATTAATTAAATGTTATAAAATGTGAGGAACCTAAATTTGTAAACTTTTTACAGTAAAGCCGCATTAACATCTAAACTAACACTAACCGAAACCCAAAGCGTTACAATCTCCCCCCTATAAAATTCATCCCCGAATTTAAAATTCTCACTAAGCGTACCTTCAAAGAGAAGAGTGCAAAACTCCCAAATCTCGCTCGCAGCCTTCCAAGTGATCACCTCACTATACGGCTACGCCAAAGAAAAATCTCCACAGATGGCAAGTCCCTTGACCGAAGTTTCTCCACCAGCCGAACCTCTGACACAAATGGCTGCTGGTGAACGAAAGATCGCGTCTCAATTAATTCGTCTGGTGTTGAATCATGTGAGAATGGTCATGAAGGTATTTGCAAAGTATCGACACAAGGAAATACGGGGTGAATACTCATAATCTGGGCGAAAGTGCCAAATTATAAGCAACGGAACCAACTCGCTTTAAGGATCTCAAAAGGACCTACAATCCTGGGATAAGCTTCCCAAAACTCAACACGTCATTCATCGAAAAATCCATAGGAATACATGATTTCCCACTGCGAACTCAAGTCTACAACCACCACGGTCAGCATAAGACCTCTGTCTGCACTGGGTTGTTCTCATCCTGACCTGAAACAACTGGATCATCTCTGATGTCTCTAGACTAGCCGGGGTCCAAAAATCCTACTCACGCGGAGTCAGAAAAACAGATTGGCGATCGACACAACCTAACAACAAGCCTAAAGGTTGCCTATTGGAGTATCTCCTGATAACAGCTATCGAAAGATAACCCTAACAATGGCAAGCGACGATCCAAACTGCCGACAACACTTAGTACGTACGCACAAGCATATCCTCCAGAGTCGGTATAGCCCGCTCTCAAAAAACCATCATCCTGCGGATTGTAAAACGGAGCTAAAGCTAAACCAGTACCCAAGGCTTCCTGAAGCTTCTGCCCAAGACGGCAAGCGAACATGGTGCCTTCATTGGATACAACACATGAAAGAACTCCGTGCAAACGCACAAACTTAACAAAGAACAACTGAGAAAACTGAGCATAACCGAACAACAAACACCCAACTGGAGTCACAACCTGACTAAACCTGGGTAGACGCCATAACGAAATTTATAGAGATCTGCTCCCATTCCCACTCTGGAACGGTTAAAGGTTGCAACTCTCCAGCCGGTCTCAGATGCTCAACCTTAGCTCACAACAAGACAGACACCTCGAAATGAAATCCGAAACTTCACTCTTCATCCTTGCCCACCCCTAACTATTTCACAAGTCACGTCACATATTGGTGGAACTTGAATGAACACCGAAAGCTGGCCGATGTGCCTGCTCTAGGATTTCGTGTCTCTACCCATCAGCAGCAGGTACATAAATGCGTCCCTAAACGTAGCACATCCTGATAACAAATCAAGGACTCCAAATCTGTACCCAGCCGAGTATGCTTAAGAATCTCTGACAAACGAGCATCGGCGGGCAGTGCCTTGCGAAAACAATTAAGGAAATGTGGATGGGCGCGGACATGAGCAAGATGTCCCCTTAGTAGAGGAAAACTTAAGCTGTACTCAACGATCGGACAAGAACTGTAAATCTGCAGAAGACTGTCTCAACAATCAAAACCCGCTGCAAGAAGATGTACATTAAGCTCTGGTGGTCCGTGAAAATCTGACACGACTCTCCGAAAAAGTAGTGTCTCCAAATCTCCAATGCACGACCACCGCGGCCATCTCCAGATCATGAGTGGGATATCCTGTTCGTACTTATTCTAACTGTCGGGAAGCGAAAGCGATAACTCTATAATGCTACATCAACGCAAAATTGAGCCCCACCCGTGAAACATCACAATTAAACAACAAAGTCACCCAAACCAGAAAGCAAAGAAAGAACTGGTGCAGTTGTCAATTGAGTCTTCAACTGCTGAAAACTCCGCACGTATGCCTCAGTCCAAGAAAAGGAACCTCCCTTCTGGTCAGTTCAGCCAACGGTGCAGCGATACACTAGCAATCCTGCACGAAACGGCGGTAAAAACCTGCTAAGCCCAAAAATCTGTGGACCTCAGTCCCGTACACAAGTCTGGGCCAAAGCTGTACGGCCTCGATCTTCCTCGGGACCATACGAAAACCGTCTCCCGTAACTACAAGATCTAGGAGTCAACACAATCAAGCCTGAAGGAACACTCCGAGAATTTAGCAAACAGCTGGCGCTCTCCCAATGTCTGTAAGGCAAATCCTCAAGTGCTGCTCTTGTTCCTCACAACACATTGGAATAGACCAGAATGTCATCAATGACACAACAATAACTGGTCGAGGAACGGCCTGAAGAAATCTGGTTCATCATATCTATGAATGCTTCTAGGGCATTGGTGAGTCCAACGACACCACCAAAAATCATACTGCTCGTAGCACGCACAAACGCAGACTCGGAATGTCATCACTCCGAACCCACAACCAATGATGACCTGATCCCAAACAAACTTAGAAAAGTCTCGCACTCTGGAGCTGATCGAAGAAATCGTCAATGCGAGGTAAAGGATACCTACCCGCACCGTAACTGGTTCAATTGACGATCAATCAACACACAACCTCAACTGCAGTCCTTCTCCATGACGAACAGAATAGGAGCTCCCAAAAGCGAAACACTCTGACGCACAAGCTTCCCAACAAACAACTCTGCAGCTTATCCTTAAGCTCCCTAAGCTTCACCGGCTCATCTAGAACAACGTCGGAAAAATCTCGTACGATAGGAACCCGGTCCAACAATCCCACTATGGCTCCGGCATCCCAAATGAAAGCCAAGAATCCTCGACATCCTCTCCTCAAAAGCCGACTAGCGAAAAAGGCTGAATTCAAGCTGTGAAAGGCGGCACCACTGTCCCCCTGCACAACAAGAACTGACTCGCCGGGAAAACAAAACCTGATTATTTCTTCGCGGCAGTCACAGACGCCTAGCACGTAGCTAACCAGTCCGTACCCAGGAGAACGCCAAATCGAACATCTCTAGAAGGATCACAACGACGGATGAATCTCTATCTCCTATCTGATTGGCACATGACTGAAATACGTGTCGCGCAACAAAAGAATCGCTGAAAGAAGTTAACACAACAAACGGCGGATCTAGCTAACACGACTCTCGGCCAAACCATGGCGCAAAGTGTATAAAACAAACAAGTGCATCAAAAGAACATACGAATTTAGAATACCTGAAAACTCTGCATTGGACGCCCGCGCGTCCCGATGACTAGAAGCAAGCTCTCGTGTCTGCCCCCTACCCGCAACTGGCTGAACTCCTCCTCTGCCAAACTGACCCCTCTGAGCGAACCCTCCGCGTCCACGACGTCTTAGAATACGACCCTGACGAGGAGTTAGGGAACAACTCCTGATGAGGTGGTGAAGGCTCCCATATCTAAGACATCCACGTGATGACTGCTGACCCTCCTAGGGATGGGAGCTGAATGACTGTCCTCATCCCAAGCCTCTGCTACTCCCATAACGGTCACGAAATCTGTCTCGATGACTAAGCCTCTGTCTCTTGGCTGGTACACCGGTACAAGTCCTCCACTATTCCGGAACTCCAAAAATCTCTGGAAGACGTGCCTCATCAACTGGGGCTGCATCCACTGGTGCTATGTAGGTGACGGAATGCTGTGTGCTGATCGCAAGGAACAACTGGGTAACAGGGGTGACAACCTCCTGTCGCTGCGCTCTGCTGGCCTCAACCAAAGGCCTCATCGTCTGGTGCAAGTCCTGCATCTCTGCCACAAGCCTATCGATACGATCTGTCGAAGGCGGATCCTGTTGGATATGTATGCCCTAGAGGCCATTATTGTATGGTACTAGTTTGTATATTACATTTTGGAAGCTTGGAATATATACATGGATTGACGACAATCTTGCTCGATATTGTAGTATGCCTACTTGGTTTGTATCCATCTTAATATGTGTATATATTTCTTTTAACATATCGCTAATACATATTGATGGAGCCCTTAGGATCTTTGCTTGACTACCAGCGTTGTGATGGCGATCACACTAGTTGGGGCTGGGTAGTCTATAAGCGCATACTTATACAGGTCCCTAGTCGTAGGTTTATCGAGACAGGGCATCGATACTCCAGAGTAGACTGGTGCATACGCTTCTCAACCCAGCAGGGGAGATGGTCTGTCCCACAGCCATCAGTACGTCGTACTGGGGATAGTATGCAGGTGCTCGTTAGGTTACGAGTACACTGGACAGGACTCGTCGGGAACTGTTGGTTGGTATTATACCTATCGTCAGTTAGCAGTTCCCATGTGACATGAGTACAGCTTAGTCCGTTGACATGACGCTGCTACTTCGCCTCAAGTGTGTTCCCACTGTTCTTTGATTGCTATCCTACCACGGCTCTATTGAGTCATGTAAATAGGTAGTAGTTGGGTGCAGTCCCGAAGCACTTGGAGGCAGTGGCGGTTAGACAGAATTCGTCTCTCCCGGTATTGGGGGATGATATCGCGCTGTGTCTAAGAGAGCCATTACATAAAGGCCCTGGCCAGGGTAAGTGAGGTTTACTGGTAGGTGTTCCAGTAGTTTCTCAGGGTGTTTTGGGCTACACTCCGACATGACTTGTACCGCTATTAGGGGTCTGACGTTTACCACCCCCTAGGCCCGACATGCGATACTCATAGACGAACAGACCGGACTGTACGAAGATTGTCACATTCAGGCTCAGTAGGAGTTCGGATGGGTTCACCTCATTGGTCTTCTTATCGGCATCTACCTGGGGACCATTACTGTCACGACCCGAAAGTACAAAACATGACCGGCACTTAGATTACGAAACGTCTAGAGGCGCAACGTAACCTAAGTAAGCCAAAGCCCAGAAATCTAAACCATATAAAAGAAGAAGAAGTAAAAGAAAACATGAAGAAAACAAGTTTAAAAGCATCAGCAAATTTTCCCAAAAATTTCGGCAGAGTCTCCTCTGTAAAAACTGGCCCCAAACGGGTACAACAAGTATAATATACATAAACAAATAAAAGCATCCCCAAACGGGAGCTAGCTCAACACCAACAGGCGGAAACAACCACAACAAGCACAATAATATACAACGCCAAAGGGCGAGGCTCAGAACACAAAAGAAAACAAATCCACCAAATCAGAATAATATACGCGACTCTAAGGTCGAAATAAATAAATGGTCCAGTAATCTATCAAATAATACAAGTTCGACCATTTATCAAATAATAAACAAATCCACCAAATCAGAATAATATACGCGACTCTAAGGTCGAAATAAATAAATTGTCCAGTAATCTATCAAATAATACAACTTTGGTTGATGGAGCTTTCTAGATACAAATGAAATAATAAAAATACAACGGCGGTTCAGATAGAAATGAACCAACCTACCGTGCAAATCACCCGGAATGAAAATGATGTGCCAGCAACTGCCAAGGGACCCTGTACATCAACCTGTAATAAAATTTGGCACAACGGGGGTGAGTTGCCAACTCGTGAGTAGAAGACATCTACGAAAAGAAATCGAATGAACGACGCTATCCTAGGTCATAATAATATACTAATATACTCCTAGTCATCAAGTAAGACAGGATAGTAAGCTACGTGTAAATGCAAATACTCCGTGCTCGTGTCAGTGCATCATATAGTACTATGTCATATGAATGAGTATGCATGCACCATGAATGTAAAATGACCAATCCTGAAATCTAGGTATATCTGTATAAGAAATCTTTAACTTTTATCATAGTAAAATGTGTATAGAAATCTGAAATATCAACAATGAAATTCATGAAAATCCGTGTCAAGCATCGACACAAAGCATTTAAATCTCATGTCTCAATACCTCATAATCTCAATGTCTCATAGTCTCAATATCTCGGGCTCCGTCAGTCCGGATCGGCCCATATCATCAAATCTCACGACAACGGTCAGTATCCTCCGGATATCCGCCGCGCCAGACATCACCGGTAGGTAGCCTTCCCCTGCCAGGCTCATCGTCTACAACTCGATCTTCTTGCCCCGGGGTACCATACCGGGCCCACCATGTACCCGAGACGGTTCATCCACTCCTCGAATCGGGTCTCGAAATCCAACAGAAAACATGAAATCTCATGGTGGACGACACATACATCATGAGAAAACCGCATCTTATGTTTTAAAAAAAGAGGAGGAGAGAGAAAGAAGTTTTTATATATTTTTGCGGTTTTCCCCAAAATCCAGAAATCTCATAGAACACTAAAATCCTAAAATCATGAGTAAGTATATGATAAGTGTCGGCATATGCCCATAATACTGCATGATAACATGAAATATGAATGTATAAAATGTCTAAGTAATCAATGCCATGTCTATACTAACCCTTGAGAGCAATCACGATATTACATCAATCTAGCTGTTAGCTGATTGCATCAATAAACGATAATATGATCTAAAGTGTACGTGACATAGCAATTACCGATGATGCGTGTGAGCCGACAAATAAGTGTGTGTGGAATATGCGCATCATCGGTAATGGTGCTAGTGTCCTAACAGGCGGAGTTTGATTCTGATTATAGAAACATATGTATGAACATGCAACATTATGATTACAGTATGAAAGTAAAGACAGATGTGCAATAACCACTCATTTGATATACAAGTATAACTACAACTATATGTGTCGAGCCTAACTAGTGTCCATCTAACCTCCTAAAGATCTAAACCTAAGAACTAGTCGATAAGAAATAAGGGTACACCTAAAGTCTGAGTCCATATCTCTAATAGTCGGCGATCCAGCCTCAATAGCGTCACGTACGTAGTACGGTTTCCTCGAAACAAGAGTGCGGATCAATCATCACATCTATACCTCGTACGGTAAAATCCATCGTACGACATCCTAATATTGGGGTACGGGTCAAGTATCACCTACGTGTCTCATCATTCGTATAATATCATCATCAACACATGTCATGATCAAGGTGCTATACTGTAATCGCATACATCAATCATATATCATTGTCAGCATAAATATACATCGTTAATTTATCCTCAGAAATGTCGAAGTCACATATATAATATCTGGATCAAGTCACATATGTCAAGTCGTGATTAAGTCACGCCTATAAGATATCGAAATCAAGTTACACCTTTATGATATCGCAATCAAGTTACATCTATATGATGTCGTAATCAAGTCACACATATAACATATCAGAATATCAATCACATGTTACGGTTCGGGTGCTATTTTAGAGTCCCATGTACCTCTATATCATCACCACCCTTTATTATCTATGTATACCTATTCATTATATCATTTTTTTAATGATCCGCTAACATCATAATACGACCGTATAGTCAAGAATCACGGCATCAAGCCCAGCTATACTGTTTCATTCCCGTGTATCATATCACATCATTGTATCCCATATACGTGTTGTATATATATATATACCTACACCTAGTCCTATATATATACACACATACACGTATACACCACGTCAAGTTTCAGTGTGCGTGTGTGTGTGTATCTACCTGACACCTACGAATCTCTTCCAAGGTATTCATCCTCTGGTATGGTCTTCCTAAATCAGTCTAGTCCAGCCTAGGGTCATTACTAGGGTCCTACTTATTAAGAATTTAGGGTCACATCTGACTTTCTAATGTCATTAAGTACCGTTCCTATTCTACGTGCGTGGGTGCTAAACGCCATCCACCCGACTTCCCCCCGTAGATATACATCTACTCACCTGGTCCATGTCTGCCGAAGACGGTGTCGCCATCCTCTTCTTCATCGCCCGCAGTCCACATGAGGGGTACCAATACACAAACATATATAGTATCGTAAACTAAATCACGGACAAACGTCAAAACGACACACGGAACGCGCATAGGTTAAAACCTATGTCCCATTCACGCAAAAGAACCAATTATCGCTCGATATCGGCGTACAAACTTCGATTAATCGAGATAAACATCAACAACCAACTCATAGTTTTAAAACTCATTACTTATAATATAAAACATTATTTAATTCATCGAAACCCTAAAATCCATCAAATCGCCCGATTTCGTAAAACCCGAAAATGCCAATTTACCGTTTTTCTTCAAAACTTGACATTTAAATGAAACCAATGGTCATAAAACTCATTAAATAGCATAACTAGACAACCAATTACTATATTTTTATTACACAAATTTGTATTAATACAAAATTCCTAGTTTGCAACCTTTATAAATTTTCAACATCTTACAAGCAATATTCCACAATTCCACAACAAACTTGATTTTGCATGAATTAATGTATTAAACTACAATTCATAATCATAATGATATAATGAAACCATAAATTATTTTTTAAATCTCATTTATTTAAGAATTTCAAAAAAACTAGTTAGCAAAAATAGCATTTTTTTTAGTATTTTTCAATTATCAAAGAAACTAGTGACCAAACTAAGTTTTTCATTCCTTAAATATGTCAATATTCTCATTTAAACAACAATCTAATGTTACAAACATTAATTGGAATTTATCTCACCAATATATATAATATATAGAAATCTAGTTTACAAAAATTGTTTAATTTAAACAATTTTGGATAACAATTTACAATATATCAACCATGCATGATTTTCCATTTCTAAAAGTGTTAAACAAGTTATTGTAATCCTAATGAATTAATAAAACCACAACTTGAATTTACAAACCCTAACTTGAATTTTAAAATTTGCAAATAGAATTAATTTAATAAATCTAATTATGCTTAAAAGAAACATCTAATAAAAATAAATCAAAAGAAAAAGATTAATACCTCCACAACATAAAATCCAAACATGAAAATGAGCCTCCAAAATGAGTGCTTTCCATCTCCAAAATCCATGCAAAGAAGAGTAAAGAATAGAGGGTATGAATTTATTAGGATTTTGTGGATTTTTTATTGGATTTTTGATGAATTTTTAAGGATTTTTGAGACAAAATCAAGAGAGGAAAATGGGGGGCTGCTTGGGGAGGAGACCGGCCACACCATGGAGGAGAGGGAGAGAAAGAAAAAGAGTGAGAATGATGTTGAAACTTCTCCACAACAACACCTCCTTTATGTCTTTTCATTAATTTCTTATTTAATAATTTTTCCTCTTCAAAAATTGATCCTAGAAAAATCTAGAATCATGAAAATGTTTGAGAAAGAATTTTCCATAAAATCACTTGATTCTAATATTGCATGGCTCATTTTGAAAAATTAACCCATTTCAAATTTGAAATTTACACTAATTTAGTGCATAAATAAAGCTTATGTTAATATTTAAAATAATTAATTTAGGAAAAATATTTAATTAAACTAAAAATTTATAAGTGACTAAATAAACATCATTTACTAGTAATATCATAATTAAAATAAGTATTTTTAAATTTATAGTGAAAAATAATTACGGTTTTGTTTTACGAAAAATACGTTTTACTTTACCGAAAATCATAAAATTCACTTAAACGATTTTATTTATTTAATTATTTATTTAATTATTTTTAAAACGTTACAATTACGTACAACTAATACAGCTTACGGCCTATGGTTAAACCCACTTCCAGCGTAGTGTCGAGTCTTTAGAGTCCCACAAAGAGGGTTGTTCGCCTTTGGGCGAAACGAGATAGAGGTCGTATGGTTTTACTACAGGGTTCGTTCACATATGCGTACTTGTGCGTGTTCGGTGTTTGGGCAGTTGATACTGGTAGGCTTTAGTTTAAGCCAGATCCTAGTATTTAGTTTTGGGTTGGTTCGGTCTCATTGTATTCGTGTTCCTCGGAGCACGGATGCGGGTGTGTATACACAGTTGACAGAGGCAGAGGAACCTCATTAGGGTTTTGACCATTGACTTGATTAAAACAATAATGAGATAGAGGAAATTGATTAATGAGTTTTAATTAGAGATAATTGTATCATGGTTAATTGGTTTGACCATTTGACTTTGTTGACCCATATTGACTTAGATATTTTTGTGAGCATGCTTAGCATTAATTGTGACATGATAATGGTCAAATCAATATCAACCATGACAATTTATCCTAATTAAAATTATCATTATTCTTTTTCATCATATGAGAGCTAACTCCTCATTCTATCATGATACATTCTCTCTTTTGCTAGCTCTCTCCTCTTCCTCTCTCAAAGCTCTCTTATTTCATGAGTTGAAAATCAAGAGCTTTGTGAGATCTAACCATTAAAACAACTCTCTACTCACTCTAGGGTTCTTAGTCTAGCACACCAAGCACCTTAGTTACTTCAAGATAGAGGTTGGAGCTCAAGGTAGAGGCCTTCGGGTGGATCTTTCTTTGGCGAAAAGAAGACGGTGAGGAGGAGCCATCTATACCATTCCAAGGAGCTCACAACAAGGGGAAGCAACACAAGAAGAGAAGAAGTTCAAGTTTGAGGTATAACTTTCTATCATAGTAGATAGAACCTTCTTTTGCTAGTTAGTTTTATGGTAAAGATCCGGGTTTAGTGTTATCCTAGCGCCAAGTTTATGTTCGTCGAAAAAAAATTTGTTCCGCATTTGGCCATGAAAGTTGGCCGGGGCGCTAGTGTAACCCTTCATGGTATCAGAGCCTACCCATAAACCCTACTAGCTAGTTTGCACAAGGTTAAAATCTCGATTGACAAATTTTTCCGAATCATGAATCTATGTTCATGAGCTTGCTGTCGATTTTCAAAGTTGTCCTAAAATTTTTCTGGGTATCCTAGAATTATGTGCAGGCGAAACTATAGCTATAGAAAAAATTTGGGGGCCTAACTCCAAAATTCCGCCGCGGAAAGTGAGCAAAATGTCGCATTTTGCGGCGCTTCCGCGGCGCCTTTTGGGATACAATGCCCCAAAATTTTTCTGGGGCACTAGTTCATGAAAATATGATATTTGTGATATATAGTTTTGGCCCATATTTATTTGAGTGCTGGATTTGCATTTGGGGCCTATTTGGAAAAGTTTAGTCGATCGAAATTTTAAATGTGTATTTTACAGTACATTCACTTTTTTTTGCGACCGGGAATGTCACTCGATTGCTAAAACTCGTCTGATTGCTATATGTTCTTTTAGACGGGTTTTGTGAACGTGACATTCGCGTTGATGTTTTGTGCTTGTGCTGTGATTGTGGTTGGATAGTCGTGATGGATATCATGTGGTGCAATGTTAGTATTACAGTTTATATTCATTTGTACATTTGTTATTGCGGGATGAGCGTCCGACATGTAAACTGCCGTCTTTGCCGGATTGTATATTATTTTGGGGAACAACCGGGTTGAGGTCGATGTCACCGTTTGAACATATTATTTTCTTTTTCTGTATTAGGATTACCCCGCGGTGGAGTGCACGAAAAGCCGGGTTCTAGAAGGCAACAAGCACGCATCTCATGGCGTTGAGACAGAGGGGGCTTCATTCTAGAATTGGCGGGCTATTCGCCGCACTCGTACGGGGTATAGGAGACCCATAGAGGGGCGCCCAAGTTACCGGATTCCGTGAAGTGCTGGGTGGCCCATTCACTTTGTTGAAGGGGACTACCTCGCTTCTGGGATTGACGGGTAACCTGCCGCGCTCGTAGGGGTCCAGGTTTTCATTGCACAGGCTATCCACACGACAGGGAATGTCGGGTTTTATTTGCGGCTCAAATGAAACCCGGGGCTCCAAGATTATCCACCATTCTGTATTGTTGGCTGAGATTCTGTGATGTTGATTGTTATCATGCCTGGGACGAATGTTGTATATACTTATATATATATATATATATATATATATATATATATATATAAACTAGTAGATGCGGTATATGTTTTGCACCCGCGCTAGTCCAGCCCCCACTCTGTCGTTAGTTAGGTAACCTAACGGGTGATGACGGGGCCCAGTGGCGAATGCGGATGGCATATACGTACATCATATTTTCGTTCTTTTCTGGTGTGATAGGTTATATTGATGAGACCGCATTAATTTTGATTAATGCAAGAAAATAAAGCTAAAAGATGTTGTTGGAACAATTTTCAAAAAGCTGTTATTGCAAGGACGTTCTCTTTTGTTTTGCACAGAGGTATTCGATTATGAATACCCAGCACCTCATTCGACGAGGCAAGGGCCGAGATCCCTTCATCGGGAGTGACCCCTTGGACAGAGGTTTGCGTCAGGGTAATAACTTCACTATTGTCGATTACTTTTTGCTTTGCATCGCGGTATTCAGTTAGAATATCCTGCACCTCATTCTACGAGGAAAGAGCCGAGATCCCTTCACGGGGAGTGAGCTCTTTAGCAAAGGTTTTCGCCACTATAAATTTATTAAAAGCTATCCGGTTCCTTCAACGATATCAAGTTCATTACGTTAACGGGTTTTTTGCCAAAAACCCAGCCGAAGCCCTCCGTCATTTCTTACAAGTATTACTTAGTATTCATGCTGTGTATAATGACCTCTGTCAAGGCATAGTGAATGGTAGCTAAGCGATACTCGTATGTTGCATAGATAGATGCGATTATTTAGGACAGTCGCACGGTCATTTTGACCTCTGTCAAGGACTTGTGCGGGTAGGTCTAAATCAATCCAGGACAATGACGGATTGAACTTGACTTGTGACTTATGACATGTTGACCTCTGTTAAGGTCATGAAGCCGCTTGGGGCAAAAACCACATCGGGAGTTTCAAACATACAGGAAACTTGCAGATTTAGCATACCTTCTGGAGTGTAGTGACTATAGAGGATTCCATCTAGGTCATCACACAATGATAGTTGGATCCCGATCCTACAGATGAGTTGGATTACTCTCGGGAGATTATTTCACTTAACAATCAATGTTATAAACCAAGTAGGTGTCTAGAACGGTGTTAGAGGGGCTACGCCTCCAGGGAAAAGAGACTATGTAATTAAGGAACTTCGCGAAAGCGTTGGAAAACCTCCCTCGAAGTACCAACACTAGCCTGGCTGAAAGGTTAAGCAAGTATTGTGACGTGCGATTAATCCTGACTAGTTTTTCTTTTAGGGTTTGAAGAAGAATTTGAGGAAACAGTAGGAGCCATCCTGGTTAGATAAATTAATAACCAATCTAATCTTTCAAGAGCGCACGCTGAGTGTTTCTTTTCTCTCTCTCCAGGTAGCAACCATTTCACGCCCTAATCACGATAAAAAAATGTATCGCTTGACCGATCCGAATTCTTATTCGAGACTGGAGAACGTCGGTTCGGCTCTAACTTATAACAACAGTCATAAGTGTGAGCAAGGGAAAGAGGATTGTATGGATTCCAAAGAAACCTCATTGAAGAAGAAGCATACTAATGCATCTATTTCAGGTGTTCTTGTAATTGAGAACTGCTTTTCGGTCAGTCCTACCTCCTGGGTACTAAATACCGGATCAGGATCTCATATCTGTAATTTATTGCAGGGACTGAGAAAAAGTAGTATAGTTAGACCTGGTGATATGTCCCTCAGGGTAGGGAACGGAGCACAAGTTAATGCTGCAGCCGTCGGTGAATATCACCTAGTGTTACCAAATGGCAATATTATGATTTTGAACAATTGCTACTATGTACCTTCCATGGTTTGCAACATCATATCAGTTTCTTTACTTAATAAAGATGGATATAACTTTGTTCTTGATAAAAATATCATGAACATTTACCTTGATAAGGTATTGGTTGCAGAAGGTACACTGTGTAATGGTATCTATGTTCTAAATCAGAATACAGTTCTCAATGTACAAAACACACGCAAGAGGAAGAGTTTAGATACGAACGAATCCTACTTGTGGCAATGTAGACTTGGTCATATCGGAGAGAAAAGACTAAGTAAGTTACATAAAGATGGACTCTTGAATACGTTCGAATTTTCATCTTATGAAACTTGTCAGTCTTGTCTCAAATGAAAGATGACCAAATCTCCCTTCACCGGACATGGAGAAAGAGCAGCAGAGCTCTTGGGACTCATACACAGTGATGTGTGTGGTCCGATGTCTATACATGCGAGGGGTGGGTTCTAGTACTTCATCACATTCACTGATGATCTCTCTAGATTCGGATATATGTATCTTATGAAATACAAATCTGAAGCTTTTGAGAAATTCAAAGAATTCAGAAACGAAGTAGAGAACCAGACTGGCAAAAGTATTAAGATCCTCCGATCTGATAGAGCAGGGGAGTACTTGAGCACTGAATTCAGGGACTTCCTAAAAGAGAATGGTATTCTCTCTCAGCTTACTCCTCCGTACACATCACAGCACAACGGCGTATCGGAGCGGAGGAACCGTACCCTATTGGTCATGGTTCACTCCATGATGAGTAGTGTTGAGTTGCTTCTTTCATTCTGGGGACTTACGCTTGAAACAGCAGCGTACTTGTTGAATCAGGTTCCTTCTAAATCTGTGCCTATAACTCCATATGAAGTATGGAGTGGTAGAAAACTATGTCTTAAATAGGTTAAGATATGGGGTTGTCCGGTATATGTGAAAAACCAGAATCCGGACAAACTTCAGGCACGGTTAGTTTTATGTAAGTTTGTAGGATATCCCAGGCATTCAAATGGATATCTGTTCTACCACACCATGGAACAGAAGGTGTTTGTTGCTCAGCATGCCACCTTTTTGGAGTGGCAATTTCTTGCAAAAGAAATAAGTGGGAGCATGGTAGAACTGGATGATATATCTGAACTTCAAACTCAAACTGAGGATTTAGTTGAACCAGAAAATTCACTAGTCCTAGAAGAACCTTAGCCACTCCGCAGATCTGGTAGGATTTCTCATCCGCCCGAGAGATACTACGGTTTTCTCATAGACGGGGATCGAGAGGATTGCATCTTGGAAGATGATCCTACCAGTTTTAGGCAAGCCATTATCAGTAGGGACTCTGATAAGTGGCTGGATGCTATGAGATCCGAAATGGAGTCCATGTACACCAATAAAGTGTGGACCTTGGATATTGCTCCACCTGGGGTAAAACCCATTGGATGCAAATGGATCTACAAAAGGAAACTTGGTGTAGATGGGCAGGTAGAAACTTATAAGGCTAGACTCATTGCAAAAGGTTTTCGTCAAAGACCTGGTGTGGACTATAACAAAACTTTTTCTCCAGTAGCTATGTTCAAATCCATCCGGATCCTACTTGCCATTGCTGCCTTCCATGACTATGAAATCTGGCAGATGGACGTAAAAACGGCTTTTCTAAATGGCAGTTTGGAAGAAAGCATTTATATGGATCAGCCAGAAGGTTTTGTAGACAGTGGGAGCAGCGGGAAGGTGTGCAAGTTTCTTAAATCCATTTATGGATTAAAGTAGGAACCGCAGAGCTGGAACATCTGTTTTGATGAAGCAATCAAGGAATTTGACTTCATCAAGAACGAGGATGAGCCTTGTATTTATAAGAAGATTGTAGGACGAACTGTCGTATTCCTAGTCTTGTACGTGGACGACATTCTTTTGATAGGAAATGACATTCATATGCTACAATCGGTCAAGCTATTCTTGTTGCAACGGTTCTCCATGAAGGACCTGGGTGATGCCTCGTGCATTCGGGGATCAAGATCTACAGAGATAGATCCAAGAGATTACTAGGACTTTCGCAGTCCAGGTACATAGAGACCGTACTAAAGAGATTTAGTATGGAAGATTCCAAGCGTGGTAATATACCCGCATTGCACGGAATCACCCTCTCCAAGAAGATGTCTCCCAAGACTGACGAGGAGAGGGTTCGCATGAGCACTATACCCTACGCTTCGGCGGTAGGATCTATAATGTATGCGATGCTATGTACAAGACCAGATGTAGCTTACGCACTAAACGTGGTGAGCCGGTATCAGTCAGACCCAGGTAAGAACCACTGGATAGCAATGAAGAACATTCTCAAGTACCTAAGAATGACTAAGGAGATGTTCCTGGTTTACGGTAATGGAGACCTCAGGGTCGAGTCCTTTACCGATTCAAGCTTCCAGAGTGACAAGGACGACAGCAAGTCTGTCTCGGGTTTTGTGTTTACCCTCAACGGAGGGGCGGTGTGTTGGAGGAGTTCCAAACAGGATACCGTCGCAGACTCGACGATGGAGGCTGAATACATTACTGCAAGCGTTGCCGCAAAAGAAGCGGTCTGGATGAAGAAGTTCATTAGTGAGCTTCAGGTGGTTCCGTCCATTTTGACCCAATACCTTTGTATTGCAATAATAATAGGGCTATAGCTTTAGCGAAAGAACCATGGTCCCATCAGAAATCTAAACACATCTTAAGGCGGTATCACCTAATCAGGGAGATCATTGATCGCCAGGAAATCGAAGTACGGAGAGTGGACACTAAAGACAACACGGAGGATCCATTCACAAAGGCCCACCCTCAAACACAGTTCGAGCGACTTTTTGAGCTATTGGGTATGCGGTACGCCAGCAGCTGGCCTTAGTGTAGACGTTGGGTATGCGGTACATCAATTATTGGCCTTTAGTGCAAGTGGGAGATTGTTGGATATGTATGCCCTAGAGGCCATTATTGTATGGTACTAGTTTGTATATTACATTTTGGAAGCTTGGGATATATACATGGATTGACGACAGTCTTGCTCGATATTGTAGTATGCTACTTGGTTTGTATCCATCTTAATATGTGTATATGTTTCTTTTAACATATCGCTAATACATATTGATTGAGCCCTTAGGATCTTTGCTTGACTACCAGTGTTGTGATGGCGATCACACTAGTTGGGGTTGGGTAGTCTATAAACACATCCTTATACAGGTCCCTAGTCGTAGGATTATCGAGATAGGGCATCAATACTCCAGAGTAGACTGGTGCATACGCTTCTCATCCCAGCAGGGGAGATGGTCTGTCCCACAGCTATCAGTACGTCGTACTGGAGATAGTATGCTGGTGCTCGTTAGGTTACGAGTACACTGGACAGGACTCGTCGGGAACTGTTGGTTGGTATTATACCTATCATCAGTTAGCAGTTCCCAGGTGACATGAGTACAGCTTAGTTCGTTTACTTGACACCGCTACTTCGCCTCAAGTGTGTTCCCGATGTTCTTTGATTGCTACCCTACCACGGCTCTATTGAGTCATACAAACAGGTAATAGTTGGGTGCAGTCCCGAAGCACTTGGAGGCAGTGGCGGTTAGACAGGATTTGTCTCTCCCAGTATTGGGGGTTGATATCGCGCCGTGTTTAGGAGAGCCATTACACAAAGTCCCTGGCCAGGGCAAGTGAGATTTACTGGTAGGTGTTCCAGTAGTTTCTCAGGGTGTTATGGGCTACACTCCGACACGACTTGTACCGCTATTAGGGGTCTGACGTTTACCGCCCCATAGGCCCGACATGCGATACTCTTAGACGAACAGACCGGACTGTACGAAGATTGTCACATTCAGGCTTAGTAGGAATTCGGATGGGTTCACCTCATCGGTCTTCTTATCGGCATCTACCTGGGGATTGTTACGTACAGCTAGTACCACTTGCGGCCTGTGGTTAAACCCGCTGCCAGCGTAGTGTTGAGTCTTTAGAGTCCCACACAGAGGGTTGTTCACCTTTGGACGAAACGAGATAGAGTTCGTATGGTTTTACGACAGGGTTCGTTCACAAATGCGTACTTGTACGTGTTCGGTGTTCGGGCAGTTGATACTGGTGGACTTTGGTTTAAGCCAGATCCTAGTATTTAGTTTTGGGTTGGTTCGGTCTCATTGTATTCGTGTTCCTCGGAGCACGGATGCGAGTGTGTATACACAGTTGACAGAGGCAGAGGAACCTCATTAGGGTTTTGACCATTGACTTGATTAAAACCATAATGAGATGGAGGAAATTGATTAATGAGTTTTAATTAGAGATAATTGTATCATGGTTAATTGGTTTGACCATTTGACTTTGTTGACCCATATTGACTTAGATATTTTTGTGAGCATGCTTAGCATTAATTGTGACATGATAATGGTCAAATCAACATCAACCATGACAATTTATCCTAATTAAAATTATCATTATTCTTTTTCATCATATGAGAGCTATCTCCTCATTCTATCATGATACATTCTCTCTCTTGCTAGCTCTCTCCTCTTCCTCTCTCAAAGCTCTCTTGTTTCATGAGTTGAAAATCAAGAGCTTTGTGAGATCTAACAACTAAAACAACTCTCTACTCACTCTAGGGTTTTTAGTCTAGAACACCAAGCACCTTAGTTACTTCAAGATAGAGGTTGGAACTCAAGGTAGAGGCCTTCGGGTGGATCTTTCTTTGGCAAAAAGAAGACGGTGAGGAGGAGCCATCTACACCATTCAAAGGAGCTCACAACAAGGGGAAGCAACACAAGAAGAGAAGGAGTTCAAGTTTGAAGTATAACTTTCTATCATAGTAGATAGAACCTTCTTTTTCAAGTTAGGTTTATGGTAAAGATCAGGGTTTAGTGTTATCTTAGCACCAAGTTTATGTTCATCGAAAAAAAAATTGTTCCGCATTTTGCCACGGAAGTTGGCCGGGGCGCTAGTGTAACCTTTCAGATCCATCTGCTCCTGTGCAACAAGCGTGCCATCCTGGTCAGTCCTTGTCCCACCTGAGTCAACTCTGACCTCGGCCCTCGCTGTATCACTCTGAGTCCCCATAGTCATCGGCGGCATGAAAGGTGTTTCTCCAGCACCACTACTAAGGTTTGGTAGCATCACACATGCCATATTAAAATTTTATAGGGTGATAAACAAACTAACCTAAAGATCAAACTAGAAAAGCTAGGGTAACAAATGTTTTTACACAATCCACAAGTAGTAAAAAGCTAGGGTTTGATAATACAACCTTTGTAGATCCCTACACTAGACTCCTTGACCACTTGAGAGTTGAAAGAAGCTCAATTGAGATCCTCTAAGTCCATGACGATCCACCCGGAGTCTTCTTTGTCCAAGCTCAAGGCTTCACTTGATCAAGAAAAGAAGTAGAAGCCAACACTCTAAACTAATGGGCAAGAGTAGTGTAGAATGGTGATGTGGTTTGTTTTCTCACTTCAAAACCCTAACTTGATCACTCTCTTACGCACTAATGAAAGCTAGAGAGCAAGAGAGAGGAGGAAGAAGATGATGGAAAATGAAGAGCACAAGAGATAATGATAAAAGTTAAGATAAGAATGAGAAAAGAAAATATATATATATTTTCTTCTTCTCACTCTTAACCCTAGTTTATAAATATCTAGATATTTTCTTTTGGATGCAAAATTGTTAACTCAAGGTTAATGCAAAGGTTAGTGGGTGAATAAAATAATCAAGCATGATAGAATTTCCATTTCCATTTTCTTTTATCCAAAAAGAAATATCAACATATTTATAAGTGTGTGAGTCTTATATTGCCACCATCCATTGTATCAACAACCATGATACAAGAGTGTATGCATGTCTGTGTGCATGCACATCCACATCAATGAGAATAAATGCATATATGCATGCATACAACAAAAGACAAGAAGGATTTAAAGTGAAAAAGCTAATGGTCAATGATAAATCAACACTTGATTTAGTAAACCGGTCATATCACTTGCGACCTGACCAATAGCAAACCGCCCGATTAAAATACGGTATCACATACGCGCATTTAATCGGGTCCCCGCGCATATCTTATATGCACGCCACATCGTTTCGTCTGGACTAGGTAACTCCATTGTGGGACTCTAAGACTCGTCAATACGCCGGCAGTGGGTGATGATCATATCAAGCACCCCCAAGCCGCAAGAGGTCAGCTAAACGTAACGGCCACCCAGGTATTGAGCGATCAGAAGAAAACAAGCTAACTTGTCACAACTCCCGTCGAGCCAACCGGCAACACTACCGTACAGTCCGGTCTCTTCGTCAGATATGCTGCATACTGAGTCTAGGGATGGTAACATCGACCCCAATAACTCAATAAGTCGTGCCGATGAAAGGTTTATAATAAATCGAGAAACTACTTATAACACTTATCAGTAAATCTCAACAGCCCTGGCCGGGGACTTACTGATATAGCCAATCGAGCATAGCACAGCATCAACTCTCAATACCGGGAGAGACGAAACCCCTCTTATCGCTCATCGTCTTCGTGTGTTTCGAGACTGTACCCAAAAGCCACCTGTTTGCACGACTCAGTAGAGCCGTGGTAGGGTGGTAATCTAAGTACAGTGGGAGAACACACAAGACTCTATGACGATCTTGGGTCTACAGACTAACCTGCACCAGTGTCACCTGAGAACTGCTATCCGACGATAGATATAATACCATATAGGAGTTCTCGGCGAGTCCGTCCAGTGTACCCAGTCTCCACTGAGCACCAGTATATGATCTCGATGTCTATCATTAATGGATGTGGGAACATCCATCGCCCATCATATGGGTCTAGTATCATATACGCTAGTCTACTCTGGTATATCGATACCCCATCTCGATACACCTACGACTAGGGACATTTTAGGATATGCTTATAAACTACAGACGTCCCACTAGTATGATCTCCATCATAATTACAGTTTTCAAGCAAATATCCTCAGAGCTTTATCAACATGTGTGAATGAATAAAAGCATGATCAAGTCAACATGTCAGATAAAGAAGAACCAGATAGCATACTATCATGTCGAGCAAGAATGTACACTGAATATATATATAAATATATACATGTATAAAATACATCTACTATCATATAATGGCCTCCAGGGCATACATATATCCAACAATCTCCCACTTGCACTAGGGCCAGTTATTGGCATATCTCATACCCAACATCTCAAAAAGTCGCTCATGCTGCGGCTGAGGGAGGGCCTTGGTGAGTGGATCCGCAGTATTATTCTTTGTATCTGCTCTCCTAATCTCGATCTTGCGGTGATCTACAATCTCCCGGATCAAATGAAAGCGCCTCAGGATGTGTTTGGACCGCTGATGGGACATGAGCTCCTTGGCTAACGCCATAGCCCTATTATTATCACAATACAATAGTATTGGATAAATAATGGTTGGAACTACTCCTAGCTCCGAGACAAACTACTTCATCCAGACGGCTTCCTTGGCGGCATCATTCGCAGCAATGTACTCAGCTTCCATCGTAGAGTCTGCAACGGTATCCTGTTTGGAACTCTTCCAACTTACCGCCCCTCCATTGAGGGTAAATACAAACCCAGAGATAGATTTGATGTCGTCCTTATCACTCTGGAAGCTCGAATCGGTAAAGTCCTCCATTTGGAGATCTCCATTACCATACACCAAGAACAATTCTTTAGTCCTTCGCAAGTACTTAAGAATGTTCTTTACAGCTATCAAGTGATTCTCCCCTAGGTTGGATTGATACCTGCTTACTACACTAAGTGCATAAACTACATCTGGGCGTGTACATAGCATCGCATACATTATAGATCCTACTGCGAAGCATAGGGTATAATGCTCATGTGAGCTCTCTTTTCATCGGTCTTTGGGCAAAAGTCCTTAGAGAGAGTGACCCCATGGTAAGCGGGTAAGGCACCCCTCTTGGAGTCTTCCATACTAAACCTTTTTAGGATGGTGTTGATGTACCTAGTTTGGGACAATCCCAATAACCTTTTGGATCTATCCCTATAGATCAGAATGCCCAGAATGTATGTGGCATCACCCAGGTCCTTCAAGGAGAACCTTAGTGATAAGAAAGATTTGACCGACTGTAGCATAGGAATATCATTTTCTATCAGAAGAATGTCATCCATGTACAATACGAGAAATGTGACAGCTCTCCCTACAATCTAATAAACACAAGGTTCATCCAGATTTTTGATGAAATCAAACTCTTTGATAACATCATCGAAACAGATGTTCCAACTCCGTGATGCCTACTTTAATCCATAAATGGATTTAAGCAATCTACATGCTTTCCCGCTGCTCCCACTGTCAATGAAGCCCTCTGGCTGATCCATATAAACGCATTCTTCTAAATCTCCATTTAGAAATGCTGTTTTAACGTCCATCTGCCAGATTTCATAGTCGTAGTGAGCAGCAATAGAAAGTAGGATCCGAATGGATTTAAGCATGGCTACGGGAGAAAAAGTTTCGTCATAGTCCATACCTGGTCTTTGACGAAAACCCTTCGCCACAAGTCTTGCCTTATAGGTCTCTACCGGCCCATCTACACCAATCTTTCTTGTAAAGATCCATTTGCACCCCCACAGGTTTTACCCCAGGGGGTACAACGTCCAAAGTCCATACTTTTTTGGTGTACATAGACTCCATTTCAGATCTCATGGCATCCAGCCACATCACAGAGTCTCCACTCATGATAGCTTGCTGAAAGCTGGTAGGATCATCATCCTCCATGATGCAGTCTTTTCTGTCACCATCAATGAGGAAACCGTAGTACCTCTCCGGTGGGCGAGAAGTCCTACCAGACCTACGGAGTGGCCGAGGTTCCTCAGTTTCTGTTGCAACAGCCGGTTCAACCAAGTCGTTATTTGTAGTTTCTGTTTCTAGAACCTCTTCTAGATCTACCACACTGCCATCTGTATTATTTGTAAAAAAACTCTTTTTCCAAAAACGTGGCATACTGAGAAACAAACACTTTTTGTTCCTTCTTGTGGTAGAAAAGACATCCATAAGAATTCTTTGGATATCCCACAAAATTACACATAACTTGTAGGGTTCCTAGGCACTCCAAGGAGGTCTCACAAGGCATCAACCATGCCAATTTCAAAAAATCTAGGTGCCGAGAAACCCTAGAACGGACCGTTGGCTAGAAATCTAGGCGAAAAGTAAACTAGTTAACACTTAACTATAAGAATACGGAAATACAACCTTTGTAGATCCGGTGCTCCACCTCCACGGCTCCTCAATGAAGTCCTCTCCGCTGTCCAAATCGAACCATGACTCTCACGGTGGTTTCATCGGAGAAAAGACAGGGCTAGGTCGTCGACAACGTGCCGAAGATGATCTACGTCGAAGCATCACTAGATCAAGCTCCACCTTCACCAAGCCATGAAAACTTGTGAAGGAAACATACTCTACTACTTAGCAAGAGGTAAAGGATGAAGAAATAGGAAGTGGGTAGACTTTAGAATTGGATTTCTCACTCTAATTCATCAATCACCATTGATGAAGTGAAGCTTTCTTCATGAAGTGAAGAAGAAGAAGAAAGCAAGAAGATGATAAGTCTTATGATAAGTTTATTTCAAATAAAAAAGAAAATCAAAACTTATCATAATCCAACCATGGTTATGTGTAGAGACTAAACTAGGGTTAGTGGGAATGGTTAGGGTTAAGGATAAGATAAGAATGGTTGACTTGATCAAAGCTTCAAGAAGCTTCAACATAAAAAACAAAACAAGCCACCATCCTTAAAACTATCCAAAATGAATATATAAATAGATAATAAGAGAATAAACAAAACCCTAACCACTCTCACAACCATGGTTTAATCTTCACACAAATCCAAGTTAACATATATCATCAAACATGATACAATCATGTGCACAAAAACTATATCGAATATACAATGTGCACATCCGAGCGAGAAAATCCATTTAAAGTGAACCGATACTAGTTAATGCAAAGTAATATATCAAATATATAATTATACATTAAATCATTAAATCAACACTTGATTTAACGATCCGGTCATATCGCATATAACCGACTAGTTTCAACAGTAACAACTTATCGAATCAACACTTGATCCGATAACACGGCTATATCGCATATAACCGATCAATGTCACAAATCGCGAGAATCGTATACAGTATCACATACTGGTATCATTCTCGGTCCCGCACATATCTCATATGCGCTCCTATTTCGTTTCGCTTGAGCCAGGAAACCTCTGTGTAGGACTCTAAAGACTCGTCAATACGCCGGCAGCAGGTGATGATCATATCAAACACCCACAAGCCGCAAGCGGTCTGCTAAACGTAACGGCCACCCGGGTATTGAGCGATCAGAAGATCGACGAGCAAGCCCGCTCACACTCCTGTGAATCCAACCAGTAACACTACCGTACAGTCCGGTCTGATCGTCTGATATGTCGCATATCTCGCCTAGAGGTGGTAAACGTCAGACCCCAATAGCTCGATAAGTCGTGTCGATATGTGGTCTATAACAATTCGAGAAACTACAGGTAACACTTACCAGTAAATCTCAGCAACCCTGGCCAGGGATTTCCTGTTATAGCCAATCGAACACAGCGCAACATCAACTCCCTATACCGGGAGAGACGAATCCACTCCTATCGCTCATTGCCTCCATGTGATTCGGGACTGTACCCAAAAACCACCGTTTTGCACGCCCTCTTGGACGTGGTAAGATGGAAATCAAAGCACAGTGGGAACCACACAAGACTCTATGACGATCTCGGGTCAACAGACTACTCTGTACCAGTGTCACTAGAGAACTGCCATCTGACGTAAGGTATATTACCATCTGGGAGTTCTCGGCGAGTCCGTCCAGTGTACCCAGTCTCCACTGAGCACCCGTATATCATCTCTGATGTCAAACACCAATGGATATGGGATCATCCATCGCCCATCTGTATGGGTCGAGAAGGTATGCGCTAGTCTACACTGGTATATCGATGCCCCATCTCGATACACCCACGACTAGGGACTTTGAAGGATGTACTTATGGACTACCATGTCCCCACTAGTATGATCCGCATCATAGTCCAGGTAGTCAAGTACACATCCTAAGGGCTTTACCAACATGTAATAGAGAGACAATCTGTGTACACGTTAAGGTAAAGAGCAACCAGATAGCATACTATCATGTCGAGCAAGAAAGTCCTCCCTATATACGTCCCAGCATCCACTACAATATACATCCAATGTACAGTAATGGCCTCTAGGGCATACATATAACTAACAATCTCCCACTTGCACTAGGGCCATCTGTAGCAGTGGTTGTAGTATCTCATACTCAACCATCCCATAAAAGTCTCTCTCTGGGAAAAGGCCTTTCGTGAGTGGATCCGCTGTGTTTGTCCTCTGAGTCTACTCTTCTAACCTCGATCCCTTGGAGATCAACCATCTCCATGATCAGGTGATACTGCCTTAGAATATGTCTGGATCACTGATGGGACGGACGTTCCTTGGCATAAGCCACAACTCCATTGTCACACAATGGGAGGAACATGGTTCATCTTATGAACCAATAAATACCCAAACAGCCTCTTTGGTAGCATCTTAAATAGCGATGTATCAAGCCTTTATCGTCTAGTATGCCACGGTATCTTGCTTGGAACTCTTCCAACATACCGTCCCTTTACTGAGGGTAAAGACAATGCCTGTGACTGACATTCAGTCGTCATTATCATCCTGGAACACTTCCAGTGATTCTTCCCAGGATCAACTGATACCATCTCACTACAATTAGTGAGTAGCCTAACATCCATTTAGATCTATCTCATAGATCCAAAATCCAGGATTTAGTAGGTATCACTTTGATCCTATGCGGAGAGTCATTGTGATAAGCGGAGATTGATCGAGCATAGCATAGGAAACTCCTTCCCTATCAAGAGTATGTCATCCACGTACTCTACGAGGATCGTTACCATACTCCCTACTACCTTTTTGTTTACACAAGGTTCATCTACCATTTTTATGATGTCAAACTCTTTGACTAAAACATCAAAACAGATGTTCCAACTCCGCGATACCTGCTTTATCCTATAAAGCATCTTGCACACGTTTCCGCTGCTCCCACTGTCTACGAGGCCCTCTGGCTGTGTACTTATAGACGCTCTCTTCTAAATCATCATTTAGAAAAGCAGTCAAGACACCCAACCACCAGATATCGCAGTCATGGTATGTAGCTGTGACAAGTAGGATCTGGATGGACTTAAGCATAGCTACTTGAAAAGGTTTGATCATTATCCATGCCTGGTCAATGACGAAAACTTTAACAAGTCTAGCTTTGAAAGTCTCAACTTTTCCATCTACACCAAGTAATCTTCTCAAGATTTACTTGCTCCTGATGGGGATTTAACCTTTCAGATATAGCAACCAAAGTCCATACTTTGTTGGTGTATAAGGATTCCATCTCAGATCGCTAAGCATCCAGCCATTCTTACAGAGTCCCACTCCTGATGGCCAGCTCGAAACTAGTTGGGTCATCATCTCATGATGCAATCCTCACTCCCACTGTCATAGAGAAACAGAAGTATCTCTCAAGTGGGTGAGGAACCCTACTAGATCGGCGGAGAGGCTGAGGTTCGTTGGTAACTATTGAACTCTTTGGTTCATTCAAATTATCAGCTGCAGTTTGTATAGCTGGAACATTTCCAGTTCTACATAACAGATCTTGCCTCGTGTTTGTCCGGATTTTGCTTTTAGACATAAGCCGGACAACCCCAAATCTTAACTAGCTTAAGACATGGGCTCTTCCCTTTCCATATCACATATGAAGTGGTAGGTAACTGATTTGATTCGAACCCTATTCAATAGGTATGCAGCTTCTCAAGTGCATAACTCCCAAAAAGGAAATAGGTAACTCACTAGTACTCATCATAGAGCACACCTTATCATATAGGGTGTGATTGCTCCGCCCCGATATACCATCGTGCTATGGTGTATACGGAGGAGTAATGCTGAGAGAGAATCTCATTCTCCTTTAGAAAAGTCCAAGAATTCCGTGCTCAAGTATTCTCCTCCTTGATCTCATCAAAGGACATAATACTTTTACCCGTATTTTGGTTCTCTACTTCTAGCTTATATTCTGTGAATATCTCAAAAGGTTCGGACTTGTGTTTCAACAGGAACATATGTCTGAATCTTGAGAGATTATCAGAGAATGTAATGAAGTAAAAAGAACCGGTCTTTGCATTTGTAGACAGGGGAACTATATACATCATCATGTATCATCCCAAGAGTTTACTAACTCTTTCTCTGTTTCCAATAAACAGAGCTGGTGTCATCTTATCTTTGTGACATGACTGGCAAGTTTCACAAGATGTAAATTCAAACTGATTTAAATATGCATCTACATGTAACTTCAGCTAGTCGGGTCGCAGTGATGTGACCTAGTCTACAATGCCTCAAGAAGGATTCGTTCATTTCTGAACTCTTCCTCTTGTGTGTGTTCCGTATACAAAAGAACTGTAGTTTGATTTAGAACATCAATGCTTTTAGATAACGTGCCTGAACCGATCAACTTTTGATATAGGAAATGTTCAAAACATTATCCAACAATACAAAATTATATCATTTCTTTACTAATAAAGAGAGTGATATGATTTTGTATATCAGGTTCGGTATCTAATAACATTCGTTCAGAATCAATGTATAGGTAATACGGGGTGACAGTGACCGACAGACTTGGCTGCAACACTTGCCCCGTTTTCTGCTTCATGAAACTTATCACCCGTTCTCAGTCCTCTACCTTTATGTAGCCCTATGTAACAGATTACATATCTGGGATCCTGATCTGGTATCACATACCCAGGACGTAGAGGATACGGAGAAACAGTTCTTTGTAATGAACACACCCGAAGATGATGCATCAACATGCACTCTCTTCGTTTGGGCGGCACGGGAAATCTGGTATTCCCCAATTTCCTGCTCGGTCTTATAACAATTATAAGTTGGAGCGGGACCAACGTTCCCCAGCTCAGTATAACTAGCGGGTTCGGTCAATAATCCGTTTTATTATCTTGATTAAGGCGTGATATGGTCGCTACCTGGAGAGAGAGAGAAGAAAACACTCAGCGTGCGCTCTTGCAAGAATAGATTGGTTTTTATTTTATCTAATCAGGATGGCTCCCACTGCTTTGTATTAAATCTTCCTTCAAATCCTAAAAGGAAAGACTAGCCGGGATTAATTACACACTACAAGTTCGCCAATCTTTCAGCCAGTCCAGTATCGGTACTTTGAGGGAGGTCCCCCGTGCTTTCGCACGAACCTAATTAATGTAAACCTCGTTTTCCCAGAGGCGTAACCTCGTTGACACCTCTCTAGACACCTACTTGATCGGCTAATTGTAATGTATAAAACTCTCCCAGGGGTAACTCTTACTCGCAGCGGGTATCGGGATCCAACTATCTCATAGAAGGTATGCAATCTCATTTCAAATTTCAACACTTGAAATTCCCGATAATCTTTTGCCCCTAACGTGCTATGACCTTGACGAAAGCCAACAAACCATAGCCCGCTAGTCAAGTTCAACCCGTACATTTCTTGATCGAATTAAACCCACCCGCACGACCCTTGACGAAAGCCAACAAAGCCGCACGACTACCCTAATCCAATCGCATCGTATGCTGCAGATAAGCAGCATATAGCTACCGCACACTGCACCTTGACGAAAGCCAACAAATGCAGCACGAATACTATATACAACTTATCTGAAATGACGGAGGGCTACGACAGGTTTTTCTGAAAACCTATTGCGTAATGAACTTGATATCGTTGTAGAATCAAATGATTTTGAAATGGAGTGCTTTTGAGGCTTTTCTAGTTTTGCTAAAGGAGTCACTCCCGGTGAAGGGATCGTCGGTCCTTTCCTCGTCGAATGAGTTGCGGGATATATCATATATATCACTGTGCAAAGCAAAAACTCTTAAAAGCAATCAAAAGACAAACCGAGTGTGTAGCATCTGCCAGTTATTGCTAAAGGAGTCACTCCCGGTGAAGGGATCTCGGTCCTTTCCTCATCGAATAAGGTGCAGGATATATCACATTACCTATGTGCAAAGCAAGAACTGTAGCTACCTGTTTTATTTTGAAATTCGATTCTACAACATCTTAGGTTTCTTTTATTTCATTAATCACATTAATGAAGTCCCATCATTTAAATTACCTAAACATCACAGATAAATACGACGTACACTTATGCCATCCGCATTCGCCTCGATGTCCCCTCGTGCACCGTTAGGTTAGGTAACTAACGGCAGAGCGGGGCAGGGCTAGCGCGGGTGTAAAACATAAGTAACGTCTATATAATATATCATATATACTATATACTGTATCTATCACAGAACATCACATGATCACATCTCAGATATCGCAGCAGAAGAATCATATGAAATATTGGATATACTAGGACGTCCGTGTTTTCAATAC
Organism: Agapanthus africanus; assembly: GCA_030015575.1. Classification (NCBI taxonomy): domain Eukaryota; kingdom Viridiplantae; phylum Streptophyta; class Magnoliopsida; order Asparagales; family Amaryllidaceae; genus Agapanthus; species Agapanthus africanus. The sequence continues at coordinate 778,478,130 of CM057338.1, read as the reverse complement.
GAGCCAGTATAAAACACGGATTCCACGGTCGCGATGAATAGCCAAACCCACACCCCTAGACCCCTACGAGAGCGGCAAGCAACCCTACCAATTCTGGAGTTAGGAGACCCGGACTCGACTCCTCGAGTTGGTCTCCCACTGGACTCCAGAACCCGGTTACTTGTGCCCTCCTCCTTGGGTCTATCCTAGTGCGGAAAAGTAAATAATATACAAAGGGTGACAACTTCCGCAACCTGGAAGCGCCCCAATAAAAGAATATTACATACAAGTTTTTACATGAATGAAAATGAAAAACACTCATCTCACATAAAAACCCCCGGCTATTCAAACACGACGATCCAATATAACATATCCAGCAACACATAACATCATATGTCATCAACGTAAGTAAATATGCGCATCCCAATTGTCGTTGACATATAGCAACGAAACCGGTGATATCACATATTACACTTACGGTCACAGAAAAGAAAGTGTAAAACTACAACAGTTGGAATTCGCAACCATCTCAGACATCGCATGCCTGACCAAATGAATTCTTTAGACATCGCATGCCTAACAATTATAAACCCCGCATTTTAGTCTCATTATCGAAAAAACTTTTCAATACCAAGTCGGGCAATTCAACAGGATTCCCGACATCCTGATCGAATGCACGTCGCAAACTTCAGTAGGCGGCTGCACCCCCGACGCCGTCGACCAAGTGCACCAAGGCGGAACACCGCTACCGCGAGCACCCGAACGGATGCTTTCGGCGACGGGGTTCTCCTACAGTCACTTGGTCGGGGCTATGGAGTGAGGCTGTCTATTAAGTTTACCCGGCGAGTATCCGCGTACGCTACGTGATTGCGACGAACTTTTGATCACATCAAAATTCCGTGGCAACCGATCAATTGAGACTAAACTGCTATGTTTATAACATTCATTCAGTTATCTCATAACTTCTTGTGAATTCCAATTATTGTATCCCATTCCGGATAAATAGAAAATGTCAAACTTTCCGATTGAACAATCGAACACCCAAGTTTTCCCGATACAGATCAACACATGAAACAAGTCTAAAAACATTCAGTTCGTGCCTCAGTACCAACGGTCCAGCCGTAGAAGGGTCAAGCCAACGCCTCACATGTGGCACGCCGTACTGCCCCAAACCCGAAGATTCAAAGGGCAGTTCAAGACGGTCACATAATCGAGTTAAGGTTTGTTGTCTTCTAGAGGGACCATCGCGTTACTTGCACTACTTAGAACGTCGTTAAACTACGGAAAAATCCAACACTTGGAAATTTCCCGACAGGGGAAAAGGTGGGTATTTATATCCGGTCGAACTTTTTAACATATTCTAAAAATTATCCGGAAAGCCACATAGACAAAATTTGATACTCCGATCGAAACACCGAATCCCCAAAACAACCCCTGAAAATTCAACTCTTGAATAAAAATTAAAAATTCCCAGAAAATCCAGCATAATTAATTAGGAGTTACTGTGTAAGATTCACTGAACAATGAGGTGGTACGGCCGCGGAACCGCCGCACGAGCCATGCTCGTGCCGCGGATCCGCGGCAGGTTGATGGAGTTAGACACTCGAACTTCACAGTAACTCTTAAAATCGCCTGCTGATTTTTCTGCATATTTTTAATGTTGAAAAATACCAGATTTTAGAAAAAGGACAGAGAGCATGTTTGGAATTGGGTTTCGGGTTCGTTCGGACTTCAAATTGCGTCTAGACTTCGCCTAAGGCTCTAACAAGGCTCTGATACCACTGTAGGGTTCCTAGGCACTCCAAGGAGGTCTCACAAGGCATCAACCATGCCAATTTCAAAAAATCTAGGTGCCGAGAAACCCTAGAACGGACCGTTGGCTAGAAATCTAGGCGAAAAGTAAACTAGTTAACACTTAACTATAAGAATACGGAAATACAACCTTTGTAGATCCGGTGCTCCACCTCCACGGCTCCGCAATGAAGTCCTCTCCGCTGTCCAAATCGAACCATGACTCTCACGGTGGTTTCATCGGAGAAAAGACCGGGCTAGGTCGTCGACAACGTGCCGAAGATGATCTACGTCGTAGCATCACTAGATCAAGCTCCACCTTCACCAAGCCATGAAAACTTGTGAAGGAAACACACTCTACTACTTGGCAAGAGGTAAAGGATGAAGAAATAGGAAGTGGGTAGACTTTAGAATTGGATTTCTCACTCTAATTCATCAATCACCATTGATGAAGTGAAGCTTTCTTCATGAAGTGAAGAAGAAGAAGAAAGCAAGAAGATGATAAGTCTTATGATAAGTTTATTTCAAATAAAAAAGAAAATCAAAACTTATCATAATCCAACCATGGTTATGTGTAGAGACTAAACTAGGGTTAGTGGGAATGGTTAGGGTTAAGGATAAGATAAGAATGGTTGACTTGATCAAAGCTTCAAGAAGCTTCAACATAAAAAACAAAACAAGCCACCATCCTTAAAACTATCCAAAATGAATATATAAATAGATAATAAGAGAATAAACAAAACCCTAACCACTCTCACAACCATGGTTTAATCTTCACACAAATCCAAGTTAACATATATCATCAAACATGATACAATCATGTGCACAAAAACTATATCGAATATACAATGTGCACATCCGAGCGAGAAAATCCAATTAAAGTGAACCGATACTAGTTAATGCAAAGTAATATATCAAATATATAATTATACATTAAATCATTAAATCAACACTTGATTTAACGATCCGGTCATATCGCATATAACCGACTAGTTTCAACAGTAACAACTTATCGAATCAACACTTGATCCGATAACCCGGCTATATCGCATATAACCGATCAATGTCACAAATCGCGAGAATCGTATACAGTATCACATACTGGTATCATTCTCGGTCCCACACATATCTCATATGCGCTCCTATTTCGTTTCGCTTGAGCCAAGAAACCTCTGTGTAGGACTCTAAAGACTCGTCAATACGCCGGCAGCAGGTGATGATCATATCAAACACCCCCAAGCCGCAAGCGGTCTGCTAAACGTAACGGCCACCCGGGTATTGAGCGATCAGAAGATCGACGAGCAAGCCCGCTCACACTCCTGTGAATCCAACCAGTAACACTACCGTACAGTCCGGTCTGATCGTCTGATATGTCGCATATCTCGCCTAGAGGTGGTAAACGTCAGACCCCAATAGCTCGATAAGTCGTGTCGATATGTGGTCTATAACAATTCGAGAAACTACAGGTAACACTTACCAGTAAATCTCAGCAACCCTGGCCAGGGATTTCCTGTTATAGCCAATCGAACACAGCGCAACATCAACTCCCTATACCGGGAGAGACGAATCCACTCCTATCGCTCATTGCCTCCATGTGATTCGGGACTGTACCCAAAAACCACCGTTTTGCACGCCCTCTTGGACGTGGTAAGATGGAAATCAAAGCACAGTGGGAACCACACAAGACTCTATGACGATCTCGGGTCAACAGACTACTCTGTACCAGTATCACTAGAGAACTGCCATCTGACGTAAGGTATATTACCATCTGGGAGTTCTCGGCGAGTCCGTCCAGTGTACCCAGTCTCTACTGAGCACCCGTATATCATCTCTGATGTCAAACACCAATGGATATGGGATCATCCATCGCCCATCTGTATGGGTCGAGAAGGTATGCGCTAGTCTACACTGGTATATCGATGCCCCGTCTCGATACACCCACGACTAGGGACTTTGAAGGATGTACTTATGGACTACCATGTCCCCACTAGTATGATCCGCATCATAGTCCAGGTAGTCAAGTACACATCCTAAGGGCTTTACCAACATGTAATAGAGAGACAATCTGTGTACACGTTAAGGTAAAGAGCAACCAGATAGCATACTATCATGTCGAGCAAGAAAGTCTTCCCTATATACGTCCCAGCATCCACTACAATATACATCCAATGTACAGTAATGGCCTCTAGGGCATACATATAACTAACAATCTCCCACTTGCACTAGGGCCATCTGTAGCAGTAGTTGTAGTATCTCATACTCAACCATCCCATAAAAGTCTCTCTCTGGGAAAAGGCCTTTCGTGAGTGGATCCGCTGTGTTTGTCCTCTGAGTCTACTCTCCTAACCTCGATCCCTTGGAGATCAACCATCTCCATGATCAGGTGATACTGCCTTAGAATATGTCTGGATCACTGATGGGAGGGACGTTCTTTGGCATAAGCCACAACTCCATTGTCACACAATGGGAGGAACATGGTTCATCTTATGAACCAATAAATACCCAAACAGCCTCTTTGGTAGCATCTTAAATAGCGATGTATCAAGCCTTTATCGTCTAGTATGCCATGGTATCTAGCTTGGAACTCTTCCAACATACCGTCCCTTTACTGAGGGTAAAGACAATGCCTGTGACTGACATTCAGTCGTCATTATCATCCTGGAACACTTCCAGTGATTCTTCCCAGGATCAACTGATATCATCTCACTACAATTAGTGAGTAGCCTAACATCCATTTAGATCTATCTCATAGATCCAAAATCCAGGATTTAGTAGGTATCACTTTGATCCTATGCGGAGAGTCATTGTGATAAGCGGAGATTGATCGAGCATAGCATAGGAAACTCCTTCCCTATCAAGAGTATGTCATCCACGTACTCTACGAGGATCGTTACCATACTCCCTACTACCTTTTTGTTTACACAAGGTTCATCTACCATTTTTATGATGTCAAACTCTTTGACTAAAACATCAAAACAGATGTTCCAACTCCGCGATACCTGCTTTATCCTATAAAGCATCTTGCACACGTTTCCGCTGCTCCCACTGTCTACGAGGCCCTCTGGCTGTGTACTTATAGACGATCTCTTCTAAATCATCATTTAGAAAAGCAGTCAAGACACCCAACCACCAGATATCGCAGTCATGGTATGTAGCTATGACAAGTAGGATCTGGATAGACTTAAGCATAGCTACTTGAAAAGGTTTGATCATTATCCACGCCTGGTCAATGACGAAAACTTTAACAAGTCTAGCTTTGAAAGTCTCAACTTTTCCATCTACACCAAGTAATCTTCTCAAGATTTACTTGCTCCTGATGGGGATTTAACCCTTCAGATATAGCAACCAAAGTCCATACTTTGTTGGTGTATAAGGATTCCATCTCAGATCGCTAAGCATCCAGCCATTCTTACAGAGTCCCACTCCTGATGGCCAGCTCGAAACTAGTTGGGTCATCATCTCATGATGCAATCCTCGCTCCCACTGTCATAGAGAAACAGAAGTATCTCTCAGGTGGGTGAGGAACCCTACTAGATCGGCGGAGAGGCTGAGGTTCGTTGGTAACTATTGAACTCTTTGGTTCATTCAAATTATCAGCTGCAGTTTGTATAGCTGGAACATTTCCAGTTCTACATAACAGATCTTGCCTCGAGTTTGTCCGGATTTTGCTTTTAGACATAGGCCGGACAACCCCAAATCTTAACTAGCTTAAGACATGGGCTCTTCCCTTTCCATATCACATATGAAGTGGTAGGTAACTGATTTGATTCGAACCCTATTCAATAGGTATGCAGCTTCTCAAGTGCATAACTCCCAAAAAGGAAATAGGTAACTCAGTAGTACTCATCATAGAGCACATCTTATCATATAGGGTGTGATTGCTCCGCCCCGATATACCATCGTGCTATGGTGTATACGGAGGAGTAATGCTGAGAGAGAATCTCATTCTCCTTTAGAAAAGTCCAAGAATTCCGTGCTCAAGTATTCTCCTCCTTGATCTCATCAAAGGACATAATACTTTTACCCGTATTTTGGTTCTCTACTTCTAGCTTATATTCTGTGAATATCTCAAAAGGTTCGGACTTGTGTTTCAACAGGAACATATGTCTGAATCTTGAGAGATTATCAGAGAATGTAATGAAGTAAAAAGAACCGGTCTTGGCATTTGTAGACAGGGGACCTACATACATCATCATGTATCATCCCAAGAGTTTACTAACTCTTTCTCTGTTTCCAATAAACAGAGCTGGTGTCATCTTATCTTTGTGACATGACTGGCAAGTTTCACAAGATGTAAATTCAAACTGATTTAAATATGCATCTACATGTAACTTCAGCTAGTCGGGTCGCAGTGATATGACCTAGTCTACAATGCCTCAAGAAGGATTCGTTCATTTCTGAACTCTTCCTCTTGTGTGTGTTCCGTATACAAAAGAACTGTAGTTTGATTTAGAACATCAATGCTTTTAGATAACGTGCCTGAACCGATCAACTTTTGATATAGGAAATGTTCAAAACATTATCCAACAATACAAAATTATATCATTTCTTTACTAATAAAGAGAGTGATATGATTTTGTATATCAGGTTCGGTATCTAATAACATTCGTTCAGAATCAATGTATAGGTAATACAGGGTGACAGTGACCGACAGACTTGGCTGCAACACTTGCCCCGTTTTCTGCCTCATGAAACTTATCACCCGTTCTCAGTCCTCTACCTTTCTGTAGCCCTATGTAACAGATTACATATCTGGGATCCGGATCTGGTATCACATACCCAGGACGTAGAGGATACGGAGAAACAGTTCTTTGTAATGAACACACCCGAAGATGATGCATCAACATGCACTCTCTTCGTTTGGGCGGCACGGGAAATCTGGTATTCCCCAATTTCCTGCTCGGTCTTATAACAATTATAAGTTGGAGCGGGACCAACGTTCCCCAGCTCAGTATAACAAGCGGGTTCGGTCAATAATCCGTTTTATTATCTTGATTAAGGCGTGATATGGTCGCTACCTGGAGAGAGAGAGAAGAAAACACTCAGCGTGCGCTCTTGCAAGAATAGATTGGTTTTTATTTTATCTAATCAGGATGGCTCCCACTGCTTTTTATCAAATCTTCCTTCTAACCCTAAAAGGAAAGACTAGCCGGGATTAATTACACACTACAAGTTCGCCAATCTTTCAGCCAGGCCAGTATCGGTACTTTGAGGGAGGTCCCCCATGCTTTCGCACGAACCTAATTAATGTAAACCTCGTTTTCCCAGAGGCGTAACCTCGTTGACACCTCTCTAGACACCTACTTGATCGGCTAATTGTAATGTATAAAACTATCCCAGGGGTAACTCTTACTCGCAGCGGGTATCGGGATCCAACTATCTCATAGAAGGTATGCAATCTCATTGCAAATTTCAACACTTGAAATTCCCGATAATCTTTTGCCCCCAACGTGCTATAACCTTGACGAAAGCCAACAAACCATAGCCCGCTAGTCAAGTTCAACCCGTACATTTCTTGATCGAATTAAACCCACCCGCACGACCCTTGACGAAAGCCAACAAAGCCGCACGACTACCCTAATCCAATCGCATCGTATGCTGCAGATAAGCAGCATTTAGCTACCGCACACTGCACCTTGACGAAAGCCAACAAATGCAGCACGAATACTATATACAACTTATCTGAAATGACGGAGGGCTACGACAGGTTTTTCTGAAAACCTATTGCGTAATGAACTTGATATCGTTGTAGAATCAAATGATTTTGAAATGGAGTGCTTTTGAGGCTTTTCTAGTTTTGCTAAAGGAGTCACTCCCGGTGAAGGGATCGTCGGTCCTTTCCTCGTCGAATGAGTTGCGGGATATATCATATATATCACTGTGCAAAGCAAAAACTCTTAAAAGCAATCAAAAGACAAACCGAGTGTGTAGCATCTGCCAGTTATTGCTAAAGGAGTCACTCCCGGTGAAGGGATCTCGGTCCTTTCCTCATCGAATAAGGTGCAGGATATATCACATTACCTATGTGCAAAGCAAGAACTGTAGCTACCTGTTTTATTTTGAAATTCGATTCTACAACATCTTAGGTTTCTTTTATTTCATTAATCACATTAATGAAGTCCCATCATTTAAATTACCTAAACATCACAGATAAATACGACGTACACTTATGCCATCCGCATTCGCCTCGATGTCCCCTCGTGCACCGTTAGGTTAGGTAACTAACGGCAGAGCGGGGCAGGGCTAGCGCGGGTGTAAAACATAAGTAACGTCTATATAATATATCATATATACTGTATACTGTATCTATCACAGAACATCACATGATCACATCACAGATATCGCAGCAGAAGAATCATATGAAATATTGGATATACTAGGACGTCCGTGTTTTCAATACGAGCCAGTATAAAACACGGATTCCACGGTCGCGATGAATAGCCAAACCCACACCCCTAGACCCCTACGAGAGCGGCAAGCAACCCTACCAATTCTGGAGTTAGGAGACCCGGACTCGACTCCTCGAGTTGGTCTCCCACTGGACTCCAGAACCCGGTTACTTGTGCCCTCCTCCTTGGGTCTATCCTAGTGCGGAAAAGTAAATAATATACAAAGGGTGACAACTTCCGCAACCTGGAAGCGCCCCAATAAAAGAATATTACATACAAGTTTTTACATGAATGAAAATGAAAAACACTCATCTCACATAAAAAACCCCGGCTATTCAAACACGACGATCCAATATAACATATCCAGCAACACATAACATCATATGTCATCAACGTAAGTAAATATGCGCATCCCAATTGTCGTTGACATATAGCAACGAAACCGGCGATATCACATATTACACTTACGGTCACAGAAAAGAAAGTGTAAAACTATAACAGTTGGAATCCGCAACCATCTCAGACATCGCATGCCTGACCAAATGAATTCTTTAGACATCGCATGCCTAACAATTATAAACCCCGCATTTTAGTCTCATTATCGAAAAAACTTTTCAATACCAAGTCGGGCAATTCAACAGGATTCCCGACATCCTGATCGAATGCACGTCGCAAACTTCAGTAGGCGGCTGCACCCCCGACGCCGTCGACCAAGTGCACCAAGGCGGAACACCGCTACCGCGAGCACCCGAACGGATGCTTTCGGCGACGGGGTTCTCCTACAGTCACTTGGTCGGGGCTATGGAGTGAGGCTGTCTATTAAGTTTACCCGGCGAGTATCCACGTACGCTACGTGATTCTGTGTTGTGGAACAAACCATATCTAATAGGGTCCAATTCCGTCGTTCTGAGACACCCTTGTGTTGTGGTGTGTAAGGAGGAGTGAGATGAGAGAGAATCCTATTCTCTTTTAGGAAGTCTGCAAACTCTGTACTGAGGGACTCTCCACCTCGATTTGATCGAAGCATCTTGATACTCAAGCCGGATTGTTTTTCTACTTTGAGTTTATATTCAGTGAATTTCTCAAAAACTTCGGACTTGTGCTTTAATAAAAATACATGACCGAATCTCGAGAAATCATTAGTGAAAGTAATGAAGTATGAAAAACCGCCTCTAGCCTGTATAGACATTGGCCCATATACATCACTATGTATGAGGCCTAAGAGCTCAGTAGCTCTTTCTCCCTGTCCGGTAAACGGAGTTTTGGTCATTTTACCCTTGATACAAGACTGGCAAATCGCATAAGATTTATATTCAAAAGGGTTTAAATATCCATCTTTGTGTAACTTGTTTAGTCTTGTTTCATTAATATGACCAAGTCTACAGTGCCAAAGAAAAGCTTCATTTATTTCTGAAAATTTTCTTTTATTAGTGTGTTGTATGCTGAAAACTGTATGTTGATTTAGGACGTATATCCCGTTATTAAGCGTACCATACCCAACCAATATTTGATTCTGGTGAATGTTCATAACATTGTTCTGCAATACAAAATTATATCCTTCATTGTCTAACAAAGAAACGGATATTATATTACAAAACATACTAGGTACATAATAACATGGGTTCAAAACCAATATACATCCAGACGGCAACCCCAAGTGATAATCTCCCAATGCAACTGTATGTACATTGGAACCATTTCCAACGCGGAGAGTATGGTCACCTTTCTTCAAGACCTTGCTATTTCTCAGCCCCTGCATAGAATTGCAAATGTGAGAACCTGAACCAATATCTAATACCCAGGAAGCAGAGTTTATTGAAAAACTGTTTTCTGTCGCAAACAAACCTGAAGCGGAAGCATCCCCATGCTTCTTCTTGAGATCTAAGTACTTCGTGCAGTTGAGCTTCCAGTGTCCTATTTTGTGGCAGTGATAACATTCCCCTTTCCCCGATTCCCCATCTTTGGACTTGTCTTTCCCCTTGGCCTTTTTGACTCCACCCTTAGGTTTGGTAGGTTTCTTCTTCATCGTTCCCTTGGCCTTAGCCTTCGGGCGAGAAGAGGAAGATGGCCCAACACTTAAAACTAGAGTTTTCATTGACTTCAGCGTGCTCTCTGCACTCCTTAACATATTAAGGAGTTCAGGTAGTTCTTCTCCATGTTATGCATGTTGAAGTTAACTATAAATTGAGCAAAGGTGGAGGGGAGAGAGTGCAGAATAATATCCGTATATTGCTCATTGTCCATTTTCCACCCAAGGTCCTCAAACTCTTCTATGAGGGTTATTATCTTCAGAATATGGTCTCCTACTGGTGTGCCAGGGGCCATTCGCATCTGAAACAGTTTTCTGGATGCTTCGTATCGTAATACGCGAGATTGCTCTCCATACAACTCCTTTGTATGGAGGAATATCGCTTAAACATCCATATTCTCGTGCTGCTTCTGATGTGTGTTATCCATCGATGAAAGCGCGAGGCATTTGGCCGTGGCACAGTCAGCGTCCCATATCTTGCGGACTTCCTTATCCGCAACCGAAGATTTAGGACCTGGGATGGGCGGGGCTAGAGCCGTGAGGACATATGATACCTTATCATAAGTCGAGGCAATGTTAAGATTCCTCAGCCAGACTTTATAATTAGTCCCATTCAGTTTATTTTTATCTAATAGAAGCTTGAGTCCTGTCATTAGTATCTGCCATTAAGAGAGAGAAAAGAATACACTCAGCGAAACCTCTTGCAAAGATCAGATTGGTTATTATCTTATCTAATCGATGTCTCCCACTGCTTTAATCAAGTTTTTCTTTCAAACCTTAAAAAGAAAACTAGCCAGGATTAATTACAGTCTACAACTTCGCTAACCGTTCAGCCAGGCCAGTGTCGGTACTTGAGGGAGGATCCCCGTGCTTTCGCACGGACCTAATTAATATAAATCTCGTCTTCCCAGAGGCATAGCCCCGTTAACACCTTTCTAGACACGTAATAGGTTAGCTAATTGTAAACTGTAAAACTCTCCTGGGAGCAACTATTGCCCACAGTGGGATCGGGATCCAACCATCATATGGAAGGTATGCAATCTCATTGCAAATTTCAACTCTTGAAACTCCCGATGTGGCTTTTACCCCTAGCACTCATGACCTTAACTATGGTCAACAAATCATAAGTACTAGTCAAGTTCTACCCTTCATTTCTTGATTAATTAGACCCACCCACGTGACCCTTAACTATGGTCAACAAAGTCGCATGAATGTCCCAATTAATCTGCATCATATGCATTGTAGGAAGACATCACATAGCTACCGTACAATACGGCTTAACTATAGTCAACAAACGTAGTACGAATACTAAGTACTCTACTTCCTAAAATGACGGAGGGTTGCGGATGGTTTTTAAGAAAACCTTTAACGCTTTGAACTTGATATCGTCATAGAATTAAATGGTTTTCAAAAGGTGTGGCTTAAGCTCCACAGTTTTTAAATGTAGCTTTTTCGTAAAAAGCCGAGTGGTTTTCTAATCTGATTCTACAACATCTTTTTAGGTTTATTTTCTTTACATTAATCATATTATTGTAGTCCCATCATTTAATTCCTTAAGCCAATCACAGAGAAGAAACGAAAATACAACGTACGCTTATGCCATCCGCATTCGCCGCAATGTTCCGTTATGCACCGTTAGGTTACTTAACTAACGGCATACCGGGACGGGACTAGCGCGGGCGTAAAACATAAGCAAAGTCTATCATATATCTCATATATAATATAGCATTTGTCTCAGATATATTAAGCGATCACATAACAGAATATAGGCAGCAGAAACATAGATATGATAATATAGGATATACTAGGACGTCCGTATTTAGTATTTAGCCAACAATAGAAAATATGGATTCTACGGTCGTGATGAATAGCCAATCCCACACCCTAGACCCCTACGAGAGCGGCAAGTGACCCTGCCAATTCTGGAGTTAGGAAACTCAGTCTCGACGCCTCGAGATGGTCTCCTACTGGACCCCAGAACCCGGTCACTTGTGCTCTCCTCCTTGGGTCTATCCTAATGCGGAAAAGTAAATAATATACAACAATGGTGACATCATCCTCAACCCTGAAGTGCCCCAAATAAAAGAATATTACATTACAAATGAATTTTACATGAATGAAAAGTAAAACTCTCATCTCACATAACCCCCCCGGCTATTCGATCACAACAATCCTATACATCACAACACAGCATCACATAACATCACATGTCATCAACGTAAGCAAGTATGCATACCCCAATTGCCGTTGACATATAGCAACGAAACCGGCGATACGCATACTACGCTTACGGTCGCAGAAACAAGTATCACATACTACTAGGCGATTTTAAACCCTTCGATCGAATTAACGAACACATGTATTCCCCAGCAAGCTCAACACATGAGCACCGTTAAACAATACCCAAAATCTATGCCATAGTATTTAATGGACCAACCATAGAAGGGCAGACCCAAGCCTCATTTGTGGCGCCACTAACTACAGTAAACCCTAAGGTTTAGTCGCAGTTTGGTGGTCACATCTCGAGTTAGGGTTACATTCTTCTAGAGGGTCCATAAGAATACCTGCATTATATATCGAGTACGTTCAACCTGAAAATTACCGGTGTTTGATAATTCTTTCGACCTGTTTAACGTCGCCAAAGTTACCAAATACAATGCTATAAAATACGAATACGAAATACTCCGCAAAGAGCCTATTTCCAAACTAACATCGCATGCAAATTTGGACTTCCAGAAACCCCAAATTATGACGTACAGAGCACTGGAGAAAAACGAGGAGGAGGGGAGCTAACTGGGTCGGTGACGCCGGATTTCCTGGCCTAGTCGCCGGCCAGGAACCGAGCAACCCCTTTCGTTTTTCTTCTGTGTTCTTATGTCATCTTAAATACCAATCTGCAGTTACTAAAATAATTTTTTGAACACTTTTTGAAAAATATACAGAGAGCATTTCTTGGGTTTTCTAATTTCGTATTTTTGTGGAAGTTTTCGTTTTCGTATTGTCGTAACATCGTCTACGCTTCTAGTTAGGCTTTGATACCATGAAAGGTGTTTCTTCAGCACCGCTACTAGTGTTTGGTATCATCACACATGCCATATTAAAATTTTAAAAGATGCTAAAGAAACTAACCTAAGGAGCAAACTAGAAAAGCTAGGGTAACAAATGTTTTTACACAATCCACAAGTAGTAAAAAGCTAGGGTTTAAGAATACAACCTTTGTAGATTCCTACGCTAGAATCCTTGACCACTTGAGAGTTGAAAGAAACTTGCTTGAGATCCTTTGAGTCCACGACGATCCACCCGGAGTCCTCTTTGTCCAAGCTCAAGGCTTCACTTGATCAAGAAAAGAAGCAGAAGCCAACACTCTAAACTAATAGGCAAAAGTAGTGTAAAATAGTGATGTGGTTTTTTTTCTCACTTCAAAACCCTAACTTGATCACTCTCTTACTCACTAATGAAAGCTAGAGAGCAAGAGAGAGGAGGAAGAAGATGATGGCAAATGAAGAGCTCAAGAGATAATGATAAAAGTTAAGATAAGAATGAGAAAAGAAAATATATATATATTCTTCTTCTCACTCTTAACCCTAGTTTATAAATATCTAGATATTTTCTTTTGGATGCAAAATGGCCATGGAAATTAACTCAAGGTTAATGCAAAGATTAGTGGGTGAATAAAATAATCAAGCATGATAGAATTTCCATTTCCATTTTCTTTTATCCAAAAAGAAATATCAACATATTTATAAGTGTGAGTCTTATATGGCCACCATCCATTGTATCAACAACCATGATACAAGAGTGTATGCATATATGTGTGCATGCACATCCATATGTGCATCAATGAGAATAAATGCATACAACAAAAGACAAGAAGGGTTTAAAGTGAAAAAGCTAATGGTCAATGATAAATCAACACTTGATTTAGCAAACTGGTCATATCACATACGACCTGACCAATAGAAAACCGCTTGATTAATATATGGTATCACATACGCGCATTTAATCGGGTCCCCACGCATATCTCATATGCACACCACATCGTTTCGCCTGGACTAGGTAACTCCATTGTGGGACTCTAAGACTTGTCAATACGCCGGCAGTGGGTGACAATCATATCAAGCACCCCCAAGCTGCAAGAGGTCATCTAAACGAAACGGCCACCCGAGTATTGAGCGATCAGAAGAAAACAAGCGAACTTGTCACAACTCCCATCGAGCCAACCGGCAACACTACCGTACAGTCCGGTCTCTTCGTCAGATATGTTGCATACTGAGTCTAGGGATGGTAACGTCGACCCCAATAACTCAATAAGTCATGGTGATGAATGGTCTATAATAGATCCAGAAACTACGGATAACACTTGTCAGTAAATCTCAACAGTCCTGGCCAGGGACTTACTGATATAGCCAATCGAGAACAGCACAGCATCAACTCCCAATACCGGGAGAGACGAAACCCCTCCTATCGCTCATCGTTTTCGTGTGTCTCAGGACTGTACCCAAAAGCCATTTGTTTTCACGACTAAGTAAAGCCGTGGTAGGGTGGTAATCAAAGTACAATGGGAGAACACACAAGACTCTATGACGATCTCGGGTCTACAGACTAACCAGTACCAGTGTCACTTGAGAACTGCTGTCCGACGATAGATATAATACCATATAGGAGTTCTCGGCGAGTCCGTCCGGTGTACCCAGGCTCTACTGAGCACCCGTATATGATCTCGATGTCAAACATCAATGGATGTGGAAACATCCATCGCCCATCATATGGGTATAGTATCATATACGTTAGTCTACTCTGGTATATCGATGCCCCATCTGGATACACCTATGACTAGGGACATTTTAGGATATGCTTATAAACTACAGACGTCCCACTAGTATGATCTCCATCATAATCACAGTAATCAAGCAAATATCCTCAGGGCTTTATAAACATGTGTGAATGAATAAAAGTATGATCAAGTCAACATGTCAGATAAAGAAGAATCAGATAGCATACTATCATGTCGAGCAAGAATGTACACTGAATATATATACATGTATAAAATACATCCACTATCATATAATGGCCTCTAAGGCATACATATATCCAACACGGCAAATCTATAAATGGTAAAGGATTCGATAAGAACACGGAAATCGAATCACAAGGATATATCATCAAGGAAGGAATTTCAAGCAATTTGTACTTAGGTCACTTTAGGCAGGGTACCGCATCGTGAGTATGCCGCGGACATACACACACTACGTTACTCTGCTTAAGCTACCTACTCCATCATACCAAGATCATCCTACACTCCGAAAGGTAAAACCTAGCGCTCTGATACCAACTTTGTCACGACCCGAAATTGGCACGTGACGGCCCTTAAACTACGCAACGTCTACAGGCGTAACGCAATTTAAGTAAGCCGAAAACCCAGCAATCTAAACCAACAAAGAAGTAAGAAAGTGATAATAGCATTTTCAAAACCTTTGAAATCTCAACCCAAATTCTTTAAAAGTCCAACTTTATTTCCTTTAAATTTTGGCAGCACCTCCTTAGTAAAAACCATCCCTAAAAATAGGTACAACATAAATAAAAGTAAAGCATCCCCAAACGGGAGCAAAAAAACACGCCCAAAGGCGGAAAACAACCACCACAACAGATATACGACGCCGTAGCGAAGAAATAAAAGACGATAAAAATAAAACTGCATAAAAGATCTCCAAGTCATAAAATAATATACAATATCGTCCTCATATCAAGTCTCTAAGTCATACAAGATAATAGTAGATGGAGAGTACATGGATACAACGAATATACAATAAACAACATTGGATAACCGCAAAACCCACCTAAGCAAAACTGCACACTGTGAGCCGAAGCGGTATCCGCAACAAAAGATAATATGATAGAAGATAATAGCCCTGCCTCTGACTACTGTGAGGACCAACCTGCAAAACACTGTGGCACAATGGGGGTGAGTTGCCAACTCGTGAATAGTAAATAACATATACAGGTAATCGCAAGTATGCACGTACAGCGCGAATCTAATATATGCAAGCTAATAGCAATAAAAGTCATATGTGTGCAATAGTCATGAAAGGTACACTAACAGGTACATATAATACATGAAGCAATAATATGACAATCTGTATGCAACAGTCATGTAAGGTATTATATCAGGTACAACTAATACATGAACAATAAATGCAATAAGTATGCAACAATCATGTAAGGTAATATATCAGGTACAACTAATACATGAAGCAATGATATGACAATGTATATATGCAACAGTCATGAAAGATACTCTAGCAGGTACAACTAATATATGAAGCAATGCATATAAAATAAGAGTATGTAAATGCAACAGTCATGGAAGGTACTCTATCAGCTACAACTAATACATGAAGCGGTGCATAAACAATAAATGTGAAGTATGGGATGAAACATGTCATTTCTACGGAATCCTGACATCATGGTAGGACCAAAATCCATCAAGACAATCCAAATCCAAATTTCCTCAAATCAACCCCCAAATTGGCTCTCATATCATGTAAGCCTCACAAATCCAGAATATAGAATATCAAGTAAATCTCATATATCCCGAATGTACAAAATCTAGTAAATCTCATATATCTTGAATGTACAAAATTAAGTAAATCTCATATATCCTGTATCCAATATCAAGTGAATCTCCAACATCCTAAATCCAATATCAAGTGAATCTCAAACATCCTAAATCCAATATCAAGTGAATCTCTAATATCCTAAATCCAATATCAAGTGAAGCTCTAATATCCTAAGTATATTTTCATGAATAATTAAGATGATGTAAATGAATTGATATGTATACATATATATTAGCGTCCCATTCCACTAATATATATATATATATATATATATATATATAACAGCGTCCCATTCCACTGTTATACATACTTAGGAGTAAAAATATCATGAAAACAAGTGTCTAGTATCGACAGATAAAGGGTGATCTATCAGGTGCTGTCACCACGACTGGAACCCTAATAGGTACATATCACACGCTATCCGAAAACCCGAGTGCCCAGCTTTGACCCTCGTCCTTCGACGTATCCATACGTACATGACTCCCGTCGTATCCCCACGATAACTGCCGAGTCATAGGTACTGTCACCGGTAGGTATGGTTCCCCTGTCAGGCCTCATCGGCATGTTACATCGACTATCCCTTTCTTTCCCGGGGATACCTCCGGGCCCCACCATGTACCCTCATACGGCCCCCGACTCCTCTTCGCATGGGGTATATATATCAGAACCGATAAAACTCATGGTGGATGCTGAAATATCATATCAAGAGAAACTGGGTTTTTCAAATAATGCATAATTTCATGAAACTACCACGGTCCACAAATCCGGAAAACATAATGAAAAATCCATATCTAAATGCGAAAATCCATGAATATAATATACGCAACATAAAACTGAAATGCGAGCATATAAAGAAAAATCCGCTAATTAACTGCAACAAGTTAATAAATAAATATCATGCGGTTCCTAATTTCTCCAAGTCTATAAATCATCAAGTAAAGGTAAACACGTAGCTAAAACCGGATATATGTGTAAACATAAAGGTATAGCAAGGTATATGTATCTACCTATCAGTAATGATGTAATATACCCTCCGGGTATAAGTGAAGTATGTATACAAGGTATACATGTAGCTATGTCATTATGTGTGTATGTACCTATCGCTAATGGTACAATACCCTATAAGTATATAAGTAACTAGCATGTAAGCATGTCAAGACATATGTGTAAGTACGTAGGTATACAGGTATGCTATATGTCATATGCAATAAGGAATATGAATCAATGTCTCCATGTCCCTAACCAAACAATATCATATAGGTATGTGTGTTGTGCGTGTCATGGCAATTATTGACGGTATGTGTGGCATACAATCAGTGCTCGTGCAACATGAGCCGTCAATAATAGTGCAGTGTCCTAAGGGTACTAGTCCAACCACAACAATAACTAAGCAATAAGGTGTATGCGCAACTCTATATATGAAATAGAATATGCGACAATATTAAAACATCTCTAGCCCAGACGCATAACGCCATGCAGGAGATTCCCCTGTAGATGTTAAATCTACTCACCAACGCTCCTAACTAAGTAAAGCCTACCACTTGTTTTCCCTTCGTCGCAGTGCCTGAAGTCCCCTCCTGCGAACATAAAAAAATAAAATAAGTGTATATTAGCAATAGACCCAAAACACGTACAAACTACACTGACCAACGCGACAACACAAACGTACTCTCAAGTGTTCGTATTGTAGCTAACATACATAACAACACTATGAAACCAACTCAAGAGCAACAGAACACAGAACACAAACCGTATCGGATAACGTAACGCGTGAAACGAAACACAAGAAATACGCAAAGTAGTCCAAGATTTTTCTGTACGAACAATCTGTAAAAGTTGCAAGTACTATGAGACCACAAATAACGCCAGAGACCCCTACACCAAAACCCAAACCTTAACTCCCTAGTCTGGCCGCAATTTGCGGCCAGAAGCAATAAATTTGCGGCTGGAAGTGGAGGAAATAGGCTCGTATTTTGAGGGTAGGTTCTAGGTCACTACACTAGGTTACTGTGATAAGAACTTTTGCAACAATTACCTGGTTAAATAGCAGATCATCCCAGACCCCAAAACAACACTAAAAATACGATATTTACCCGAAAACTTAACTTTAAATGATCTAAACTGAAACTAACAAGCTACGCAACACAAAAAACACTTAACTAACAGCAAGTGATCATTACCTAAGCCAAAGAACTCAAAGATCCAAGCTTCCCAAGCTCCAAGGCATCCAAGAGGCAAATCAAGACACAAGATGTGGTTTTTGTGAGTTTCGTGAATATTTGAGATAGATTTGTGATGGAATGAAGAAGTGTTCAGTTGTGAGGAGAGAGGAATGAGAAAATAAAAGAGATAGAGAAAATGAGAGAGTGTGAGGATAAAGAGAGAGGGAGGTGAGTGTAGGGTGAGAGTGAGGTGAGTGCAACCTTTGCATTAACTTCCAATTAATGCATTCACACACACCATGCCACCTCCTCACTTCCAAAACAAATATCTCTCTCTTCTCACACAAATATCAAGGATAAAGGTTAAGGATTAGATTAAAACAAGGATTAGATTAGGTTAAGTGTCATGGCCACTAACCTAGATTAGCACAAACAACCCTCACATTAAGGTGCACACGTGCGTGCATGCCACAACAAATAGTAAATAAATTATTGATTAAATGTTATAAAATGTGAGGAACCCAAATTGGTAAACTTTTTACAGTAAACCCGCATTAATGTCTAAACTAACACTAACCGAAACCTAAAGCGTTACATAATCACCCTACATGCCAGGGCTAATGATGAGATTTACTGGTAAGTCTTATCAGTAGTTTCTCGACCCGTTATGAGCCTCACATCAGCATGACTTATCAAGTTACTGGGGTCTGACGTTTACCACCCCTAGACTCGATGTGCGACATATCAGACGAAGAGACCGGACTGTACAGTGGTGTTACTGAATGGATTCGCAGGAGTATGAGCAAGCTTGCTTGTTGATCTTCCGATCGCTCAATACCCGGGTGGGCTTTACGTTTGGCAGATCGCTTGCGGCTTGTGAGTGTTTGATATGATCATCACCTACTGCCGGCGTATTGACGGGTCTTTAGAGTCCTACACAGAGGTTTCCTGGTTCATGCGAAATGAACTAGGAGCACATATGTGATATGTGCGGGACCGAGATTAATGCACGTATGTGATACTGCATTCTATTCTTATGATATGAGATATCGGTCGGTGATATGTGATATAGCCGGGTTATCGAATCAAGTGTTGATTCGATGGATTGTTACATTTGATATTAGTCAGTTATATGTGATATAACCAAATTATTAAATCAAGTGTTGATTTAATAATTTAATGTATAACTATATATTTTATATATTAAATTACATTATCGGATATTAGCTCACTTAAGCATTTCTTTTTCTCACTTATGAAACATTAATATATATGTGTTATATGTTAATTGTATTGTTTTCTTTTTACACACAAAATATATATGTGATATATATTAGTGTGTCATGCTAGGTTTGTTAGTTATAAGTAAGCCCTAGAGGCCATTACTGTACATACGATGTATATTGTAGTGGATGCTAGGACATATATAGGGAGGACTTTCTTGCTCGACATGATAGTATGCTATCTGGTTATACTTTATCTTAACATGTACTCTGATTGTCTCTATGTTACATGTTGATAAAACCCTTAGGATATGTACTCAACTACTGGTACTATGATGAGATCATACTAGTGGGGCCACGGTAGTCGACGAGTACATCCTATAATTGTTCCTAGTCGAGGGTGTATCGAGACAGGGCATCGATGCACCAGAGTTGACTAGCGTATACGCATCTTGACCCATATGATGGGCGATGGATGATCCCATATCCATCGGTGTTTGACATCAAGGATGGTGTACGGGTGCTCAGTGGAGACTGGGTACACTGGACGAACTCGGCGAGAACTCTTAGATGGTATTATACCTCACGTCAGATGGCAGTTCTCCGGTGACACTGGTACAGAGTAGTCTGTTGACCCGAGATCGTCATAGAGTCATGTGTGATTCCTACTGTGCTTTGATTTCCATCATACCACGTCCAAGAGGGCTTGCAAAAAGATGGCTTTTGGGTACAGTCCCGAATCACATGGAGGCAATGAGCGATAGGAGGGGATTCGTCTCTCCCGGTATAGGGAGTTGATGTTGTGCTGTGTTCGATTGGCTATAACCGGAAATCCCTGGCCAGGGTTGCTGAGATTTACTGGTAAGTGTTATCAGTAGTTTCTCGAACTGTTATAGACCTCATATCAACACGACTTATCAAGCTACTGGGGTCTGACATTTACCATCCCTAGGCGAGATATGCGACATATCAGACGACGAGACCGGACTGTACGGGAGTGTTACTGATTAGATTCATGGGAGAATGTACAGGCTTGCTTGTTGATCTTCTGATCGCTCAATACCTGGGTGACCGTTACGTTTAGCAGACCGCTTACGGCTTGTGGGTGTTTGATATGATCATCACCTACTACCGGTGTATTGACGAGTCTTTAGAGTCCTACACAGGGGTTTCCTGGCTCAAGCGAAACAGAGTAGGAGCACATATGTGATATGTGCAGGACCAAGATTAATACGATATGAGATACCGTATTCTATTCTCGCGATTCGTGACATTGATCGGTTGTATGCGATATAGCCGGGTTATCGGATCAAGTGTTGATTCGATAAGTTGTTATACATGATATTAGTCGGTTATAGCCGGGTTATTAAATCAAGAGTTGATTTAATAATTTAATGTATAATTATATATTTGATATATTACATTACATTAACTAGTATTAGCTCACTTATGATTTATTTTCTCACTAGATTGTGCACATTGTTTATATGTGATATATGCAAGTGTACATATTTGTATCATGCTTGATGATACATACAAGTTGGGTGTATGAGACTTAAACCAAAGCAAGGTTAAATTAGGGTTTACTAATTTCCTAACAAATAACAAAAGAGAGGAGAGTTTAGTCAATGTTATCAAGCTTGTAGAAGCTTGTATGCAATATTGACAAAGTCAACTCTTTTGTCATTCCTTAGGATATTAGTTAACCCAACCCTTAACCTCATACTTTGGTTAATTCTCTACATGAGTTAAGCATGAGGGCTTAACTCAACCATGGTGCAATAATTCATTGGATAAGTTTTCATTTGGATAAATTATTCATTAGACTTCTTCTTCTTCTTCATTCAACAAAAGCTTTCTAGCTTCAATGGAGTTTGAGAAAAAGTGTGAGAAAATCAATTCTAAAGTGAGACCACCTCCTACTTCTTCATCCTCTACCACTTGCCATGTAGTATAGTGTGTTCTCTTCACAAAGTTCATGACCTAGTGAAGGAATAGCTTGAGTTAGTGTCTCCCCGATGTAGATCATCTTCGGCCTCGAAGTCATCGAAGAAAGCACGTTCGTTCTTCTTGTGGAGCTTCTCTAGAGTCCGGAGTTCACGATCGCAGCGATGGGGACATCTACACGGAGCTTAAGATGTGAAGGACCGGATCTACAAAGGTTGTAATCCCTCTCACTTAGTGTTAAGGAGTTTAACATGCTTGTTTTCACCTAAACTCTAGTTTAAAGATCCGACTTTGGGTTGTTCGGCACGGCTAAATATTTAATCGGGCATGGTTGATGCCTCGTAGAACCTTGTGAGCGTGCCTAGCAACCTTACAGTGGTATCAGAGCCAAGCTAGAGCTTTAGGCAAAGTCTAGGCGAAGTTTAAAGTCCGATCGAACTCCGAATACCTGGTTTATACCCCTCTCTGTACATTTTCTAAAAATGTGATTTTTTTCAGTATTAAAAATACTCAGAAAAAAAGCAGGAAAAACTAAGAATTACTGTGAAGTACGGCACACTAATTCGCTCATATGACCGCGGAACCGCGGCCAAACCAAGGGTTTGGCGGCGGTTCCGTGGCCAAAATTGTGAATTAGTCCCTAGAACTTCATATATTTATTCCTAGATCCTTTCTTGTCATTTTGTTCTGGGAATTTTTTAATTCCACTCAAGTGTTGAGTTTTCTAGGGTTGTATTGGGGACTCGTTGATTCGATCGGATAATTTAACTTCGTTTAAATTTTTTTTTTTCCGGATAATTTTAGAAACTGTTAAAAAGTTCGAACGGATATCAATAACTCACTTTTTCCCCTGTCGGAAATTTTTTCAAAAGTTGGATTTTTTCTCGAGTTTAAGAACGTTCTAAGTCGTGCAAGTAACGCGGTGGACCCTCTAGAAGACAACAAACCTTAACTCGATTATGTGACCGTCTTGAACTGCCTCTAAAACTTAGGGTTTGGGGTAGTACGGCGTGCCACGTGTGAGGCGTTGGCTTGACCCTTCTACGATTGGACCATTGGTACTGTGGCATGTGATGGATGTTTTTAAACTGATTTCAAGTGTTGAGATATATTGGGGAAATCTTGGGTGTTTGATTATTCGATCGGAAAGTTTAACATTGTCTATTTATCTGGAATGTGATACAATATTTGGAATACACAGGTAGTTATGAGATAACTAATTTGAATGTTATAAATCTAGCAGTTCAGTCTCAGATGATCGGTTGCCACGGAATTTTGATATGATCAAAAGTCCGTCGCAATCACGTAGCGTACGCGGATACTCGCCGGGTAAACTTAACAGACAGCCACGCCCCATAACCCCGACCAAGTGATTGTAGGAGAACCCCGTCGCCAAAAGCATCCGTTCGGGTGCTCGCGGCAGCGGTGTTCCGCCTTAGTGCACTTCGTCGACGACATCCGGGGGTGCGGCCGTCTACTAAAGTTTGCGACGAGCATTCGATCAGGATGTCGAGAATCTTGTTGAATTGCCCGACTTGATATTGAAAAGAGTTTTTGATAATGAGACTAAAATGCGGGGTTTATAATTGTTAGGCATGAGATGTCTAAGGAATTCATTTGGTTAGGCAGGCGATGTCTAAGGAGGTTGCGGATTCCAACTGTTGTAGTTTTACACTTTCTTTTCTGTGACCATAAGCGTAGTATGTGGTGTATCGCCGGCTTCGTTGCTATATATCAACGACAATCGGGATACGCATACTTGCTTACGTTGATGATATGAGATATTATGTATTGCCGTGATATGTTATATTGGATCGTCGTGTTCTGAATAGCCGGGGGTTTTATGTGAGATGAGAGTTTTTTTTCTTTTTCATTCATGTAAAATTCATTTGTATGTAATATTCTTTTATTGGGGCACTTCCGGGCTGAGGATGATGTCACCATTGTATATTATTTACTTTTCCGCATTAGGTAGACCCAAGGCGGGGAGCACAAGTAACCGGGTTCTGGGGTCCAGTGGGAGACCATCTCGAGGAGTCGAGACCGGGTCTCCTAATCCAAGAATTGGCAGTATTGCTTGCCGCTCTCGTAGGGGTCTAGGGATGTGGGTTTGGCTATTCATCGCGACCGTGGAATCCGTGTTTTATACTGGCTCGTATTGAAAACACGGACATCCAAGTATATCCAATATTTCATATATGTTCTTCTGCTGCAATGTTCTGTGATGAGATCATATTACTGCCTGAGACGAATGTTTATATTATATATATAAGATATATATTATATATTGTTGATTTCGTTTCATATCTGATGCTTGTGAAGCATATTAAAATGGGACTTCATTAAAGAGATTAATGAAATAAAAGAAACCTAAAGATGTTGTAGAAACTTGTTTAAAAACTGGTAGCTCTAGTTCTTGCTTTGCATAGCGGTGTTCCTTGTAGAACATCCAACACCTTATTCGATAAGGAAAGAACCGAGATCCCTTCACCGGGAGTGACCTCTTTAGTGAAACTAGCAGATGCTACAAACTCGGTTTGTCTTTTTATTGCTTCTATAGTTCTTGCTTTGCACAGCGGTATATATGATATACCCTGCACCTTATTCGATAAGGAAAGGGCCGACGATCCCTTCACCGGGAGTGACCCCTTTAGCAAAACTAGAAAAGCCTAAAAAACACTCCATTTAAAATCACTCGATTCTACAACGATATAAAGTTCATTACGCAAAGGGTTTTCTTTAAAACCTGTCGTAGCCCTCCGTCATTTCAGATAAGGACTGTTTAGTATTCGTGCTGCGTTTGTTGGCCTTTGTCAAGGCGTAGTGTGCGGTAGCTGAATAGTACTTATCTGCTTATGCATATGATGCAGATTGGATTAGGGTAGTCGTGCGACCTTGTTGGCCTTTGTCAAGGGCCGTGCGGGTGGGTTTTCTTCAATCAAGAAATGACGGGTTGAACTTGACTAGCAGCCTATGGTTTGTTGGCCTTTGTCAAGGTCATAGGAGGCTTGGGGAAAAATATTATTAGGAATTTCAAGTGTTGAAATTTGTAATGAAATTGCATACCTTCTATGAGATAGTTGGATCCCGATACCCGCTGCGAGTAAGAGTTACTCCTGGGAGAGTTTTACACATTACAATTAGCCGATCAAGTAGGTGTCTAGAAAGGTGTTAACGGGGTTACGCCCCTGGGAAAACGAGGTTTACTTTAATTAGGTTCGTGCGAAAGCACGGGGGAACCTCCCTCATGTAAGTCCACGTTGCCCACCCCGGTGCTTGCGGGGAGGCGGAAAACGGAAAAAAAAATCAGATTTTTATCATGCTAGGCAACATGGACTAACTAAAGGAGGGATCTTTGCTAAACAAAAACTAACTAAACCTAACTAGAAATTAGCTACATGGAAGAATGGTTATACCTAGGGCTTTATGTCCTTCTCTCCTTCCTCCTTGGAGTGTAAGAAAGAGATCACCTTGTCAGCTTCTCTAGTCGAAGAAGGATCCACCCAAGAGCCTCAACCTTTGGCTTCAACTTCAAGCTAGAAGTAACTAAAGTGCTAGAAGTGCCAATCCTAGAACCTTAGATGAGAGTAGAGATTTCTATGGAGTGGTTTTTCTCAAGCTCAAGTGTTTTTCAACACATGAGAGGGGAGAGCTTGAGGAAGAGGAAGAGCAAGAGAGAGAAAGCATATGATAGAATGAGAGAATAAAATAACCATTCTCACATATATGTGTGAATTACTGTAAATTGATAATTAGCAAGATAATTGTCATGGCTTAATCAAGACATGACCATTATCATTTCATTTTTAATGCAAATTGCAAGGATCAAAGAGCATCTTTTATATGAAATGATGATGGTCAAAGTGTCAACCTAGGTCAACAAGTCAAGAATGTCAAATGGTCAACAACCCTAACGATGCACAATTATATTAAACTAATATCAATTAATCATAATACACACATAAGCATTAGGGTTAATAAAATAACAACGGTCATTAACCCTAATCAAAGTCCTCTCCCTCTGTCCTAATCAACTGTGCATACGCACCCGTATTCGTGATCCGAGGAATACGAATACAAAGAGATAAAACCAATCCCAAATCATATACTAGGATCTGGCTTAAACCAAAGCCCGCTAGTATAAGCTGTCCAGACAGCAAACGTGCACAAGTGTGCGTATTTGAACGAACCCTGTAGCAAAACCATGCGACCTCTACTCATTTTGCCTAAAGGCGAATAGCTCTCTGTGTGGGACTCTAAAGACTCGACACTACGCTGGCAGTGGGTTTAACCACAGACCGCAAGCGACACTAGCTGTACGAAACGGTCCCCAGGTAGATGCCGATAAGAAGACTGACGAGGTGACCCCATCTGAACTCCTACTGAGCCTGTATGTGACAGTCTCCGTACAGTCCGGTCTGTTCGTCTGATACATCGCATGGCGGGCCTAGGAGGGCGGTGAACGTCAATCCCCTAATAGCGGTACAAGTCGTGTCGGAGTGTATCCCAGAACATCCTGAGATAACACTGGAAACCTACCAGTATATCTCGCTTGCCCTAGCCAGGGACTACTTGTGTAATGGCTCTCCTGGACACAGCGCGATGTCAACCCCTAATACCGGGAGAGACGAATCATGTCTAACCGTCACTGCCTCCAAGTGCTTCGGGACTGCACCCAAAAACTACCTGTTTGCACGCCTCCTTTGAGCCGTGGTAGGGTAGTAATCAAAGTTCAGTGGGAACACACTCGAGGCGAAGTGACAGTGTCAAGTCAGCAGACTAAGCTGTACTCATGTCACCTGGGAACTGATAACTGACTATAGGTATAATACCAACCAACAGTTCCCGACGAGTCCTGTCCAGTATACTCGTAACCTAACGAGCACCCGCATACTATCTCAAGTACGACGTACTGACGGCTGTGGGACAGACCGTCTCCCACGCTGGGATGAGAAGCGCATACGCTAGTCTACTCCGGAGTATCGATGCCCTGTCTCGATTGTCCAACGACTATGGACCTGTATAAGGATGTGCTTATGGATTACCCAGCCCCCACGAGTGTGAGCGCCATCACAACGCAGGTAATCAAGCAAAGATCCTAAGGGCTCTACTAATATGTATATAAGCGATATGCTAAAAGAAACGCATGCACATATTGAAGTAGAGACAAACCAAGTAGCATACTACCATTTCGAGCAAGATTGTCTATGCAACTGTGAATATCCCAAGCTTCTATCAAGTAATATACAAACTAATATGATACAGTAATGGCCTCTAGGGCATATACACTAACAATCTCCCACTTGCACTAAGGCCATGTACTGGCGTATCGAAGACCTATCATCTCGATCAGCCGCTCGAACTGAGTCTGGGGCAAGGCCTTGGTGAATAGATCTGCAGTGTTATCTTCTAAAGCAACACTCCGAACCTCGATCTCCTGGCGATCCACGATCTCCCTGATTAGGTGATACCGCCTCAAGATGTGTCTGGATTTCTGATGGGACCTGGGTTCCTTCGCTAAAGCTATAGCCCCGTTGTTGTCACAATACAGAGGTATTGGATCAACAATGGATGGAACCACCTGAAGTTCTTTCAAGAACTTCCTCATCCAGACGGTTTCTTTTGCGGCATCAGATGTAGCGATGTATTCCGCTTCCATAGTCGAGTCAGCAATGATTTCCTGTTTGGAGCTCTTCCAACACACCGCCCCTCCATTGAGGGTAAAGACAAAACCCGACATGGACTTGGAATCATCCTTATCACTCTGGAAGCTGGAGTTAGCAAAGGCCTCAATCTGGAGGTCTTTTCCGCCATACACCAAGAACATCTCCTTAGTCTTTCTTAGGTACTTGAGAATGTTCTTTACCACTATCCAATGTTTCTCCCTAGGGTTTGACTGATACCTGCTTACCACACTCAGTACATAAGCCACATCTGGTCTGGTACACAACATCGCATACATTATAGAGCCTACCGCAGAAGCGTAGGGTATAATAGACATGCGATCCCTCTCCAAATCAGTCTTGGGAGACATCTCTTTGGAGAGGGTGATCCCGTGACAAGCCGGTAGATTACCGCGCTTGGAATCTTCCATACTGAATCTTTTCAGTATGGTGTCGATGTACCTGGACTGTGATAGTCCTAAAATCCTCTTGGATCTGTCACGGTAGATCCGGATCCCCAGAATGTATGAGGCATCACCCAGGTCTTTCATGGAGAACCTGTGTGACAAGAACCCCTTGACAGATTGTAGCATATGAATGTCATTTCCTATTAAGAGAATGTCATCCATGTATAAAACGAGGAATACTATAGTTCTCGCTACAAATCTACAATAGATGCATGGTTCATCTGGATTTTTGATAAAGCCAAATTCCTTGACCGTCTTATCAAAATAGATGTTCCAACTCCGCGATGCCTGCTTTAGTCCATAAATGGACTTAAGCAACTTGCACACCTTTCCGCTGCTCCCACTCTGAATGAAACCCTCTGGCTGGTCCATATAGACACACTCCTTTAAATGTCCATTAAGAAAAGCGGTCTTTACATCTATCTGCCAAATTTCATAATCGTGGAAGGAAGCAATGGCAAGAAGGATCCGAATGGATTTTAGCATAGCTACTGGAGAAAAGGTTTCGTCATAGTCCAAACCAGGTCGCTGACGAAAACCCTTTGCAACCAGTCTAGCTTTATAGGTCTCAACCTGTCCATCTACACCAATCTTCCTTTTGAAGATCCACTTGCATCCTACGGGTTTTACCCCATCTGGAGCAATGTCCAACGTCCATACTTTGTTGGTATACATGGACTCCATTTCGGTCCGCATTGCATCCAGCCATTTTACCGAGTCAACGCTCTGAATGGCTTGCTGGAAGCTAGTAGGCTCATCACAATCTATGATGCAATCCTCTCTATCCCCGTCAATGAGAAAACCGTAGTATCTCTCGGGCGGATGAGACTGCCTACTACTCCTGTGGAGTGGCGTGGGAATGTCCTGATCTTTCGAACCCTCTGGTTCTACTAAGCTTTCAGTAATAGCTCGTGGTTCTGGAATTTCTTCCAGTTCTATTGCGCTCCCACTTATTTCTTTTTCTAAGAACTGATGTTCCAGAAAATGGGCATTACGAGAAACAAGGACTTTCTGTTCCTCTGCGTAATAGAAAAGATACCCCCTGGAGTTCTTTGGGTATCCCACAAACTTGCACAGTACTGAGCGTGCCTCTAGTTTGTCCGTATGCTGCTTTTTGACATAAGCTGGACATCCCCAAATCTTCAGGTATTGAAGATAGGGTTTCTTCCCACTCCATAACTCATATGGTGTGGTAGGCACAGTCTTAGTGGGAACTCGGTTCAAAAGGTATGCAGCTGATTCTAGCGTATATCCCCAGAACGATCGTGGTAACTCAGCGTTACTCATCATGGACCGTACCATATCCAATAGGGTTCGGTTCCGTCTCTCCGATACACCGTTATGTTGCGGAGTGTATGGAGGAGTAAGCTGAGAGAGAATTCCATTCTCTTTTAAGTAACCCAGGAACTCGGCACTCAAGTATTCTCCACCTTGATCAGATCTTAGTGTCTTGATACTTTTGCCTGTTTGTTTTTCTACTTCATTCTTGTATTCCTGGAATTTCTCAAAAGCTTCGGTTTTATGCTTCATTAAGAAGACATGTCCGAACCTTGAAAAATCATCCGTAAAAGTAATGAAGTAAGAATAACCGCTTCGTGCATGTGTAGACATTGGACCGCACACGTCGCTGTATACAAGTCCCAAGAGCTCGCTCGCTCTTACTCCGTGTCCAGTGAACGGAGTCTTTGTCATCTTTCCTTTGAGACAGGATTGACAAGTTGCATACGATTGATATTCGAACGGATCCAAATATCCTTCTGCATGTAACTTAGTCAACCTTCTCTCATTGATGTGACCCAGTCTACAATGCCATAAGAAAGTTTTATTGATTTCTGGAGACTTTCTTTTGTGTGTATTCTGGACATTGAAAATCTGTGGTTGGTTTAATACGTATATACCGTTGTTCAATGTACCTGATCCAATCAAAACTTGATTAAGGTGAATGTTCACTACATTACTTACAAATGCAAATTCATAACCTTCTTTAGATAATAAAGATACAGAAATGATATTACAGGTTGCATTTGGTACAAAATAACAACTACGTAAAACCAAAAAGTGTCCATCCGACAATCCCAGGTGATAGTCCCCCACGGCCTCAGCATCCATGCTAGCTCCGTTTGCAACTCTGAGGGTCATATCACCTGCCTTCTAAACTCTACGCTTTCTCAACGCCTGCAAAGAATTACAGATATGAGATCCTGATCCGGTATCCAATACCCAGGATGTAGAGTTTATCGATAGACAGTTTTCAATAACATACACACCTGAAGCTGAAGCCGTAACTCGCTTCAGATCCTGGGTTCTGGCCTTCCAAGCCTTGCAATCCTGTTTCCAGTGTCCACTTTTGTGACAATAGAAGCATTCTTCCTTCCCCATCAGCTTTCCCGCTATCTTTGTTGCCTTTCCTTTTCCCTTCGTATCCACTTTACTGACATCGCCTCTTGGTTTGGCGGGGACTTTCTTCTTCTTATCCTTGGCTTTCGTTCTGGATCTAGAAGAGGAAGATCCTCCTACAAACAAAGTGGATGTCTCCCTAACCTTCTGTAGGGTGCCCTCAGCACTCCTCAACATGTTCAGAAGTTCGGAAAGTTCAACCTCCTTTCCTTGCATGTTTAAGTTTAGGATAAACTGGGCGTAAGTGGAAGGAAGGGACTGGAGAATCAAATCAGTGTAGAGTTCATTCTCCAACGTGGTCCCAAGGTCCGCGAGCTCCTCTATGTAGCCAATCATCTTAAGCACGTGTTCCGCTACCGATGATCCGACGGCCAATCTTGCCGAAAAAAGCTTCTTCGACACTTCGTATCTTGCGATACGAGACTGCTCTCCATACAGTTCTTTTGTATGGAGAAATATAGACTCTAGGTCCATATTCTCGTGCCTCCTCTGATGTTCGTTATCCATCGAGGCAAGCACGAGACATTTGGCCTTCGCGCAATCGATCTCCCATGTCTTACGGATTTCTTTATCCGCGACGCTGGAGGTGGGACCTGGGACAGGGGGAGCTTTGGTGGTAAGGACATACCCCAACTTGTCGTAAGTGATTGCCATCTTGACATTCCTGAGCCAATCTTTGTAGTTTGACCCTGTCAGTATGTTTTTATCTAGTAATAACTTAAGTCCGGTCATGTTGAATGGTCGCTGCAATTAGGAGAGAGAAAAGAAACACTTTAGCATGATGCTCTTGCAAGTTTAGAGTGGTTTTTAGTTTGTCTAAACAGGATGGCTCCCACTGTCTCTCGAATCCCTTCTCAAACCGTAAAGAAAGAATTAGTTGGGATCAATCTCACCGTACAATACTTGCTTAACCATTCAGTCAGGCCAGTGTCGGTACTTCGAGGGAGGTTTTCCAACGCTTTCGCGAAGTTCCTTAATTAAATAACCTCTTTTCCCTGTGGGCGTAGCCCCGCTAACACCTTTCTAAACACCTACTAGGTTTATAGCATTGATCGTTAAGTGAGAGTTTTCCCGAGGAGTAGCATATACTCACAGTAGGATCGGGATCCAAATATCATCGCGTGATAAAACCGAAGGAATCCTACCAGAATCATCACACTCAAAATGGTATGCAGCGCTAGCAAGTTTCAGTGCTTATGAAACTCCCGATGTGGATTTTTGCCCCATGCTGTTAGGACCTTGGCATGAGGTCAAAATGTCATAAGTCACATGTCAAGTTCTTCCCATCATTATCCCAATTAATTTGAACCCACCCGTACCTACCCTTGACGTAGGCCAAAATGGCAGTACGACTGTCTCAAACCAACGCATTCTATCTATGCAACAGATAAATATCCGGCAGCTACCAATCACTATGCCTTGGCGTGAGGTCAAAATACATAGCTTGAATACTACCGAACATTTAACTGAAATGATGGAGGGCTACGAATGGTTTTGGCGAAACCGTGAACGTAGTGAACTTGATATAATCGATGGAACGAGATAGCTTTTAAAAGGAGTGGTTCAAGCTCCGTGTTTAAAAGTTTAGTTTTGAAAAGAACCGAGTGGTTTTCAAAGTGTTCCAATCGACTTCTACTTGGTTTATTTTCTTGCATTAGTTCTTTTAATGCGTCCCATCATTTAATCCTACCATTGCAGAAAAAAACAAAAATATGACGTACGCTTATGCCATTCGCATTCGCCACGGGGCCCCGTCATCACCCGTTAGGTTACTTAACTAACGACAGAGCGGGGGCTGGGCTAGCGCGGCTGTAAAACATAAGCAACGCCTAAATAGTTATAGTATATAGATATATAGCAATGATAGACATTACAGATCACAGATGAATACATTGGATATACTAGGAATCCGCAATACGTTCGATCCTGCAACGAAAAGCGGATTACACGGTCGCGGTGAATAGCCAATACCCCACCTAAGACCCCTACGGGTGCGGCAAACTACCCGCCAAGTATCCGAAGCGAAGCAACCTCCCTCAACACCGTGAGTAGGCCACTCGGCACTTCGAGATACCCGGTAGTTTGTGCACCCCCTCCATGGGTCTATCCTAGGAGCAAAAACAGTAAAAAGAATTATACAATGACGGCTACAACCCCGACCCGGTTGTGCGGCCAAACAAATAATAATACATCAATTTACATGTTACATGAATGAAAGAAAAAGAAACACTCATCTCACATCCACCCCGGCTATTCACCCGCGACAATCCAACGCATTCATATACACATACCATCAACAAATACAGATCACAGATATGTATAAGCCCCACTAATCGACTTATAGCGATTAGCAGACGTTCAATACATATAAACATCACAGATAAAACCCATTAGTCAAAGTGTAGTGAAGTTTGATAAAAAAAATACGGATTTATAGGCCCCCAAATACAAATTTCTTTTCTGGAAAACCTGGGTACAAATAAACCATCTTAAAAATCCCAAAACCTTAACAGAGGAATACTGCACCAAACTCGGTCCAGAACCGAGTCAAAACGGCCGCGGTTCGGCGACAATAGGCATGCTTTTGCCGCGGAACCGCCGCGTTTTGACCGATTCACTGGATCGTTTTTGGTGTGCTTCTTTAAAAAAACCCTGAGCCGATTTTTGAAGTATGATTTTTTATTTTCAGAGCAGAAAAAAAATTCAACAGAAAGTTAGGGTTTTGCTTTTTTAGTTTTGCGATTTTTTTTTCGATCGAACTTCTATACACTTTACTAACTAGCTAGTTTATGTTTAGTTAGGCTCTGATACCACTGTAAGTCCACATTGCCCACCCCGGTGCTTGCGGGGAGGCGAAAAACGGAATAAAAATCGGATTTTTATCATGCTAGGCAACATGGACTAACTAAAAGAGGGATCTTTGCTAAACAAAAACTAACTAAAGCTAACTAGAAATTAGCTACATGGAAGAATGGTTATACCTAGGGTTTTATGTCCTTCTCTCCTTGCTCCTTGGAGTGTAACAAAGAGATCACCTTGTCGCCTTCTCTAGTCGAAGAAGGATCCACCCGAGAGCCTCAACCATTGGCTTCAACTTCAAGCTAGAAGCAACTAAAGTGCTAGAAGTGCCAATCCTAGAACCTTAGATGAGAGTAGAGATTACTATGGAGTGGTTTTTCTCAACCTCAAGTGTTTCTCAACACATGAGAGGGGAGAGCTTGAGGAAGAGGAAGAGCAAAAGAGAGAAAGCATATGATAGAATGAGAGAATAAAATAACCATTCTCACATATATGTGTGAATTATTGTAAATTGATAATTAGCAAGATAATTGCCATGGCTTAATCAAGACATGACCATTATCATTTCATTTTTAATGCAAATTGCAAGGATCAAAGAGCATCTTTTATATGAAATGATGATGGTCAAAGTGTCAACCTAGGTCAACAAGTCAAGAATGTCAAATGGTCAACAACCCTAACCATGCACAATTATATTAAACTAATATCAATTAATCATAATACACACATAAGTATTAGGGTTAATAAAATGACAACGGTCATTAACCCTAATCAAAGTCCTCTCCCTCTGTCCTAATCAACTGTGCATACGCACCCGTATTCGTGATCCGAGGAATACGAATACAAAGAGATAAAACCAATCCCAAATCAAATACTAGGATCTGGCTTAAACCAAAGCCCGCTAGTATAAGCTGTCCGGACAGCAAACGTGCACAAGTGCGTGGATTTGAACGAACCCTGTCGCTAAACCAAGCGACCTCTACTCATTTTGCCTAAAGGCGAATAGCTCTCTGTGTGGGACTCTAAAGACTCAACACTACGCTGGCAGTGGGTTTAACCACAGACCGCAAGCGGCACTAGCTGTACGTAACGGTCCCCAGGTAGATGCCGATAAGAAGACTGACGAGGTGACCCCATCTGAACTCCTACTGAGCCTGTATGTGACAGTCTCCGTACAGTCCGGTCTGTTCGTCTGATACATCGCATGGCGGGCCTAGGGGGGCGGTGAACGTCAGTCCCCTAATAGCGGTATAAGTCGTGTCGGAGTGTAGCCCAGAACACCCTGAGATAACACTGGAAACCTACCAGTATATCTTGCTTTCCCTGGCCAGGGACTACTTGTGTAATGGCTCTCCTGGACACAGCGCGATGTCAACCCCCAATACCGGGAGAGACGAATCCTGTCTAACCGTCACTGCCTCCAAGTGCTTCGGGACTGCAACCAAAAACTACCTGTTTGCACGACTCCTTTGAGCCGTGGTAGGGTAGTAATCAAAGTGCAGTGGGAACACACTCGAGGCGAAGTGACAGTGTCAAGTCAGCGGACTAAGCTGTACTCATGTCACCTGGAAACTGATAACTGACGATAGGTATAATACCAACCAACAATTCCCGACGAGTCCTGTCCAGTGTACTCGTAACCTAACGAGCACCCGCATACTATCTCAAGTACGACGTACTGACGGCTGTGGGACAGACCGTCTCCCATGCTGGGATGAGAAGCGCATACGCTAGTCTACTCCGGAGTATCGATGCCCTGTCTCGATAGTCCAATGACTAGGGACCTGTACATGGATGTGCTTATGGATTACCCAGCCCCTACGAGTGTGAGCGCCATCACAACGCTGGTAATCAAGCAAAGATCCTAAGGGCTCTACTAATATGTATATAAGCGATATGCTAAAAGAAACCAATGCACATATTGAAGTAGAGACAAACCAAGTAGCATACTACCATTTCGAGGAAGATTGTCTATACAACTGTGAATATCCCAAGCTTCCATCAAGTAATATACAAACTAGTATGATACAGTAATGGCCTCTAGGGCATATACACTAACACCTCAAAGTACCGACACTGGCCTGGCTGAAAGATTGGCGAATTTGTAGCGTGTAATTAATCCCGGCTAGTCTTTCCTTTTAGGGTTTGAAGGAAGATTTGATTAAAATAGTGGGAGACATCCTGATTAGATATATTAGATAACCAATCTAATCTTACAAGAGCATACACTGAGTGTTTTCTTCTCTCTCTCTCCAGGTAGCGACCATATCACGCCTTAATCAAGATAATAATACGGATATATTGACCGAACCCGCTTGTTATACTGAGCTGGGGAACGTTGGTCCCGCTCCAACTTATAATTGTTATAAGACAGAGCAGGAAATTAGGGAATACCAGATTTCTCGTGCCGCCCAAACGAAGAAAGATCATGCTGATGCATCTTCTTCGGGTGTGTTCATTACAGAGAACTGTTTCTCAATATCCTTTACGTCCTGGGTATAAGATACCAGATCAGGATCCCGCATATGTAATCTGTTACAAGGGCTGTAGAAAGGTAGAGAACTGAGAACGGGTGATAAGTTTCATGAGACAGAAAACGGTGCAAGTGTTGCAGCCAAGTCTGTTGGTCACTATCACCCTGTATTACCAGAATACATTGATTCTGAACAAATGTTATTAGATACTGAACCTGATATACAACATCATATCAGTCTCTTTATTAGTAAAGAAAGGATAAAATTTTGTATTTTTGGATAATGTTTTGAACATTTCCTATATCAAGAGTTGATCAGTTCAGGCACGTTATCTAAAAGCATTGACGTTCTAAATCAAACTACAGTTCTTAGTATACAGAACACACACGAGAGGAAGAGTTCAGAAATGAACGAATCCTTCTTGAGGCATTGTAGACTAGGTCATATCAATGCGACCCAACTAGCTAAGTTACATTTAGATGTATATTTAAATCTGTTTGAATTTACATCTTGTGAAACTTGCCGGTCATGTCACAAAGATAAGATGACCATAGCTCTGTTTATTGGAAACAGAGAAAGATTTAGTGAACTCTTGGGATTGATACATGCTGATGTATGAAAGTCTCCCGTCTACACATGCCAAGACCGGTTCTTTGTACTTCATTACATTCTCTGATGATCTCTAAAGATTCAGACATATGTTCCTGTTGAAACACAAGTCCGAACCTTTTGAGATATTCACAGAATGTAAGTTAGAAGTAGAGAACCAAAATACGGGTAAAAGTATTATGTCCTTTGATGTGATCAAGGAGGAGAATACTTGAGCACGGAATTTCTGGACTATTCTAAAGGAGAATGAGATTCTCTCCCAGCATTACTCCTCCGTATACACCACAGCACGTCGATGTATAGGGGCGGAGCAATAGCACCCTATGTGATATGGTGCGCTCTATGATGAGTACTATTGAGTTTCCTATTTCCTTTTGGGAATTATGCACTTGTGAAGCTGCATACCTATTGAATAGGGTTCAAATCAAATCAGTTGCCTACCACTTCATATGTGATATGGAAAGGAAAGAGCCCATATCTTAAGTTTGTTAAGATTTGGGGTTGTCCGGCCTATGTCTAAAAGAAAAATCCAGACAAGCTCGAGGCAACGTCTGTTATGTAGAACTGGAAAGGTTCCAGCTATACAAACTGCAGCTGATGATTTGGTAGAACCAAAGGATTCAATAGTTTCCAACGAACCTCAGCCTCTCCGCCGATCTAGTAGGGTTCCTCACCCACCTGAGAGATACTTCGGTTTCTCTATGACAGTGGGAGCGAGGATTGCATCATGAGATGATAACGCAACTAGTTTCGAGCTGGCCATCAGGAGTGGGACTCTGTAAGAATAGCTGGATGCTTATCGTTCTAAAATGGAATCCTTATACACCAACAAAGTATGGACTTTGGTTGCTTTATCTGAAGGGTTAAATCCCTATCAGGAGCAAGTATATCTTGAGAAGATTACTTGGTGTACATGGAAAAGTTGAGACTTTCAAAGCTATGCTTAAGTCCATCCAGATCCTACTTGCCACTTCTACATACCATGACTACGATATCTGGTGGTTGGGTGTCATGACTGCTTTTCTAAATGATGTTTTTAGAAGAGAGCGTCTATAAGTAAACAGCAAGAGGGCTTCGTAGATAGTGGGAGCAGCGGAAACGTGTGCAAGATATTTTATGTGATAAAACAGGCATCGCAGAGTTGGAACATCTGTTTTGATGTGGTAGTCAAAGAGTTTGACTTCATCAAAATGTGAGATGAACCTTGTATATACAAGAAGGTAGTAGGGAGTATGGTGGTGATCCTCGTAGAGTACGTGGATGACATACTCTTGATAGGGAAGGAGTTTCCTATGCGACGCTCGGTCAATCTCCGCTTTTCACAAGGATTCTCTATATAGGATCAAAATGATACCTCCTAAATCCTGGGTTTTGGATCTATGAGATAGATCTAATTGGATGTTAGGATACTCACTAGTTGTAGTGAGATGGTATCAATCGATCCTGGGGAGAATCACTGGAAAGGTTCCAGGGTGATAAGGACGACTGAATGTCAGTCGCAGGCATTGTCTTTACCCTCAATGGAGGGACGGTATGTTGGAAGAGTTCCAAGCTAGATACCGTGACTTACTAGACGATTAAAGGCAAGATATATCATTACCAAGGATGCAACCAAAGAGGCAGTCTGGATATATATAAGTTCATGAGATGAACTTCGTTCCTACCATTGTGTGACAATGGAGTTGTGGCTTTAGCCAAGGAACTACCGTCCCATCAGAAATCCAGATATAATTCTTAGGCAGTATCACCTGATCATGGAGATGGTTAATCTCCAGGGAGATCGAGGTTAGGAGAGTAGACACAGAGGACAACAGTGCGGATCCACTCACAAAGGCCTTTTTCCCAGTAGAGACTTTTATGGGATGGTTGAGTATGAGATACTTCAACCACAG
The DNA here is from genome assembly GCA_030015575.1 of Agapanthus africanus. NCBI lineage: Eukaryota > Viridiplantae > Streptophyta > Magnoliopsida > Asparagales > Amaryllidaceae > Agapanthus > Agapanthus africanus. Next base: position 778,439,692 of record CM057338.1, on the reverse strand, counting down.
CTAATTGTTGGGTATGTGATACCACAACAGATGGCCCTAGTGCAAGTGGGAGATTGTTAGTTATATGTATGCCCTAGAGGCCATTACTGTACATACGATGTATATTATAGTGGATGCTAGGACATATATAGGGAGGATTTTCTTGCTCGACATGAAAGTATGCTATCTGGTTGTACTTTATCTTAACATGTACTCTGATTGTCTCTATGTTACATATTGATAAAGCCCTTAGGATATGTACTCGACTACTGGAACTATGATGAGATCATACTAGTGGGGCCACGGTAGTCGACGAGTACATCCTATAATTGTTCCTAGTCGAGGGTGTATCGAGACAGGGCATCGATGCACTAGAGTAGACTAGCGTATACGCATCTTGACCCATATGATGGGCGATGGATGATCCCATATCCATCGGTGTTTGACATCAAGGATGGTGTACGGGTGTTCAGTGGAGACTGGGTACACTGGACGGACTCGCCGAGAACTCCTAGATGCTATTATACCTCACGTCAGATGGCGGTTCTCCGGTGACACTGGTACAGAGTAGTCTGTTGACTCGAGATCGTCATAGAGTCTTGTGTGATTCCTACTGTGGTTTGATTTCCATCATACCATGTCCAAGAGGGCGTGCAAAAAGATGGCTTTTGAGTACAGTCCCGAATCACATGGAGGAAATGAGCGATAGGAGGGGATTCGACTCTCCCGGTATAGGGAGTTGATGTTGTGCTATATTCGATTGGCTATAACCGGAAATCCCTGGCCAGGGTTGCTGAGATTTACTGGTAAGTGTTATCAGTAGTTTCTCGAACTGTTATAGACCTCATATCGACACGACTTATCAAGCTACTGGGGTCTGACGTTTACCACCCCTATGCGAGATATGCGACATATCAGACGACGAGACCGGACTGTACGGGAGTGTTACTGATTGGATTCACGGGAGAATGTACAGGCTTGCTTGTTGATCTTCTGATCGCTCAATACCCGGGTGGCCGTTACGTTTAGCAGACCGCTGGCGGCTTGTGGGTGTTTGATATGATCATCACCTACTACCGGCGTATTGAAGAGTCTTCAGAGTCCTACACAGGGGTTTCCTGGCTCAAGCGAAACGGAGTAGGAGCACATATGTGATATGTGCGGGACCGAGATTAATACGATATGAGATACCGTATTCTATTCTCGCGATTCGTGACATTGATCGGTTGTATGCGATATAGCCGGGTTATCGGATCAAGTGTTGATTCAATAAGTTGTTACACATGATATTAGTCGGTTATAGCCGGGTTATTAAATCAAGAGTTGATTTAATAATTTAATTTATAATTATATATTTGATATATTACATTACATTAACTAGTATTAGCTCACTTATGATTTATTTTCTCACTAGATTGTGCACATTGTTTATATGTGATATATGCAAGTGTACATGTTTGTATCATGCTTGATGATACATACAAGTTGGGTGTATAAGACTTAAACCAAATCAAGGTTAAATTAGGGTTTACTAATTTCCTAACAAATAACAAAAGAGAGGAGACTTTAGTCAATGTTATCAAGCTTGTAGAAGCTTGTATGCAACATTGACAAAGTCAACTCTTTTGTCATTCCTTAGGATATTAGTTAACCCAAACCTTAACCGCATACTTTGGTTAATTCTCTACATGAGTTAAGCATGAGGGCTTAACTCAACCATGGTGCAATAATTCATTGGATAAGTTTTCATTTGGATAAATTATTCATTAGACTTCTTCTTCTTCTTCATTCAACAAAAGCTTTATAGCTTCAATGGAGTTTGAGAAAAAGTGTGAGAAAATCAATTCTAAAGTGAGCCCACCTCCTACTTCTTCATTCTCTACCATTTGCCATGTAGTAGAGTGTGTTCTCTTCATAAAATTTATGACCTAGTGAAGGAATAGCTTGAGTTAGTGTCTCTCCGATGTAGATCATCTTCGGCCTCGAAGTCATCGAAGCAAGCACGTTCGTTCTTCTTGTGGAGCTTCTCTAGAGTCCGGAGTTCACGATCGCAGCGAAGGGGACATCTACACGGAGCTTAAGAAGTGAAGGACCGGATCTACAAAGGTTGTAATCCCTCTCACTTAGTGTTAAGGAGTTTAACATGCTTGTTTTCACCTAAACTCTAGTTTAAAGATCCGGCTTTGGGTTGTTCGGCACGGCTAAATTTTTAATCGGGCATGGTTGATGTCTCGTAGAACCATGTGAGCGTGCCTAGCAACCCTACAAGGTTACATATGCAACATGGATGTATGAGACTCATACCATGCTAGGTTTAATGTGGGCTTATATTTATATTTAAGTAATTCAAAATTAGTGAAGATTTTGTCATGGCTTGAAGCTTGTAGAAGTTTATAGGTTTCATTGACTTAGTCCACTCCTTTGTCTCGCTTAAGATATTTATTAATCTAACCATTAACCTTACACCATAGTTAATTCTCTACGTGAGTTTGTTTACGACAAAAACTCACCCATGGTTGCATTTCTAACCTCGTCTCATTATTCATCATCTTCTTCTTCATCTCCCTCAAGCTCTCTAGGTTTTGAGGAAGTGAAGAAATATTGTGAGGAAAATAAATCTAAAGAGAGCCCAATTCCTACTTCATCATCCTCTACTATATTAGCCATTTAGTTTAGGTTGTTTGCTTCACTAATCTACCATTAGTGAAGAGATAGCATGAGCTTGAGTCTCCTCGACGTAGATCATTTTCGGCCTCGAAGATTTCGAGCAAGATTGTTCATTTCTTCATATGAACCCTTACTAGAGTTCGGATGTTCACTACTTGGAGCGAAGGGACTACTACACGGAACTTTTGAAGTGAAGGACCGGTCTACAAAGGTTGTATTCCATATCCACTTAGTGTAATATTTGATTACTTGCTACAAAACCCTAATTCTCTAGTTCGATTCTATGTTTGAGTTCATTAGCACACTTAATTTTTAAAATTGTATACTTGATGCACCTTTAAACCCTAGTGAGAGTGCTAATAAACTCCAACACGGTATCAAAGCCAAGCTAAAGCATTAGGTATTGTCTAGGCGAAATTAGAAGTCCGAACGAACAACAAAAACCCTAATTTCCCATGCTCTTTGGAAATTTTTCCAAACATTGGAATTTTTTAGATTAAAAATATTCAAAAAATCATGCAGGTAATTCTATGGACCCTCTTGAAGAACAAAACCCTAACTCGATTACTTGACCGCGGAACCGCGACCAAATAGTGGTATTTGCGGCGGTTCCGCGGCGCCAAGTGTGAGCCTTGGGTTGGCACTTCAACGGCTGGTCCATAGGTATTGTGGCATGTTCTAGGTATCTTTTAACTGTGCTCAAGTGTTGAGTTTTTTTAGGAATTTTGGGAATTCGTTGATTCGATCGAAATGTTGAACGTCGCCTAACTATTTATGATTTGTGATACAATATTTGGAATCCACAATAATTATTTTTGTGAAAACTGGTTTGAATCTTATAAATTTAGCAATTTAGTCTCGAATCATTGGTTGCCACGAAGTTTTGATTTGGATCAAAACTTTGTCGCAATCGCGTAGTGTACGCGGATACTCGCCGGATAACATTACTAGATAGCCACGCCCCATATCCCCGACCAAGTGACTGTAGAAGAACCCCGTTACCAAAAGCAGCCGCTCGGGTGCTCGCGGACACGGTGTTCTGCCTAAGTGCACTTCGTCGACGGCATCGGGGGTGCAGCTGTCTACTAAAGTTTCCGACGCGCATTCGATCATGTTGTCGGGAATTTTGTTGAATTGCCCGACTAAATATTGAAAAGTATTTTCAAGACGAGACTAAAATGCGGGGTTTATAAAGTTAAATATGAAATTCGGAATATGTGATATTCCGGGTTTATAATGTCTAAGGGATTTGATGTGTTAGGCATGAAATCCGAAGTATGTGATATTTCGGCTTTATGATGTCTAAGGATGATTGCGGATTCTAATTATTGTAGTTCACATTTCTATTCTGCGACCGTAAGTGTAATATGTGGTGTATCGCCGGTTTCGTTACTATACGACAACGACAATTGGGATACGCATATTTACTTACGTTGATGACATGTGATGTTATGTGTTGCTGTGATATGATATATTGGATCGTCGTGATAGAATGGCCGGGGGTTTTATGTGAGATGAGATTTTTTCTTTTCATTCATGTAAAATTCATTGTATGTAATATTCATTTATTGGGTCACTTCCGGGTTGAGGATGATGTCACTATTGATGTATATTGTTTACTTTTCCGTATTAGGATAGACCTGTAACATTCTAAAAATAAATAAATAAATAATTAAATAAATAAAATCCTTTAGGTGAATTTTCTGATAATCGGTAAAATAAACCGTATTTTCCGTAAAACTCAACTACAATTATTTTTCAATATAGATTTAAATATGCCTATTTTAACTATATAATTTCTAGTATTTGGTATTTATTTAGTCACTTATAAATTATTAGTTTACCTAAATATTTTTCCTTAAGTAATTATTTTTAATATTAACATAAGCTTTTAATTATACATTAAATGGGTGCAAATTATAAATTGCAATGGGTTAATTTGACAAATGTGAACCATGACATATTAGAATTGAGATTGTTGCATTCACTTCTCTTCTTGAATTGGTTTCAAAATTCTAGAGAATTCTAGGGTGAAATTAAATAAGAAAATGAAATCAAATCAAATAATTGTGAAAAGACTTAAGTGATGTAATTAAATGAAGAAATCTTCTACACATTTCTACACAATCACACACACTCCCCACTCTTCCCCCCCCCCCTCTTGGCCGAAATTCCCATGGCTGCCCTCTCAATTCTCCTCTCATTTCCATCACAAAAATCTTCAAAAATTCCATCAAAAATCAATACAAAACTCCACTAATTCATCATTTAACCCATACCCTTTATTCTTTGGCCAAATAAGCTTAGATCTTGGAGCAAAGTTAGCATTTTGGAGGCTAGGTTGCATGTGTGATCTCATGTTAGTAAGGTATAAATCTTAACCTAATGGCTAATTAGTTGTTTAACTATTCTAATTTAAACTTTTCAAGTAATAAATTGATTTTTAATTCTAATTTGTGAAATTAAAGAAAGGGTTTCTAAATCAAGTTAGGGTTTTTATAAAGTGTTCATGATTACATGGTGTAGTTAAATATGTTAAGACATAGAAAACTTAATCTAGTTGTTAAATTATAAATTGTTGTATTTAAATTGTTCTAGTTAGGATTTTTGGCTAACTAGGTTTTTATAATATATATATATATATATATATATATATATATATATATATATATATAGGTGAGATAAAATTCTAGTGAGGATTTCTATCATTAGATTATGGTTCTAATGAGTAGTTTAACATGTTAATGGAATTCAAATCAAATCTAGTTGCTAATTTGTTAGTTTAAAATTGTGATAATTATGCTAATTTTGCTAACTAGGTTTTCAGAAATTGAGTAAATAATTGGGATTAAAATCTAATTACGGTTTCATGACATTATTAACATTATAAATTGTAGTTTAATAATTTAGTTCATGCAAAACCAACCTTAGTTGTTGAATTGTGAATTTTGCTTTAAAAAGTGTTAAAATTTGATATTTTTGCAAACTAGAATTTTAGATTTAATACAAATTGATGAGATTAAATTATAGAAATGGTTTATATGACTTAGTTATAATATTTAGTGAATATTATGGCCATTAGTTTTGTTAAAATATTAAGTTTCAAATTAAAACGAAAATTTAGTGTTTTCTAGGTTTTCGAAAATAAATCGATTTGATTTATTTTGAGTTTTTGATGAGTTGCAATCTATTTCATATTATAATTAGTGATTTGTGAAACCACTATTGGTGTGTTTGGGTTTTTCTCAAACAATCGGCGTTTATACGTCGATGTCGAGGGTTACTTGGTTCTTTTGCATGAGTGGGTCACAGGTTTTAACCTATGCGCCTTTCGTGCGCCGTTTTGGTTTTATCCGCGATTTCGGTTTACGATATTATATATGTTTGCATATAGTTACCCCTCACGTGGACTTCGAACGATGAAGAAGAGGATGGCGGCATCAACTTCGGCAGACGAGGACTAGGTGAGTAGATGTATATCTACGGAGGAAGTCGGGTGGATGGCGTATAGCACCCCCGCAAACGTAGAATAAGGATATTATGTATTTTTATTAGGAAGTGGGACGTGACCTTAGATTCTTGACTAGTAAGGTACTATTGAAGACTTTAAGTTGGATTAGACTGATTTAGAAAGACTTAATCAGAGAATGATTGCCTTGGAGGGAAGTCGTAGGTTTCATGTAGACCCACACACACGCGCGCACACATACACTTGACTTGGGGTGTGTGTGTGTGTGTGTGTGTGTGTATGAATGTATGTAGGTTTCTATATGTATTTATATATATATATATATATAACATATACACGTGATATGAGGGTGTTATATGATACCTGGGGATGAGTCGGTATGACTGGGTTTGATGCCGTAAGATATTAGATATACGATCGAATTATGATATGAGATGTATTATGATATTAGCGGATCGTTGGGAAATGAGAAAGTGTATATTTATACATAACGATAATAGGTGATGATGACTTTGAAATGTACGAGACACTAGAATAGAACCCGGATTGTAATATGTGACTTAATCACGACATGATATATGACATGATATTTTAGTGGATCATTTAACGATGTATATTTAGACAGACGATGATATATGTTTGATGATATAGGAATGTATGCGATTATAGTACAGCACCCTTGATCATGATATTGTCTGATGATATACTATATGAGTGATGATGTATATATATGATAGTTGACCCGTACCCCGATTTTAGGAAGCCGTACGATGGATTTTTACCGTACGAGGTATAGATGTGATGATTGATCCGCACTCTTTACTCGAGGAATTCGTTCTACGTACGTGACGCTATTGAGGCTGGATCGCCGACTATTAGAGATACTGACTCAGACTTTAGGAGAATTATTCTTACCTTTCGACTAGTGTCTTTAGTTAGTTCCTTAGTTGGTTAGGTAGATCTTAGTTTAAGCTCAAGTCATACTTATTTTCAAAACTAACGAATCGTGCGCATATTTAAAGACAACCTGAGGGATATTACGGATTTTTCAAGGGACATATCTTTTCATAAAAACCCCGTAGCCCCTAATTTTCTAAAAACCATGATTCATGCTTTTTCAAACAACAAACTGGATGACTCGTAATTAGTATGTATTCTCTAGTTGTGTGTTTACTACACATTCACCGTTATATTCATGTTGTATTCATCACATTTCATATTCATACATATGTTTCTTTAGCTAAAATGAAACTCTGCCTATTAGAACACCAGCACCATTGCCGATGATGCGCATGATCCACGTACACTTATTTGCCAGCTCACACACATCATCATCGGTAATTTGCATGTCATGTACACTTTAAAACATATTATCTTTTTATTGATATAATCAACTAAATGCTAGTTCCAACGTAATATTGTGTAATTGCTCTCATGTGCTAGATTTGGACACTGCATTTATTACATAGACACTTCATGCATTTACATATTCATACTATCATGCAGTATTGTGGGACTTATGCCAATACTTATTATTTATTTACTCATGATTCTTGGGATTTTGGATTTTCCATGAGATTTCTGGAATTTGGGGAAAACCGCAACACTTTCAAAACTTGTTATTATTTTAAAAAGCAAAACTGCGGTTTTCTCATGATGTGATGTGTATGCTGTCCACCATGAGTTTTCTCGGTTCTTGAGCAGTATCAGATACCCGATTCGAGGAGGGGGATGCACCGTCTGCGGGTACACGGTGGGCCCGGTATGGTACCCCGGGACAAAAAGATCGCAGATGATGACGTTGAGCCCGGCAGGGGAGCACTACCTACCGGTTATTTGTGACACGGTAGATATCCGGAGGATACCGACCGTAGTCGTGTGATTTGATGATAGGGATCGATCCGGACGGCCGGAGCCCGAGATATTGAGATTTGAGATACAGAGATATAAGATTTGAGATATAGAGATATGAGATTGAGATACAGAGATATGAGATATCGAGACTTTAAGATTTGCATGCTTTGTGTCGATGCTTGACACGGATTTCCATGGATTTCATTGATGATACTTCAGTTATTCAGAAGAATTTTACTGAGATAAAAATACATATTTTCTTATATCAGATTATCCAGATTTCTTGGTGGATTGTTTCATTCATGATGCATTCATACATCATACGCACATATATGACATATTGCTACTTAGTGACACTGACACGAGCACTGAGCATTACACTTATGCATAGCCTATTACCCTATCACTATTAGATGTCTAGTGTTATATATGTATATTATTATGACCTATGAGAGCGTCGTGCATGCGATTTCTACTCGCAGATGTCTTCTACTCATGAGTTGGCAACTCACCCCCGTTGTGCCAATTTTTTTTACAGGTTTTGATGTACAGGTTTCCTTGGCAGCTAGCTGGCACATCATTTCATTCAGGGTGATTTGCTTGGTAGGTTGGTCCATTGTATCGGGACCGCCGTTGTACTATTATTTATTATATTTGTATCTAGTAAGCTCCATTAACAAGACTTATATTACTTGATAGATTAGAAGACCAGTTGTTTTTATTTCGACCTTAGAGTCACGCTTGTATTATTATGGTTTTTGGTGGATTTGGTTTTCTTTTGAGTTTTGAGCCTCGCCCTTCGACGTTGTATATTTTAGTGCATTGTATGGTTGTTTCCGCCATTTGGCGTAGAGCTAGCTCCCGCTTGGGGATGCCTTTTTATTGCTTGTATATATTATTCTTGTTTGTACCCGTTTGGGGCCAGTTTGTACAAAGGAGACTCTGCCAAAATTTTTGAGAAATTTGATGTTGTTTTTAAAACATGTTTTCTTTTACTTCTTCTTTTAAATGGTTTAGATTTATGTTCTTCGGCTTACTTAGATTACGTTATGCCTTTAGACGTTTCGTAATTTAAGTGCTGGTCACGTTCCGTACCTTCGGGTCATGACAAGACCCAAGGTGGGGAGCACAAGTAGCCGGGTTCTAGGGTCCAGTAGGAGACCATCTCGAGGAGTCAAGACCGGGTCTCCTAACCCTAGAATTGGCAGGGTTGCTTTTCGCTCTCGTAGGGGTCTAGGGATGTGGGTTTGGCTATTCATCACGATCGTGGAATCCGTGTTTTTTACTGGCTTAATTTAAAATTCGGAAATCCTAGTATATCCAATATTTCATATGTTGACTTCTGCTGCAATGTTCTGTGATGAGATCATATTACTGCCTGAGACGAACGTTTTATTATTATATATATGATATATAATAGACGTTGCTTATGTTTTGCATCCGCACTAGTCCCGCCCCGCTATGTCGATAGTTAAGTAACCTAACGGTGCATAACGGGACAAATTGGCGAATGCGGATGAAATAAGCGTACGTTGTATTTTCGTTTCTTTATTTGTGATGCTTAGGAAGCATAAAAGATAGGACTTCATTAATGAGATTAATGAAAAGGAAAGAAACCTAAAGATGTTGTGGAATCAAATTTTCAAAAAGGATTGCTCTAGTTCTTACTTTGCATAGTGATATTCCTTGTAGAATATCCAGCACCTTATTCGATAAGGAAAGAGCCGAGATCCCTTCACCAGGAGTGACCTCTTTAGCAAAGCTAGCAGATGCTACAACCAATACGATTTTGTTTATGATTGTTTTTTTAGTTTTTACTTTGCATATTGATATTCCTTGTAGAATATCCAGCACCTCATTCGATGAGGAAAGAGCCCAGATCCCTTCACCGGGAGTGACCTCTTTAGTGAAACTCGTAAAAGCCTCAAAAACACTCCTTTTCAAAATCACTAAATTCTGCAACGATATCAAGTTCATTACGCAAAAGGTTTTCTTAAAAACCTGCCGTAGCCCTTTGTCATTTCATTTAGGTGCTATTTAGTATTCATGCTGCGTTTGTTGGCCTGCGTCAAGGCGTAGTGTGTGGTAGCTGATTAGTACTTATCTGCTAGCATAAGATGCGATTAGATTAGGGTAGTCGTACGACTTTGTTGGCCTGGGTCAAGGGTCGTGGGGGTGGGTTTAATTCAATCAAGAAATGTACGGATTGAACTTGAGTAGTGTCCTATGGTTTGTTGGCCTGCGTCAAGGTCATAGGACGCTAGGGGCAAAATATTATCGGGAATTTCAAGTGTTGAAATTTGCAATGAGATTGCATACCTTCTATGAGATAATTGGATCGCGATACCCGTTGCGAGTAAGAGTTACTCCTGGGAGAGTTTTGCACTATACAATTAGCTAACCCATTAGGTGTCTAAAAAGGTGTCAATGGGGTTATGCCTCTGGGAAAACGAGATTTACTTTAATTCAGTCCGTGCGAAAGCACGGGGAACCTCCCTCAAAGTACCGACACTGGCCTGGCTAACCAGTTAGCGAACTTATAGCGTGTAATTAATCCCGGCTAGCCTTACCTTTTTAGGTTTGAAGGAAGATTTGATAAAAAGCAGTGGGAGCCATCCTGATTAGATAAAACAATAACCAATCTAATCTTGTAAGAGCGCACGCAGAGTGTTTTCTTCTCTCTCTCTCTCCAGGTAGTGACCATGACATGCCTTAATCAAGATAATAATATGGATGTATTGACCGAACCTGCTTATTATACTAAGCTGGGGAACGTTGGTTCCGCTCTACCTTATAACGGTTATAAGACTGAGCAGATGTAACACCTTAGAATGCGATTAGTGTTAATTAAGCGTTAATGCGGGTTTTTAGGGAAAAGTTTACCAAATCGATTTCCTCACATTTTATAACAACTAATTAATATTTTATTATTATTTGTTATGGCTTACACACACACGTGCATGTTAATGTGAGGGTTAGTGTTAATCTCGTTCAGTCACCATGACGCCTTAATTAAACCTTGCCTTAATTAAACCTTGCCTTAACCTTGCCTTAGATATTTGTGTGATAAATATCTTCTTTGTTTTTGTCACGACCCGAAAAGTACGGAACATGACCGGCACTTAAATTACGAAACGTCTCGAGGCGTACGTAATCTAAGTAAGCCAAAACCCAGAAATCCAAACCAAGTAAAGCAGTAGAGTGAAGGAAAACCATTTTAAAAGCAAAAAGTCTAACAACATAAGCCGAAATATGTATTTTTAAAATATCAAGTCTTTTCTAAAAATTTCGACAGAGTTTCCTTTGTAAAAACTGACCCCGAATGGGTACAAACCTGATAAAACATATATAACGAATAAAGGCATCCCCAAGCGGGAGCTAGCTCTTCGCCAACCGGCGGACAAACCACACAATGCAATATAATATACAACGCCGAAGGGAGAGGTGTTAGTTATATATATGCCCTAGAGGCCATTGTTGTACATATGATGTATATTATAGTGGATGCTTGGATATATATAGAGAGGACTTTCTTGCTCGACATGATAGTATGCTATTTGGTTTCACTTTGTCATAACATATTGACTTGTATTAGTTTACTGTCTTGCTCTCACATGTTGATAAAGCCCTTAGGATGTGTACTCGACTACTGGGACTATGATAAGATCATATTAGTGCGGCCACGGTAGTCTATGAGTACATCCTATAATTGCTCCTCGTCGATGGTGAATCGAGACAAGGAAATTTTGGTAGAAGGTTGATGTATTGGGGTTTTATTTGAAAATTTTCCCCGTTGGCCGGTGGAATGGAAAGACAGGTGGAAAGTGGACTTCGTGTAGGATAGCATCTCTCTTGGAGAGAGATGCGAGGTGGATTCTGCGCACCAACGGACGGCGGCAGAGTAGTGGAAAAGAAGTTCGATGGAGGTGGATCCATCGATGTGGGTGTGGTGGTGGGTAAAAGAAAGGGTAAATGTAGAAATACCGACTTTTAGGTCGATCGGGGGACGCGGACTAACGGGCACTAGAAACCCGTGTCCAGCCTATTTTGCACTAAAAAGGGTTAGTACAAGTGGCAGCGTGAATTTATAATTAGGGGAAATGATGAAATGTTGGTGTTTGCTTTAAAAATTGATACGGATTTTGAAAATATGATGCAACACAACAAATGCAACACACAAAACCCTAGAATCTAGTGGTCACCTAGGTCCGGCTCTAGACCGCTCCTAACTGCCAAAAGACAAGTCGCAGGATAGAATCCTCCACTGCCTCTTTGTCCCCCTGTGGCCGGATAAGTGCCAGGTAAGTGGGAAGGTACTCCACTACGTAAGTAGTGGGCCTAATTAAAAACCACTAGCCTTAGACACACTCGCCTTAGACACCACAAGAAAACGCGGATAAGCAATGAATTACCCACGGCCTTCTTTTGTCCTAATTGAGCGCGACGGTCCTTAGAGTCATCTCTAGATTTCGTTTAATTAATGAGGGTAAATGCGGATGCAATTTTATGATTTTCGGGGCCTAGGAAGGGTAATGAAATCCCCACCTAATTTGGATTTGGTCGTGCCCCTTAATTTCCGTATTAATATGCAAACAACCAAAAATCAAAAACACGCACAAATTTTATTTTGCTTTGCGGCACTGTGATTTATTTGCAAAGAAACCTGCAGCAAAATTGTTATTGGAGCAGATGAGGTAAGAGATAAGAAAGTGAGGGACTCACAGAGCAAACTTGATGCAGAGAGGAGTTAGAACTGCGGCGGATCCGCCGCGGATGAGGGTCTTTTGCCGCGGAAGCGCGGTCCGATCAAGGAATCACTGCGCCAAATTTTTAGGATTGGTTTCTGTTCACCTCAGGAGCTCTCTGGATTATACAGAAAATTTTTTCCACAGCTCCAATGATTCCAGATTCCCTCGCAATCAAATCACAACACTCGTATTAGTGTTTGCACGAGTTTAGATCTAAAAATTGTGATGGAATAAATTGTTCAACAAAAATTTCAAAATACGAACTATTACCGCACTAACTCCGGCAACGGCGCCATTTGATTGTAAAAAGTTTCTGTTGTGCGAATTTGAGAATTGTATAGAAATCACAACCAAAAATTATTTGACCGCAATCAACTACGGTGTCAGATTGTAGATTGTAAGTGAGTGCGGATCGTCCACAGGGACAGTGTAATCGTTCGTCTTTTGAATTAGATGAGTTGAAACTTTAATGAAAAGAAAACAAAACAATTCATGATTTAAAATTGAAGTTCAAGAATGAGAAAATATAAATCTAATAACAAGAAAAAGATAGAATCAAGAATTGATAGTTTGTTGATTTTTCCAAACCAAATCTCAAGAATCGAAATGAGGCTCGTAGGAATCAATCGGATCTATAGATGTGATGTAATCTTACAATTACGTATTCTTATCCTTCGATGAATTGATACTAGATCGATGATGATCGATCGAGAATTAGGGACTCACAGTTGGTGATAAAGCAAATGCAAGTCAACTAATTTATTACAAGGCAACGGAGGCCAATCTCGCTTTCCGACTCGGAAACCGCTCACTGTTCGGGCTCACCGGCCGGACAGGGAGTTAGGTTTCACAGAAGCCTGAGCCGTGAGAACCAGCCTCATTTTCTCTCTTGAAACTCCTCGTATTGAGGTCTCCCGATTCCCGCCATGAAATCTCTATTATTCTTGTGAAACTAGGGTTTCATCTTATCCCTTGTTCTTTCGTCGATATCATTCATATTCTAGCCTCTAGTAAATTCAAGAAACGATCGTAGTTACAAAACTCGTAGGACTTAAAAATCGTATTAAGATTTGTTACATCATCATTCTACAATCGTCTCGACTCCTTTACGAGCGGAGTTTTACTCAAACATCACAACAAGAACAACAATTACAAATTGAGATCTAATCATGATGCAAGAATTAAAAGAAAGCAAGATTAAAGAATTTCACCTTTTATTTATATCAACAATTTAGTTACATTCGCTCAAGAACTACAAGAGGAAGAACTTGATCGTCGATTTGGCTTCGCTCGTCTCCGTGGATCGTGGATCGGCTTGGATCACTTGCCCGATTGAAGATCGGCTCGGCTCCTAAAAGGTTGAAGGCTTCTCACTTGATTTGGTACTCAAGATCTTGGATTTGGAGTGGAATTAGGGTTAGGGTTTCGCACAAGCCTTGTCACTAGACTTGTGGAAGAAGATGATGAAAGAGGGAATGAGAGATTATTTAACTAATGAAGATTTCCTAAAGATTGATTAACATCTTAACCCTAGGTCTAGGTTCCTATTTATAGATAACTAACCCTAGATCTAGGATTTCAAATTCTAATTTTCCCTCCTAAAGTTTGTTGAGGAAATTCAAATTTCCCTCCAAAAGTTAGTTAGGGGAGAAACTTCTAGATGTGATTAGCTAGGAGGGAGCTTCTAAAAGAGGATTAGTTAGGAGCTTAATTAAGATTAGCCTTGCTTAATCTTCTTTGCTGATCTGGCAGTAGCTTCGAGAGCATTCTGGAATTTAAAGTATCAGAAAGGACTGTGGGCCCAGAGAAAGGAATTATGCCCAAAAATTGCAATGCTGACGTGGCAGAAGCGCGGCGGATCCGCGGCGCAAGCCAGCTCCAGCCGCGGATCCGCGGCGCCTTTGGTGAGTTGGGGCTTGGGCTCTCTGGTGTGGTCTTGGGATGTTGTATGGGCCTTCTTTTGATGTATTGATTTGTATTTCTCCATCTGAATTGCTACCAGATCTGATATGATTTAGTTGGCGTATTTTTCATCAGCTCTTTTGCTTTTCTTCCGTATTTCCTGCACAGACTCAAGACAAGTGTTGCGCAAATACAGAAATGATGCGATGCCATGAAATGCGGTTAATTTCCTTTAAAGTGTCGGTTTAAAAGTCTAACACATGCAATCTCATATTTTGTGACAGATTTGCTAATATGTGAAATATGAATACCGAATACTTCTAAATGAGTGCAAATGTTAGGGAAATTGCCGGCTAAAATATACAATATTTTCGACTGATCACTCGACATGATAGTATGCTATTTGGTTTCACTTTGTCATAACATATTGACTTGTATTAGTTTACTGTCTTGCTCTCACATGTTGATAAAGCCCTTAGGATATGTACTCGACTACTGGGACTATGATAAGATCATATTAGTGCGGCCACGGTAGTCTATGAGTACATCCTATAATTGCTCCTCGTCGATGGTGTATCGAGACAGGGCATCGATACACCAGAGTAGACTAGCGTATACGCATCTTGACCCATATGATGGGCGATGGATGTGTTGGATATATGTATGCCCTAGAGGCCATTATGAGATAGTGTATGTACTGATGTGTGTGTGTGTGTGTATATATATATATATATTCAGATGACAGTCTTGCTCGACATGATAGTATGCTATCTGGTTTTACTTTATCATATGTTCACTTGATCATGTTTATATTCATTTAGTGCATGTTGATAAAGCCCTAAGGATATTGGCTTGACTACTGGGATTATGATGTGGATCATACTAGTGGGACATCTGTAGTTTATAAGCATATCCTTGAAATGTTCCTAGTCGTGGGTATATCGAGATAGGGCATCGATATTCCAGTTTAGACTAGCGTATACCATTCTTGTTCCATATGATGGGCGATGGATGATCCCATATCCGTCTGGTGTGTTGACACCGAAGATAGTATACGGGTGCTCAGTGAGACTGGGTACACTGAACGGACTCACCGAGAACTCCTATATGGTATTATATCATACGTTGGATAGCAGTTCTCAGGTGACACTGGTACAGGTTAGTCTGTAGACCCGAGATCGTTATAGAGTCTTGTGTGTCCTCCCACTGTACTTTGATCTCCACCCTACTGCGGCTCTACTAAGTCGTACAAACAGATGGATTTTGGGTATAGTCTCGAGGCATATGGAGACAGTGAGCGATAGGAGAGGTTTCGTCTCTCCCGGTATTGGGGGTTGATGCTGTGCTGTGCACGATTGGCTATAACAGGAAGTCCCTGGCCAGGGCTACTGAGATATTACTGATAAGTGTTATCAGTAAGTTTCTCGATCTGTTATAGACCATATACCGGCATGACTTATTGAGTTATTGGGGTCGACGATTCCATCCTTAGACTTGATATGCAGCATATCTGACGAAGAGACCGGACTGTACGGTAAGTGTTGCCGGATGGATTGAAAGTAGTTTTGACAGGTTCGCTTGTTCTTATTCTGATCGCTCAATACCCGGGTAGCCGTTACGTTTAGCTGACCGCTTGCGGCTTGTGGGTGTTTGATATGATCATCACCTACTGCTGGCGTATTGACGAGTCTTAGAGTCCCACATAGAAGTTTCTCGGCTTAGGCGAAACGAAGTGGTGCGCATATGAGATATGTGCGGAGGCTTGATTAAATACAAGTATGTGATACTGTATTTTAATCGGGCATTTAATATTAGTCGGGTCGTATAAGATATGACCGATTTATTAAATCAAGTGTTGATTTAATATTGACTTTTATATTATTTATTTAAATCCTTTTCTTCTTATGGATACATGCATGTATATGTACATGATGATGTGCATACACACATACATACATGAATTGTATCATGGTTGATGATACAAAGAGGATGGCAATATAAGAATCATATTGTAGATAAATACATATATGGATATTTTCATTAAAGTTAAAGGTAAAAGAAAATGATTTATGAGTCATTCCTTCTACACTTTTCTACACATTTCCATGGTTGAATTTAACTCAACCATGGTTCTTTTTCCTTTTGCCTTTAACCTTAAATAAAATATCTAGATATTATTTAACTATAGTTATGGTTATGATAAGATATATCTCTCTCTCTCATTTTCTTTTTTATCTTTATCATTATCATTATTCACTCCAAAAGAAAAAGAGAGAGCCATCTTCTTCCTCCTCATTCTATCTCTCTTTTAATTGTTAAGATAGGGTTAGACAAATAAAAGAAAAGGTATTAAATAAGAATAGCAACCACTTCATCATCCTACACAACCTTTGCTATCTTGTGTAGGGTGTTGTGCTTCAAGATTTTCAAAGATTGAAGGAAGCATCAAGCTTAGGGCAAAGAGCTTCGGGTGGATCGTCATGGACGAGGAGTTGATCAAGCGAACCCTTCCAAAGCAAAGGAGTCTTCCAAATAGGTCTACAAAGGTTGTAGTCTCATCACTTAGTATAACTTAAGTCTTAATATTTGATACTATTAATAGTTACTTCATAAATTCTAGTTCGATTCATAGTAAAGTTTACTTAGCACCTCAAAATTTTATTGTTATGGCATGTGTGATGCTTCAAAAACCTAATAGAGGTATTAAGGAAACCCAACAGGATGATCCCATATCCATCGGTGTTTGACATCAAAGATGGTGTACGGGTGCTCAGTGGAGACTGGGTACACTAAACGGACTCGCCGAGAACTCCTAGATGGTATTATACCAATCGTCAGATAGCAGTTCTCTGGTGACACTGGTTCAGGTTAGACTGTAGACCCGAGATCGTCATAGAGTCTTGTGTGATTCCCACTGTGCTTTGATTTCCACCTTACCACGTCCAAGAAGGCGTGCAAAAACGGTGACTTTTGGGTACTGTCCTGAATCACATGGAGGCAATGAGCGATAGGAAGGGTTTCATCTCTCCCGGTATAGGGAGTTGATGTTGTGCTGTGTTCGATTGGTTATAACTGGAAGTCCCTGGTGTTGGAGATAGTGCCCTCAGAGTCAATTATTGGATCATAGGCACGTAATTGCAATAATTGAGAGAGGACCTATCCCGGTAGGACAGTCTTACTCAAGATAATAGTATGTTATCTGGTTTATCCTTATCATCGTGTACTGCTTTAGGTTATCGTACAAGTCACAATTGTACGTTGATAGAGCCCTTAGGATTCTTGCTTGACTGCCAGCAGTATGAGGGCGATCATATACGTGGGAGCTGGGGTCTATAAACACATCCTTAAAAGGTCCCTAGTCGTGGGAGTTTCGAGACAGGGCATCGATACTCCAGAGTAGACTAGTGTATACAGTCAAGACCCCGACGAGGGGTGGTGGCCGGTCTCACAAGCCACTGGTGTCAGTTGGTTCACCTAGGATGTATACAGGTGCTTATTGGGTTATGAGTACACCGGACAGGACTCGCCGGGAACATGCTAGTTGATCTTATACCTGACGTCAGATAGCAGTTCCCTGGTGACATGGGTACAGGTTAGTTCATCGACCTGAGATCGTCATTTGTCTCGTGTGAGTTCCCACTGTGCTTTGATTACTACCCTACCACGCTCAAAGGAGACGTGCAAACAAATTTTAGTTGGGTACAGTCCCGAGCCACATGGAGGCAGTGAGCGGATCTGCAGGGGTTCGTCTCTCACGGTATTGGGGGTGAGGTCGCGCTGTGTCTAGGAGAGCCATTACACGAAGTCCTTGGCCAAGGCAGGAGATTTACTGGTAGGTATTCCAATAGTATCTCGGGGTGTTCTGGGCTACACTCCGACACGACTTGTACCGCTTTTGGGGGTCTGACTTTTACCAACCCCTTAGTCCCGCCATGCGATGCTCATAGACGAACGGACCAGACTGTACGGATATTGTCACTGACAGGCTCAGTAGGGTGTCAGGATGAGTTTGCTCATCGACGTCCCTTTTGGTCAATACCTGGTAGCCCGTTACGTATGGCTAATACCTCTGACATGCTAGTGGTTAAATCCACAGCCAAAGTAATGACGAATCTTTAGAGTCCCCCACAGACCGTTTCTCAAGTTTCGGGCAAAACGCTGTAGAGGCCGTATGGAGATATGGCAGGGTTCGATCATATACGTGCGGTATTGCACGGATCATGATCGGATGGATAATACTAGCGGGCTTTGGTTTAAGTCGGATCCTAATATAGTACAGTGTATTTTGTCTCTTTGCATTTGTATTCGGTCGGAATACAAATGCGGGTATGTATATACAGTCGCGGGGTTTTCCTGAAATTTATTACGGGATCAATTTTCTGAAGTTGCCAGTTAGCTTTCCTTTTCGGCCATTTTCCTTTGTTTCTCTCCTTGGCTGAAAATTGGTGGAGGGGGGCTAATTTGCATATTTTTAAATTAGCAATTATGGATGGGTTTATTTGTAAATGGATGATCATGATGGTTCCACCATACATTAACTTCTTGGTTCATGATTTTCCATCATTGCTTGACTTTTGTTTTGATGGGTTAGTGATGGGTTTATGAGTGTGGATTTTGTTGTGATGATTATTCCTCATCATCACCTTTTCTCTCTCTTGCATTATCTTGGCTCACTCATTTTCATTCTCTCCACTCTCTTATTCCTCACACATTGGCCGGCCATTCTTCTTGGGGGCTGTCCAAAATTTGAGAAGAGAAAATGATCTCTTTTGCTTGCCACAAAAATTCCCAAGTTCATCTCAAAAGTTTACAACTTCATCTCCATATCAATATGGCAACTTCCTTAACCCCTAGAGACAAATGGATTCTACACTTTGCCTACAGCATCCTTGGGCACGTCGACTCGCCAACTTCATGCTCGAGTTGCCTCGGTCCAGAGGTGGGAGCCCGTAAAAGAACCCGGCGATGTGGTGGCCTTCCGACGAGGAGATGAAGACCGGAGATTCCGCGGGGAGATCGGGACGACGACGAGAAGACCGAAGGACACGGATCGCTCGGTATATCTCTCTACCCCTTCTCTTGTTAGCTAGGATTAAGTTAATGGCCCGATCCAGGTTTAAAGTGCGCGGTGGTGCCGGTTTACAAGTTTCGTAAAAAGTTTCGTTTCCGCATTCCGGTGTCGGATTGACGGCCGGGGCGCCGCCGTGCACTTACACTGGTATCAGAGCCACGCCATTAACCTAGTCTAGCATGCTCTAATGTGTTTACAAGTTCGATCGAACAAATTTCCAAAAACCACAATTTCTATTGCATCAGTTTCTGTCGATTTTTTTTAGCTCAAAATTTTTTTCAGTACATTGCAGAAATACGTGCAGGGAATTCTAAGAATTCTGTAGAAATCTGGTCGCATGTTTTCAGTGTTCCACCGTGGAACCGCGGCCAAACCCATGCTTTGGCCGTGGTTCCGCGGCCATATTATCTCTTCATTGTACCAGATTTCTATAGTGGGTCTTAGACTGGGAAATGGGGTTTTTGGTATATTCTGTTTGGGCCCAGATTTTCTTTGAGTGCTACAGTTGTGCTTGGGGCCCACTTCGAGAAATTTAGTCGATCGAAAATTTTAAACATGTTAGTTCACAGTATTTACATTATATCTGCGACCGTAAATGCCATTTGATCGGTAAATCATGTCTAACTGCTATAGCGCTTTTAGACGGATTTGCGAACGTGACATTCACGTTAATGTTCTGTTTTGTGCTGTGATGTTGCGGATTGGTCGTGGGGGATAGCCTGGATGCAATGTTAGTACAGCTTGGTTATTTATGTGCATTTGATATTGCGAGGCGAGCGTCCGACATGTGGACTGCCGTTACTGCCTGTTTGTATATTATTCTTTTGGGGCACGACCGGGCTGAGGTCGATGTACCCGTTGTAAATATATTTTACTTTCTGTACTAGGATTACCCCAAGGTGGGGTGCACGGATAGCCGAGTTCTAGAAGGCAACGGGCCCGCATCTCATGGCGTTGAGACGGGGGGGCTTCACTCTAGAATTGGCGGGCTATTCGCCGCACTCGTAGGGGGTACAGGTTGACCCAAGGAGGGGTGCTCAAGTTACCGGATTCCGTGAAGTGCTGGGTGGTCCATTCACGTTGTTGAAGGTGGCTGCCTCGCTTCAGGTTTTGGCAGGTAACTTGCCGCGCCCGTAGGGGACTAGGATTCAGGCTATCCACACGATCAGGGGAACGTCGGGTTTCAGTAGCGGCTCTATGAAACCCGGGGATCCCAGATATCTGTATTGTTCTGTGATGCTTATTACATTTCTGTGATGTTGCATTTTATCACGCCTTGAGCGAATATTATATATTGATATATATACTAGTAGATGTTATATATGTTTTGCATCCGCGCTAGTCCAGTCCCCGCTCTGTCGTTAGTTAAGTAACCTAACGGGTAATGACGGGACCCAGTGGCGAATGCGGATGGCATATACGTACATCATTATTTTCGTTCTTTATTGGTGTGATCAATTGATGGGACGGCATTGATTCGGATCAATGCAAGTTAAACAAACCTATTCTGATGTTGTTGAAATATTTTTCAAAAAGCTGTTATTGCAAGGGCGTTCTCTTTTGTTTTGCATAGTGGTATTCCGTTATGAATATCCAGCACCTCTGTCGACGAGGCAAGGGCCGAGATCCCTGCACAGGGAGTGACCCCTTGGACAGAAGTTTGCGTCAGGGCAATAACTTCACTATAGTCGTTTATTTTTGCTTTGCATCGTGGTATTCAGTTGGAATATCCTGCACCTCATTCTACGGGGAAAGAGCCGAGATCCCTTCACCGGGAGTGACCTCTTTAGCAAAGGTTTTCGTCACTATATTTTTATAAAGCTATCCGGTTCCTTCAACGATATCAAGTTCATTACGTTAAAGGTTTTTCACTAAAAACCATTCGTAGCCCTCCGTCGTTTCATATGGATAGTCAATAGTATTCAAGCTGTATTTGTTGGCCAAAGTCAAGGCACAGTGATTGGTAGCTATTGGATATTCATATACAGCATAGATAGATACGTTGGTTTGAGACAGTCGTACTGCCTTGTTGGCCAAAGTCAAGGGTAGGTACGGGTGGGTTCAAATCAACCTAGAGAATGATGGGTAGAACTTGACATGTGACTTATGATTTGTTGTCCAAAGTCAAGGTCATAAGAGCATGAGGTAAAAATTACATCGGGAGTTTCTAAAGAAACTGAAACTTGCCAGATATGCGCATACCTTCTGGAGTGTGATAACGTGAGCGGATTCCGTCACGTTATCATGCAATGATAGTTGGATCCTTATTCCCACTGATGAGTTGGTTTACTCCTCGGGTGATCCCGACTAATTCTTCTTTCAGGTTTGGAGGAAAGTTTAACGGTACAGTAGGAGGTTTCCAGATTAGATAAAGTGATAACCATTCTGATCTAGGTTAGAGTGCATGCTGAGTGTTTCTTTTCTCTCTCTCTCTCTTTGGCAGCGACCATGACCCGACCCTAGACTATGACTCAATGACCAAGTTAACCGAACCTTCTTAAACACTGGCTTTTGGATTGTCAGAGTTGCATACCTCATTGCCACTCCTACTTTTACCCTTTTCTCCAGGACACCCCGTATTACTACGAACGTCCACTTCCATTGGATAAAACCATCGTATGGTTATATACGAACTCGAAGGAATTTATTCGAGGATGGTTTCCGGTTCTGGAGAAAACGGATAGCACTATTCAGCTGTCTTTTCCTTTTACCTTCTCTCAGGTTGCGAATGCCCCTTAGATTAGGGGATAGTACACCTATTACGTAAATTGGATAGTCTTCTTCCAAACCATAGGCAGGTGCCGACCGGTAGGGAATGAAGAAAACCAACTAGCCTAACGATGGTGTACAGAAGGAATTATATAAAGACAAATAAAGGGATTAGAAGGAGGGCAAAGTAAATTGCGACTGATATTCACGACCAAACCAAGTATTTCATTACCACTCCCACTTCACCTTTGTATTTCTCCAGGACACTCTGTATCACTACGAAGATCCACAGTTTATTGGATACTCTATCGTATGGTTATATACGAACTCGAAAGGAACTTGTTCCAGTTCGGGGATGGATTCTGGTTCAGGAGAAATAGGAATAAGGTTTATTCAGGTGTCTTTTATCTTCACCTGCTTTCGCATTGCGAGTGTTCCTAGGATTAGGACAGTACACCCATTACGCTTATTGGATAGTCTTCTTCCAAACCATAGGCTGGTGCCGAACGGTAGGGAAGGAAGAAAACCATTTAGCCTAAGAGGGTGTACAGAAGGTAATGACTAAAGACATATAAAGGGATGTGGAGAGATGGCATAGAAATATACGGTTACAATTGTGAATCTGGATAATGGAAGAGGAATTACTAGGAATACCCGGATACCCCTACGAAATATTTCAATGTTTCAATTTCACTGTGTACTGTTAATAGAAAACTGATTTCCTAATTAGACGCCTGCTCCAGGGTATGTATTTACCAGGCTTGATTCTCACATCTGTATGGTTTTACAGATGATGAGTTGGAGTAAGTTATTGGGAATTAGGCGATCATCCTCATTATATCGGAATTCGTTGTAATTGGTGATATTTGAGGAAATCGCCTGGGCTGTTTGCCGGACGGCAAATATTTGGTTTTGAATATCCGTTGTAATGCACCAATTTCAAATTGATATATCTGTACATCTATTTTTATAGAGTGAGATATAACTTTTTGAAATTATGTCTGTGACATTTACCTATATCAGTGGATGGTTAAGTAAGGGGCATTAAACAGCGGTGTAATTCTTCTTAACCATAAGTACAGTTTTCAACCTACGACATACAGGGTTTGAGTTATTAGACTCAGGGGACTTATACAGAGTATTGTATGTTGTCCAGTGTCCTTTAGGACAGAGGGGTTGGTCCTCGTACTATATTCGGTTTACTTATGACTTCTCTAGTTCTTAGACAAGTGTTTCGTAGAAACACAAGGTCTGAGTTTTGATAAGTTATAGGTATAAGAGTAAAGTAGAGAACCAGGTATTGCAAGTATCGGGATTCTTCAAGGTGATCGAAGATGTAGATACTTGTGTATGCTATTCAGTTGATAGTAATGGTTTTGAGAAACTTGTTTCTCTTTCAGGTTACTCATAATTGGAAGCACTCCTAAGTTGAGTAACGCTGATCGGCCTCTTTCCATTTAGTTGACATGCACTAGAGACAGCTGCATGATTTGAATCTAGTTCAATTAAATCAGTGCCTCTGTTTCTGTATTGGACATAGAACAGTTCATATCTTGACATTGTTAAGGTACGGGGAGTTGTCCGGCTTATGCTTAAAACCAAACTCTGGATAACTCAAGACACATTTCCTCAACGACTGTTTGTGGGTTGACCCAGGCTATGACGAGGGTTGACTTTCTACCATCTGGAAGATCAATAATGATATTGTTCTTGACTCGCCACAGTTTTAACAAAAATGGATTTTTTCAGAAAACAGTAGTGGGAGTATGGTAGAACTGGAAGTGATTCCAGAACCGCAGACGATTACTGAAAATTTGATAAGAACCTAAAGATTCAATTTGGTTTGACATTCCATTGGCGACTCCGCAGATACGGTGGGTAACCTCAGGCACCCGAGAGGTACTCCGGTAGCCTCAAGGACGGTGACAGGGAAGTTCTTGTTTACCCAGACTTGACACTACTGTTTTTCCAGGCTATGAGACCTGGCAGAAGGATGAGTATAGCATCGCTCTAAACAAGCTTTAGAAGTGTACGTGTATATGATTCTGCCAGAGGGTTGTCATAGTCAGTGGGAGCAGCGGAAGCATTGGTGGCTTATGTCTATTTATGGACTAAAGCAGATAAAGCGGAGATAGATCATCTATTTCTGATGTAACAGTCATAGGTTTGACTTCATCAGAATAGGGGGTGGATCTGTTAAGAAGGTAGTAGGGTGTGATGTCCTGGTATTTGGATGACACACACAGAGTAGGAAGTAATATTCCTATACTACGATCGGTTATACTTTGGTCGTCACACAGTGGTTTCTCCACATGGGACTTGGATATAATATCAAGACATTCTGGTTACAAGATCTATGGTTTTAGATCTAGATTTGGGTAGTTTCCCAATCAGGGTACTTAGACAGCATTCTGAATGTGTTTTAGAATGGACGACTCCAGGCACGATAGTGTACCTGCAGGTGATGGAGTCACCCTCTCTAAAGGTGTCTTATAGACTAAAGTGGAGAGGGATGTGCATGATTGGCAGATCACTTGCTTAGGCAATTGAGTCAATCATGAGATGTCAAGTACCACACCAGATATTGTTTTTTGCACGAGATGCAACATGTTGATATTGATCCAATCCTAAAGAAACGATCGGAAGCAGTTTTAGAACATAAGTGGATGTTCTAGGGATATGATAACGACAGCCTCATTCGGGAGACAGTTATCATTCCAGGCTTCCAAGGTGACTTGGATGACAGATTGGTTGTCAGAGTTATAGTTTTCCCTCTGACGAGGGGCAGTACTATGGACAGGTGGTCCAGGCGGTTACTGAGGGAGGCATGACGCAGGATACTGATTGAGTTCTGTTGACGATACAGTCTAAGAAGTTTGGATTTGGAGTTCATTTATGAGCTAGGTCCCATCAGATATTCAGACATATTCAAAAATAGGTATTGCTCATTTCGGGAGATGGGTTTCTCCGCAAACTTGAGATAAAGAGAGACATAGAAAGAAACATCTGAGCGGATCCACTCACTGAGGCTATTCCTCGAACGCATTAGTTTCGCAAACAGGTTTAGTGAGACTGATTAGTAGAGGAGTTGGGTGTTCGGTATCACACTGGCTGTGAGTATGCGACATCGCAATAATTAACCTTGAGTGCAAGTGGGAGATTGTTGGAGATAATGCCCTCAGAGTCAATTATTGGATCACAGGCACGTGATTGCAATGATTGAAGGAGGACCTATCCCGGTAGGACAGTCTTACTCAAGATGATAGTATGCTATCTGGTTTATCTTTATCATCGTGTGCTGCTTTAGGTGACCTTACAAGTCACTATTGCACGTTGATAGAGCCCTTAAGATTCTTGCTTGACTGCCAGCAGTATCAGGGCGATCCTATACGTGGGAGCTGGGGTATATAAGCATATCCTTAAAAGGTCCCTAGTCGTGGGAGTTTCGAGACAGGGCATCGATACTCCAGAGTAGACTAGTGTATACAGTCGAGACCCAGACGAGGGGCGGTGGCTGGTCTCACAAGCCACTGGTGTCAGTTGGTTCACCTAAGATGTATACAGGTTCTCATTGGGATATGAGTACACCGGACAGGACTCGCCGAGAACATGCTAGTAGGTCTTATACCTGACGTCAGATAGCAGTTCCCTGGTGACATGTGTACAGGTTAGTTCATCGACCTGAGATCGTCATTTGTCTCGTGTGAGTTCCCACTGTACTTTGATTACTACCCTACCACGCTCAAAGGAGACGTGCAAACAGGTTTTAGTTGGGTACAGTCCCGAGCCACATGGAGGCAGTGAGCGGATCTGCAGGGGTTCGTCTATCCCGGTATTGGGGATGAGGTCGCGCTGTGTCTAGGAGAGCCATTACACGAAGTCCTTGGCCAAGGCAGGAGATTTACTGGTAGGTATTCCAGTAGTATCTCAGGGTGTTCTGGGCTACACTCCGACACGACTTGTACCGCTTTTGGGGGTCTGACTTTTACCAACCCCCTAGGCCCGCCATGCGATTAACAAGTATTAACGAGTCTTTAGAGTCCCCCACAGACTGTTTCTCAAGTTTCGGGCGAAATGTTGTATAGACCGTATGGAGATATGGCAGGGTTCGATCATATACGTGCGGTATTGCACGGATCATGATCGGACAGATAATACTAGCGGGCTTTGGTTTAAGCCGGATCCTAGTATAGTTGTAGGGTTCCTAGGCACCCTAGTGAGGTCTCACAAGGCATCGAACATGCCAATATAAAAATTTATGGGTGCCGAGAGACCCGACTACGAATCGTTTGCTAGAAAACTAGGCGAAAAAGCTAACTAGTTAACACTTAACTATAAGAATCGGAAATACAACCTTTGTAGATCCGGTGCTCCACCTCCATAGCTCCGCAATGAAGTCTCCTCGCTGTCCATTACAAGTCCCGGGCTCTAGCGTCGGCTTCATCGGAGAATGTACGGGCTAGGTCATCGACGACATGCCGAAGATGATCTACGTCGAGGCATCGCTAAATCAAGCTCCGACTTCACCAAGTCAAGAAACTTGTGAAGTAAACACACTCTACTACTTGGCAAGAGGTAGAGGATGAAGAAATAGGAAGTGGGTTCAATTTAGAATTGGATTTCTCACTCATTTCCATCAATCACCATTGATGGACCTTGCTTTCTTCTTGAAGAAGAAGATGAAGAAGAAGATAAATATTATGATAAGAATAATTTAAAATGAAAAAAATAATCCATTCTTATCATAAGTGAACCATGGTTAGTTGTAGAGAGTGAACTAGGGTTAGTGGAATAGTTAGGGTTAAACATGAGACAAAATGGTGACAAAGTCAAAGTTTTCATGAAGCTTCAACAAGCTTCCAAATAAAGCCACCATTTTGCATTTGCTTATTCTTTTTCCAAAAAGAAAAAGATTAATATATAAATAAGGAAATAAAAAACCCTAATCATCCACTTAACTATAGTTTGATACTTTACACTTAACCAAAAGGCATGTATCATCAAACATGATACAATCATGTGCACAAAACTATATCGAATATACAATGTGCACATCCGAGCGAGAAAATCCAATTAAAGTGAACCGACACTAGTTAATGCAAAGTAATATATCAAATATATAATTATGCATTAAATCATTAAATCAACACTTGATTTAACGATCCGGTCATATCGTATATAACCGACTAGTATCCAATGTATCGGTTTATCGAATCAATCATTGATTCGATAACTAGGGTATATCGCATATAACCTAATCGATACATTCATCGCGAGAATGAAATACGGTATCACATACACGCATTATTCTCGGTCCCGCACATATCTCATATGCGCTCCTATTTCGTTTCGCTTGAGCCAGGAAACCTCTGTGTAGAACTCTAAAGACTCGTCAATACGCCGGCAGCAGATGATGATCATATCAAACACCCACATGCCGCAAGCGGTCTGCTAAACGTAACGGCCACCCGGGTATTGAGCGATCTGAAGATCGACGAGCAAGCCCGCTCACACTCCAGTGAATCCAACCAGTAACACTACCGTACAGTCCGGTCTGATCGTCTGATATGTCGCATATCTCGCCTAGGGGTGGTAAACGTCAGACCCCAATAGCTCGATAAGTCGTGTCGATATGAGGTCTATAACTGTTCGAGAAACTACTGGTAACACTTACCAGTAAATCTCAACTACCCTGGCCAGGGATTTCCTGTTATAGCCAATCGAACACAGCGCAACATCAACCCCCTATACCGGGAGAGACGAATCCCCTCCTATCGCTCATTGCCTCCATGTGACTCGGGGCTGTACCCAAAAACCACCGTTTTGCACGCCCTCTTGGACGTGGTAAGATGGAAATCAAAGCACAGTGGGAATCACACAAGACTCTATGACGATCTCGGGTCAACAGACTACTCTGTACCAGTGTCACCAGAGAACTGCCATCTGACGTGAGGTATAATACCATCTGGGAGTTCTCGGCGAGTCCGTCCAGTGTACCCAGTCTCTACTGAGCACCCGTATATCATCCCTGATGTCAAACACCAATGGATATGGGATCATCCATCGCCCATCTGTATGGGTCGAGAAGGTATACGCTAGTCTACTCTGGTATATCGATGCCCCGTCTCGATACACCCACGACTAGGGACTTTGAAGGATGTACTTATAGACTACCATGTCCCCACTAGTATGATCCGCATCATAGTTCAGGTAGTCAAGTACAGATCCTAAGGGCTTTACCAACATGTAACAGAGAGACAATCAGCATACACGTTAAGGTAAAGGGTAACCAGATAGCATACTATCATGTCGAGCAAGAAAGTCCTCCCTATATATGTCCCAGCATCCACTACAATATACATCCTATGTACAGTAATGGCCTCTAGGGCATACATATAACTAACAATCTCCCACTTGCACTAGGGCCATCTGATAGCAGTGGTTGCAGTATCTCATACTCAACCATCCCATAAGAGTCTCTCTCTGGGAACAGGCCTTTGTGAGTGGATCCGCTGTGTTTTCCTCTGAGTCTACTCTCCTATCCTCGATCTCCCTGGAGATCAACCATCTCCATGATCAAGTGATACTGCCTTAGAATATGTCTGGATCACTGATGGGACGGGCGTTCCTTGGCATAAGCCACAACTCCATTGTCACACAATGGCAGGAACGTAGTTCATCTTATGAACCAATATACACCCAAACAGCCTCTTTAGTAGCATCTTAAGTAGCGATGTATCGTGCCTTGATCGTCTAGTCTGTCACGGTGTCTAGCTTGGAACTCTTCCAACATACCGTCCCTTTACTGAGAGTAAAGACAATGCCTGCGACTGACATTCAGTCGTTATTATCACCCTGGAACCCTTCCAGTGATTCTCCCCAGAATCGATTGATACCATCTCACTACAACTAGTGAGAATCCTAACATCCAATTAAATCTATCTCATAGATCCAAAATCCAGGATTTAGGAGGTATCATTTTGATCCTATATGGAGAATCCATGTGATAAGCGGAGATCGACCGAGCGTAGCATAGGAAACTCCTTCCCTATCAAGAGTATGTCATCCACGTACTCTACGAGGATCGTCACCATACTCCCTACTACCTTTTTGTTTATACAAGGTTCATCTACCATTTTGATGATGTCAACTTCTTTGACTACTCCATCAAAACAGATGTTCCAACTCCGCGATGCCTGCTTTATCCTATAAAGTATCTTGCACACGTTTCCGCTGCTCCCACTGTCTACGAGGCCCTCTGGCTGTGTACTTATAGACGCATTCTTCTAAAATATCATTTAGAAAAGCAGTCATGACACCCAACCGCCAGATATCGTAGTCATGGTATGTAGCCGTGACAAGTAGGATCTGGATGGACTTAAGCATAGCTACTTGAAAAGGTTTCATCATTATCCACACCTGGTCAATGATGCAAAATTTTAACAAGTCTAGCTTTAAAAGTCTCAACTTTTCCATCTACACCAAGTAATCTTCTCAAGATATACTTGCTCCTGATGGGGATTTAACCCTTCAGATATAGCAACTAAAGTCCATACTTTGTTGGTGTACATGGATTCCATCTCAGATCGCTAAACATCCAGCCATTCTTACAGAGTCACACTCCTGATGGCCAGCTCGAAACTAGTTGGGTCATCATCTCATGATGCAATCCTCGCTCCCACTGTCATAGAGAAACCGAAGTATCTCTCAGGTGGGTGAGGAACCCTACTAGATCGGCGGAGAGGTTGAGGTTCGTTGGTAACTATTGAATCCTTTGGTTCTTTCAAATCATCAGCTGCAGTTTGTATAGCTGGAACCTTTCCAGTTCTACATAACTGACCTTGCCTCGAGCTTGTCCGGATTTTGCTTTTCTGACATAGGCTGGACAACCCCAAATCTTAACTAGCTTAAGACATGGGCTCTTCCCTTTCCATATCACATATGAAGTGGTAGGCATCTGATTTGATTCGAACCCTATTCAATAGGTATGCAGCTTCTCAAGCGCATAATACCCAAAAGGAAATAGGTAACTCAGTATTACTCATCATAGAGCACACCTTATCACATAGGGTGTAATTGCTCCACCCCGATATACCATCGTGCTATGGTGTATACAGAGGAGTAATGCTGAGAGAGAATCTCATTCTCCTTTAGAATAGTCCAGGAATTCCATGCACAAGTATTCTCCTCCCTGATCTCATCATAGGACATAATACTTATACCCGTATTTTGGTTTTCTACTTCTCGCTTATATTCTGTGAATATCTCAAAAGGCTCGGACTCATGTTTCAACAGGAACATATGTCTGAATCTTGAGAGATTATCAGAGAATGTAATGAAGTATAAAGAACCGGTCTTGGCATGTGTAGACAGGGGACCTTACATACATCAACATGTATCATCCCAAGAGTTTACTAACTCTTTCTCTGTTACCAATAAACAGAGCTGTGGTCATCTTATCTTTGTGACATGACTGGCGAGTTTCACAAGATGTAAATTCAAACTGATTTAAATATGCATCTACATGTAACTTCAGCTAGTCGGGTCGCATTGATATGACCTAGTCTACAATGCCACAAGAAGGATTCGTTCATTTCTGAACTCTTCCTCTTGTGTGTGTTCCATATACTAAGAACTGTAGTTTGATTTAGAACATCAATGCTTTTAGATAACGTGCCTGATCCGATCAACTTTTGATATAGTAAATGTTCAAAACATTATCCAACAATACAAAATTTTATCATTTCTTTACTAATAAAGAGATAGATACGATTTTGTATATCAAGTTCGGTATCTAATAACATTCATTCAGAATCAATGTATTTGTAATACAGGGTGACAGTGGCCAACAGACTTGGCTGCAACATTTGCCCCGTTTTCTTCCTCATGAAACTTATCACCCGTTCTCAGTTCTCTACCTATCTGTAGCCCTATGTAACATATTACATATCTGGGATCCTGATCTGGTATCACATACCCAGGACGTAGAGGATACTGAGAAACAGTTCTGTATAATGAACACACCCGAAGATGATGCATCAGCATGCACTCTCTTCGTTTGGGCGGCACGGGAAATCTGGTATTCCCCAATTTCCTGCTCTGTCTTATAACAATTATAAGTTGGAGCGGGACCAACGTTCCCCAGCTCAGTATAACAAGCGGGTTCGGTCAAATATCCGTATTATTATCTTGATTAAGGCGTGATATGGTCGCTACCTGGAGAGAGAGAGAAGAAAACACTCAGCGTGCGCTCTGTCAAGAATAGATTGGTTATTATTTTATCTAATCAGGATGGCTCCCACTGCTTTTTATCAAATCTTCCTTCAAACCCTAAAAGGAAAGACTAGCCGGGATTAATTACACACTACAAGTTCGCCAATCTTTCAGCCAGGCCAGTGTCGGTACTTTGAGGGAGGTCCCCCGTGCTTTCGCACGAACCTAATTAATGTAAACCTCGTTTTCCCAGAGGCGTAACCTCGTTAACACCTTTCTAGACACCTACTTGATCGGCTAATTGTAATGTATAAAACTCTCCCAGGAGTAACTCTTACTCGCAGCGGGTATCGGGATCCAACTATCTCATAGAAGGTATGCAATCTCATTGCAAATCTCAACACTTGAAATTTCCGATAATATTTTACCCCTAGCTCGCTATGACCTTGACGCATGCTAAACAACCCATAGTCTGCTAGTCAAGTTCAACCCGTACATTTCTTGATTGAATTAAACCCACCCGCACGACCCTTGACGCATGCCAAACAACGCCGTACGAATACCCTAATCCAATCGCATCATATGCTGGCAGATAAGCACTAGTTAGCTACCGTACACTACGCCTTGACGCATGCCAAACAACCGCAGCACGAATACTAACTAATACTTATCTGAAATGACGGAGGGCTACGACAGTTTTTCTGAAAACCTATTGCGTAAAGAACTTGATATCGTTGTAGAATAAAATGATTTTAAAATGGAGTGCTTTTGAGGCTTTTCTAGTTTTGCTAAAGAAGTCACTCCCGGTGAAGGGATCGTCGGTCCTTTCCTCGTCGAATGAGGTGCGGGATATATCATATATATCACTGTGCAAAGTAAAAACACTTAAAAGGTAAAAACACTTAAAAGCAATCAAAAGACAAACCGAGTGTGTAGCATCTGCCAGTTATTGCTAAAGGAGTCACTCCCGGTGAAGGGATCTCGGTCCTTTCCTCATCGAATAAGGTGCAGAATATATCTCATATACCGCTATGCAAAGCAAGAACTGTAGCTACCTGTTTTATTTTGAAATTCGATTCTACAACATCTTAGGTTTCTTTTATTTCATTAATCACATTAATGAAGTCCCATCATTTAATTACCTAAACATCACAGATAAATACGACGTATACTTATGCCATCCGCATTCGCCTCGATGTCCCCTCGTGCACCGTTAGGTTAGGTAACTAGCGGCAGAGCGGGGCAGGGCTAGCGCGGGTGTAAAACATAAGTAACGTCTATATAATATATCATATATACTATATACTGTATCTATCACAGAACATCACATGATCACATCACAGATATCGCAGCAGAAGAATTATATGAAATATTGGATATACTAGGACGTCCGTGTTTTCAATACGAGCCAGTATAAAACACGGATTCCACGGTCGTGATGAATAGCCAAACCCACACCCCTAGACCCCTACGAGAGCAGCAAGCAACCCTACCAATTCTGGAGTTAGGAGACCCGGACTCGACTCCTCGAGTTGGTCTCCCACTGGACTCCAGAACCCGGTTACTTGTGCTCTCCTCCTTGGGTCTATCCTAGTGCGGAAAAGTAAATAATATACAACGGGTGACAACTTCCGCAACCTGGAAGTGCCCCAAATAAAAGAATATTACATACAAGTATTTACATGAATGAAAATGAAAAACACTCATCTCACATAAAAAAAAACCCGGCTATTCAAACACGACGATCCAATATAACATATCCAGCAACACATAACATCACATGTCATCAACGTAAGTAAATATGCGCATCCCAATTGTCGTTGACATATAGCAACGGAACCGGCGATATCACATATTACACTTACGGTCACAGAAAAGAAAGTGTAAAACTACAACAGTTGGAATCCGCAACCACCTCAGACATCGCATGCCTGACCAAATGAATTACTTAGACATCGCATGCCTAACAATTATAAACCCCGCATTTTAGTCTCTTTATCGAAAACACATTTCAATACCAAGTCGGGCAATTCAACAGGATTTCCGACATTTTGATCGAATGCTCGTCGCAAACTTCAGTAGACGGCCGCACCCCCGATACCGTCGACGAAGTGCACCAAGGCGGAACACCACTGCCGCGAGCACCCGAACGGATGCTTTCGGCGACGGGGTTCTCCTACAGTCACTTGGTCGGGGCTATGGAGTGAGGCTGTCTATTAAGTTTACCCGGCGAGTATCCGCGTACGCTACGTGATTGCGACGGACTTTTGATCACATCAAAATTCCGTGGCAACCGATCAAGTGAGACTAAATTGCTAGATTTACAACATTCATTCAGTTATCTCATAACTTATTGTGAATTCCAATTATTGTATCCCATTCCAGATAATTAGAAAATGTTAAACTTTCCGATTGAACATTCGAACACCCAAGTTTTCCCGATACAGATCAACACATGAAATAAGTCTAACAACATTCAGTTCGTGCCTCAGTACCGACGGTCCAGCCGTAGAAGGGTCAAGCCAACGCCTCACATGTGGCACGCCGTACTGCCCCAAACCCGAAGGTTCAAAGGGCAGTTCAAGACGGTCACATAATCGAGTTAAGGTTTGTTGTCTTCTAGAGGGTCCATCGCGTTACTTGCACTACTTAGAACATCGTTAAACTACGGAAAAATCCAACACTTGGAAATTTCCCGACAGGGGAAAAATTGGGTATTTATATCCGGTCGAACTTTTTAACATATTCTAAAAATTATCCGGAAAGCCAAATAGACAAAATTTGATACCCCGATCGAAACACCGAATTCCCAAAACAACTCCAGAAAATTCAACTCTTCAATAAATTTTAAAAATTCCCAGAAAACTCAGCATCAGACAAAATGAATTACTGTATAAAAAGTGGAGGATGACGTGATCAAGTTGCGGCGGAACCGCCGCATATGGCAGGCATATGTCGCGTTTCCGCCGCGGTATTTACTGTTCATGGGAAAATTTTTGTGCCGTAATTCTTATATTTGCCTGCTGAATTTTTTAGCAATTTTTAATTTGGAAAAATCCCAGAATTTGGAAAAAGTCCAGAGAGCTATTTTGGGTTCGGATTTTAGGTTCGATCGGACTTCAAAGTCCGTCTAGACTTCGCCTAAGGCTCTAGCTAGGCTCTGATACCACTGTAGGGTTCCTAGGCACCCTAGTGAGGTCTCACAAGGCATCGAACATGCCAATATAAAAATTTATGGGTGCCGAGAGACCCGACTACGGATCGTTTGCTAGAAAACTAGGCGAAAAAGCTAACTAGTTAACACTTAACTATAAGAATCGGAAATACAACCTTTGTAGATCCGGTGCTCCACCTCCATAGCTCCGCAATGAGGTCTCCTCGCTGTCCATTACAAGTCCCGGGCTCTAGCGTCGGCTTCATCGGAGAATGTACGGGCTAGGTCATCGACGACGTGCCGAAGATGATCTACGTCGAGGCATCGCTAAATCAAGCTCCGACTTCACCAAGTCAAGAAACTTGTGAAGTAAACACACTCTACTACTTGGCAAGAGGTAGAGGATGAAGAAATAGGAAGTGGGTTCAATTTAGAATTGGATTTCTCACTCATTTCCATCAATCACCATTGATGGACCTTGCTTTCTTCTTGAAGAAGAAGATGAAGAAGAAGATAAATATTATGATAAGAATAATTTAAAATGAAAAGAATAATACATTCTTATCATAAGTGAACCATGGTTAGTTGTAGAGAGTGAACTAGGGTTAGTGGAATAGTTAGGGTTAAGCATGAGACAAAATGGTGACAAAGTCAAAGTTTTCATGAAGCTTCAACAAGCTTCCAAATAAAGCCACCATTTTGCATTTGCTTATTCTTTTTCCAAAAAGAAAAAGATTAATATATAAATAAGGAAATCAAAAACCCTAATCATCCACTTAACTATAGTTTGATACTTTACACTTAACCAAAAGGCATGTATCATCAAACATGATACAATCATGTGCACAAAACTATATCGAATATACAATGTGCACATCCGAGCGAGAAAATCCAATTAAAGTGAACCGACACTAGTTAATGCAAAGTAATATATCAAATATATAATTATGCATTAAATCATTAAATCAACACTTGATTTAACGATCCGGTCATATCGTATATAACCGACTAGTATCCAATGTATCGGTTTATCGAATCAATCCTTGATTCGATAACTAGGGTATATCGCATATAACCTAATCGATACATTCATCGCGAGAATGAAATACGGTATCACATACACGCATTATTCTCGGTCCCGCACATATCTCATATGCGCTCCTATTTCGTTTCGCTTGAGCCAGGAAACCTCTGTGTAGGACTCTAAAGACTCGTCAATACGCCGGCAGCAGATGATGATCATATCAAACACCCACAAGCCGCAAGCGGTCTGCTAAACGTAACGGCCACCCGGGTATTGAGCGATCTGAAGATCGATGAGCAAGCCCGCTCACACTCCAGTGAATCCAACCAGTAACACTACCGTACAGTCCGGTCTGATCGTCTGATATGTCGCATATCTCGCCTAGGGGTGGTAAACGTCAGACCCCAATAGCTCGATAAGTCGTGTCGATATGAGGTCTATAACTGTTCGAGAAACTACTGGTAACACTTACCAGTAAATCTCAACTACCCTGGCCAGGGATTTCCTGTTATAGCCAATCGAACACAGCGCAACATCAACCCCCTATACCGGGAGAGACGAATCCCCTCCTATCGCTCATTGCCTCCATGTGACTCGGGACTGTACCCAAAAACCACCGTTTTGCACGCCCTCTTGGACGTGGTAAGATGGAAATCAAAGCACAGTGGGAATCACACAAGACTCTATGACGATCTCGGGTCAACAGACTACTCTGTACCAGTGTCACCAGAGAACTGCCATCTGACGTGAGGTATAATACCATCTGGGAGTTCTCGGCGAGTCCGTCCAGTGTACCCAGTCTCTACTGAGCACCCGTATATCATCCCTGATGTCAAACACCAATGGATATGGGATCATCCATCGCCCATCTGTATAGGTCGAGAAGGTATACGCTAGTCTACTCTGGTATATCGATGCCCCGTCTCGATACACCCACGACTAGGGACTTTGAAGGATGTACTTATAGACTACCATGTCCCCACTAGTATGATCCGCATCATAGTCCAGGTAGTCAAGTACAGATCCTAAGGGCTTTACCAACATGTAACAGAGAGACAATCAGCATACACGTTAAGGTAAAGGGTAACCAGATAGCATACTATCATGTCGAGCAAGAAAGTCCTCCCTATATATGTCCCAGCATCCACTACAATATACATCCTATGTACAGTAATGGCCTCTAGGGCATACATATAACTAACAATAGTACAGTGTATATTTTGTCTTTTTGCATTTGTATTCGGTCGGAATACAAATGCGGGTATGTATATACAGTCGCGGGGTTTTCCTGAAATTTATTACGGGATCAGTTTTCTGAAGTTGCCAGTTTGCTTTCCGTTTCGGCCATTTTCCTTTGTTTCTCTCCTTGGCTGAAAATTGGTGGAGGAGGGCTAATTTGCATATTTGCAAATTAGCAATTGTGGAGGGGTTTATTTGTAAATGGATGATCATGATGGTTCCACCATACATTGACTTCTTGGTTCATGATTTTCCATCATTGCTTGACTTTTGTTTTGATGGGTTAGTGATGGGTTTATGAGTGTGGATTTTGTTGTGATGATTATTCCTCATCATCACCTTTTCTCTCTCTTGCATTATCTTGGCTCACTCATTTTCATTCTCTCCACTCTCTTATTCTTTACACATTGGCCGGCCATTCTTCTTGGGGGCTGTCCAAAATTTGAGAAGAGAAAATGATCTCTTTTGCTTGCCACAAAAATTCCCAAGTTCATCTCAAAAGTTTACAACTTCATCTCCATATCAATATGGCAACTTCCTTAACCCCTAGAGACAAATGGATTCTACACTTTGCCTACAGCATCCTTGGGCACGTCGAATCGCCAACTTCGTGCTCGAGTTGCCTCGGTCCAGAGGTGGGAGCCCGTAAATGAACCCGGCGATGTGGTGCCCTTCCGACGAGGAGATGAAGACCGGAGATTCCGCGGGGAGATCGGGACGACGACGAGAAGACCGAAGGACACGGATCGCTCGGTATATCTCTCTACCCCTTCTCTTGTTAGCTAGGATTAAGTTAATGGCCCGATCCGGATTTAAAGTGCGCGGTGGTGCCGGTTTACAAGTTTCGTAAAAAGTTTCGTTTCCGCATTCCGGCGTCGGATTGACGGCCGAGGCGCCGCCGTGCACTTACACCTGGCCAGGGGTTATATAGAGTGCTACCGGTAAGTGTTATCAGTAGTTTCTCGACCTGTTATGAGCCTCACTTCGACATGACTTATCGGTTACTGGGGTCTGACGTTTACCGCCCCTAAACAAGATATGCAACATATCAGACGAAGAGACCGGACTGTACGGTAGTGTTACTGATTGGATTCACAGGAGAATGTACAGGCTTGCTTGTTGATCTTCTGATTTCTCAATACCTGGGTGGCTGTTATGTTTAGCTGACCGTTTGCAGCTTGTGGGTGTTTGATATAATCATCACCTACTGCCGGCGTATTGACGATTCTTTAGAGTCCTACATAGAGGTTTCTTGACTCAGGCAAAACGGAGTAGGAGCACATATGTGATATGTGCGGGACCGAGAATTTTACGATATGAGATATCGTATTCCATTCTCGTGATATATGATATCGGCCGGGTATATGTGATATAGCCGGGTCATCGGATCAAGTGTTGATTCGATGAATCGGTTCATGTTATATTAGTCGGTTATATGCGATATCGCCGGATTGTCGGATCAAGTGTTGATTCGATAATTTAATGTATAATTATATATGTGATATATTACATTACATTATCTAATATAAGCTCGCTTTATTGATTCATTTTCTCACCGGATAATACATTGATATATATGCGATATATGTTAATTGTATTATTTTCTTTTGTTACAAAAATATATTATATATGTGATATATAATATTGTAACAAGTTATGATTACAAATGCAACATGATTTGTGGAGATTAAATATAGTTAGGGTTTGATTTGGGTTAGCTTTTTCATGAAGCTTCTAGAAGCTTTATTTTGTTTTAACCTTAGATATTTTGTTAAGATATTTTGTGCAGATATTTCTTAACCCAACCCAAACCCTTTACCATGGTTTATTCTCTACAATGGTTAAGTCTTTCTTTCTTAACCAAGGGTTGCAATTGTAATCATAACATAATAATTCATTATTCATCACAAAAGACTTCTTCTTCTTCTTCTTCCTTGAAAAGCTTGCTAGCTTTTTGTAAAGTGAAGAATTAAAGTGAGAAAATGAAATAAAAAGAGAGCTAAATTCCTACTTCATCATCCTTATCTATTCTAGCCACTTAGATTAGGGTGTTCACTTCATTAATACTTGATTAGAGAAGTGAGAGCTTAAGTTATAGATTCTTTAAGGTAGATCATCTTCGAAAGAGAAGTCTTCAAGCAAACATGGATCGTTCGGCTTGTGGAGCCTCTCTAGAGTCCAGAAGCTCATGGATCGCGATGAAGGGACTACTACTCGGAGCTTATGAAGTGAAGGAACGGACTACAAAGGTTGTAATCCCTTTCTCTTAGATGTAAAGTTGTTTACATGCTTTGTTAACCCTAATTATCTAGCAAAGATCCTCGTTTTAGGTTGTTCGGCACTTGTAAATTTTGAATTCGGCATGGTTGATGCCATATAGACCTTTGTGATAGTGCCTAGTAACCCTACAGTGGTATCAGAGCCTAGCTAGAGCATTAGGCGACGTGTAGACGAAGTTAAAAGTCCGATCGAACCCCGAAACGTCGTATTTGACCCCCTCTCTGGAAATTTTTTAAAAAGATGGTTTTTTCAACATTAAAAATACTCAAAAAATCAAGCAGGTAATTGTATGGATTACTGTGAAATACGAGTCACTTTAGCCTTTAAGTAGCCGCGGAACCGCGGCCATACCATGCTTTTGGTGGCGGTTCCGCGGCCGTACTTGGATGTCAGCGATAGTAATTTCTTGGGTTCATCCGTATGTATTACTACATACTTCTGGGAATTTTTAATATAACTCAAGTGTTGAGTTTTCTGGAGATCTTTAGAATTCGTTGATTCGATCGGAAAGTTTAACATCGTTTAGTTTTTCGGATAATTTAGAACGTGTTAAAAGGTTCGAACGGATATCAATAACTCAATTTTTCGCCTGTCGGAAAACTTTCAAGTGTTGGATTTTTCCTGAGTTTAAAACTTTTGGAAAATCTTGGGTGTTTGTTTATTCGATCGGAAAGTTTAACATTGTCTATTTATCTGGAATGTGATACAATAATTGGAATTCAGATTGTTAGGCATGAAATGCGAAGTATGTGATATTTCGGATTTAAGATATCTAAAGTATTTATGGATTCCAAATGTTATTATTTTACACTTTCTTTTCTGTGACCGTAAGCTTAGTATATGGTGTATCGCCGGCTTCGTTACTATATATCAACGACAATCGGGATACGCATACTTGCATACGTTGATGATATGAGATATTATGTGTTGATGTGATATGTTATATTGGATCATCGTGTTCTGAATAGCCGGGGGTTTTATGTGAGATGAGGGTTTTAATTTTCATTCATGTAAAATTCATTTGTATGTAATATTCTTTTATTGGGGCACTTCCGGGTTGAGGATGATATCACCATTGTATATTATTTATTTTTCCGCATTAGGTAGACCCGGGAGGAGAGCACAAGTAACCGGGTTCTAGGGTCCAGAGGGAGGCCATCTCGAGGAGTCGAGACCGGGTCTCTTAACCCTAGAATTGGCAGTGTTACTTGTCGCTCTCGTAGGGGTCTTAGGATGTGGGTTTGGCTATTCATCGCGACCGTGGAATCCGTATTTTATACAAGCTCGAAATAAAACACGGACGTCCTAATATATCCAATATTTCATATGTTATCTTCTGCTGCAATGTTTTGTGATGAGATCATATTACTGCCTGAGACGAATGCTTATACTATATATATATGATGATATATAAATATTACTGCTTTCGTTTCTTCTGTGATGCTTAGGAAGCATAACTGGTGAGATTTATTAATGAGATTAATAAAAGAAAAGAAACCTAAAAAGATGTTGTAGAATCAAAACTTTATAAAAAGGGGAGCTACAGTTTTGCTTTGCATAGTGGTATATATGATATACCATGCACCTTATTCGATGAGGAAAGAGCCGAGATCCCTTCACCGGGAGTGACCTCTTTAACGAAACTGACAGATGCTATAAACTCACGGTTTAGTTTTTGATTGCTTCTATACTTCTTGATTTGCACAGCGGTATTTGTGAAATATCATGCACCTTATTCGATAAGGAAAGAGCCGAAATCCCTTCACCGGGAGTGACCTCTTTAGCGAAACTAGAAAAGCCTAAAAAACACTCCTTTTTCAAAATCACTTGTTTCTACAACGATATCAAGTTCATTACGCTCATGGTTTTCTGAAAAACCTGCGTAGCCCTCCGTCATGTCAGATAGAGACTAGTTAGTATTCGTGCTGTATTTGTTGACCTTAGCCAAGGCGTAGTGTATGGTAGCTAATTAGTATTTATCTGCTAAAATATGTGATGTGATTGAGTTAGGGTAGTCGTACGACTTTGTTGACCATAGCCAAGGGTCGTACGGGTGGGTTTAATTCAATCGGGAAATGACGGGTTGAACTTGGCTAGCACTTATGATTTGTTGACCTTAGCCAAGGTCATGAGTTGCTAGCGGCAAAAGTATTATCGGGAATTTCAAGTGTTGAAATTTGCAATGAGATTGCATACCTCTTATGAGATAGTTGGATCCCGATACCCACTACGAGTAAAAGTTACTCCTGGGAGAATTTTACACAGGAAAATTAGCCGATCAAGTAGGTGTCTAGAAAGGTGTTTATGGGGTTATGCCTCTGGGAAAACGAGGTTTACTTTAATTAGGTCCGTGCGAAAACACGGGGAACCTCCCTCAAAGTACCAACACTGGCCTGGCTGAAAGATTGGTGAACTTGTAAGGTGTAATTAATCCCGGGTAGTCTTACCTTTTAGGGTTTGAAGGAAGATTTGATGAAAACAGTAGGAGACATCCTGATTAGATAAGATAATAACCAATATAATCTTGCAAGAGCATACGCTAAAGTGTTTTCTTCTCTCTCTCTCCAGGTAGCGACCATGTCAGGCCTTAATCAAGATAATAATATGGATGTATTGACTGAACCCGCTTATTATACTGAGCAGGGGAACGTTGGTCCCGTTCTTTTTTATAAGTGTTATAAGACTGAGCAGGAAATAGGAGAATATCTAGATTCTCACGCCGCCCAAATGAAGAACAAGAATGCTGATGCATCTTCTTCGGGTGTGTTAGTTATCGAGAACTGTTTCTCAGTTCACTCTACGTCCTGGGTATTAGATACTGGATCGGGATCCCACATACATAATATGTTACATGGGCTACGTAAAGGTAGAGAACTGGGAATGGGTGATCATTCCGTAACAGTAGGCAATGGTGCAAATGTTGCAGCCAAGGCTGTTGGCGAATATCACCTTGTGTTACCAAAAGATAATACATTGATTCTGAACGAATGCTATTACATTCCAACCCTGATATGCA
This sequence comes from Agapanthus africanus, assembly GCA_030015575.1. NCBI lineage: Eukaryota > Viridiplantae > Streptophyta > Magnoliopsida > Asparagales > Amaryllidaceae > Agapanthus > Agapanthus africanus. The sequence continues at coordinate 778,397,367 of CM057338.1, read as the reverse complement.
ATATTATATCAGTTTCTTTATTGAATAAAGAAGGATATAATTTTGTAATACAGAATAATGTTATGAACATATTCCTGGATCAAAAGCTGATAGGATCAGGATCGTTAAATAATGGCATGTACGTTCTAAATCAAACTACAATTCTTAATGTACATAACACAAACAAGAGAAAAAGTTCAGAAATGAACGAATATTTCTTGTGGCATTGTAGACTAGGTCATATCAATGCGACACGGCTAGCTAAATTGCATAAGGATGGATATTTGAATCCGTTCGAATTATCATCTTATGATATTTGTCAGTCATGTCTCAAAGGCAAAATGAACAAAACTCCGTTTAGCGGACACGGAGTAAGAGTTACAGAACTCTTAGGGCTGATACATAGTGATGTATGTGGACCTATGTCTACACATGCCAGGAACGGTTCTTCCTACTTCATTACATTCACTGACGATCTCTCAAGATACGGACATGTGTTCCTGATGAAACAAAAGTCTGAAGCTTTTGAGAAATTCAGAGAATATAAGAACGAAGTAGAGAACCAAACGGGCAAAACTATTAAGATCCTTCGATCTGATCGAGGAGGAGAATACTTGAGCAATGAGTTCCTAGATTATCTAAAAGAGAATGGGATTCACTCTCAGCTTACTCCTCCCTATACACCACAGCACAACGGTGTATCGGAGCGGAGGAATTGCACCCTATTAGATATGGTGCGCTCTGTGATGAGCAATGCTGAGTTACCTATTTCCTTCTGGGGGTATGCGCTTGAGACAGCCATATACCTATTGAATAGAGTTCCAACCAAATCGGTGCCTACCACTCCATATGAGATATGGAATGGGAAGAGACCATCTCTTAAACGAGTTAAGATATGGGGTTGTCCGGCCTATGTTAAAAAACAAAATCCGGACAAGCTCGAGGCAAGATCAGCTCTTTGCAAGTTTGTGGGATATCCAAGCAATTCGTATGGATATCTATTCTACCACGGTGAACAACAAAAGGTGTTTGTTGCTCAAATGCCACCTTTTTAGAAAAGGAATTTCTTGTCAAAGAAATTAGTGGCGAAGAAGTAGAGCTGGAAGAGGTTCCAGCACCACAAACTACAACTGATGATTTAGTGTAATCAGAGGATTCAGTAGTTCCTAATGAACCCCAGCCTCTCCGCCGATCTAGTAGGGTTTCTCATCCACCTGAGAGATACTACGGTTTTCTCGTTGATGGTGGGAGCGAGGATTGCATCATGGAAGATGATGACCCAACTAGTTTCGAGCAAGCCATCACAAGTAGGGACTCTGTGAAATGGCTGGATGCAATGCGATCTAAGATGGAATCCATGTACACCAACAAGGTATGGACTTTTGAAGTTGCTCTTGAAGGGGTAAAACCCATTAAGAGCAAATGGATCTTTAAGAAGAAACTTGGTGTAGATGGAAAAGTTGAGACATACAAAGCTAGACTTGTTGCAAAGGGTTTTCGTCAACGACCAGGTGTGGATTATGACAAAACCTTTTCTCCAGTGGCTATGCTTAAGTCCATCCGGATCTTACTTGCCATTGCTGCAAACCATGACTATGAAATCTGGCAAATGGATGTTAAGACCGCCTTTCTAAATGGTGATTTAGAGGTGTACGTGTACATGACTCAGCCAGAGGACTTCGTAGATAGTGGGAGCAGCGGAAAGGTGTGCAAGCTGCTTAAATCCATCTACGGGTTAATGCGGGCATCACGGAGTTGGAACATCTGCTTTGATGTTGTAGTCAAAGAGTTTGACTTCATCAAAAACGTAGATGAACCTTGTATATATAAAAAGGTTGCAGAGAGTAAGGTTGTCCTCCTCGTATTGTATGTGGATGACATACTCTTGATAGGAAATGATGTTCCTATGCTGCAATCGGTCAAGCTCTTCTAATCATAAAGATTCTTAATTAAAGATCTTGGTGATGCCTCCTGCATACTGGGAATTATAATCTATAGAGATAGATCTAAACGGATACTGAGATTGTCCCAATCCAGATACATTGACACCATACTAAAAAGGTTTAGTATGGAAGAATCCAAGCGTGGTAACCAACCCACGATCTCTGGACTCACTCTCTCTAAAGAGATGTCTCCCAAGACTGATTTGGAAAGAGCTCGCATGCAAGGGATACCTTATGCTTCGGCAGTAGGCTCTATCATGTATGCGATGCTATGTACCAGACCCGATGTAGCATGCTCACTAAGTATAGTGAGTAGGTATCAAGCAGATCCTGGAGAGAGTCACTGGATAGCTGTGAAGAACATTCTCAAGTACTTGAGAAGGACTAAAGAGATGTTCTTGGTGTATGGTAACGGAGTACTCCAGGTGGAGTCCTTTACCGATTCGAGTTTCCAAAGTGATAAGGACGACTCTAAGTCGCACTCGGGATTTGTCTTTACCCTCAATGGAGGGGCGGTGTGTTGGAAAAGTTCCAAACAGGAAACCGTTGCAGATTCAACGATGGAGGCTGAATACATCGCTGCCAACGATGCTGCAAAAGAGGCTGTCTGGATGAAGAAGTTCATTACTGAACTTGGTGTGGTTCTATCCATTGAGTATCCAATACCTTTGTATTGATAACAATGGAGCTGTGGTTTTGGCCAAGGAACCCAGGTCCCACAGAAGTCCAGACATATTCTGAGGCGGTATCACCTGATCCGGGAGATAGTTGATCACCGGGAGATCGAGGTCAGGAGAGTTCATACGAAGGACAACACTGCGGATCCACTCATGAAGGCCATTCCCCAGACACGGCTTGAGAGACTCTTCGGGATGTTGGGTATGAGATACTACAACAGCTGGCCTTAATGCATGTGGTAGATTGTTAGTTATATATATGCCCTAGAGTCCATTGTTGTACATATGATGTATATTATTGTGGATGCTTGGATATATATAGAGAGGACTTTCTTGCTCGACATGATAGTATGCTATTTGGTTTTACTTTATCTTAATATGTTGACTTGTATTAGTTTACTGTCTTGCTCTCACATGTTGATAAAGCCCTTAGGATATGTACTCGACTACTGGGACTATGATGAGATCATACTAGTGGAGCCACGGTAGTCTATGAATACATCCTATAATTGTTCCTAGTCGACGGTGTATCGAGACAGGGCAACGATACACCAGAGTAGACTAGCGTATACGCATCTTGACCCATATGATGGGCGATGGATGATTCCATATCCATCGGTGTTTGACATCAAAGATAGGGTACGGGTGCTCAGTGGAGACTGGGTACACTGAACGGACTCGCCGAGAACTCCTAGATGGTATTATACCAATCGTCAGATAGCAGTTCTCTGGTGACACTGGTACAGGTTAGTCTGTAGACCCGAGATCGTCATAGAAACTTGTGTGATTCCCACTGTGCTTTGATTTCCACCTCACCACGTCCAAGAGGGCATGAAAAAACGGTAGCTTTTAGGTACAGTCCCGAATCACATGGAGGCAATGAGCGATAGAAGGGGTTTCGTCTCTCCCGGTATAGGGAGTTGATGTTGTGCTGTGTTCGATTGGCTATAACTGGAAGTCCCTGGCCAGGGCTGATATAGAGTGCTGCCGGTAAGTGTTATTAGTAGTTTCTCGACCTGTTATGAGCCTCACATCGACACGACTTATCGGTTACTGGGTCATGACGTTTACCCCACCTAAACTAGATATGTGACATATCAGACGAAGAAACCAGAATGTACGGTAGTGTTACTGATTGGATTCATAGGAGAATGTACAGGCTTGCTTGTTGATCTTCTAATCGCTCAATACCTGGGTGGCTGTTATGTTTAGCTGACCGCTTGCAGCTTGTGGGTGTTTGATATGATCATCACCTACTGCCGGCGTATTGACGATTCTTTAGAGTCTTACACAGAGGTTTCTTGACTCAGGCAAAACGGAGTAGGAGCATATATGTGATATGTGCGGGACCGAGAATATTACGATATGAGATATCGTATTCCATTCTCGCGATATATGATACCGTCCGGGTATATGTGATATAGCCGGGCCATCGGATCAAGTGTTGATTCGATGAATCGGTACATGTTATATTAGTTGGTTTTATGCGATATAGCCGGATTGTCGGATCAAGCGTTGATTTGATAATTTAATGTATAATTATATATGTGATATATTACATTTCATTATCTAATATAAGCTCGCTTTATTGATTCATTTTCTCAACGGATAATACATTGATATATATGCGATATATGTTAATTGTATTATTTTCTTTTGTTACAAAAATATATTATATATGTGATATATAATATTGTAACAAGTTATGATTACAAATTCAACATGATTTGTGGAGATTAAACATAGTTAGGGTTTGATTTGGGTTAGCTTTTTCATGAAGCTTCTAGAAGCTTTATTTTGTTTTAAGCTTAGATATTTTGTTAAGATATTTTGTGAAGATATTTCTTAACCTAACCCAAACCCTTTACCATGGTTTATTCTCTACAATAGTTAAGTCTTTCTTTCTTAACCAAGGGTTGCAATTGTAACCAAACATAATAATTCATTATTCATCACAAAAGACTTCTTATTCTTCTTCCTCCTTGAAAAGCTTGCTAGCTTTTTGTAAAGTGATGAATTAAAGTTAGAAAATGAAATAAAAAGAGAGATAAATTCCTACTTCATCAGCCTTATCTATTCTAGCCACTTAGATTAGGGTGTTCACTTCCTTAATACTTGATTAGAGAAGTGAGAGCTTGAGTTATAGATTCTTCAAGGTAGATCATCTTCGAAAAGGAAGACTTCAAGCAAACATGGATCGTTCGGCTTGTGGAGCCTCTCTAGAGTCCGGAAGCTCATGGATCACGACGAAGGGACTACTACTCGGAGCTTATGAAGTGAAGGAACAGACTACAAAGGTTGTAATCCCTTCCACTTAGATGTAAAGTTGTTTACATGCTTTGTTAACCCTAATTATCTAGCAAAGATCCTCGGTTTAGGTTGTTTGGCACTTGTAAATTTTGAATTCGGCATGGTTGATGCCTTATAGACCTTTGTGATGGTGCCTAGTAACCCTATAAGAGGATCCAAACTGAAAAGGAAACATAAAACAACATGAAATCCATAATAATACAAGCGCGGCTCTAAGGTCGAAATAATATACACTGGTCTTCTATGTCTATCAAATATACAAGTCTGGTTGATGGAGTTTTAACTAGATACAACTGAAATAACAATTATACAATGGTGGTCCTGATACAAAAGAACCCACCTAACAAAGCAATCACCCGGAAGGGACAGTATACCAGCCAAACCGCAACGAAACCAGTGCGGCAAAAGCTGCAAGAAACTGTGGCACAACGGGGGTGAGTTGCCAACTCGTGAATAGAAAACATCTACGAGTAGAAATCGCATGCATAACGCTATCCTAGGTCATATCAAGTAATATACTCAAATAAACATCCTGGTCCATCTATGTATGAGTGTAATACTACATGCTCGTGTCAGTACCTCCGATAGCAACATATCAGATATATGATGTATGAATGCATGACGAATGGAAACAGAATACATCATGAAATCAATAGAGAAGTCAGTGTCAAGTATCGACACAAAACATAAATCTGTGCCCAGCATTGGCACGTAAATTCTCATATATCTCAAGCTCCGTATCATCTGCGGGATTGGCCCTCGGGCTCCGGCAGTACGGGTCGGCCTATATGCATCTCGTGACTCTGGTCGGTATCCTCCGGATAACCGCCAGGTCCAAATGCAATCACCGGTAGGCAGTCTGCCCCTACCAGGCTCATCATCCACCATGAATAAACAATCTCGCCTCGGGGTACCATACCGGGTCCACCACGTACCCGAGACAGTTCCTACGCCTCCTCGAATCGGGTATTGAAATCCATCTCATAACCGAGAAAACATCATATCAAGGAAAACTGCATTTTTCTCTTTAAAATAACACATCAGTTTATAAAACTTTCACATGCGGTTTCCAAATCCAGAAAATCTCATGGAAATCCGAAATCCAATCATCAATAGCAAGTAAACAGTGAATAATAATATGCATGCAGTAGCAAGTAATAACTGCAACTTCTAATCTAGCATATAAAGACGAGTACGCTAATACCATGTCGAACTATCAGTTAACAAGCTATGTCAATGAGTAATATTCTCTAAAGTGTACGTGACATGGCAATTACCGATGACGATGTGTGTGAGCCGGCAAGTAAGTGTATGTGGAACATACGCATCATCAGTAATGGCGCTGGTTTCCTGGCAGCATGATCTCAATAATGGCATATGAAAACACAATATAAGCATGTGGTGCAATGAAACATCATGAATACATAGGAAGTGATGTGATAACAGCAACACTGAAAATATACCTACCCAATATCCGAGTCATGCAGTTAGGTATATAAATATACTCACGATTTCCCACTTTTGAAAATGAGTATGACTCGACCCCAGTCAAAAGGGTAAAGGAATCCGCCTAAGTTTGATTCGATCTATACATACATACCTAGTAGTCGGTGATCTCGCCTCAATAGTATCACGTATGATACAATAAATAATATGACATCCTCAAGTCAAGAGTGCGAATCTATCCTCATAACTATCTCTCGTACGATAAATCTATCGTACGGCATTCCAAATCTGGATACGGGTAAAATATCATATTTATCTCATTACTCATCTGATATCCTTATCATCACATATCATGACAGGGGTACTGATCTAAGTCTAGTACAATACTAATATCATCAACGATATCATGATCTGGATACTGATCTACAGCCTCATACAATCCAGTGTCATCAATACTTATCATCATATAAGAGTATATATCGCCCAAGCGATCCATTATAAATATTTTAACATATCTTATCTCGTATCTCGATATATAACTAGTCAACTATCATAAATATATCATTAACATAGTATCGTCATCCAACGACCCGCTATAACATCATGACATATCTCGCTCGCGCACTAAATATCTCATGGCATCATGCCCGATCAGAACGACTCATTCCCAAGAATCATATAACATTCTCGTCATCCAAGCATAGGAATACAAATATAAATATGTCCCCAATACACACGAGGAAGTCAAAGTATGCGAGTATGTGTATGTGCATGTATGCAAATCTTTACCCTAGAGTTCCGGGACTAAGAAATCGACTAGAGTCCTTTCATCCATACTCGCTAACACTAACCCCTAACCTCCTAAAGCTTTCTTGCTAAGGCTCATATCACATCCTAACATATAAAGGTATATATATCGTATCCTATCATATGATTCCTTACAACTTTGCGGGGGTGCTATACGCCATCCACCCGACTTCTCCCCGTAGATATAAATCTACTCACCTTGACCTTCGCTTGCCGATGCCGACGTCGCCACACGCTTGCTTGTCGTCTTAAAGTCTTCACGAGGGTACCTACATGTCACACGTATCGTATCGTATTAAAATCCAATTCAAAGCCAAAACGACGCACGAAACTCACATAGGTAAATACCTATGGTTTGCTCTCGCAAAACAACCCGATATCACTCGATATAGACGTATAAACGTCAAGTGATCGAGATAAAACACAAACACTAAAATCCAAAAATTAAAATACGCAAAACCATATCCTGAATCAAAACAGCAACTTGAGAAAGCGGTCCCAGATTTTGATTAAGGTGAAAACAATGTTCCAAAACAATACTGGAGTGAAGTGTATAGGGTATAAGAGCTATGGAAGCAACCAGGACCCCACCCCTCACCAAGTGGCCGAGCCCCACCTTATAAAATCCGAGCTCGCCGGCCCAGGTGGCTTCTCTGTGGTTTGTCTTGCTACAGGGGTTTCCTAGGGTCAATCCAAGTCTAAATGTGTTGTTTGCTCATCTCGTATCTGTCCCAGGTCATCCCAGATTTTCCTGCACGCTCAATTACCTCACAAACCGACATGAAAAGTTCTGTAATTCCGTATTTTGGGTTTTCAGGTTTGGTTAGGTCTGGGTTTTGGACAATTGGGGTGTTTAAGGTCACTACTAAGGCTGTTTAGCACCAACACAACTCAATAACCCTTAACCCTCACTAGGGATTTCCAAAGTTCACCAAATCGCACCAAATCACAACTAAACACATAAATGGTTTAAAGTGAAGGAAAAACTACACTAAGTGTGAAGGGATTACCTCATTTGACACTCATGAATCCCCTACAGCGCCAAAATGTAAACTTTCTTGGTCCAAAGTGTAGCTTGAGGGCTTGTGCACATTTTTTGTGAAGTGGGAGTGGGGTTTTGGGTTTGTTTTGGTGATGAAGTGAGGTGATTTGTGGAGGGGGAGAGAGGAGGTGCTGCCATGAAGAAGGAGAAGGAGAAGAAAATGAAGGGAATGAAGTGGAGAGAATGGCCCAAGTCAAAGAAACCCCTCTCACTCTCTCTCTCTCTCTTGCCCATACCTCCCATACTCTTTTGTTTATTCATTTTCCATTATCCTTTTTCTTTTCTTTTCTTTTCTTCTCTTGGCAATAGTAAACCCAAAACAATAACCATACACCCAAAAATCATGTAGGAAAAATGTAACAAGTGTGGAAAAAAATGACATGTGCACAAAACACGCTTAAAGTCCGATTAGCGATTTTTAATCGCGATTAGCAAAAAAAATAGTGTCAAATAAATCATAAACTTTCATAATTTGCATGAATCACATAAAGTGCCCTCTTTTAGTAATTTCCATAATTTTCCAAATTTTTCCCAATTTATCGGTATTTAATTATACCGCCTTATTAAAATATTCAATATTTTATTATTTAATTACAAAAATTCCAAAAAATAATATTTTATTTTTTTTGAAATGTTACAATCTTCCCCCACCCCCTTAAAAAAATTCGGTCCCCGAATTTAGATTTAAACCCTTCAATACTAAAACATTTCAGTAAAAGCCTAAGCCGTTGGGGTCCCGAAACCATCAATACATAAAACACGTCGTAGCGCAATGCGTGCACATAAACAATGAGCAAACAACTCAAAATCAAAACTCCGTCAAGCATCCCGCAATCATCGGAGTCATGGGGAAGATATCAATGTCTAAATCCAATACGAAAACCAATATGATATACATCAACACTATACATATAACACATGAAGGAAATGCATGCCAAACCGTTTTAAGTCGCTGTACGATGCGCATATCACTGCACAGTGGTGGACGTCTAATATAAGAAAATAACTATACATATGTATATCCTTTGTTTAATATTTACGTCCCACCGTTTTAAAAATAATTTAGAAGGGTTCTCTTGTTTTAAACGTTTCGTGTCATATCAGACACGTAGGTAAATACTGAGATTATAGCTCCCTATTAGAAAATCCCTTCGATAACTCTCAATGCATGCAAAACATATCCAGGTACTGTCCTCTGACTAGTCCTGCTCAGTACGAAAACAAATAGCAATATCATAAAAACGTACTGCTCCATAAGGAATCAATCCCAAAACGTGCATATGAAAGCTACGTGCGTCTGGTGCGCACGGAGATCAAAATCCATGAATGGGCCATACATGTGCACAAAAACAACATCTAAGTGCAATGGGTGTGCACGAAACATCTGTCAAGGGAAACAGGTGTGCCTGACAGCAATATCAGGTGCATCTGATATGTACGAAGAATCCCGATTTAGTGCATCTTGTGTGCACCAAAATCGCATCTCAAATCAGCGCCCAACATGCGCGAAAATCCAAATCAGGTGCATCTATCATGCATGAAATCACGAAATCTAATATCAAGTGCCGAACATGCGCAAGATCCAAATCAAGCACGTCAAACATGTGCAAGAATCCAATCAGGAGCACAAGGTGCACAAAAAAAATATCAAGTATCACAATCGAAATCGAAGATATACAACACATCTCAATTCCAAATCAGGTATACCGTAGTATCAAATCTCACAACCATGTGCATCAGCGTGCACAAAATCTAATCAAAACACTAAAAGTGCATGAAAACTATACCGTAAGCATAAGTCAAATCATATGCATGCCCTAGGCATGAAGTCAAAATCAATACCTCAAATAACATCAAATCGAAGTCCTGTCCAACTGTAGCGCACAAAATACGTATCACATCACTGCAAGCATATATGAACTATACCGAGTGCAAAAGTCAAATCGGGTGCGTACCATATACACAAAATCAACCCAACTGTATGAAATCCATGAAGTCATAAGCATGTGCAGCCAAGGCACAAAAATGATATCAAGTGCGATAACTGCACACAAATCATAAATCAATACAACGGTGTATAAAGCATATCTCAAGTGCAATAACCACGCACCAAAATATAAATACCCAGTAGGTGCAACCATGGTGCATGAAAACAAATATCATGAAACTCAGTCATCAAGACTAAATCATGCGAATAGATCGCCCCAAAATACCGAAATCCAAGATGACTGATACGTGATAATTGAATCACCAAATCATAAATACCGTCGTCGATATTTCCTCCTTCAAGGTCGAGAAGGTGTCGGTGCATCCAATGCTAGCAGAGCAAGATATCTACTTGCCTCCTGTTCATGGTCTGACGCCTGGTGCTTTTAGGGTCTTGTCTCCCACTGTGCGTTGCTAGATATGTAGCTCCTCGGCTCAACGGCCCAATATGGAATGACGACAGAAACAGTCCCGCTCTGGCACATCCTTTACAGATCTCTGGCAAACTATCTCGTCGACGATGTCGAACTCTGGCCTGCTGGGTGTGTGCAATATGACCGCTCCTGGGTCCAAGTCTTCTCGTAATTTACTCCAGAAAGGTCTTGTCGAGGTCTTTCCCCAATTCTCGTTTCTGCCGAACTGCCCAGAAGTCATCATCATTACTAAATCTATTTCTTGTTCCGGAACGGCTGCATACTCATCACGACTCCTCCTGGAAGATATATCCATAGTCAACGCCTCTGCTTGCGTATCACATCTCTGATGTCAGCGGAGTGGAACATCATCTTATTAAGATCCTGTACGAACCCCTTGCTCCACTTTTCTCTAATGTCGACTGCTCCGGACTCGTCTCTTCATGGCTGCATGGACTACGCTCCAACGGCTATACTCGTATCTGGAGTCTCCCAAGTAATGCATCCCACCACATAGCATCCGAATGAAGTCGAACCATTCGATCAATTCGTCAAAACCTCATAATCCCTCAAGAACTCAACATCTTGGGTACGGTTTAATAGTATCGAGTACATACCACAGCATCGGTGGTCCAGCCATAGAAGAGCAAACCCAAGCCTCACTAATGGCACCACGGAACCGCCGCAAACCCTAAGGTTCAAAGGCTTTCACACGGTCATTATTTCGAGTTAGGGTTTCATTCTTTTAGAGGGTCCATAGAATTGCTTGCATGTCTTTCCGAATACTTTAAATTTGGAATATGGGTTTCTGACATTTGATCGCCTCTATCGACTCTCATCGTATCTGCGTGAAGTCGTCTCTAGCTGGAATCCATCTATCTGATGACCTCGCATCGGGGTAAGCGAACGAACCACATGTCCTAATCATTCATCCTCGGGTGACTAGCGACCTTCTATCACACCTCTAAGTACAACTCGTACAGCAATAGCTCCAACATTTGGGGCAATATCTTGTCGTTCACAGCAACAACTGGCTCATTCATCTGCACGCTGGACAGTGCCTTAATTATCATGAATAAGTGATACATCAATGGTCATCACATTCTGGCTGGCCTCTATCAGTGGCTCAATCCTCTGGTACTGATCTGCACGTCTGAGAAATCTCATAACAGTGATCCATCAACGCCCATGGCGCGAAAACACAATAACACGGCGCATCAATGCAAATCGTATGTTCCTGGAATCACGCCCTGGTCAATCCTCGTCCGTGATGAGCTCGTGCTGACCGCAACTCTAGTCGTAACTCTCTGTGCCCTTACAACCATGGTAACAAAATCATAACTGGTACCGATGAGGCTAGATCATAGGAAGAAATATAATACTGTGTAAGGAAATGTACATCCTAAGGCTTCTTAAGCGAAGTAGCGTATCAGAAGTATGCCGCGGAACATACGTACGGTACATCACTCTACTCAATCTACCTACTCCATCAACCAAGGGTTATCCTACACTCAGGAGGTAAAACCTAACGCTCTGAAACCAACTTTGTCATGACTCGAAAAGTACAGAACATGACCGGCACTTAAATTACGAAACGTCTCAAGGCGTACGTAATCTAAGTAAGCCAAAACCCAGAAATCCAAACCAAGTAAAGCAGTAGAGTGAAGGAAAACCATTTTAAAAGCAAGAAGTTTAACAACATAAGACGAAATATGCATTTTTAAAATCAAGTCTATTCTAAAAATTTCGGCAGAGTTTCCTTTGTAAAAACTGATCCCGAACGGGTACAAACCTGATAAAGCATATATAATGAATAAAGGCATCCACAAGCGGAAGTTAGCTCTTCGCCAACCGGAGGACAAACCACACAATGCAATATAATATACAACGCCAAAGGGCGAGGATCAAAACTGAAAAGGAAATACAAAACAACATGAAATTCATAATAATACAAGCGCGACTCTATGGTCGAAATAATATACACTGGTCTTCTATGTCTATCAAATATACAAGTCTGGATGATGGAGTTTTAACTAGATACAACTGAAATAACAATTATACTATGGTGGTCCTGATACAAAAGAACCCACCTATCAAAGCAATCACCCGGAAGGGACAGTGTGCCAGCAAAACCGCAACGAAACCTGTGCGGCAAAACCTGCAAGAAACTGTGGCACAACGGGGGTGAGTTTCCAACTCGTGAGTAGAAAACATCTACGAGTAGAAATCGCATGGATAACGCTATCCTAGGTAATATCAAGTAATATCCTCAAATAAACATCCTGGTCCATCTATGTATGAGTGTAATACTACATGCTCGTGTCAGTACCTCCGATAGCAACATATCAGATATATGATGTATGAATGCATGACGAATGGAAACATAATACATCATGAAATCAATAGAGAAGTCAGTGTCAAGCATCGACACAAAACATAAATCTGTGCCCAGCATCGGCACGTAAATCCTCATATATCTCAGGCTCCGTATCATCGGCGGGATCGGCCCTCGGGCTCCGGCAGTACGGGTCGGCCTATATGCATCTCGTGACTCTGGTCGGTATCCTCCGGATAACCGCCAGGTCCAAATGCAATCACCGTTAGGCAGTCTGCCCCTGCCAGGCTCATCATCCACCATGAATAAACAATCTCGCCCCAGGGTACCATACCGGGTCCACCACGTACCCGAGACAGTTCCTACACCTCCTCGAATCGGATATCGAAATCCATCTCATAACCGAGAAAACATCATATCAAGGAAAACCGCATTTTTCTCTTTAAAATAACACATCAGTTTATAAAACTTTCACATGCGGTTTCCAAATCCAGAAAATCTCATGGAAATCCGAAATCCAATCATCAATAGTAACTAAACAGTGAATAATAATATGCATGCAGTAGCAAGTAATAACTGCAACTTCTAATCTAGCATATAAAGACTAGTACGCTAATACCATGTCGAACTATCAGTTAACAAGCTATGTCAATGAGTAATATTCTCTAAAGTGTATGTGACATGGCAATTACCGATGATGATGTGTGTGAGCCGGCAAGTAAGTGTATATGGAACATACGCATCATCGGTAATGGTGCTGGTGTCATGACAGCATGATCTCAATAATGGCATATGAAAACACAATATAAGCATGCGGTGCGAAGAAACATCATGAATACATAGGAAGTGATGTGATAACAGCAACACTAAAAATATACCTACCCAATATCCGCGTCATGCAGTTAGGTATATAAACATACTCACGATTTCCCACTTTTGAAAATAAGTATGACTCGAGCCCAGTAAAAAGGGTAAGGGAATCCGCCTAAGTCTGAGTCGATCTATACATACATACCTAATAGTCGGTGATCTTGCCTCAATAGTATCATGTACGATACAATAAATAATATGACATCCTCGAGTCAAGATTGCAGATCTATCCTCATAAATGTCTCTCGTACGGTAAATCTATTGTACGGCATCCCAAATCTGGGTACGGGTCAAATATCATATTTATCTCATTACTCATCTGATATCCTTATCATCACATATCATGACAGGGGTACTGATCTAAGTCTAGTACAATACTAATATCATCAACGATATCATGATCTGGCTACTGATCTACAGCCTCATACAATCCAGTGTCATCAATACTTATCATCATAAAGGAGTATACATCGCCCAAGTAATCCATTATAAATATTTTAACATATCTTATCCCGTATCTCGATATATAACTCGTCAACTATCATAAATATATCATCAACATGGTATCGTCATCCAACGACCCGCTATAACATCATGACATATCTCGGTCGCGCACTAAATATCTCACGGTATCATGCCCGATCAGATTGACTCATTCCCAAGTATCATATAACATTCTCGACATCCAAGCATAGGAATAAAAATATAAATATGTCCCCAATACACACAAGGAAGTCAAAGTATGCGAGTTTGTGTATGTGCATGTATGCAAATCTTTACCCTAGGGTTCCGGGACTAAGAAATCGACTAGAGTCCTTTCATCCATACTCGCTAACACTAACCCCTAACCTCCTAAAGCTTTCTTGATAAGGCTCATATCATATCCTAACATATAAAGGTATATATATCATATCCCATCATATAATTCCTTACAACTTTGCGGGGGTGCTATACGCCATCCACCCGACTTCTCCCCGTAGATATAAATCTACTCACCATGACCTTCGCTTGCCGATGCCGACGTCGCCACGCGCATGCCTGTCATCTCGAAGTCTTCACGAGGGTACCTACATGTCACACGTATCGTATCGTATTAAAATCCAATTCAAAGCCAAAACGACGCACGAAACGCACATAGGTAAAAACCTATGGTTTGCTCTCGCAAAACAACTCGATATCACTCGATATAGACGTATAAACGTCAAGTGATCGAGATAAAACACAAACACTAAATTCCAGAAATTAAAATATGCAAAACCATATCCCGAATCAAAACAGCAACTTGAGAAAGTGGTCGCAGATTTTGATTAAGGTGAAAACAATGTTCCAAAACAATACTGGAGTGAAGTATATAGGGTATAAGAGCTATGGAAGCAACCAGGACCCCACCCCTCACCAAGTGGCTGAGCCCTCCCTCTAAAATCCGAGCTCGCCGGCCCAAGGAGCTTCTCTGTGGTTCGTCTTGCTATAGGGGTTTCCTAAGGTCAATCCAAGTCTACAGGGGTTGTTTACTCATCTCGTATCTGTCCCGGGTATCCCAGATTTTCCTGCACGATCAATTACCTCAAAAACCGACATGAGAAGTTCTGTAATTCCGTATTTTGGGTTTTCAAGTTTGGTTATGTTTGGGTTTTGGACAATTGGGGAGTTTAAGGTCACTACTAAAGCTGTTTAGCACCAACACAACTCAATAACCCTTAACCCTCACTAGGGATCGCCAAAGTTCACCAAATCGCACCAAATCATAACTAAACACATAAATGGTTTAAAGTGAAGGAAAACTACACTAAGTGTGAAGGGATTACCTCATTTGACACTCATGAATTCTCTACAGCGCCAAAATGTAAACTTTCTTGGTCCAAAGAGTAGCTTGAGGGCTTGTGCACATTTTTTGTGAAGTGAGAGTGGGGTTTTGGGTTTGTTTTGGTGATGAAGTGAGGTGATTTGTGGAGGGGGAGAGAGGAGGTGCTGCCATGAAGAAGGAGAAGGAGAAGAAGATGAAGAGAATGAAGTGGAGAGAATGGCCCAAGTCAAAGAAACCCCTCTCACTCTCTCTCTTTCTCTCTTGCCCATACCTCCCATACTCTTTTGTTTATTCATTTTCCATTTTTCTTTTTCTTTTCTTTTCTTTTCTTCTCTTGGCAATAGTAAACCCAAAACAATAACCATACACCCAAAAATCATGTAGGAAAAATGTAACAAGAGTGAAAAAAAATGACATGTGCACAAAACACGCTTAAAGTCCGATTAGCGATTTTTAATCGTGATTAGCACAAAAATAGTGTCAAATATATCATAAACTTTCATAATTTGCATGAATCGCATAATTTACCCTCTTTTTAGTAATTTCTATAATTTTCCAAATTTTTTCCAATTTATCGGTATTTAATTATACCGCCTTATTAAAATATTCAATATTTTATTATTTAATTACAAAAATTCCCAAAAATAATATTTTACTTTTTTGAAATGTTACAGTTTTGGATTGAGAGAGATAGGTGGCTAGGTGAGTCATGAAGACATTAATGAAGCATTAATGATGGCATTAATGGAGGTGAGGGAGAGAGTGAGAATAAGGCTTTGGTTCACCCTACACTCACATCTCCTCATTATCATCTCTCACTCTCTCATTCTCTCTCACTCTCAATTATTCTTTATCTCCTTTTCTTCCAAACTGAAACCCTCACTACCCCCTCATAAAAACCTTGCAAAACTTCCTACAAATCCCATTAAAACACGTCAAAGTCTTGATTTAGCCACTTGGTTGCCTTGAAGCTTGGAAAGCTAGGATTTTGAGCAAGAGTGGCTAGGTAATGACCTCTAACTGATAATTAGATATTTATTTTGTTGTGTTGCCTCATAGTTATGGTTTAGAACACTAAAAGTTTAGTTTTGTGCAAATATCATATTTTTTAGTGTCAACTTGATGTTTCTGTAATCTGCTGTAGAACCAGATATTTGTTGGAAAAATTCTCATCACAGTGACCTAATGTTGTGAGTTAGAACCCACCATAAAAACCTGAGACCCATCTTTCTCCTCATGGCCGCAGATTTAATGGTTCTGGCCGCAAATTGCGGCCAGAGTGGGGGCTGGGGTGTTGATTTTTAGGCGTAAGGTCTCTGGGGTTGTATATGGTCTCGTGGCACTTGCAACTTTCACCAATTGTTTGTGTATAAAAATCTAGGACCACTTTGCTATATTCTAGTATTTTGAGTACGCGTTTTACGTTATCCGACACGGTTCGTGATCTTGTGTTGCTGCTGCACTTGGGTTGGTTTTGGTGTGTCGTTACACACGTTAGCCTTTAGACGAACACTTGTGAGTTGGATTGGAGTTGATGCGTCGATCAAACGAAGTGTGTATGTGATATTGATCGATTTCTAAGATTTGCACTTGTTATGTTTTGTGTTAATAGGATCGCAGGAGGGGACTTCGTACGCTGCGAAGAGAGGGAAGCGGGTGATTGGATTTACCTAGCCCGCGATTGTCGGTGAGTAGATTTAACATCTACGGGGAAATCGCCTGTATGGCGTTAAGCGTCAGGGCTAGATATGATATGATATTAGCCGCATGTTTATATGCACATATAGAGATGGTGCATGAACTCCATTGCATATAGTTACTTGTTGTGCCTGAAGCTGTACCCATTGTACACTGCACAATTATTGACAGTCCATGTTGCACGAGCACTCATTGTATGCTACACACACACTGTCGGTAATTGCCATGATACGCACAACACAAATATTCATATGATATACCTTGCTATTGGTTAGCGACATTGAGGCATTGATTCTTGTGCGATGGCGCATATGAAATATAGCATATCTGTATATCTACATGCTTACACATATGCCTTACTATACCTACATGCTTACACATATACCTTGCTATAGCTATATGTTCACCATTATATGATGTTGCGTTGGATTTGGATAATTCGGAACCGCGTGATATATTTAATGACTTGGTGTATTTAAATAGCGGATTTTCCCTTGATATGCTCATATTGTCGTTCTATGTTGCATACATCATATTACATGGATTTGCGCATTGAGATATGGATTTCATGTGATTTTCCGGATTTGAGAACCGTGGGGATATTTCAAGAAATGTGTATTGTTTTGAAAACCCGGTTTCTATGGATTTGGGGATTTCGAATGTCGATGTTGGGCACTAATGTTCCGAGAGAAATATGGATTTATGGATTTCGAGTGTCGATGTTGGGCACTTATGTTCCGTGAGATATATGAATATAGGGATTGCGAGTGTCAAGGTTGGACATTCAGGTTCTGAGGATTTCGAATGTCGGGTTGGACACTTAGGTTCCGTGAGATGTACAGATACGATATGTGGATTTACGTGTCGATGTTGGATACGAGTATTTCATGATGTTTTCGGGTGCCGATGTTGGGCACCCAGGTTCCATGAGACTTACAGGTTATGAGGGCCGATCTGAGGGCCGTTTTGAGGAATTTGGGAATTTGATTGTCCTGATGTACACGGGTCCTGCCACGATGAGGATTCCGTGAGGATGACATGTTTTATCCCATACTCCACATCTATTTGATATGCATTTGTTTCATGTAAATGTGGTATCCTGGTGTGTACCTTGATCATGATAGTTGCATATTCATATTGACATACTTATGCTATCAGATTATATGTGATAGATTTATCGTTGTTAGTTCATACTTGCGATTATAGTATAATGTTATTTTCTATTCACGAGTTGGCAACTCACCCCCGTTGTGCCACAGTGTTTTGCAGGTCTAATCATCAGAGTAGTCACGACAGGGCATCTTTTTATCTCTACTTTTGCGGATACTGCCACTGTTGGCTGTGAAACCTTTTTCTATAGGTGGGTTGCAGTTATCCGATGATGTACATTGTATATCTTTTGTATCTAGTATTCTCTATCTACCACCTTCATGTATTGACTTAGAGACGAGTTGTGAGGATCGATGTTGTATATTTGTCACGACCCGCAGGGTACGGAACGTGACTGGCACTTAAGTTTACGAAACGTCTCAAGACGTCCGTAAAATAAGTAAGCCAAAGCCCACAAACCAAAACCAAATAAGCAAAAGAGTGAAGAAAACCCAATCAATTGAAAGCGAGTTTATCAAATAAGTCATATAAAACCCTTTTTTTTTTAAACAATATCAATTTTTCCGAAAATTTCGGCAGAGTCTCCTTTGTAAATACTGGCCTCCAAAATGGGTACAACAAGAATATATATGAATCCAACAAATAAGGCATCCCCAAGCGGGAGCTAGCTCTTCGCCACAAGGCGGTCACAAATCCCACGCAATATAAAACAACAACATGCGAAATAATCATAAAGAAGCATGAGAAAAACAGTATGTCGACTCAAGTGAGCTCGACCCCAAAATACAGCAAAAAGTCCACAAATCTCACAGTCTCATCTCTAGGTCAATATACAACAATACTGGTAGGTACAGTAGATGGAGTACACTAGATACAAAGAATATACAAGGTGGTACAAAAATAATAATATAACCTACCTAAGAGCAAAACATCGAGTCCAGGCAAAAGAGGCAAAAGAAGCAAGTGCACCCGCCGCTACTGTACTGACGGAGCGGACCTGCAAAAGGTTGTGGCACAACGGGGGTGAGTTTCCAACTCGTGAGTAATAAATAACATCTACACAAGCTATCGAATACATGCACACAAGCATCCTAGCATCTAAAATACAGGTAAGGCAGGACATAATAGCAGGTATGTATGCAATATGAATATACTAACAGGTATGAATGCAATGCGAATCAACTCATGATCTGAATGTGTAAGTATAAGAATCATGTTTATCCTTTAGGAATCTCTTTTGAAACACCAGCACAATACCAATAGAATCAATAAGAATCGGTGTCCAGCAACGACACCTCAAAACTATCACAAATATCATATATCCATGTCATAGTATCTCTGGCCTCAGCCATCCGGCTGACCCATCTCAATATCAATATCTCATCAACTCGCGGCCACGGTCGGTATCCTCTGGATATCCGCCGTCCCAAATAGTCACCGGTAGGTAATCCGCCCCCTGCCAGGCTCATCGTCAGCACCACGAGCTTCTTGCCCCGGGGTACCTTACCGGGCCCACCATGTACCCGAGACGGTTCATCCAACTCCTCGAAACGGGTCTCGAAAACCACAGCAAACTCATGGTGGACGACACTTACATCACTAGAAAACCGCAATTTACATATTTTAAAAATATAATAAGTTTAGAAATTTTGCGGCTTTCCCCCGAAATCCAGAAATATCATAAAATCTCAAGAAACCCTCATAAGTGCATATGTCAATGATAATGAATGCATATGGTATCAATAATCAAGTTGCGATGTGTGATTAATAGACTAAGTATGAACAAATAATATGATGAGGTACATGCACATGAATAGCAATCCTACGATTTCATTTTAAGGAATTAAAGGCAATAGCACAAGTTTAATTATCAATTATAGTAAAAGGTTTCAATTTAAAGGTTATCTAGTGTGGTGGCATGGCAATCACCAGGGCGTGGGTGTAAGCATGAATAGTGATCGTGCTGCATATAAAAACCATGGCAATGGTGCAGGTGTCCTATAAAATGGGTTCGCATATGTATGTCAATATAAGGCATGAATGTAACAAATAATCATACAAGTATTACACCCCTAATTACTAACATTACTAAGAATCTTTTAAGTTACTAAAACTATCGGGCGACTTGCGCCATCCAACGATCGTCCCCCGTAGATGTTACATCTACTCACCGGAATCCCTAACTAGTCACGTCCAATCACCGCTTTCCCCTTTCGTGCCGCGTCTGACGTCTCCGCGACCGAACCTGGAATTTACATCAATACCAAACATAAGGTTACGTATCGAGAACGACGCAAAACCCAAACGAAAATACTAACGTTCACAATCTAGGTACAACGTGCACAAGGTGCGCGGAACACACGTGAAAATCGCAAAAACTAACTAAAACGTCGATTTGGTCGCCCGGAAAAACTAAAACCCGAACACCCAAAAATCCGCACTCACACATCCTAAATGTCATAGGATATGCCAAAAATATCATCAAGATATCGCAATTAATTCATCACAATATTTTATAACAAAACTAGTATGCTAGAAATTTGCAATTTGGTGCAAATATCGACAATTAGCGACAAAGTTATCACAATCCAACACAAACATCCAACCACACAACTAGTTAGTCACAATAACACAATTTTAACTCATTTACCATGCTACAAAACCCATTATCCAAACACAACCCTTTCTTGAATTTTGGTAATTAGCAATCTTAATCCAACTATACATGTAAAACCCTAAATTAACACTAGATTTTAGCCCAATTAGCAAGTTAACCACTTAGATTAAGCTAACAAAATAACTAGATAACAAAATAGCTTTAATTAACTAAATAATGGTTTCTAAAACCCTAGTTTAATTTCAACCATGAACTAAAAAAAACTAGATTAGGATTTTGCTAAGCTTTTAACACTAAAACCATTTAACTAAAGGAATTTAACCAAAAGAAATTAACTTGATGGAAATTATACCTCAAGATCTATGGATCTAGCAAGAACAAGTGGCCTCTAAAGATGGCTTCATAGCACCATGATCCAAGCAAGAAGGGCCAAGGAGAATGGGATGAAGGATGGGGTTATTTTGTGAGGTTTAAATTTGGAAATTTTGGAGCAACTTGATGAATTTTTGAACAAGATGAAAAGAAAAATGATGAAGAGGGGAGGGGCTGCAGATTTTGGCCAGAGGAGGGAGGAGGGGAAAGGTGTGGGGTGTGGGAAAGTCAAGGTCAACCCATACCAAACAAGTAAAGACCCATACCCAATTAAAAAATTCAAAACCCTTTAAAAAAACACCTCTTTTCTACACAAGAATAAAAGTCAAAGAGGCAAGCATTTTTTTTTCTTGGGTTGCTGGAAATGGGCCGGCCTAGGGGTGAGAGAAGAGAGAGAGGGGTTTTACAAAAGAAATTTTATGCAAAAAGACCCCCTACAAGTCCAAAATTGCAAGTTTAAGCTTAAATTCAATAAATTTCGTTTTCCATAATAAAAATTAGTTAAAACTTAAAATAAATTCTAAAAATTTATGTTACAACTAGATTTTAATTAACATGATTTTAAAGCTTAAATTTAGCCTATTTAAATTTGTATTTATCGCTAATTTAATGTATTTTCTTACGGGCTTAAAATAATATTAAAAATTGAAATATTAGGGAAAATTTTTAAACGGCCAGAATTTCATAAGTAACTCATTTGCTACTAAAAACAAGCAATTACCTATCCAAATTAGGTATAATTAGTCCTAAACTGCAAAATAACAAAAAGATGGTTTACGGAAAAATACCGAATTTTCACCGATTTTCGGGAAAACACCAAAACGAATTTTCAAGGCGCTACAATATTCTTATGACTCTGGTTGTCGTGCTCGTGTGAGCCGGCCTTTATTTATGTGGATTTTCTCATTTCTTCGCTACGGCGTCGTATATCTGTTGTGGTGGTTGTTTCCTCCGTTGGGCGAGATTTGATCCCATTTGGGAATGCTCACTTAAATCTTATGTTTGTACCCATTTCGGGGCTAGCTTTTACAAAGGAGGTGCTGCCAGAATTTTTATGAAAACAAACTTAAGCTTAAGGTTTTGCATCATGATTTTAATAGTGTTTCTATCTTTTACTTCTTGTAATGGTTTAGATTGCTGGGTTTTCGGCTTATTTAAACTGCGTTACGCCTGTTAACGTTACATAGTCTAAGTGCCAGTCATGTGCCTAATTTGGGTCGTGACAGCAGGAAATAGGGGAATATCCGGATTCCTATGCCACCCAATCGAGAAATGAGCATGTTGATACATATTCTTCAGGTGTGTTCGATTACCAAGAACTGTTTCTCAGTTTCCTCTACGTCCTAAGTATGAGATACCGGATCAGGATCCTACATATGTAATCTGTTACATGGGCTACAGAAAGGTAAAGAACTGAGAATGGGTGATATGTCTCTAAGTGTTAGAGAATGGTGCAATTGTTGCAGCCAAGTCAATTGGCAAATATCACCTTGTATTAATACATTGATTCTGAACGAATATTATTACATACCGAACCTGATATACAACATTACATCAGTTTCTTTAATAAGTTAAAGAAGGATATAATTTTGTATTAGAGGATAATGTTGTGAACATTTTCCTAAATCAAGAGTTGATTGGGTCAGGCACGTTATATAATTGTTAGTTATGTATATGCCCTAGAGGACATTATTGTACATATGATGTATATTATAGTGGATACTTGGATATATATAGAGAGGACTTTCTTGCTTGATATGATAGTATGCTATCTGGTTGCATTTTGTCTTAACATGTTGACTTGTATTATGTTACTGTCTTGCTCTCACATGTTGATAAAGCCCTTAGGATGTGTACTTGACTACTAGGACTATGATGGAGATCATACTAGTAGGGCCAAAGGTAGTCCACAAGTACATCCTATAATTGTTCCTGGTCGAGGGTGTATCGAGACAGGGCATCGATACTCCAGCGTAGACTGGCGTATACACATCTTGACCTATATGATAGGCGATGGATGATCCTGTAAGTGCACAGCGGCGCCCCGGCCGTCGATCCGACGCCGGAATGCGGAAACGAAAAACTTTTCAAACTAGAAAACCGGCACCACCGCACACTAAAATCCCGGATCGGGCCATTAACCTAACTACTAGCAAACTAAAAGATAGGTAGAGAGATATACCGAGCGATCCATGTCCTTCGGTCTTCGTCTCCACTCCGATCTCCCGTGGAATCTCCGTCCGTCACCTCCTCGTTGAAAAGGGCACCACGTGGCCGGATTCTTTTACGGGCTCCCACCTCTGGACCGAGGTAACTCGGGCGTGAAGTTGGCAAGCCGACGCGTCTAAGGGTACTGTAGGCTAGTGTAGAATACTATGTCTCTTTTGTGGTTTATGTTGCCATTTGATGGAGAAGAGAATGAGATGATCTTTGGAGAGGGGTTATGGATTTTGGAGCAAGCAAATGAGATGATCAAATTTCCCTCATGAAAAATGAACTCACCCTCTCTCTCCACTCTAAGTGGCCGGCCTCACCATCATCATATGGTGGAGGGAATCAAAGGAATAATGTAAGAAAGAAAATATGAAGATAATGATCAAATTATCTCACATCAAAAATCCAAATCAAACCCCATCATAATAAATGCAAGACAAGTGACAATAAAAGAATCTCATGATGATGAAGCCACACATTTACAAGGGACCCCCTCCACAAATACTAATTTGCACAATTGCAAATTAGCCCCTCCATCGGAAAAGTCCGGCCGCGAAGGAACAAAAGAAAACTGACCGGAACGGAATGCAAACTGGCAACTCCAGAAAACTGATCCCGTAATAAATTACAAGAAAACACCACGACTGCACATGCATACCCGCATTTGTATTCCCACTGAACACAAATGCAAAGAAACAAAATTTACACTGTCTAATAGTAGGATCCGGCTTAAACCAAAGCCGGCTAGTAAAAACCGTCCGATCCCGATCCGTGCAATACCGCACGTATCTGATCGAACCCTGCCATATCTCCATACGGCTTCTACAGCGTTTCTCCCGAAACCTGAGTAACTGTGTGTGGTGGACTCTAAAGACTCGTCAATACTATGGCTGTGGATTTAACCACTAGCACGTCAGAGGTATTAGCCATACGTGACGGGCTACCAGCTATTGACCAAAAGGGACGTCGATGAGCGAACTCATCCTGACACCCTACTGAGCCTGTCAGTGACAATATCTGTAGAGTCCGGTCCGTTCGTCTATGAGCATCGTATGGCGGGCCTAGGGGTTGGTAAAAGTCAGACCCCCAAAAGCGGTACAAGTTGTGTCGGAGTGTAGCCCAGAACACCCTGAGATACTACTGGAATACCTACCAGTAAATCTCCTGCCTTGGCCAAGGACTTTTCATGTACTGGCTCTCCTAGACACAGCGCGACCTCACCCCCAATACCGGGAGAGACGAACCCCTGCAGATCCGCTCACTGCCTCCATGTGGCTCGGGACAGTACCCAACTAAAACCTGTTTGCACGACTCCTTTGAGCCGTGGGAGGGTAGTAATCAAAGCATGGTGGGAACTCACACGAGACAAATGACGATCTCAGGTCGATGAACTAACCTGTACACATGTCACCAAGGAACTGCTATCTGACGTCAGGTATAATACCAAATAGCAGGTTCCCGGCGAGTCCTGTCCGGTGTACTCATAACCCAATGAGCACCTATATACATCTTAGGTGAACCAACTGACACCAGTGGCTTGTGAGACCGGCCACCGCCCCTCGTCGGGGCCTCGACTGTATACACTAGTCTACTCTGGAGAATCGATGCCCTGTCACGAAACTCCTACGACTAGGAACCTTTTAAGGATGTGCTTATAGACCCCAGCTCCCACGTATATGATCGCCCTCATACTGCTGGTAGTCAAGCAAGAATCCTAGGGGCTCTATCAACGTGTAATAGCGACTCGTAAGGTCACCTAAAGCAGTACACGATGATAAAGATAAACCAGATAGCATACTATCATCTCGAGTAAGACTGTCCTACCGGCATAGGTCCTCCCTCAATCATTGCAATCACGTACCTGTGATCCAATAATTAACTCTGAGGGCACTATCTCCAACAATCTCCCACTTGCACTCAAGGCTAATTATTGCGATGTCGCATACTCACAGCCCGTGTGACACCGAACACCCAACTCCTCTACTAGTCAGTCTCACAAAGCTCGTTTGCGAAACTATTGCGTTCGAGGAATAGCCTCAGTGAGTGGATCCGCTGTGATGTTTCTTTCTATGTCTCTCTCTATCTCAAGTTCGCGGAGAAAGCCATCTCCCGAAATAAGCAATACCTGTCTTAGAATGTGTCTGGATATCTGATGGGACCTAGCTCATAACTGAACTCCTAATCCAAACTTCTTAGACAGTATCGTCAACTGAACTTAATCAGTATCCTGCGCCATGCCTTCCCTCAGTATCCACCTGGACCAACTGTCCAAAATACTGCCACTCGTCAGAGGGAAAACTATAACTCTGACAGCCACTCTGCCATCCAGGTCACCTTGGAAGCCTGGAATGATGACTGTCTCCCGAAGGAGAATGTTGTTATCATATCCCTAGAACATCAACTTATGTTCTAAAACTGCTTCCGACTATTTCTCCAGGATTGGATCAATATCAACTTATTGCATCTACTGCAAAAACAACATCTGGTGTGGTACTTGACATCTCATGATCAAGTCAATTGCCTAAGCAAGCGATCTTCCAATCATGCGTATCCCTCTCCCATTTAGTCTGTAAGACACCTTTAGAGAGGGTGACTCCATCACCTGCAGGTATACTACCGTGCCAGGAGTCATCCATTCTAAATACTCTTAGAATGCTGTCTAAGTACCCTGATTGGGAAACCACCCAAATCTAGATCTAAAACCATAGATCTAGTAACCAGAATGTACGATATAAGATCCAATTCCTATGTGGAGAAACTACTGTGTGACAACCAAAGTATAACCGATCGTAGTATAGGAATATCACATCCTACTCCGTGCATGTCATCAAATACCAGGACATCACACCCTACTACCTTCTTAACAGATCCATCCCCTATTCTGATGAAGTCAAACCTATGACTGTCACATCAGAAATAGATGATCTATCTCCGCTATATCTGCTTTAGTCTATAAATAGACATAAGCCACTTGTCCACCATGCTTCCGCTGCTCCCACTGACCACGACAACCCTCTGGCAGAGTCATATAGACGTACACTTCTAAAGCCAGTTTAGAACGACACTATACCCATCCTCCTGCCGGGTCTCACAGTCTGGAACAACAGCAATGGCAAGTCTGCGTAAACAAGAACCTCCCTGTCACCGTCCTTGAGGCTACCGGAGTACCTCTCGGGTGCCTGAGGTTACCCACCATATCTGCGGAGTGGCCAATGGAACATCAAACCAGATTGAATCTTTAGGTTCTTATCAAATCTTCAGTAATCGTTTGCGGTTCTGGAATCACTTCCAGTTCTACCATACTCTCACTACTATTTTTCTGAAAAAATCCATTTTTATTAAAACTGTGGAGAGTCAAGAACAATATCACTATTGATCTTCCAGATGGTAGAAAATCAACCCTCGTCATAGCCCGGGTCAACCCACAAACAGCCATTACAGAAACATGCCTTGAGTTATCCAGAGTCTGGTTTTAAGCATAAGCTGGACAACTCCCCATACCTTAACAATGTCAAGATATGAACTATTCTATATCCAATACAGAAACAGAGGCACTAATTTAATTGAACCAGATTCAAATCATGCAGCTGTCACCAGTGCATGTTAACTAAATGGAAGGAGGCCGATCGGCGTTACTCAACTTAGGAATGCTTCCAATTATGAGTAACCTGAAAGAGAAGCAAGTTCTCTTAATCATTACTATCAACTGAATACCATTCACAAGTATCTACATCTTCGATCACCTTGAAGAATCCCGATACTTGCAACACCTGGTTCTCTACTTTACTCTTATACTTATAACTT
The DNA here is from genome assembly GCA_030015575.1 of Agapanthus africanus. NCBI lineage: Eukaryota > Viridiplantae > Streptophyta > Magnoliopsida > Asparagales > Amaryllidaceae > Agapanthus > Agapanthus africanus. The sequence continues at coordinate 778,369,940 of CM057338.1, read as the reverse complement.
CTCAAAACTTGGACCTTGTATTTCTATGAAACACTTGTCTAAGAACTAGAGAAGTCACAAGTAAACAGAATATAGTACGAGAGCCAACCCCTCTGTCCTAATGGACACTGGACAACATACAATACTCTGTATAAGTCCCCTGAGTCTAGTGACTCATTCACTGTGTGTCGTAGGTTAAAAACTGTACTTATGGTTAAGAAGAATTACACCGCTGTTTAATGCTCCTTACCTAACCATCCACTGATATAGGTAAATGTCATAGACATAATTTCAAAAAGGTATATCTCACTCTATAAAAATAGATGTACAGATATATCAATTTAAAATTGGTGCATTATAACGGATATTCAAAACCAAATATTTGTCGTCCGGCAAACAACCCAGGTGATTTCCTCAAATATCACCAATTACAACGAATTCCGATATAATGAGAATGATCACCCAATTCCCAATAACTTACTCCCACTCAGCATCTGTAAAACCATACAGATGTGAGAATCATACCTGGTAAATACATACCGTGGAGCAAGTGTCTAATTAGGAAATCAGTTTTCTTTTAACAGTACACAGTGAAACTGAAACATCGAAATGTTTCGATGGGGTATCCCGGTATTCCTAGTAATGCCTCTTCCACTATCCAGATTCACAACTGTAACCGTATAATTCTTTGCCATCTCTCTAAATTCCTTTATATGTCTTTAGTCATTACCTTCTGCACACCCCTTTAGGCCAAATGGTTTTCTTCCTTCCCCACCGTTCGGCACCAGCCTATGGTTTGGATTAAGACTATCCAATAAGCATAATGGGTGTACTGTCCTAATCCTAGGAGCACTCTCAATGCAAGAGAAGGTGAAGATAAAAGACAACCGAATAAAACCTTATTCCTATTTCTCCTGAACCAGAATCCATCCCCGAACTAGAACAAGTTCCTTTCAAGTTCGTATATAACCATACGATGGAGTATCCAATAAACTGTGGATCTTCGTAGTGATACGAAGTGTCCTGGAGAAATACAAAGGTGATTTAGGATTGGCGAAGAAATACTTGGTTTGGTCATGAATAGCAGTCGCAATTTACTTTGCCCTCTTACTAATCCCTTTATTTATCTTAACTTAATACCTCCTGTACACCGTTTAGGCTAATTGGTTTTCTTCATTCCCTACCGTTCGGCACCAGCCTAAGGTTTGTAAGAAGACTATCCAATTTGTATAATAGGTGTACTATCTCCTAAACCAAGGAGTACTCGCAACCTGAGAGAAGGTAAAAGGAAAAGAAAACTGAATAGTCCTATTCGTTTTCTCCAGAACCAGAAACCATCCTCGAATTAATTCCTTCAAGTTCGTATATAACCATACGATAGTTTTCTCCAATGGAAGTGGACGTTCGTAGTAATACGGAGTGTCCTGGAGAAAAAAGGTAAAAGTAGGAGTGGCAAAGAGGTTTGCAACTCTCACAATCCAAAAGCCAGTGTTTAAGAAGGTTCGGTTAATTTTGGTCACTGAGTCATAGTCAAGGGTCGAGTCAACGGTCGTTGCCAAAGAGAGAGAGAAAAGAAACACTCAGCGTGCACTCTAACCTAGATCAGAATGGTTATCACTTTATCTAATCTGGAAACCTCCCACTGTAACCTCAAATTCTTCTCCAAACCCAAAAGAAGAATTAGTCGGGATAACCCGAGGAGTAAACCAACTCATCAGTGGGAATCGGGATCCAACTATCATCGCATGATAACGTCACGGAATCCGCTCACGTTATCACACTCCAGAAGGTATGCGCATATCTGGCAAGTTTCAGCTTCTTGAGAAACTCCCGATGTGATTTTTGCCCCATGCTGTTATGACCTTGACTTTGGCCAACATATCATAAGTCACATGTCAAGTTCTACCCGTCATTCTCCAGGTTAATTTGAACCCGCCCGTACATACCCTTGACTTTGGCCAAAATAGTAGTACGACTGTCCCAAACCAACGCATCTATCTATGTTGCATATGAATACCCAATAGCTACCAATCACTATGCCTTGACTTTGGCCAACATACACAGCTTGAATACTTATTGACTATTCATATGAAACGACGGAGGGCTACGAATGGTTTCTGGCGAAAACCTTTAACGTAATGAACTTGATATCGTTGAAGGAACCGGATGGCTTTTAAAAATATAGTGGCGAAAACATTTGCTAAAGAGGTCACTCCCGGTAAAGGGATCTCGGCTCTTTCCCCGTGGAATGAGGTGCAGGATATTCCAACTGAATACCACGATGCAAAGAAAAAGTAAACGACTATAGTGAAGTTATTGCCCTGACGCAAACTTCTGTCCAAGGGTTCACTCCCGGTGAAGGGATCTCGGCCCTTGCCTTGTCGACTGAGGAGCTGGATATTCATAACCGAATACCACTGTGCAAAACAAAAGAGAACGCCCTTACAATAACAGCTTTTTGAAAAGTGTTCCAACAACATCAGAATAGGTTTGTTTAGCTTGCATTGATCCGAATCAATGCGGTCCCATCAATTGATCACACCACAAAAGAACGAAAATAATGATGTACGTATATGCCATCCGTATTCGCCACTGGGTCCCGTCATCACCCGTTAGGTTACTTAACTAACGACAGAGCAGGGACCGGACTAGCGCGGATGCAAAACGTATACAACATCTACTAGTATATATATCAATATATAATATTTCGCTCAAGGCGTGATAAAATGCAACATCACAGAAATGTAACCAGCATCACAGAACAATACAGATATCTGGGATCCCCGGGTTTCATAGAGCCGCTACTGAAACCCGACGTTCCCCTGGTCGTGTGGATAGCTTGTGCAACAAAATCCTAGACCCCTACGGGCGCGGCAAGTTACCCGCCAAAACCTGAAGCGAGGCAGCCCCCTTCAGCAACGTGAATGGACCACCCAGCACTTCACGGAATCCGGTAACTTGGGCACCCCTCCTAGGTCAACCTGTACCCCCTACGAGTGCGACAAATATCCCGCCAATTCTAGAGTAAAGCCCCCTCCGTCTCAATGCCATGTGATGTGGGCCCATTGCCCTCTAGAACCCGGCTATCCGTGCACCCCTCCGTGGGGTAATCCTAGTACAGAAAGTAAAATATACATACAACGGGTACATCGACCTCGACCCGGTCGTGCCCCAAAAGAATAATACAAACAGGCAGTGACGGCAGTCTACATGTCGGACGCTCGCCCCGCAATATCAAATGTACATAATAAACCAAACTGTACTACCATTGCATCCAGGCTATCCCCCACGACCAATCCGCAACATCAAAGCACAACACAGAACATCAACGTGAATGTTACGTTCGCAAATCCGTCTAAAAGGGCTATAGCAGATAGACTGGATTTACCGATCGAGTGACATTCACGTTCGCAGATATAATGTAAATACTGTGAACTAACATGTTCAAAATTTTCGATCGATCAAATTTATCGAAGTGTGCCCCAAGCACTACTGTAGTACTCACAGAAAAACTGGGCCCAAAAAGAATATTCCAAAACCCTTATTTCCAACCCAGAAGCCCACTGGAAAATTTTGGTATGGAGTTGACTTGTTTCCACTGCGGAACCGCGGCCAAACCAGGGGTTTGGCCGCGTTTCCGCGGTCATGCTGAAGCTTCACTCAACCAAAATTTTGCAGAATGCTTAAAGTTCTCTGCACATGTTTCTGCAACACCTTGAAAAATTTTTCGAGACAAAAATAATTCGACAGAAACTTGTGCTATAGAAATTGTGGATTTTGGAAATTCGTTCGATCGAAGCTTTAAACATACTAGAGCAAGCTAGACTAGGTTAATGGCGTGGCTCTGATACCAGTGTAAGTGCACGGCGGCGCCCCGGCCGTCGATCCGACGCCGGAATGCGGAAACGAAAAACTTTTCAAACTAGAAAACCGGCACCACCGCGCACTAAAATCCCGGATCGGGCCATTAACCTAACTACTAGAAAACTAAAAGATAGGTAGAGAGATATACCGAGCGATCCGTGTCCTTCGGTCTTCGTCTCCACTCCGATCTCCCGCGGAATCTCCGTCCGTCACCTCGTCGTCGGAAAGGGCACCACGTGGCCGGATTCTTTTACGGGCTCCCACCTCTGGACCGAGGCAACTCGGGCGCGAAGTTGGGAAGCCGACGCGTCCAAGGGTACTGTAGGATAGTGTAGAATACTATGTCTCTTTTGGGGTTTATGTTGCCATTTGATGGAGAAGAGAATGAGATGAGCTTTGGAGAGGGGTTATGGATTTTGGAGCAAGCAAATGAGATGATCAAATTTCCCTCATGAAAAATGAACTCACCCTCTCTCTCCTCTCTAAGTGGCCGGCCTCACCATCATCATATGGTGGAGGGAATCAAAGGAAAAATGTAAGAAAGAAAATGTGAAGATAATGATCAAATTATCTCACATCAAAAATCCAAATCAAACCCCATCATAATAAATGCAAGACAAGTGACAATAAAAGAATCTCATGATGATGAAGCCACACATTTACAAGGGACCCCCTCCACAAATACTAATTTGCACAATTGCAAATTAGCCCCTCCATCGGAAAAGTCCGGCCGCGAAAGAACAAAAGAAAACTGGCCGGAACGGAATGCAAACTGGCAACTCCAGAAAACTGATCCCGTAATAAATTACAGGAAAACCCCACGACTGAACATACATGCCCGCATTTGTATTCCCACTGAACACAAATGCAAAGAGACAAAATCTACACTGTCTAATACTAGGATCCGGCTTAAACCAAAGCCGGCTAGAAAAAACCGTCCGATCCTGATCCGTACAATACCGCACGTATCTGATCGAACCCTGCCATATCTCCATACGGCTTCTACAGCGTTTCAACCGAAACCTGAGTAACTGTGTGTGGTGGACTCTAAAGACTCGTCAATACTATGGCTGTGGATTTAACCACTAGCACGTCAGAGGTATTAGCCATACGTGACGGGCTACCAGCTATTGACCAAAAGGGAAGTCGATGAGCGAACTCATCCTGACACCCTACTGAGCCTGTCAGTGACAATATCCGTACAGTCCGGTCCGTTCGTCTATGAGCATCGCATGGCGGGCCTAGGGGGTTGGTAAAAGTCAAACCCCCAAAAGCGGTACAAGTCGTGTCGGAGTGTAGCCCAGAACACCCTGAGATACTACTGGAATACCTACCAGTAAATCTCCTGCCTTGGCCAAGGACTTTTCATGTACTGGCTCTCCTAGACACAGCGCGACCTCACCCCCCAATACCAGGAGAGACGAACCCCTGCAGATCCGCTCACTGCCTCCATGTGGCTCGGGACTGTACCCAACTAAAACCTGTTTGCACGACTCCTTTGAGCCATGGGAGGCTAGTAATCAAAACACAGTGGGAACTCACACGAGACAAATGACGATCTTAGGTCGATGAACTAACCTGTACACATGTCACCAGGGAACTGCTATCTGACGTCAGGTATAATACCAACTAGTAGGTTCCTGGCGAGTCCTGTCCGGTATACTCATAACCCAATGAGCACCTGTATACATCTTAGGTGAACTAACTGACACCAGTGGCTTGTGAGACCGGCCACCGCCCCTCGTCGGGATCTCGACTGTATACACTAGTCTACTCTGGAGAATCGATGCCCTGTCTCGAAACTCCCACGACTAGGGACCTTTTAAGGATGTGCTTATAGACCCCAGCTCCCACGTATATGATCGCCCTCATACTGCGGTAGTCAAGCAAGAATCCTAAGGGCTCTATCAACGTGTAATAGCGACTCGTAAGGTCACCTAAAGCAGTACACGATGATAAAGATAAACCAGATAGCATACTATCATCTCGAGTAAGACTGTCCTACCGGCATAGGTCCTCCCTCAATCATTGCAATCACGTGCCTGTGATCCAATAATTGACTCTGAGGGCACTATCTCCAACAGATCCCACATCTATTGGTGTTTGACCTCAAAGATGGTATACGGGTGCTCAGTGGAGACTGGATACACTGGACGGACTCGCCAAAAACTCCTAGCTGGTATTATACCTATCGTCTGATAGTAGTTCTCTGGTGACACTGGTACATGTTAGTCTGTAGACCCGAGATCGTCATAGAGTCCTGTGTGATTCCCACTGTGCTTTGATTTCCACCTTACCACGTTCAAGAGAACGTGCAAAATTGTGGTTTTTGGGAGCAGTCCCAAATCACATGGAGGCAATGAGCGATAGGAGGGGTTTCGTCTCTCCCGGTATAAGGGGTTGATGTTGCGCTGTGTTCGATTAGCCATAACTGGAAGTCCCTGGCCAGGGCTGATATGGAGATCTACTGGTAAGTGTTATCAGCAGTTTCTTGACCCGTTATGAGCCTCACATCGACACGACTTATTGGTTACTGGGGTCTGACGTTAACCACCCCTAAACTGGATATGCGACATATCAGACGAAGAGACCGGATTGTACGGTAGTGTTACTGATTGGATTCACAGGAGTGTGAGCAGGCTTGCTTGTTGATCTTTCGATCGCTCAATACGCAGGTGACCGTTATATTTAGCTGACCGCTTGCGGCTTGTAGGTGTTTGATATGATCATAACCTACTGTCGGTGTATTGACGAGTCTTCAGAGTCCTACACAGAGGTTTCCTGGCTCAGACGAAATGGAGTAGGAGCACATATGTGATATGTGCGGGACCGAGATTAATATGTGTATGTGATACCGTATTCTATTCTCGCAATATGTGATATCGGCCCGTTATATGTGATATAGCTGGGTTATCGGATCAAGTGTTTGCAAGTGCACGGCGGCGCCCCGGCCGTCAATCCGAGGCCAAAATGAGGAAACGAAACTTTTTACAAAACTTGTAAACCGGTACCACCGCGCACTTTAAATCCTGGATCGGGCCATTAACATAGTCCTGGCTAACTAGAGAAGGGGTAGCGAGATATACCGAGCGATCCGTGTCCTTCGGTCTTCTCGTCGTCGTCCCGATCTCCCCGCGGAATCTCCGGTCTTCATCTCCTCGTCGGAAGGGCACCACATCGCCGGGTTCTTTTACGGGCTCCCACCTCTGGATCGAGGAAACTCGGGCACGAAGTTGGCGAGCCGACAAGCCCAAGAAGTGCTGTAGAATTGTGTGGAATGGTTTGTCTCTTGGGGTTACTAGAAGTTGCCCTTTTGGTGGAGGAATGAGTAATAGGCTTTTTTGGATGAACTATATCATTCTTGTGTGAGCCAACAAGATCAAAAACCCTAACACAAAAAATGGACAGCCCCTAAAGAGAATGGCCGGCCAAAAAAATGGAGGGAGAGAGAAAAAAACAAGTGGGGGGGAAGCCATAATAGAAGCAAGAGTAAAGGGTGAAAGATCATGATGAAAAATGTCACCTCAATAATCATACTCATAACAATCAGCCATCATATCTCCACAAGTCAAGCCATGATGATCAAAAGAAAGTCAAGGGATGGTGGAACCATTATGAAACCATCATGATGCAACAATATACAAAGACCACCCTCCACAATGCTAATTTGCACAATTGCAAATAAGCCCTCCTCCATCAATTTTCAGCCAAAGAAAGATACAAAGGAAAATGGCCGAAACGGAAAGCAAACTGGCAACTTCAGAAAACTGATCCCGTAATAAATTACAGGAAAACCCCGCGACTATATATACATACCCGCATTTGTATTCCGACCGAATACAAATGCAATGAGACAAAATCTACACTGTACAATACTAGGATCCGGCTTAATCCAAAGCCCGCTAGTATTATCAGTCTGATCATGATCCGTGCAATACCGCACGTACATGATCAAACCCTGCCATATCTCCATACGGCCTCTACAGCGTTTCGTCCGAAACTTGAGAAAACGGTCTGTGGGGGACTCTAAAGACTCGTCAATACTTTGGCTGTGGATTTAACCACTAGCACGTCAGAGGTATTAGCCATACGTAACGGGCTACCAGGTATTGACAAAAAGGGACGTCGATGAGCGAACTCATCCTGACACCCTAGTGAGCCTGTCAGTGACAATATATGTACAGTCCGGTCCGTTCGTATATGAGCATCGCATGGCGGGCCTAGGGGTTGGTAAAAGTCAGACCCCCAAAAGCGGTACAAGTCGTGTCGGAGTGTAGCCCAGAACACCCTGAGATACTACTGGAATACCTACCAGTAAATATCCTGCCTTAGCCAAGGACTTCGTGTAATGGCTCTCCTAGACACAGCGCGACCTCACCCCCAATACCGGGAGAGACGAACCCCTGCAGATCCGCTCACTGCCTCCATATGGCTCGGGACTGTACCCAAATAAAACCTGTTTGTACGTCTCCTTTCAGCGTGGTAGGGTAGTAATCAAAGTACAGTGGGAACTCACACGAGACAAATGACGATCTCAGGTCGATGAACTAACCGGTACACATGTCACCAGGGAACTGCTATCTGACGTCAGGTATAAGACCAACTAGCATGTTCCCGGCGAGTCCTGTCCGGTGTACTCATAACCCAATGAACACCTGTATATATCTTAGGTGAACCAACTGACACCAATGGCTTGTGAGACCGGCCACCGCCCCTCGTCGGGGTCTCGACTGTATACACTAGTCTACTCTGGAGTATCGATGCCCTGTCTCGAAACTCCCACGACTAGGGACCTTTTAAGGATGTGCTTATAGACCCCAGCTCCCACGTATATGATCGCCCTCATACTGCTGGCAGTCAAGCAATAATCCTAGGGGCTCTATCAACGCGCAATAGTGACCTGTAAGGTCACCTAAAGCAGTACACGATGATAAAGATAAATCAGATAGCATACTATCATCTTGAGTAAGACTGTCCTATCGGGATAGGTCCTCCATCAATCATTGCAATCACGTGCCTGTGATCCAATAATTGACTCTGAGGGCACTATCTCCAACAGTGTTGATTCGATAAAATGATACATATTGTATTAATCGGTTATATATGATATAGCCGGATTTTTAAATCAAGTATTGATTTAATAATTTAATGTATAATTATATATTTGATATATTAAATTATATTAACTAATATATGCTCACTTAAGTATTTCATTTTCTCACATTTGGATACATTTAACATATATGTGATATATGTTTAATGTATTCCTTTCTTTTGTTACAAAATTATATATATGTGATATGTATAATTGTAACATGCTAGGTTATACATGTAACTTGGGTATATGAGAATCACACCATGATTTGTGACAATGGTTGGATTTATATTTATTTTTGATAATTCAAAATTGTGTGGATTTTTAGCTAAGATATTTTATGTTGACTAAGTCCACCAATTTTGATATTTTCTAAGATATTTATTAACCTAACCCTATTCACTAGCCATGGTTTATTCTCTATATGAGTTAGCCATGACATATACTAACCTAAGGTTGCATTTCTAACCTCATCTCATTCACTTCATCTTCTTCATTCATCTCATTCTTGCTCTCTAACTCTTGAGAAAAAGAAGAAATATTGTAAGAAATTAAATACTAAATTGAGCAAAATTCCTACTTCATCATCCTCTTCTATACTAGCCATTTAGATTAGGGTGTTAACTTCACTAATTCCATATTAGTGAAGTCATAGCTTGAGTTCGTGTTTCCTCGAAGTAGATCATCTTAGATTTTGAAGACTTCAAGCAAGCATGCATTATACACCGTGTGGAGCCTCTCAAGAGTCTGGAAGCTCGATGATCGCAACGAAGGGACTACAACTTGGAGCTATAGAAGTGAAGGAGAGGACTACAAAGGTTGTAATCCCTAATCACTTAGTTGTAAAGTAGTTTACATCTAGTTTCCATATGATTCTCTAGTTAAATATCTAGGTTAGGGTTCATTTAGCACGGCAAAATTTTAATTTGGCATGGACGATGACACCCGAAACCTTGCTGTCGTGCTTAGGAACCCTACAGTGGTATCAGATCCTAGCTAGAGAATTAGACGGATTGTGTAGGATTACGAAACCGAAACAACTCTGAAACATCCGATTTAAAACCCTAGTTTCTGTCGAATTTTTTAAGGAGCCAAAAAAAAATTTAAACAACTACAGAATGTTGTATGAGATGCAACATGAACACAGTGAAAATTTCAGCCCCCCTCACCGGAATTTGGCCGGCCACAATGCTCTTAGAACCGGCCTGCTCGGCCCAGATGAGGGTTTTGGGTTGAAATTTCTACTGTGTTCCAGTCTCTGGGGTTTGGTATTTCAGGTGTTGTTTGTTTTTGCTAAATTTGAATGTGATGTTATCTTTGTGCAATGGCTATTCGGAGTGTTTCGTATTCGTAATTCTAATTTTTGTTTCAGGTTATTTAGACGGTGTTAAAAAGTTCGATTGGATATCAAATACCCACTTTAACCCTTGCCGGAAAATTTTCCAGGAATTGGATTTTTTCATAGTTAAAGAACATTCAAATATCGTGCAAGTGATGCAGTGGACCCTCTAGAAGAACGAAACCCTAACTCGATTCTGTGACCGTAAGAACTGCCGCTAAACCCTAGGGTTTGTGGTGGTTCCACGGCGCCAAAGGTGAGCCATTGGTTGACCCTTCTACGGCTGGTTCATAGGCAATGTGGCATGTACTGAGTATTTTTAAACTGCGCTCAAGTGTTGAGCTTTTTGGGAAATTTTGGGTGGTTGTTGATTCGATCGAAATGTTTAACATCGTCTAGCTTTTTCTGGAATGTGATACAATATGTGGAATTCATATAGTTAGGCATAAAATCCGAGATATGTGATATTTTGGGTTTATGATGTTTGAGGTGATTGTGGATTCCAAATGTTGTAGTTTGACATTTTCTTTTCTGTGACCGTAAGTGTAATATGTGGTGTATCGCCGTTTTCATTGCTATAAGTCAACGACATATGTGATACGCATATTTACTTACGTTGATGACATATGATGTTATGTGTTGCTATGATATGTTATATTGGATCGTCGTGTTTTGAATAGCCGGGGGTTTTATGTGAGATGAGAATTTTTATTTTCATTCATGTAAAATTCATTGTATGTAATGCTCTTTTATTGGGGCACTTCCGGGTTGAGGATGATGTCACCATTATTGTATATTATTTACTTTTCCGCATTAGGATAGACCCAAGGTGGGGAGCACAAGTAACCGGGTTCTAGAGTCCAGAGGGAGACCAACTCGAGGAGTCGAGTCCGGGTCTCCTAACTCTAGAATTGGTAGGGTTGCTTGCCGCTCTCGTAGGGGTCTAGGGATGTGGGTTTGGCTATTCATCACGACCGTGGAATCCGTGTTTTATACAAGCAAAAATAAAACACGGACCTCCTAGTATATCCAATATTTCATATGTTATCTTCTGCTGCTGATATTCTGTGATATGATCATTTTATATGCATGAGACGAATGCTTTATTATTTTATATATGATATATAATAAATGTTGCTTATGTTTTTCACCCGCACTAGTCCCACCCCGCTATGTCGTTATTTAAGTAACCTAACGGTGTATAACGGGACACTGTGGCGAATACGGATGGCATAAGCGTACGCTGTATTTTCGTTTCTTCTGTGATGCTTAGGAAGCATAAATGATGGGACTTCATTAATGAGATTAATGAAAGAAAAGAAAGATAAAAGATGTTGTAGAATCAAATTTTCAAAAAGGGTGGCTCTAGTTTTTGCTTTGCATAGCGGTATTCCTTGTAGAATATCCAGCACCTTATTCGATAAGGAAAGAGCCGAGATCCCTTCACCGGGAGAGACCTCTTTAGCGAAACTAGCATATGCTACAACTCACTCGGTTTTGTTTCTGATTGCTTCTATAGTTCTTACTTTGCATAGTGGTATTTGTGAAATATCCTGCACCTTATTCGATAAGGAAAGAGCCAAGATCCCTTCATCGGGAGTGACCTCTTTAGTGAAACTAGTAAAAGCCTCAACAACACTCCTTTTCAAAATCACTTGTTTCTACAACGATATCAAGTTCAATACACAAAAGGTTTTCCTAAAAAACTGTCATAGCCTTCCGTCATTTCAGAAAAATACTACTTAGTATTCGTGCTATGTTTGTTGACTATGTTAAGGCGTAATGTGCGGTAGCTGATTAGTGTTTATCTGCTAAAGCATGAGATGCGATTGGATTAGGGTAGTCGTATGACTTTGTTAACTGTGTTAAGGGTCGTGCGGGTGGGTTTAATTCAATCAGGAAATGACGGGTTGAACTTGGCTAGCGCTTATGATTTGTTGACTATGTTAAGGTCATGAGTTGTTAGGGGCAAAAGTATTATAGGGAATTTCAAGTGTTGAAATTTGCAATGAGATTGCATACCTTCTATGGGATAGTTGGATCCCGATACCCACTGCGAGTAAGAGTTACTTCTGGGAGAGTTTTACATATCACAAGTAGGTGTCTAGAAAGATATTAACGGGGTTATGCCTCTGGGAAAACGAGGTTTATTTTAATTAGGTCCGTGCGAAAGCACGGGAAACCTCCCTCAAAGTACCAACACTAGCCTGGCTAAAAAATTGGTGAACTTGTAAGAAGTAATTAATCCCGGCTAGTCTTACCTTTAGGGTTTGAAGGAAGATTTGATAAAAACAGTGGGAGCCATTCTGATTAGATAAGATAATAACCAATCTAATCTTGCAAGAGCATACACTAAAGTGTTTTCTTCTTTCTCTCTCTCTAGGTAGCGACCATGTCAGGCCTTAATCAAGATAATAATATGGATGTATTGACCGAACCCAATTATTATACTGAGTAGTGAAACGTTGGTTCCATTCTTTGTTATAATTGTTATAAGACTGAGCAGGAAATAGGGGAACGTCCAGATTCCCACGCCGCCTAAACGAAGAATAAGTATGTTGATGAATTTTCTTCGGGTGTGTTAGTTATTGAGAACTCTTTCTCAGTTCACTCTACGTCCTGGTTATTAGATACCGGATAGGGATCCCACATATGTAACATGTAACATGAGCTAAAGAAAGGTAAAGAACCGGGAGAGGGTGATCATTCCGTAAGAGTAGGGAATGGTGCAAATGTTGCAGCCAAAGCTGTTGGCGAATATCACCTTGTATTACCAAATGGTAATACATTGATTCTGAATGAATGCTATTACATTCCGACCCTAATATGCAATCTTATATCAGTTTCTTTATTGAGTAAAGAAAGATATAATTTTATAGTACAGGATAATGTTATGAACATCTTCCTGAATCAAAAGTTGATTGGATCAGGCTCGTTAAATAATGGCATATACGTTCTAAATCAAACCACGGTTCTTAATGTACAAAACACACACAAGAGGAAGAGTTCAGAAATGAACGAATCCTTCTTGTGGTATTGTAGACTAGGTCATATCAATGCGACACGACTAGCTAAGTTACATAAGGATGAATATTTGAATCCGTTCGAATTTTCATCTTATGACACTTGCCAGTCATGTCTCAAAGGCAAGATGACCAAAACTCCGTTTAGTGGACACGGAGAAAGAGTTACGGAACTCTTGGGACTGATACATAATGATGTATGCGGTCCCAAGTCTACACATGCCAGGAATGGTTCTTCATACTTCATTACATTCACTGACGATCTCTCAAGATACGGACATGTGTTCCTGTTGAAACACAAGTCTGAAGCTTTTGAGAAATTCAAAGAATTTAAGCACGAAGTAGAGAACCAAACGGGTAAAAGTATTAAAATCTTTCGATCTGATCGAGGAGGAGAATACTTGAGCACGAAATTCCGTGACTATCTAAAAGAGAATGGGATTCTCTCTCAGCTTACTCCTCCATATACACCATAGCACAACGGTGTATCGGAACGGAGGAATCGCACCATATTAAATATGGTGCGCTCTATGATGAGCACTACTGAGTTGCCTATTTCTTTTTGGGGTTATGCGCTTGAGACAGCAGCATACCTATTGAATCAAGTTCCATCTAAATCTATACCTACCACACCATAAGAGATATGGAATGGGAAGAGACCATATCTTAAATGTGTTAAGATATGGGGTTGTCCAGCCTATGTCAAAAGGTAAAATCCGGACAAACTCGAGGCATGATCGGTTTTATGCAAGTTTGTGGGATATCCAAAGAATTCACAAGGATATATTTTCTACCACGCTGAGGAACAAAAAGTGTTTGTTTCTCAATACGCCACCTTTTTAGAAAAGAAATTTCTTGTAAAAGAAATTATTAGCGAAGAGGTAGAGCCGGAAGAAGTTCCAGCAACACAAACTACAACTGAAGATTTAGTGGAACAAGAGGATTCGATAGCTCCCAACGAACCCCGCCCTCTCTGCCAATCTAGTAGGGTTCCTCATCCACCTGAGAGATACTACGGTTTTCTCATTGATGGTGGGAGCAAGGATTGCATCATGGAAGATGATGACCCAACTAGTTTCGAGCGGGTCATCATGAGTAGGGACTCTGTGAAATGGCCGGATGCAATGCGATCTGAGATGGAATCCATGCACACCAACAAAGTATGGACTTTGGAAGTTGCTCCTGAAGAAGTAAAACCCATTGGGAGCAAATGGATCTTTAAGAAGAAACTTTGTGTAGATGGAAAAGTTGAGACTTTCAAAGCTAGACTTATTGCAAAAGGTTATCGTCAACGACCAGGTGTGACTTATGATGAAACCTTTTCTTCCGTAGCTATGCTTAAGGCCATCCGGATCTTACTTGCCATTGCTGCATACCATGACTACGAAATCTGGCAAATGGATGTTTAGACCGCCTTTCAAAATGGTGATTTAGAAGAGTGCGTATACATGACTCAGCCAGAGGGTTTCGTAGACAGTGGGAGCGGCGGAAAGGTGTGCAAGCTGCTTAAATCCATCTATGGGTTAAAGCAGGCATCACGGAGTTGGAACATCTGTTTTGATGTGGTAGTCAAAGAGTTTGACTTCATCAAAAACTTAGATAAACCTTGTATATACAAGAAGGTGGCAGAGAGTAAGGTTTTCTTCCTCGTATTGTACGTGGATGACTTACTCTTGATAGGAAATGATGTTCCTATGCTGCACTCGATCAAGATCTTCATATCACAAAGATTCTCAATGAAAGATCTAGATGATGCCTCTGATTTATAGATGTTATATCGATCAAAAATATTTACCGCAATCAAGAACGACGTCGCATGAAGCTAGCCGGTGAATACGGGTCGGTCCACAGGGATGTGTAAATCTCCTTTAAGTTCTTACGAGTTAATTCCAAATGATGTTGGGTCTTATAATTAAACCTAAAAATTGAAGTTGTATGATACTAGGATTAGAAACTTGCTAGGATTAGGTTTAGGGAAAATTTGGTAAACAAAGATCTACATCTCTTTCCATTGCCTTTAATTAAATATATCATATTAGTGTTATGGTAAATCTTAACAAAGGGGATTAGGATGATTGGGAAGATTGATTCTCCCTCTACATCCTTGTCCTTCCTTTCTTAATCTTTACCCTAACCTCCATGGAAAACCTTAAAATCTGGGCCTTTTGATTACGGAATCACCGTTATCTCGAGGGTAGAGTGCCGTAGGGAGCGGAATAAGAAGGTATGCATGAAGTTCTAATGTTCATAAAAGATTGGCAACGAAAAGAGATGAGAGATCTTCATCTCTCAAATACTTCCCTATTCCTAACCCTAACAAGCGAGAAAACTACTCGCTCATTGAGGGGATGAAGAAAGACATGATTTTATTAAAGAGAAAAAACATCTATTGCAAGTTAATAAAATTTCAAACTAAATTAAACTAAGGAAAGAAAATAATTTACCTAGGGCAGATATGAAAAACTATAACTAGGGCAAGAAAAATAACCTACTTACGATTGATGCGCTCTAACTTCAAGAAAACAGAATTTTATTCATGAATAGAGGCATAAGAAAATACAAGGCTTTGGGTTCTATTTATAGGACATAGAAACCCTAGGTTTACAATTGCTCCGCATGTCTACAATTACAAATATACCCCCAGAAAATCTTTCCATAGCCTAATCAACATTATGGTAAAATTTTATTTGAATGAAGCCTTCACATGGCCGCGGAACCGCGGCATTGGCGCGCTTTGGCCGCGGTTCCGCGGCCCAATGGTGAGATCTCCTGATAATTTTTCTGGGCTTTCTTTAGATTTCTTTGGGCTCTTTATTTTTTTATTTTTTTCTTCATTTGGGCTTCTACAGTGATTCCAGATCTTCAGTGAACACTTTGCAATTGATTTTTAACCGTTTGCCATAACAATTTGGTCCTTGCGTTGCCTTGTTGATTGTGAACTGTTCTTCGTCTCGGCTTTACTAAGATCCTCCTATTTGTTGGTCAAAAATCCTTCTTTTGTATCTTCTTTTGTGCTTTTCACTGTTTTTGCTCCCAGAACCTGTAACCTGTAACCTGTAACATGTAGCAGACATAGGTCAAAAGTACCTGTTTTTATTCTTAAATTCATAAGAATGGGGGATATAAAATGCAATATTATGTTATGAACAAATACTCCCAAACTTATCTTTTGCTCGTCCTGGAGCAAACTTATTATTTTATTCTCAATAAAAATCTAACCTAGCCGCACTTTCGCAGGGAAACGCGATTGCACTGAGCACATGCAACAAGCCATTAAACCTCTAGGTGTCCCTAGTAGGAGGATGTTGTCTCCTGAGGGTTTTCAGCGGATTACACCCACAAAATCCTATCAATTTGGTTTTTCGACTTTTGTTTTCTAATTAGGTTTTCTAACAAGGAATTCTATTATCGTCGACCCGCAAATTATCCACCCATATTCTTCACACTTCCTCATCATTTAACTTAAGATTATATATGTTCTATAGAATTACTTAGCTTTCGGCATCTCTTAAGTTTTCCTTCTAAAGTTCCATCTCCACTTAGGAATTTCTATCAACTCTACTAAAGATACGAGTTCTATTCTTCATTCCTTTCCCTTATCTAAACTCTAATCACATATCCCCACGTGTGTGTAAATATCACCCCTTCACTTGGAAATTCAAATCAAGCAATCATACTCTCGTCCATTGTCTAAAGCACCTATTAATTTGTGAATTTTTAATTGAATTTCGCTTACACATCTTTCATGCGACCATTAATACTTCTTGAGATACCAACAACCGATTACAAGATGCGTTAGCACTTTAAAGCGTACTTCCTAGTCTTGCAACACCCAAGGCTTTTAGCAGTGACTCCCAAACCAGTTGGTCTAAGGCACTAGGTGATGAAACACCCTCGCTAAATATTTTTCTATTTTTGCAGCCTTAAGTAATCACAAAAACCAGTGTTCATTTTTTTTCTTTATTCACTTTTTTTTTCTTTTATTTTCATTGTACTAAGAACTTTAGACAAGAGCATTTTAAGGTCTCCTCTACTATTCCAAGTTTCAAGGTGCGTGATTGTGCAAATTGCAGGGTATACATTTTCAGAATCTAGACTTAAGCTAGGAATTATTTTTCAAACTTATACTTTAATAAAAGTTTTACTACTTTTCCTTCGTTTTGACTTAGCCCAAGAAGTGAACCCAAAATTTGCCTATTTCTAAATAATCTACAAAGACATACTTTCTACCGTTAAACTCTAAGGAAGGTTATCTTTAGGGTTTTTAATTTACTAAGTCTAAGATCTAGTTTTTCCTAGCCAGTTAACCAATTTATCAAACTCAAGTCAATTAACCAGAATTGAATACATTAATTTTTATAATTTTTGAAATTTTTCAATTTTTATGGGTTTTTTCATTTTCTAATTTTTTTTTTTCAAATTTTTCAAATTTTTATGATTTTTTATATAAAGATGCAATGCAAAAATATACATATGAATGCAAAGGAAAAACTTACCGAACATACCCCCAAACTTAAAATGGACAGTGTCCTCACTGTCATGCAGCACTAAGTGGGTTGAAAAGTCGGCGAGTTCCTGCTTATTATTATATTTACATATTATACACACACCCAAACTTATTTGAAATAAAGTTTTGGAAAAAATGGAAATTCGAGGGTGAAGGTGGACGAAAATCAATCAGTGTAAATCGACTCCTGTAAAAACAGGAGCTCCTCCGAATGGTCCGCTGAGAAGAATGGTTTCAATCGATATCCATTTACTTTGAATAAAGTACCGTCTTCTGGATTCTCAAGATCAACCGTACCGTGCGGATATATGGTGCGGACTACAAAAGGTCCTCTCCATCTAGAACGGAGCTTGCCGGGGTGATAATGTAACCAAGTATCATAGAGTAAAACCTGTTGACCAGGTTTAAATGTTTTACGCAAAAGGTGTTTATCGTGGAACACCTTAGCTCGATTTTTAGCAATTACAGCATTATCATATGCCTCATCCCGCAGCTCTTCTAGTTCATTTAACTGCAGCTTTCGGTTGCTGCCCGCATCTCCTAAAGATAGATTCAGCTCTTTAATGTTAGTGTTTATGCCCTAGAAGGCCATTACTGTATCATACTAGTTTGTATATTACTTAATGGAAGCTTGGGATATTCACATGTATATAACAGTCTTGCTAAACATGGTAGTATGCTACTTGGTTTTTCTATCTTAATATGTGAGTATACGTATTGATAGAGCTCTTAGGATCTTGCTTGACTACCAGCGTTGTGATGGCAGTCACACTAGTGGGGGCTGGGTAGTCTACAAGCACATCCTTATTCAGGTCCCTAGTCGTTGGATTATCGAGACAGGGCATCGATACTCCGGAGTAGACTAGTGTGTACGCTTCTCATCCCAGTTGGGGAGATGGTCTGTCCCACAGCCATCAGTACGTCGTACTGGAGATAGTATGCAGGTGCTCGTTAGGTTACGGGTACACCGGACAGGACTCACAGGGAACTGTTGGTTGGTTTTATACCAGTCGTCAGTGAGCAGTTCCCAGGTGACATGAGTACAGTATAGTCCGCAGACTTGACACTGCTACTTCGCCTCGAGTGTGTCCCACTGTTCTTAGATTGCTACCCTACCACGGCTCAAAGGAGTCGTGCAAACAGGTAGCAGTTGGGTGCAGTCCCGAGCACTTGGAGGCAGTGGCGGTTAGACAGGATTCGTCTCTCCCGGTATTGGGAGTTGATATCGCGCTGTGTCAGAGAGCCATTACGCAAAGTCCCTGGCCAGGGCAAGCGAGATTTGCTGGTAGGTTCCAGTAGTTTCTCAGGGTGTAATGGGCTTCCCTCTGACACGACTTATACCGCTATTAGGGGACTGACGCTTGCCGCCCCCTAGGCCCGGTATGCGATAGTCTTAGACGAACGGACCGGACTGTATGGAGATTGTCACATCAGACTCAGTAGGAGTTCGGATGGGTTTCCTCATCGGCCTTCTTATCGACATCTACCTGGGGACCGTTACGTACAGCTAGTGCCGCTTGCGGTCTGTGGTTAAACCCACTGCCAGCGTAGTAGTCGAGTCTCTAGAGTCCCACACAGAGAGTTTCCCTATTCCAGGCGAAACGATATAGAAGTCGTATGGTTTTACGACAAGGGTTCGGACGCATACGTGTGTTTACGCACGTACGACTTTCGGACAGTTTTTACCAGTCGGCTTTGGTTTAAGCCAGTTACTGGTATCCGGTTATTGGATTTATACAGTCTAAAGTTTTTCCGTATTTTTGCGGAAAGGAGGGGCGTTCTCGTAATTGCGCGAGAAGCTTCTAGAAGGTGGTGACTAAGGGGGTTTAGGTGGCATATACAATGAATGTGATTAATGAGTCATATGGATGATTCATCCATGTCATTAATGCATCATAAATGCTTAATGACTCATGGAGATGAATCATCACTAGATATTATCAAGCATGGTTGTTAAATTGATTTATTTTCTTTTCTTGATAAAAATAAATGCTTGATATATATTATCATAACTCATTATTCTCACTTCATTATTATCTTCACCTTCTCTCTCCTTAAGCTCTCCCTCTTCAAACCCTAATCCTCCCCTCTCATGTGTTGAGTACAAGGATTAGTTAGACTAATTAAACCATAACCCTCACTCTATATCACCTAGCTTCTTTAATTAGCACTTAAAGAAAGTTAGTTGCCTCAAGTTTAGAGGCTTAGCTTGGAGTAAAGCTCTCGGGTGGATCGTCTACTACTTCGAGAAGGCCGAGGAGGAGGTGGAGTTCGTAAAGACGAAGGACACGGTTCTTTAGGTATAATCCCTTTACATAGTAGTTGCTAACTTCTATGTTTGATGTTAGTTATCGTTTAGCTTCGATTCTTGCGGTTAGTCGATATTTAAGCAAAGAACAAGATCGTTTTTCATATTTCCGCCTCCCCGCAAGTCGTGGGGTGTTGTACATCGACTTTCAGTAGTATCAGAACCTCGCTAAACAATAAATAACTTACTTGCAAATTTGTATGAATTTCGAACGGAAAAAACGAAACCGGAAAACCCCGAAATCACAAGTTTCTGTCGAATTTTAAATGAAGTCCTAAAATTTTTCAGGGAGGTTCAGAAAGCTTAAAAAGATAGTATAAGAACACCCAAGAAATTTGGGCCCCTGAATCTCCTAAAGTGCCTCGGAACCGCGGTGGATCGCACCGATCCGCCGCGCTTCCGCCGCCGAGTTGGCGATTCAGGAACCCAAATTTCCTGTGTTGCTTCTCTGTGATATTTGGTATTTTCTGGAAGTTTTTATTTTTGCTCAGGTTTCAGATTTACAGAGAAGTATTGGAGCAAAATTAAAAGTGTTTAATCGATCGAAATTATACAGTATTTGCTTGTTGGATTATATCTGTGTTTGTATAATGTGTTCGTAAACCTCCCCTAACTGCATGTATGTCGGTTGGCAGGGGGTTGCACATTTCTGTAATGGTTTTTACTGTTTGTGGATATGAACTGTGTTGGACTGTTGTGATGTATAGCCGGGGTTATGTGATGGGTTATTATTTAATTCATTTGATGTAAATGTAATTTGTTGTAATATTATTTTGCGGGGCACATCCAGGTTGCGGTTGTAGCCACCGTTGTATTATTTCATTTTACTGTTTTTGCTCCTAGGACAGACCCAAGATGGGGTGCACAAACTGCCGGGCGGGTAGTTTGCCGTACCCGTTGGGGTCTTGGGTGGGGTAATGGCTATTCATCACAACTGTGTAATCCGTTTTTTGTTGCAGGCTCAAAACAAACACGGATTACTTATAAATCCAATAAAGTTCATCTGTGATCTGGAATGCCTATTATTGCGTCTGACGAATGTACAATATCTATATATGATAGCTATTTAGACGTCACTTATGTTTTACACCCGCGCTAGCCCAGCCCCCGCTCTGTCGTTAGTTAAGTAACCTAACGGGTGATGACGGGACCCCGTGGCGAATGCGGATGGCATAAGAGGACGTTGTATTTTCGTTGTTTTCTGTAATGATAGGTTAATGATGGGACGCATTATTTATAATGCAAAGAAAATAAACCAAAAGTTTAATCGTTGGAACAATTTAAAAGAAACCACTCGGTTAATTTTAAAAACAGATATTTTTAAATGCGGAGCTTTAACCACTCCTTTTAAAAGCTATCAGGTTCCTTCGGTTATATCAAGTTCACTACGTTCACGGTTTCGCCAAAACCATTCGTAGCCCTCTGTCATTTCATCTGGGTATTCAGTAGTATTCAAGCTATGTATTTTGACCAACGCCAAGGCATAGTGTTTGGTAGCTGCTGGGTATTCATTTGTTGCATAGATAGATGAGTTAGTTTGGGACAGTCGTATGATCATTTTGGCCAACGTCAAGGATATGTACGGATGGGTTCAAATTAACAAGATAATGATGGGTAGAACTTGACATGTGACTTATGATATTTTGACCAACGCCAAGGTCATAAGAGTATGGGGCAAAAATATATATCGGGAATTTCTAAAGAAACTGAAATTTGCAAAGAGATGCATACCATTTGGAGTTTGATGAATGTTGGTAGGATTCCTTCAACATTATCATACAATGATATTTGGATCCCGATCCTACTGTGAGTATATGCTACTTATCAGGAGATTCGTCACTTAACGATCAATGCTATAAACCAAGTAGGTGTCAAGAAAGGTGTCAGCGGGGTTACGCCCCCAGAGAAAAGAGGTTATTTAATTAAGGAACTTCGCGAAAGCGTTGGAAAACCTCCTTCGAAGTATCGACACTGGCCTGGCTAAACGGTTAAGCAAGTATTGTATGGTGAGAATAGTCCTGGCTAATTCTTCTTTTATGGTTTGAGGAAGGATTCGAGAAACAGTGGGAGCCATCCAGTTTAGATAAACTAAAAACCACTCTAAACTTGCAAGAGCATCATGCTAAAGAGTTTTCTTCTCTCTCTCCTAATTGCAGCGACCCTGAAAATGACTAGACTTAAGTTACTTTTAGAGAAAAATATACTGACAGGGCCAAACTATAAAGATTGGCTGCGGAATGTCAAAATGGCTTTGACCTATGACAAATTGGGGTACGTCCTCACCGCTACGGCACCTACTGTCCCTGGTCCCAAATCCAGCAATGCGGATAAGGAAATCCGCAAAACCTGGGATTTAGATTGCGCGAAAGCCAAGTGCATCGTGCTTGCCTCAATGAACAATGAACATCAGAGGAGGCACGAGGATATGAACCTAGATGGCATATTTCTCCATACAAAGGAACTTTATGGAGAGCAATCTCGTATAGCAAGATACGAGACCTCTAAGAACTTGTTTCGAGCGAGGTTGGCTGTCGGGTCATCGGTAGGAGAACATGTCCTAAAGATGATCGGCTATATTGAAGAGCTCGCAGACCTTAGGACGACTTTGGATAATGAGCTCTATACAGACCTTATTCTCCAGTCCCTTCCTCCCACCTACGCCCAGTTTATCCTGAACTTCAACCTTCAAAGAAAAGAAGTTGAACTTCCGGAACTCCTGAACATATTAAGGAGTGCAGAGGGCACCTTGCAGAAAGCAAGGGAAACACCCGCTATGTTTGTTAGCGGTGCATCTTCTTCCGGGTCCAAGGCTAGGGCCAAAGGAAGGAAGAAGAAGGCCGCCACCAAACCTAGAGGAGGTGTTAGTAAGGTGAGAGGGAAGGGAAAGAAAAAGTTTGCGGTACCGGTAGTTGGCCAGGATGAGTGCTTCCATTGTCACAGGAAAAGACACTAGAAGAAGGATTGCAAGGCGTGGAACGCCAAGAACCAGGAACCGAAGCAAGCTGTGGCTTCGACTTCAGGTGTGTTTGTAATTGAGAATTGTCTGTCGATCAACTCTACTTCCTGGGCATTGGATACCGGATCAGGATCTCATATTTGCAATTCATTGCAGGCACTGAGAAACCGTAGAGTGCTGAAGGAAGGTGATATGAAAGGTTGCTAACGGAGCTAGCGTGGGAGCTGCGTCCGTCGGGGATTATCACCTAGGATTGACGAGTGGACACATTTTGGTTTTACATAACTGTTTTTTTGTACCAAGCTTAACGTGTAATATCATATCAGTTTCCTTGTTATCAAATAAAGGTTATGATTTCACGTTTGTAAGAGATGTTGTTAACATCCACCTTAATCATGGTTTGATTGGGTCCGGTATACTAAATAACGGTATATATGTTTTAAACCAACTCCAAATTTTCAATGTCCAGAACACACTAAAAAGAAAGTCTCCAGATTTAAATAAAGCTTTCTTATGGCATTGTAGACTGGGTCACATCAATGAGAGAAGGTTGACTAAGTTGCATAGAGAAGGATATTTGGACTCGTTCGAATATCAAACTTATGACACTTGTCAATCTTGTCTCAAAGGAAAGATGACAAAGACTCCATTTACTGGACATGGAGTAAGAGCGAGCGAGCTCTTAGGACTCATACACAGCGATGTATGCGGTCCAATGTCTACACATGCAAGAGGTGGTTTTTCCTATTTCATTACTTTCACGGATGATTACTCAAGGTACGGATTCATTTATCTGATGAAACATAAATCCGAGGCTTTTGAGAAATTCCAAGAGTATAAGAATGAAGTAGAAAACCAAACCGGCAAAAGTATCAAGACACTTAGATCTGATCGAGGTGGTGAATACTTGAGTGCCGAGTTCCTAGGTTACCTAAAAGAGAAAGGAATTCTCTCTCAGCTTACTCCTCCATACACTCCACAGCATAATGGTGTATCGGAGAGACGGAATCGAATCCTATTGGATATGGTACGATCCATGATGAGTAATGCTGAGTTACCGCGATCTTTCTGGGGTTATGCGCTAGAATCAGCGGCATATCTTTTGAACATGGTTCCTACCAAGACTGTGCCTACCACGCCATATCAGATGTGGAGTGGGAAGAAACCCTATCTTCAGTATCTGAAAATATGGGGATGTCCAGCTTTTGTTAAAAAGCAGCATGTGGACAAGCTCGAGGCACGATCAGTAAAGTGTCAGTTTGTGGGATATCTAAAGAACTCCAAGGGGTATCTATTCTATTACGCAGAGGAACAAAAGGTGTTTGTTTCTCGTAATGCCCATTTTCTAGAATATCAGTTTTTAGAAAAGGAAATAAGTGGGAGCGAAATAGAACTGGAAGAAATTCCAGAACCACAAACTGCTACTGAAAGTTTGGTAGAAACGGTAGTTCAAGAAGAACAGGACATTCCCGCACCCCTCCGCAGGAGTAGTAGGCCGTCTCATCCGCCTGAGAGATACTACGGTTTTCTCATATATGGGGATAGAGAGGATTGCATCATAAATGATGATGAACCTACTGACTTCCAGCAGGCCATCCAGAGCGGCGACTCGGTACGATGGCTAGATGCAATGCGGACCGAAATGGAGTCTATGTACACCAACAAAGTATGGACTTTGGACATTGCTCCAGATAGGGTAAAACCCATAGGATGCAAATGGATCTTCAAGAAAAAGATTGGTGTAGATGGACAGGTAGAAACCTATAAGGCTAGACTTGTTGCAAAGGGTTTTCGTCAAAGACCTGGTTTGGACTATGACGAAACTTTTTCTCCAGTGGCTATGCTCAAATCCATTCGGGTCCTTCTTGCTATTGCTGCCTTCCATGATTATGAAATCTGACAGATGGACGTAAAGACGGCTTTTCTGAATGGAAATTTAGAAGAATGCGTCTATATGGATCGGCCAGAGGGTTTCAATCAGAGTGGGAGCAGCGGGAAAGTATGCAAGCTGCTTAAGTCCATTTATGGACTAAAGCAGGCATCGCGGAGTTGGAACATCTGTTTTGATGAAACAGTCAAAGAATATGACTTTATCAAAAATCCAGATGAACCGTGCATATATAGTAAAGTTGTAGCCAGAAGTGTCGTATTCCTCGTCTTGTACGTGGATGACATTCTATTGATAGGAAATGACATTCCTATGCTACAATCTGTCAAAGGATTCTTGTCACACAGGTTCTCCATGAAAGACCTGGGTGATGCCTCTTACATTCTGGGGATCCGGATCTATCGTGATAGATCCAAGAGGATGTTGGGACTTTCGCAGTCCAGGTATATCGACACTGTACTGAAAAGATTCAGTATGGAAGATTCTAAGCGCGGTAATCTACCGGCTTGTCACGGAATCACCCTCTCCAAAGAGATGTCTCCCAAGACTGATTTGGAAAGGGAACGCATGTCTATTATACCCAACGCTTCTGCGGTAGGCTCTATAATGTATGCGATGTTGTGCACCAGACCAGATGTAGCTTACGCACTGAGCGTGGTAAGCCGGTATCAGTCAGACCCAGGGGAGAAGCACTGGATAGCAGTAAAGAACATTCTCAAGTACCTGAGAAGGACTAAGGAGATGTTCTTGGTTTACGGCGGAAAAGACCTCAGGTTAGAGGCCTTTGCTGATTCCGGCTTTCAAAGTGATAAGGACGATTCCAAGTCCATGTCGGGTTATGTCTTTACCCTCAATGGAGGGGCGGTGTGCTGGAAGAGCTCCAAGCAGGACACCGTTGCTGACTCAACGATGGAAGCGGAGTATATAGCTGCTTGCGATGCCGCAAAAGAAGCACTCTGGATGAAGAAGTTCCTAACAGAACTTCAGGTGGTTCCTACCATAGTTGATCCAATACCTCTGTATTGCGACAACAACGGAGCTATAGCTTTAGCGAAGGAACCAAGGTCCCATCAGAAGTCCAGACATATCTTAAGGCGGTATCACCTGATCAGAGAGATCATTGATCGTCAGGAGATCGAGGTTCGGAGAGTTGCTTCTGAAGAGAACATTGCTGATCCATTCACAAAGGCCCTACCTCAGATTCAGTTCGAGAGGCTACTCGAGATCATCGATCTTCGATACGCCAGTACATGGCCCTAGTGCAAGTGGGAGATTGTTAGTGTTTATGCCCTAGAAGGCCATTACTGTATCATACTAGTTTGTATATTATTTAATGGAAGCTTGGGATATTCACATGTATATAACAGTCTTGCTAAACATGGTAGTATGCTACTTGGTTTTTCTATCTTAATATGTGAGTATACGTATTGATAGAGCTCTTAGGATCTTGCTTGACTACCAGCGTTGTGATGGCAGTCACACTAGTGGGGGCTGGGTAGTCTACAAGCACATCCTTATTCAGGTCCCTAGTCGTTGGATTATCGAGACAGGGCATCGATACTCCGGAGTAGACTAGTGTGTACGCTTCTCATCCCAGTTGGGGAGATGGTCTGTCCCACAGCCATCAGTACGTCGTACTGGAGATAGTATGCAGGTGCTCGTTAGGTTACGGGTACACCGGACAGGACTCACGGGGAACTGTTGGTTGGTTTTATACCAGTCGTCAGTGAGCAGTTCCCAGGTGACATGAGTACAGCATAGTCCGCAGACTTGACACTGCTACTTCGCCTCGAGTGTGTCCCACTACTCTTAGATTGCTACCCTACCACGGCTCAAAGGAGTCGTGCAAACAGGTAGCAGTTGGGTGCAGTCCCGAGCACTTGGAGGCAGTGGCGGTTAGACAGGATTCGTCTCTCCCGGTATTGGGAGTTGATATCGCGCTGTGTCAGAGAGCCATTACGCAAAGTCCCTGGCCAGGGCAACCGAGATTTGCTGGTAGGTTTCAGTAGTTTCTCAGGGTGTAATGGGCTTCCCTCCGACACGACTTATACCGCTATTAGGGGACTGACGCTTGCCGCCCCCTAGGCCCGATATGCGATGGTCTTAGACGAACGGACCGGACTGTATGGAGATTGTCACATCAGACTCAGTAGGAGTTCGGATGGGTTTCCTCATCGGCCTTCTTATCGACATCTACCTGGGGACCGTTACGTATAGCTAGTGCCGCTTGCGGTCTGTGGTTAAACCCACTGCCAGCGTAGTAGTCGAGTCTCTAGAGTCCCACACAGAGAGTTTCCCTATTCCAGGCGAAACGATATAGAGGTTGTATGGTTTTACGACAAGGGTTCGGACGCATACGTGTGTTTACGCACGTACGACTTTCGGACAGTTTTTACCAGTCGGCTTTGGTTTAAGCCAGTTACTGGTATCCGGTTATTGGATTTATACAGTCTAAAGTTTTTCCGTATTTTTGCGGAAAGGAGGGGCGTTCTCGTAATTGCGCGAGAAGCTTCTAGAAGGTGGTGACTAAGGGGGTTTAGGTGGCATATACAATGAATGTGATTAGTGAGTCATATGGATGATTCATCCATGTCATTAATGCATCATAAATGCTTAATGACTCATGGAGATGAATCATCACTAGATATTATCAAGCATGGTTGTTAAATTGATTTATTTTCTTTTCTTGATAAAAATAAATGCTTGATATATATTATCATAACTCATTATTCTCACTTCATTATTATCTTCACCTTCTCTCTCCTCAAGCTCTCCCTCTTCAAACCCTAATCCTCCCCTCTCATGTGTTGAGTACAAGGATTAGTTAGACTAATTAAACCATAACCCTCACTCTATATCACCTAGCTTCTTTGATTAGCACTTAAAGAAAGTTAGTTGCCTCAAGTTTAGAGGCTTAGCTTGGAGTAAAGCTCTCGGGTGGATCGTCTACTACTTCGAGAAGGCCGAGGAGGAGGTGGAGTTCGTAAAGACGAAGGACACGGTTCTTTAGGTATAATCCCTTTACATAGTAGTTGTTAACTTCTATGTTTGATGTTAGTTATCGTTTAGCTTCGATTCTTGCGGTTAGTCGATGTTTAAGAAAAGAACAAGATCGTTTTTCATATTTCCGCCTCCCCGCAAGTCGTGGGGTGTTGTACATCGACTTTCATTTAATAGCCCAAAATGCCTTGTGCTCAATTTCTACTGGGAGGTGGCAAGCCTTCCCGTAAACAAGCCGGTATGGAGACATGCCAAGATCGGTCTTGTATGCAGTACGGAAAGCCCATAGTGCATCGATCAATTTTAGTGACCAATCTTTACGGTTATTAGAAACCGTTTTCTCTAAGATTTGCTTAATTTTTGATTCGAGACCTCGGCTTGCCCACATGTTTGGGGATGGTATGGCGTTGACAGCTTATGGGTGATAGAATATTTGCGCATTAAGGACTCAAAAGACCTATTGCAAAAGTGAGAACCATTATCACTTATTATCGCGCGAGGGTGCCCAAATCGAGAAAAGATGTGTTCTTTAAGAAATCGAACGACAACCTTGTTGTCATTCATTCGACTAGGCACAGCCTCGACCCACTTTGAAACATAGTCAACAGCCAAAAGAATATACACATTTCCAAAAGAGTTAGGAAATGGTCCCATGAAGTCTATACCCCAAACATCAAAAATATCTACAACCAAAATTGGTTGAAGTGGCATTTCGTTTCTCCGCGATATCCGGCCCAAGTGTTGGCACCGGGAGCAAGTCTTGCAGTATTCAAATGCATCCTTGAAGAGTCGTGGCCAATAAAAACCACACTGTAAAACTTTCTCGGCTGTCTTCTTTGGGCCAAAGTGCCCGCCACATGCTTGATCGTGGCAAAAAGACAGCACACTCTTAACCTCATTCTCAGGTACACACCGACGAATGATTTGGTCGGAACAGTATTTAAAAAGATAAGGTTCATCCCAGTAAAAATGCTTTACTTGGGACAAGAAGAGAAGTTTATCTTGTTTCGACCAATCTTTAGGTATCAAGCCGGTGGCTAAGTAGTTTACAATATCGGCGAACCATGGTTCGCAAGAAACGGTCAAGAGTTGCTCATCGGGAAAAACATCAGTGATTGGAAGCTCAAGTGTAGGCGAGGAAGGAAGTCGTGAAAGGTGATCGGCCACTACGTTTTCACATCCCTTTTTGTCCTTTATGACAAGGTCAAATTCTTGTAGCAAGAGGATCCAACGTATGAGCCTTGATTTAGCATCCTTCTTCGTAAAAAGGTGGCGAAGAGCTGAATGGTCAGTGTACAAAATAACTGGTGAGCCGATTAAATAAGGCCGAAATTTTTCAAGTGCAAACAGAACCGCTAAAAATTCTTTTTCTTTAGTTGTGTAGTTTAGTTGGGCCTCATTTAGTGTTCGGCTAGCGTAGTAAATTACATGCGGCATCTTGTTAATGTGCTGTCCAAGAACAGCACCAATGGCAAAATCTGATGCGTCGCACATAATTTCGAAAGGGTGCGTCCAGTCTGGAGATGAAAGAATGGGCGCAGAAATGAGAGAGTGTTTCAAAGACTCGAACGCTTCCATGCAAGTTGAGTCGAAAACAAATGTAGTGTCCTTGGCCAATAAGAGAGTCAAGGGTCTAGCAATCTTGCTATAGTCCTTGATGAACCGTCTATAAAAACCGGCATGGCCAAGGAAAGCTCGGATATCTTTGACGCATTTAGGAGGAGGAAGATTATAAATGACTTCGATTTTAGCTCTATCAACCTCTATGCCGTTTTGCGAGATGACATGTCCTAAGACAATGCCTTCTCGTACCATAAAGTGGCATTTCTCCCAATTCAAAGTTAGGTTCTTTTCCCTACAGCGGTTAAGAACTGCGTCAAGATGTCGTAAACACTCGTCGAAGGAGTCACCGAAAATGGAGAAATCGTCCATAAAGATTTCAAAAAACTTCTCCACCATGTCATAAAAGATCCCCATCATACACCGCTGAAATGTAGCGGGTGCATTGCATAACCCAAAGGGCATGCGACGATAAGCAAAAGTGCCAAAGGGACAAGTAAATGTGGTCTTGTCTTGATCCTCTTTGGCTATGGGGACTTGGTTATAACCGGAATAGCCATCTAAAAAGCAGTAGAACTCATGCCCCGCCAATCGTTCTAGCATTTGGTCAATGAAAGGTAAAGGAAAGCGGTCCTTCCTTGTCGCGGCATTGAGTTTTCGGTAGTCGATGCAAACTCGCCACCCAGTTTGGGTGCGAGTAGGAATTAACTCATTTACCTCATTGGTAATGACCGTGATTCCCGATTTCTTTAGCACGACATAAATGGGGCTAACCCATTGGCTATCCGAGATAGGGTAAATGATACCGCTATCAAGACATTTGACAATCTCCTTCTTGACCGCCTCTTTCATAATGGGGTTGAGGCGTCTTTGTGGATCCCTTACCGGCTTGGCATCATCCATCAAGTGTATATGATGTTCAACTATGAGGGGACTAATCCCCTTGATGTCTGCCATAGACCAGCCGAAAGCTTGCCGATTATTGTGTAAGACCGTTAAAAGAGCCTTCTCTTGCTCAAGAGCTAGAGAGGCCGATATGATAACTGGTAAGGTCTCATTCTCACCTAGATAAACATATTTTAGGTGCGACGGCAAAAGCTTTAGTTCGAGTTTAGGTAGTGAAACAATAGATGGTAACAATGGAGTAACTGTTTCAAACTCGAAGGATTCCATCAAAGGTTCAAATAGAGTGTACGCTACCGAGTCGGATGGTTCAACTAACTCATCCGAAAAAGCAAAAGACTCAAACTCGGGAGGAGAGTCTTCAAAATTATCTATAAAGGTGAAACACTCATAATCTTTGTCCGTCGTGAAAGCTTTGTCGGATTCTAGGAGGAACGCACTCGTGGCGTCAAAATTGCTGTGATCAAACATAAAATTTTCGAACTCACATTCCTCCTCCGCGATCTCATTGATCGAGCAAACATCAAGTACGCTAGAATTAGGCTCTCAAAGCTGACTTCCTAACTTGAAAATGTTGAGTTCAACTATCATATTGCCAAAAGATAGGTTCATTGAACCGTTACGACAGTTGATTACCGCGTTAGAAGTCGCGAGGAATGGTCGACCAAGTATCACCGGAATTTGATTACGGGGGTTAGCGACAGGTTGTGTATCCATAACAATAAAGTCAACGGGGAAAATGAAATCCCCTACTCTAATTAACACATCCTCCAACTCTCCCCTAGGATGGGTGATTGATCGGTCAGCCATTTGGAGAGTACAATGAGTGGGCTTAAGCTCTCCAACGCCTAATTGTTCGTACACCGAATAGGGTAGCAAATTGACACTAGCACCAAGATCTAATAGTGCTCTATTGATGTTCTTGTCCCCAATTGTGATCGAAATAGTAGGACAACCGGGGTCCTTGTGCTTTAGGGGTAAAGAATTGACAAGAGCATCACTAACAGCACTAGCCACAAAAACTTTCTTTGGTACTTGTGACTTCCTCTTTTTGGTGCATAAGTCCTTTAAGATTTTTGCATATGAAGGAACTTGTTGGATTGCATCCAAAAGAGGGATATTTATGCTAACCTGTTTGAACAACTCTACAATCTTCTCCATCTGTAGAGTTGGTTTATTGGATCTCAACCGATTTGGAAAATTCGTTGAGTCCAATTTTTGTGGATCAGATTGTTGAGTTGGAACGGAACCCCGTGTAGATGTGTTCGTGTTGTGAGAAGAGGGTCCGTTCGAGCTAGAAGAAGTAGACCCGTGTGAAGGGTGGAGAATAGGCTCTAACGACAAAGAAGAAGAAGAAGAAGAAGAAGAAGAAGGTGAAGAAGATGAAGAAGGACCACCGGCAGGGGTGTCATGGTTAATACCCACATTGTTTTGCAACACTTTTCCGGATGTCAACGTGGTCACAACATTTACGTTATGATTCTGCTGTTCATATGCAACATGTGCGTGACCGGGGTTTAGAAGTGGTTGAGGCGGAAGCTTTCCTTTCTCTCGCTCTTTCAACGTAGAATTGAGTTGTGCAATTTTTGCCTCAATAGATTTGATGCTTTGATCGTGTGAGGCACTCTTTTGCACCAAATATTGAATAGAAGTCTCTAATCTTGCTGTAGATTGTATAGATTGCTTTAGGAAAGCCTCTAGACTTCTTTCGAGTGAGCTAACCTTGTCATTATTAGGTTGAACAAAATTGTATGGTGGGTAAGAAGTGTTAGGCACAAAATTGTTCACTTGATTAGGGTAAGGTTGCTGTTGGAAAGGTTGTTGAAATTGAGTTTGTGGAGGTGCTTGTTGTTGTGGAGGAGGAGGCCTTTGAAAATTGTTATTTCCTTGGAATTGTTGATTTTGGTTCCAAGCGAAATTTGGGTGGCTCTTCCATCCCAGATTGTATGTTGAAGAATATGGATCGTTTCTTTGTCGTTGCTGAAAGGCAGCATTGACTTGATCATGTCCTTGAGTAGATGCAGTGTAAGGACATTCTTCTGTGAGATGTGATGGATCTGAACAACAAGCACAAACAGTTCGTGGAGGCACAACAGGGGCAGGAGAAGGTGCTGAGATTTTGGTCTCAAGCGCTTCTAGTTTTTTCGTAAGAGCGGCCATCTCGGCCTTCATTGCAATCGACATCTCTACTTGATGTATGCCTGCCCTAGGTTGACCAATAGAAGAAGATGATGATGTGGTCTTGGTGCTCTCCCACTGAATTGTTTGTTCACTAAGATCCTCAAGAAACTGCCACGCTTCCTCACTAGACTTGGATAGAAAGTGACCTTGACAAATGGTTTCTAGCAACTGCTTCGTTGCCGGGTTCAATCCCTCGTATAATGTTTGGCAAAGTTGCCAACTTTCGATCCCATGGTGAGGGCATTGAACGAGTAGGTCTTTGAATCTTTCGGAAGGTTGCTGTGAAAATTGTATAATCTCATTACGGATTCTAGCAGTTTTGTGATGAGGATAGAACTTTTTAGGAAAAGCTTTCACAAACTCGTCCCAATTTCTAATTGAATGTGATGCGGTGCTGTATAGCCACTTCTCGGCTAGGTCACATAAGGTGAAATGAATGACCCTTAGCCTTATAGCGTCATCACTTAATTGGGTCGTTTTCATCATAGCGCAAACGTTTTGGAATTTATTGATAAAGATATATGCATCTTCGGATTCCAAACCATGAAACTTAGGCAGCATATTGATGAAGTGGGGTTTGATCTCAAAATTGTCCCTATTTGCCGGTGGTGGTGAAAGACAGGTAGGTAAAGAAGTGCGGACAGGGTAGAAGAGATCCTGGAGCGCGACTCGTGTGGGCGCTTCAATAGGCGGGTGATTCGGGTTATTCGCACCTAACGGAGGTGGAATCATTCCCGTCGGTAAGGTGTTGTTAGGATTGTATCCCGACATACCTTCGGAAGAAGAATGTGATGGTGAAAGTGAAGAAGTGGACAGGATTTCGACTTCGTAGTCGAAAGGTTCGTCGGTCGGTACCAACGAAACACGGACTAATCGGGCGCTAGGGTCCCTAGTCCAAC
Source organism: Agapanthus africanus (assembly GCA_030015575.1). Lineage (NCBI taxonomy): Eukaryota > Viridiplantae > Streptophyta > Magnoliopsida > Asparagales > Amaryllidaceae > Agapanthus > Agapanthus africanus. The sequence goes on along the minus strand of CM057338.1, from coordinate 778,336,438 downwards.
CGGACATACACTAAAAGGGTTAGTATAGTCGAAAGATGAAAGACAGAATGTGGAGGAAAGAGAACGTCAATGAGAAGAAGTGGTGTAAGTGAGTGCAAAGATTCTTTTAGCGACAAGTTGCATGTTTTGAAAAGATTTTTTTTCTTTTACCCTTTTTTGTATGTGTGCTTTTGCAAAAAAGATTTTTGAAAAGAGACTTGTGACACAAATGCAATTAACTACACATGCACAGTCAGGCCTAGATCTAGGGTCACCTAGGTCAGCTAGACAGCTCCTAACTGTTCCAAAGGGCTAGAAATAGGACCTCAAACCGCCTCTTCACCGCCAATTGCGGCCAGGTAAGTGGGAAGGAACCATGCTGTGGGCCTAATTAAAAACCACTAGCCTTGACACACTTGCCTAGGCACCGCAAAGTCAGGTTAGGATAAACGGCCGATGCCTATACTAGTCCTCTGTTCTATTGAGCGCGACGTCCTTAGGGCTGAGTCTAATATTTTTTAATTTAGAGTGGTCAATGCAAATGCTTTAAGTGATTTCTGGGGTCCTAGGAAGGGTGATGAAATCCCCACCCAATCTGAATTGGTCAATAGCCCCTTAAAGTCAGATTAAAGTATGCAAAGCAGTAAATCACTTGCAATCAATTTGCTATTTAGCGCGGCGCAAAGAATCCTGCAGAAAATCAATTATTGGAAGGGGGAAGAAGATTTTTAGCGCAAAGAATCCTGCAAAAGATTTGGCAAAAGATATATGGGGATTTGCAGAGAAAGGAAAGAGGAATCAAACAGAGCAATTTTCATGCAGAGATCCTCACAGGGAGCCACGGAATCGCGGTCTTACGTAGGCAAAAGCCGCGGAATCGCGGTCAGTTGGAGAGATCGTCTTCTGAAAATAATTCTGTAGCTCCTCAGTTCCAATCTTCTGATGTACCTTTTCTGTTTCTCCCTCAGAATATTTCCAGATCCGTTAAACATGCAAAGATTCACAAAGAAAACCCTTCAAACAATAAAAGATGATAGAATTTTTTTTATTTTTGATTTTTTCAGATTTTTAAGATTTTTTTTATATTTTATATTAACCCGAAATTACGAAAAGGAAATTTTACGCCATCCCCGGCAACGGCGCCATTTGATTGATAGATGTTTTATCGATCAAAAATATTTACCGCAATTAAGAACGGCGTCGCATGAAGCTAGCCGGTGAATACGGGTCGGTCCACAGGGATGTGTAAATCTCCTTTAAGTTCTTACGAGTTAATTCCAAATGATGTTGGGTCTTATAATTAAACCTAAAAATTGAAGTTGTATGATACTAGGATTAGAAACTTGCTAGGATTAGGTTTAGGAAAAATTTGGTAAACAAAGATCTACATCTCTTTCCATTGCCTTTAATTAAATATATCATATTAGTGTTATGGTAAATCTTAACAAAGGGGATTAGGATGATTGGGAAGATTGATTCTCCCTCTAGATCCTTGTCCTTCCTTTCTTAATCTTTACCCTAACCTCCATGGAAAACCTTAAAATCCGGGCCTTTAGACTACGGAATCACCGTTATCTCGAGGGTAGAGTGCCTTAGGGAGCGGAATAAGAAGGTATGCATGGAGTTCTAATGTTCATAAAAGATTGGCAACGAAAAGAGATGAGAGATCTTCATCTCTCAAATACTTCCCTATTCCTAACCCTAACAAGCGAGGAAACTACTCGCTCATTGAGGGGATAAAGAAAGACATGATTTTATTAAAGAGAAGAAACATCTATTGCAAGTTAATAAAATTTCAAACTAAATTAAACTAAGGCAAGAAAATAGTTTACCAGGGCAGATATGAAAAACTATAATTAGGGCAAGAAAAATAACCTACTTACGATTGATGCGCTCTAACTTCAAGAAAACAGAATTTTATTCATGAATAGAGGCATAAGAAAATACAAGGTTTTGGGTTCTATTTATAGGACATAGAAACCCTAGGTTTACAATTGCTCCGCATGTCTACAATTACAAATATACCCCCAGAAAATCTTTCCATAGCCGAATCAACATTATGGTAAAATTTTATTTGAATGAAGGCTTCACATGGCCGCGGAACCGCGGCATTAGGGCGCTTGGGCCGCGGTTCCGCGGCCCAATGGTGAGATCTCCTGATAATTTTTCTGGGCTTTCTTTAGGTTTCTTTGGGCTCTTTATTTTTTTATTTTTTTCTTCATTTGGGCTTCTACAGTGATTCCAGATCTTCAGTGAACACTTTGCAATGGATTTTTAACCGTTTGCCTTAACAATTTGGTCCTTGCGTTGCCTTGTTGATTGTGAACTGTTCTTCGTCTCGGCTTTACTAAGATCCTCCTATTTGTTGGTCAAAAATCCTTCTTTTGTGTCGTCTTTTGTGCTTTTCACTGTTTTTGCTCCCAGAACCCGTAACCTATGACATGTAGCAGACATGGGTCAAAAGTACCTGTTTTTATTCTTAAATGCATAAGAATGGGGGATATAAAATGCAATATTATGTCATGAACAGCCTCCTACATCTTGGGGATTAATATCTATAGAGATAGATCAAAACGGATACTGGGATTGTCCCAATCCAGGTATATTGACACCATACTAAAAAGGTTTAGTATGGAAGACTCCAAGCGTAGGAATTTACCCACGATCTCTGGACTCACTCTCTCCAAAGAGATGTCTCCCAAGACTGATTTGGAGAGAGCTCGCATGCAAGGGATACCTTATGCTTCGGTAGTAGGCTCTATCATGTACGCAATGCTATGTACCAGACCCGATGTAGCATACTCACTAAGTGTAGTGAGTATGTATCAAGCAGATCCTGGAGAGAGTCACTGGACAGCTGTGAAGAACATTCTTAAGTACTTGAGAAGGACTAAAGAGATGTTCTTGGTGTATGGTAACGGAGAACTCCAAGTGGAGTCCTTTACCGATTCGAGCTTCCAGAGTGATAAGGATGACTCAAAGTCGCACTCGGGATTTGTCTTTACCCTCAATGGAGGTGCGGTTTGTTGGAAGAGTTCCATACAGGAAACTGTGGCAGACTCGACGATGGAGGCTGAATACATCGCTGCCGACGATGCTGCCAAAGAGGCTGTCTGGATGAAGAAGTTCATAAACGAACTTGGAGTGGTTCCTGTTTACCGCCGAAAACCGGGAAGACGAACGTCTTGCTTGAATCTAGGGGCAGATGCTAATTGGTGCTATCCATCCACCTCTCCGAAGATGCCAAGTTGATTTATGACACCATGTATCGAAGGTTTAAACGGATGCGGCCGATATAGCAAACTTCGTCAGATTCCCCCTTGTTGAGGGGTTTTTGATTGTGGGGACGCTCTTCCCTGCAGGCGCAAGCCCCTGCAGTTAATTACGCTACCGCATCGCCGTAACAACTTTCTCCTTCTCCAGATGGTCACTTCGTGTCGTGGGTATTTGTTTTTTTTTTGGTTGCCCGTGGATTGTATACGGAGACTAATTTATGTTGTCGCCCGTAGGGCATGGATTAGTCCAAATCCGTATCTTCTTAGATTTGGGTTTGGGGTTGTGTTTAAGGATACGTTAGTCTTACTTTAGACTAAGATTAACTTAAACGTTTGTTAAGGATACGTTAGTCTAATTTTAGACTAAGATCAACTTAACGGGATCATTTAGATCCAACAAAAGGGCATTTGGACTCTATTGTTTAGTTTAGGGACATTGCGGTCAGTTAGTTTAAGGACATTACGGTCCAATGTTAGTTTAAGGACATTACGGTCCATCAGTAGTTTAAGGACATCTCAGTCCAGGTTAAGGACATCATAGTCCGTGGGTTTAAAGGGACCCCACAGTCCAGTTTAAAGACATCGTAGTCTATGAAGTTTAAGGACATCGTAGTCCGTGAGTTTAAGGACCCCACAGTCCATAGTTTAAAGGCATTGTAGTCTATGAAGTTTAAGAACATCGTAGTCCATGAAGTTTAACGACATCGTAGTCCATGAGTTTAAGGACCCCACAGTCCGTAGAAATGTGTGGTTATCGGGACCCGTCACCTCTCTGAAGACGTTGAAGGATTACAACAACAGATATCAGAGGAGTAAAGAGATATACTCTTGAACCGATGTGAGTTGGTTGAAAGAGCAGATGGGCTCGGTTAAATATAAGTTAAGGACTTATGGCCAGAATTGGGCTAAGTCCAATTAAAATGTTTAACATTTTATTGTTCTGGCTATTGAGCCTTTATTTGGGCTCGGCCCTTTTAATAATGCTAAGCATTGGGTTCTGACATCTTTTGTCTTGTATTGAATGCATAGCATTCATCAGAACAATGTATGTTCTGACAATACGCCACGTGGCGCGCCAGGCGCTTTGCACCATTCGTCGGGTAGCGCACACAAAGATGACGCGCGTCGCGCTTAGCGCTAAGCGCTAGTTTATGAGCGCTTTGCGCGGATTTAATGGTGCACCAGTGAGTGACATGTAGCGCGCTTGGCGCTGAGCGCCAGCCCATGAGCGCAGTGCTCTGTTTCAGAAGCACAAAGCGCAAGCTGTGTCTGTGTTTGACACGTGGCATGTTTTGGCACTGAGCACCGGTCCAATGAGCACAAAAGCGCAGTTCATGAGTGCAAGGCACTTTTCAGTTGCGCAAAGCGCATCTGATCAAATTTATTATCAGAGAACAAATTTATGTTCTTCTTTTAAAGGAGGCCTTGCCTCAAGGTTTAAGAACAAAAATTTCTTATTTATAAAAAAGGGCACTGCCGTTGTAGATCAAGGATCTATGAATTAAGTGAATACTTATTTCTAGTTTTTATAATAAGATCTCTGATCTCTTTTTTTTATCAAAGACCTTGGTCTTTTGTAGATCTATGAACTTTTTTAGAAGATAGTTCTTCTTTTATGAGATGATTTCATCTCTGTGTTCAAGAATCATGTCCTTTACCTTGAAGAAGTGATCTTCTTTTACTAAAAGCTTGCTTTTCTTTCTCTTTGAGTTTTTTCTCAAAGTTTGCAGAGGGTTTTTCTATCTCAGACTTGAAGTCTTGGAGCCTTTATATAGGGCAAATTGATTTGATAAATCAGTTAAAGAGATCTTTCTCTGATTGATTCGGAGATATTTCCCACCGTTGGATCTTTGATCCTAGGGCTTCTGTTTTACAGAAGGCAATTTTCTTATTTTTAACAAAATTAGAAAGATCTTTCCATAACAGAATTTTGATTCTGATTAATTAATAATTTATTATTATTAGATCTTTTGATCTAACGGTGGGGAATTTTTAATTCCAGCGCTGGCGCACCTTGCGCTAACGCACCTACGTTTGACACGTGGCGTGCAGCGCAACTGCGCTGCGCATCCGTGTTTGACACATGGCGCACAGCGCAGAGCACCAGATCTGAAGCGTTGCTTCAAATTTTTTTGATTTTTGGAATTTCAATAAAGAGTTTTGCTCTGATTGGAGGAAACAGAAGCGTCGCTTCATTTCAAATCTTAGAATTTGAACAGAGCTTTGCTCTGATTGGGAAACAAATGCCCTCCGCCCACCATTGCGCTTACTTGGCCTATACGTGAGTGCGGCGGTGGTAGCATCTCAGTTGTTGGATCAACATTTGGAAGTTGAAACGACTCTCAATGCCTATAAATAGGACCTTTGGTCCCTTAGATGATTTTCATCTTCTTCTTGAGAATCATCTCTTCTTCAGAGCATTGCTCTCCTGTTTAGGAACCTTTTAAGAGTCAAAACTCTGTTAAAGCCTACATAAAGTTTAAAACTTTCAATAAATTAGGGTTTTACCCATTAACAGAGCCTTGCTCTTTGTACATCTTTGATCTAAAGAAGACCCATTTAGGGTTTCATTAACAGAGCTTTGCTCTTTTGAATCATGTTGATTTGTTAATCTTTGATGAAGAACTCTTAAGAGTTTTACTCATGGATATTAAATTTATTAAAAGCTTTGCTTTTAAGGCTCCTGATGGGTTACTTCATCTTCCTCGCAGAGCATGGCTCTTAGAATCTTGGGGAATTTCTTTAAATTCTTTTCATAATTAACTTTGACAGGTGTCACTCCTGTCTGCGGAGCATTGCTCTCAAGGAGTTTAACTCCTAGACCCGAGGGGTCGCTCATTAAATGAGATTTCCCCCCTTTTCTTTAGAATCTCTCTCAAATTCAAATTTGTTAGGTGTCATAATTAGAATTTGTTTTCTCCATGGGGATATCAAGAGTCGTTTAAATTCCCGTGCCTGTTTTGTTTTCCCTCATTACTAATCTTTTAATGATGTTTCTTTTCAGGCACTATGGCTGTTCATTTATACAGTCTGAATGAGTTCATTACCTATGAGGATATCCGCGTACAGGGCCATTGACAAAACCAAGAGTTTACAGATGCCCAATGTGCGGAGATTATGGGTTGTCTGTATGCACGCATCAGTTGGCTGCTTCCTCGCCATTCCGCTCTCTTGAAAATCGTAGTGGGAGCAATTTGGAGAGCACTTCCAGGGTTTCACGAGGCCATGCCGCTTAATGCGCTGGATGATACCGAAAACAAGGTGCATTCAGTGTTCCTGTCGGGGTTGATCTCGAAGAAGCGGCGAGATAACCTCACTGATATTCTGCATCAAACTTTTCAACAGACGACGATAATCGCTTATCGAAGGGAGGGGGACATCGCCGAGGATCTCGACACTCGTGAGCACGAGAGGATGCACACGAGAATGATCAGAAAGGCCAGAAAGATTCTAGACGGCCTTACTTTCAAATTCCTCCATCCATGCCCTGGATCTGAGGTTTTACCATTGTAATCATCTTGATGATGTTTTCGTTTACTGCTTTCATGATTGTAAAAACTTTTTTGAAGTATGAATGGCAAATTCCTCATTTCAGCGTGTTTTATTTTACGTACTAAATCTTTTGCACATTTGTGAATGGGTATGCTTCGCGCACTTAATCAAATGCGAATCAAATATTCTCCTTGTCGCTTTCTTCTTTCTTTTGTTATCAGCATGTCACCTTAGCAAACATAGCCGGCAGATGATAGAGTGAGCATCTTGTCTTGGCTTCTTAGAGGGGTAGTGATGGCTTAGGAAGCAGGTTCAGATCTGTTACCTAAGACTTTTCAACTTTATGAGCCGTGAGGGTCTCATAAAGACTTTTCTCCCTACGAGTCGAGAGGATCTCGTAGGTGTGTTTTCTCCTTATGAATCGTGAGGATTCCTAAGTGTGTTTTCCCTTATAAGTCATAAGGATCTTATAAGAGAGTTTTCTTCCTTACGAATCGAGAGGACCCGTAAGTGTTTAGTGGGATAGACATGTAGATGACGTATTTCCGAAACGGGGTCATATGGATGACGTATTTCCGTGATGGGGTCATATGGATGACGTATTTCCCGACGGGGTCATGTGGATGACGTATTTCCCGACGGGGTCATGTGGATGACGTATTTCCGAACGGGGTCATGTGGATGACGTATTTCCGAATGGGGTCATGTGGATGACGTAGTGTCTGTTGTAATAAGACGAATATCGAAGTGGTCTCCAGGTTGTCTGTGAGCCGTTGAGATATGGCTTCTTCTTCTGATGGAGCCTGGGAGGGAAGGCATGATTCCTTCTTTGTTTGTGCCCCTGGATTGTGTACAGGGATTGATGTAATATCATCTGTAGGACATAAATTTTATATGTTTTTTATTTCCGCGATGCTCTACCATTTCAGCTTTTATATCGCGAAGGTCGCGACTGCCAATCATTTCGGCTATTTTTCGCGGTGCCAAATCATTTCGGCTATTTATTTTATTTTTACTCGCTGCTTTTTGTTGCGAGTTGCCCAATCATTTCGGCTATTTTGCATGCATATATTTTTACTTGCTGATTTTGTTGCAAGTTGCCCCATCATTTCGGCTATTTCGTATGCATGTGTGGCTCGCTAGCTTCTCGCTGCAAGCCTGGAATTAGACACCGATTTCGGCATCAGCACCGCTACAACTGGGATATTGCCAGGAGCGAATCATCATTTGCCTCTGTCGATGTCGAACAAAGGTGGCTTAGTAGACAGGGTTAGGATCCTGTCGACTAAGGCTTTGATTTCATGAGCCGTAAGGGTCTCATAAAGGTATTTCTCCCTGCGAGTCGTGAGGATCTCGTAGGCGTATTTTCTCCTTAGGAATCGTGAGGATTCCTAAGTGTATGGTCTCTTATAAGTCGGAAGGATCTTACATGAGTGTTTTCTCCTTATAAGTCGGAAGGATCTTACATGAGTGTTTTCTCCTTATAAGTCGAAAGGACTTATAAGGGTTGTTCACCGGGTAGACATATCCCTAGTCACGGATGCGACTCTGTTAGGGAAATGTTTATTCGCGCCCGTGGATTATATACAAGGGTCAGCATTGAGCCGCTTGTAGGGCATCATCGGAGGTTGTGCTGGCTGCTTAAGAACAGGTTGTGGAATCTTATGAGCCGTGAGGGTCTCATAAAAGGGTTCTCCTTACGAGTCGTGAGGATCTCGCAAGTGTAATTTCTCCCTAGGGATCGTGGGGATCCCTAAGTGTGTTGCTCCCTTGTGAGTCGTAAGGATCTCACGCAAGTGGTTTCTCCTTACAAAGTCGATAGGACCTTGCAAGTGTCTTTTAATGAGATTGCACCCTTTCGGGTTTTCACAAAACTCGCCGGTAGCCCTGCTGTTTTTACTCACGGAGCCCTTTCGGGTTTTCATCCGTGCCCATTTTGCTTATGGACATACCGTTTTCTTTTCTTTTTTTATTCTAACGAGGTTGCGCCCTTTCGGGTTTTCACAAAACTCGCCGGTAGCCCTGCTGTTTTTACTCACGGGGCCCTTTCGGGTTTTCATCAGTGCCCATTTGCTTATGGACATACCGTTTTCTTTTTTCTCTTTTTTTTAATCTTTTTTTCTTGTATCAGCTTTGGGATGCTACAATCCACCGTAGTTTATCGACATCTCAGTCAACGGCTAGTTTTAGGACATGGTGGTCCATTATTAGTTTTAAAGACGTTTCGGTCCGTTGTTAGTTTGGACGTTTCGGTCCGTTGTTAGTTTAAGGACGTTCGGTCCGTCTTTAGTTTAATGACGTTTCGGTCCACTGTTAGTTTAAGGAGTTTCGGTCCGTTGTTAATTTAAGGACGTTTCGGTCCGTCATTAGTTTAAGGATGTTTCAGTCCATTAGCCGGCTACTACTTATAGAGTTTGGGCTTAGAAAGATAGCGAGCGGACATAGTCATCGTCATCTATCATTGACCTAGGCCGTGACTCATCAGGCGTAGTATTTCTTTAAGAAGCGACCATTTATTGGCCTGAAGGACCTTTTGCCATGCATGTCCATAAGTAGATAGGCCCCACCCTGGTAGACCTTGTCTGTGATATACGGGCTTTAATAGTTTGGCTCGAATTTCCCCCGCTTGGCACGATTGGGGATCATAGGTCTTTTGACCACTAGCACGAGTTTGCCTTGGCGGAATGTTCTCGGCCTAGTTAATCTTTCGTATGAGCGCGTCATCTTTGCTTTGTAAGCCTCCAGATTTTGTTGCGCCATGAGCCGAGTTTCATCAAGGGCATCGAGCTCCTCAAGCCGGAGGTAAGCATTCTCTTCGTCTGTTAACTCGTAGTGAACTTCCACTCATAGAGAGGGTAGCTCTATCTCGAGGGGAAGTACCGCCTCTGTACCGAATACCAATGCATACGGCGTTGTGTTCGTGGCCATTTTGAACGTAGTTCGATATGCCCAGAGAGCTTCATGCAGTCTCTCGTGCCAGTCCTTCTTATTTTGGGACACCGTCTTTTTCACGATCTTCGTCAAGGTCTTATTAAAAGCCTCAGCTAGACCGTTAGCTCGAGGATTATAGACTAAAGAATATCTCCAGTCTATGTTATGTTGTTGTGCGAAGCAACTGATCTTGTGGCTTCTGTAGGCTGGCCCGTTATCGGAGATGATCCGTCGCAGAGTTCCAAACCGATAAATGACGTGTGTCTTAAAGAAATGAAGGATATTCTCCGTTTTCACTTCCCTCGGCAGTACTGCTTCTGTCCACTTGGAGAAGTAATCAATTGTCGCCAAAATGAATCGATGTCCTCTGGACGATGCTGGTTCGATGGGGCCAATTATGTCAGTTCCCCAGATTTCGAACGACCAGCTAGCCACCATTGGATGTAGTGGATTGTTAGTTGTATGTATGCCCTAGAGGCCAGTATTGTACAGATTATGTATATTATATTGGATGCTTGGACATATATAGAGATGACTTTCTTGCTGGACATATATAGAGATGACTTTCTTGCTCGACATGATAGTATGCTATCTGGTTGCTCTTTATCTTAACATGTACACTAGTCTCTTTATACTGTCTTATAGTTACATGTTGGTAAAGCCCTTAGGATTTGTACTTGACTACCTGGACTATGATGCAGATCATACTAGTGGGGACATGGTAGTCCATAAGTACATCCTTCAAGGTCCCTAGTCGTGGGTGTATCGAGATGGGGCATCGATATACCAGAGTAGACTAGCGTATACGCTTCTCGACCCATGAGATGGGCGATGGATGATCCCATATCCATTGGTGTTTGACATCAGAGATGGTGTACGGGTGCTCAGTGGTGACTGGGTACACTGGACGGACTCGCCGAGAACTCCCAGATGGTATTATACCTCACGTCAGATGGCAGTTCTCAGGTGACACTTGTAAAGGTTAGTCTGTAGACCCGAGATCGTCATAGAGTCTTGTGTGATTCCCACTGTGCTTTGATCTCCACCTTACCACGTCCATGAGGGCGTGCAAAACGGTGGTCTTTGGGTACAGTCCCGAGTCACATGGAGGAAATGAGCGATAGGAGGGGTTTCGTCTCTCCCGGTATTGGGAGTTGATGTTGCGCTGTGCTCGATTGGCCGCAACAGGGAAGTCCCTGGCCAGGGCTGATCAGAGATTTGCTGGTAAGTGTTACCAGTAGTTTCTCGACCCGTTACGAGCCTCACATCGGCACGACTTATCGGGTTATTGGGGTCTGACGTTTACCACCCCTAGACTTGATATGCGACGTATTAGACGAAGAGACCGGACTGTACGGTAAGTGTTACTGGTCGGATTCGCAGGAGTGTGAGCGGGCTAGCTCGTCGATCTTCTGATCTCTCAATACCCGGGTGGCCGTTACGTTTAGCAGACCGCTTGCGGCTTGTGGGTGCTTGATATGATCATCATCTGCTACCGGCGTATTGACGAGTCTTTAAAGTCCTACACAGAGGTTTCCTGGTTCAAGCGAAACGAAATAGGAGCGTATATGAGATATGTGCAGGACCGAGAATAATGCGTGTATGTGATACCGCATTTCATTCTCGCGATAAATGTTTCGATTGGTTATATTTGATATGACCTAGTTATCGAATCATTGATTCGATAAATCGATACATTGAATACTAGTCGGTTATGTGCGACATGACCGGATCATTGAATCAAATGTTGATTTAATGATTTAATGTATAATTATATATTTGATATATTACTTTGCATTAACTAGTATTGGTTCACTTTATACGGATTTTCTCACTTGATGCACATAGTATATGTGATATGCTTTTGTGCACCTTTTTGTATCAAGTTTGATGATACTTGATCATTTAGTTAAGTATATAGAATTAATCCATGGTTAATTTGATAATTAGGGTTTTGCATATTCATTTATTTATTTATTTGTTTATTTATTCTTTTGGAAAAGATAAAGATAAGAATGGTGGCTTTCTTTGTCATTAGTTGAAGCTTCATGAAGCCTTGACTTTTGTAACCATCCTTATCTTCATGCTTAACCCTAACCCATCCAAGTGACCATGGTTAATTCTCTACACTTAACCCTACTTTAAGTTATGATAAGTATTTGATTTTCTATTTCTTTTTAATAGAACTTATCATAACTATCTTCATCTTCTTCTTCTTCAAGCTTGCTACTTTAATGGCAACTTGAACAAAAGTGAGTAAAATCCAATTCCAAAGAGAACCCACCTCCTATTTCTTCACCCTCTACCTCTTGCCAAGTTGTTTTGGGTGTTTACTTCACAAGTTTCACAAGTTTGTGAAGTCGGAGCTTGAACTTGCGATGCCTCGAGGTAGATCGTCTTTGACACAAAGCCGACGACCTAGCTTGCCCGTTTCTCCGATGAAGCCAAAGTTCGAGTTTGGGAATCGAGATGGACAGCGAGAGGATGCCTTCGTGGAGCCAAGGAAGAGGATTACCGGATCTACAAAGGTTGTAGCATCTAACCTATAGTTAATTTGTTAACTAGTTTTATATTTCGCCTAGACATCTAGCTACGATCCGTTAACTAGGGTTTCTCGGCACCATATTTTTTTAAATTTGGCATGTTCGATGCCTTGTGAGACCTCTATAGGGTGCCTAGGAACCTTTCACGGATTTGGATGCTGATGGATAAAGTCTCCATGAATCTCGCATGAATGGCACTGCAGGGTTACTAGGCACACGCACAAGGGTCAATAAGGCATCAACCATGCCCGATTTAAAATTTAGCCGTGCCAAACAACCCTAAACCAAGATCTTAGACTAGAGATTAGGCGAAACAAAACATGTTAAACACTTTAACATCTAATAGTTTGGGATTACAACCTTTGTAGTCTGGTCCTTCACTTCATAAGCTCCGTGTTGTGGTCTCTTCGCTGCGATCATCAAGTTCCGGACTCTCGAGAGGCTCCACGAAGAGAAAGATGCAAGCTTGCTTCCGATCTTCGATAACAAAGATGATCTACCTTGAAGTTTCATTAACACAAGCTCTCACTCACTAAATGAAGTGAACACCGTACTCTAAATGGCTAGGATAGATTAGGATGATGAAGTAGGATTTTATCTCTCATTTGTTTTCTTAATCTCACTCATTTTCATCACTAAGCAAAAAGCTAGAAAGCTTTTACATCAAGGAAGAAGAAGAAAAAGAATAGTAATCCTATTGTGATGAATAATGAAAGTGGTCATATCATTACAAAAGCAACCATGGTTAAGTCAAGAAAAGACTTAACCATTGTAGAGATCAAACCATGGTTAAGGATGTGGGTTGGGTTAAGTAAATATCTTGCAAAATATCTTTGCAAAAACAAAAAGAAAACCTTCTAGAAGGTTCAAGAAAGAACTAACCCAAATCAAACCCTAACCTTGTTTAATTTCCACTAAACATATTGCATTAGTAATCATATCATGTTACAATATTATATATCACATATACAATATTTATTGTAACAAAATAAAATAATACAATTAACATATATCACATATATATCAATGTATTACCCGAGTGAGAAAAAGAATCATTTAGTGAGCTTATATCAGTTAATGTAACTTAATATAACAAATATATAATTATACATTAAATTATCGAATCAACACTTGACCCGATAATCCGGTTATTTCACAAATAACCGACTAATATAATCTGTATCAGTTCATCGAATCAACACTTGATCCGATGACCCGGCTATATCATATATACCCGGCCGATATCTCATATCGCGAGAATCTAATACGGTATCACATACACGTATTATTCTCGGTCCCGCACATATCACATATGTGCTCCTTCTCCGTTTTTCCTGATCCAGGAAAGCTCTGTGTAGGACTCTAAAGAATTGTCAATACGCCGGCAGTAGGTGATGATCATATCAAACACCCACAAGCTGCAAGCGGTCAGCTAAACGTAACAGCCACCTAGGTATTGAGCGCTCAGAAGATCAACAAGCAATCCTGTATATTCTCCTGTGAATCCAGTCAGTAACACTCCCGTACAGTCCAGTCTCGTCGTCTGATATGTCCCATATCTCGCCTAGGGGTGGTAAACGTCAGACCCCAGTAGCTTGATAAGTCGTGTCGATATGAGCTCTACAATAGTTTGAGAAACTACTGATAACACTTACCAGTAAATCTCAGCAACCCTGGCCAGGGATTTCCAGTTATTGCCAATCGAACACAGCACAACATCAACTCCCTATACCGGGAGAGACAAATCCCCTCCTATCGCTCATTGCCTCCATGTGATTCGGAACTGTATCCAAAAGCCACCTTTTGGCACGCCCTCTTGGACGTGGTATGATGGAAATCAAAGCACAGTGGGAATCACACAAGACTCTATGACGATCTCAGGTCAACAGACTACTCTGTACCAGTGTCACCGGAGAACTGCCATCTAACGTGAGGTATAATACCATCTGGGAGTTCTCAGCGAGTCCATCCAGTGTACCCAGTCTCTAGTGAGCACCCGTACACCATCCTTGATGTCAAACACCGATGGATATGGGATCATCCATCGCCCATCATATGGGTCAAGATGCATATACGCTAGTCTACTCTGGTGTATCGATGCCCTGTCTCAATACACCCTCGACTAGGAACAGTTATAGGATGTACTCGTCGATTACCGTAGCCCCACTAGTATGATCTCATCATAGTCCCAGTAGTCGAGTACACATCCTAAGGGCTTTATCAACAAGTAACATAGAGACAATCAGAGTACATGTTAAGATAAAGTACAACCAGATAGCATACTATCATGTCGAGCGAGAAAGTCCTCCCTATATACGTCCAAACATCCACTACAATATACATTGTATGTACAGTAATGGCCTCTAGGGCATACATATAACTAACAATCTCCCACTTGCACTAGGGCCATCTGGTGTGGTATCGCATACCCAACAATCAGCTGTGGTTGAAGTATCTCATAAAAGTCTCTACTGGGAAATAGGCCTTTGTGAGTGGATCCACGTTGTTGTCCTCTGTGTCTACTCTCCTAACCTCGATCTCCCTGGAGATCAACCATCTCCATTATCAGGTGATACTGCCTAAGAATTATATCTGGATTTCTGATGGGACGGGGGTTCCTTGGCATAAGCCACAACTCCATTGTCACACAATGGTAGGAACGAAGTTCATCTCATGAACTTATATCTATCCAGACTGCCTCTTTGGTAGTATCCTTGGTAATGATGTACCTTGCCTTTAATCGTCTAGTAAGTCACGGTATCTAGCTTGGAACTCTTCCAACATACTGTCCATCCACTGAGGGTAAAGACAATGCCTGCGACTGACATTCAATCGTTCTTACCACCCTGGAACCTGAAAGTGCACGGTGGCGCCCCGGCCGTCAATCCGACGCCGGAATGCGGAAGCGAAAAACTTTGCAAACTAGCAAACCGGCACCACCGCGCACTATAAACCCGGATCGTGCCATTAAACTAGTCCTAGCTATCTAGAGAGAGGTAAAGAGATATACCGAGTGATCCGAGTCCTCCGGTCTTCTCGTCGTCGTCCCGATCTCCCGCGGAATGTCCGGTCTCCACCTCCTCGCCGGAAGGGCACCACGTCGCCGGCTTCTTTTACGGGCTCCCGTCTCTGGTCCGAGGCAACTCGGGCACGAAGTTGGCGAGTCGACGTGCCCAAGATTTGCTGTAGAATACGTGTAGTGCTCTATGTCTCATTTGGGGTTGTGGAAGTTGCCTTTTTGTGGAGGGATGAAGTAGTGAACCTTTTTCATGGCTTGGGGAAATTTTAGCATGCAAATGAGAAGCAAAGAACCCCTTGCAAAATTTGGACAGCCCCCATGAGGGAATGGCCGGCCACACATGTGAATGGGGGGAGAGAGAGCAAAGACAAGGGGGGTGGGTAAGCAATAATGCTAGAATGTTATCATGAGGAATAATGATAACCCAAAAACTCATACCAAAAACCCAACACTCAACCATCAAAACAAAAGTCAAGCAATAATGGATTAATCAAGTCAATGGATGGTGCACCCATCATGAAAACCATCATGATGCAACAAAATGCAAAGAACACCCTCCACAAATGCTTATTTGCACACATGCAAATAAGCCCTTCTCCACCAATCTTCGGCCAATGAAAGATACAAAGAAATATGGCCGAAACGGAAAGCAAACTGGAAACTCCAGAAAACTGGTCCCGTAATAAATTACAGGAAAACCCCGATACTGTGTATACACACCCGCATCTGTATTCTGACCGAATACAAATGCAATGAGACAAAATCTACACTGTACAATACTAGGATCCGGCTTAAACCAAAGCCGGCTAGTATTATCTGTCCGATCCTGATCCGTGCAATACCGCACGTATCTGATCGAACCCTGCCATATATCCATAGGGCCTCTAGTACTAACCGTCCGATCCTGATCCGTGCAATACCGCACGTATCTGATCGAACCCTGCCATATCTCCATACGGCCTCTACAGCGTTTCGCCCGAAAACTTGAGCAACTGAATGTGGGGGACTCTAAAGACTCGTCAATACTATGGCTGTGGATTTAACCACTAGCACGTCAGAGGTATTAGCCATACGTGACGGGCTACCAGCTATTGACCAAAAGGGACATCGATGAGCGAACTCATCCTGACACCCTACTGAGCCTGTCAGTGACAATATCCGTACAGTCCGGTCCGTTCGTCTATGAGCATCGCATGGCGGGCCTAGGGGGTTGGTAAAAGTCAGACCCCCAAAAGCGGTACAAGTCGTGTCGGAGTGTAGCCCAGAACACCCTGAGATACTACTGGAATACCTACCAGTAAATCTCCTACCTTGGCCAAGGACTTCGTGTAATGGCTCTCCTAGACACAGCGTGACCTCACCCCCAATACCGAGAGAGACGAACCCCTGAAGATCCGCTCACTGACTCCATGTGGCTCGGGACTGTACCCAACTAAAACCTGTTTGCACGTCTCTTTTGAGCGTGGTAGGGTAGTATTCAAAGTACAGTGGGAACTCACACGAGACAAATGACGATCCTCAGGTCGATGAACTAACCTGTACATATGGCACCAGGGAACTGCCATCTGACGTCAGGTATAAGACCAACTAGCATGTTCCCGGCGAGTCCTGTCCGGTGTACTCATAACCCAATAAGCACCTGTATACATCTTAGGTGAACCAACTGACACCAGTGGCTTGTGAGACCGGCCACCGCCCCTCGTCGGGGTCTCGACTGTATACACTAGTCTACTCTGAAGTATCGATGCCCTGTCTCGAAACTCCCACGACTAGGGACCTTTTAAGGATGTCCTTATAGACTACCAGCTCCCACATATATGATCGCCCTCATACTGCTGGCAGTCAAGCTAGAATCCTGGGGGCTCTATCAACGTGTAATAGCGACCTGTCAGGTCACCTAAAGCAGTACACGATGATAAAGATAAACCAGATAGCATACTATCATCTTGAGTAAGAATGTTCTACTGGGACAGGTCCTCCCTCAATCATTGCAATCACGTGCCTGTAATCCAATAATTGACTCTGATGGCACTATCTCCAACAATCTCCCACTTGCACTCAAGGCTAATTATTGCGATGTCGCATACTCACAGCCCGTGTGATACCGAACACCCAACTCCTCTACTTGTCAGTCTCACAAAGCTCGTTTGCGAAACTATTGCGTTCGAGGAATAGCCTCAGTGAGTGGATCCGCCTGGATGTTTCCTTCTATGTCTCTCTATATCTCATGTTCGCGGAGAAAACCATCTCCCGAAACGAGCAATATCTGTCTTAGAATGTGTCTGGATGTCTGATGGGACCTAGCTCATAAATGAACTCCAAATCCAAACTTCTTAGACTATATCGTCAACTGAACTTAATCAGTATCCTGCGCCATGCCTCCCTCAGTATTGCCTTGGACCACCTGTCCAAAATACTGCCCCTCGTCAGAAGGAAAACTATAACTCTGACAACCTCCTTGTCGTCCAGGTCACCTTGGAAGCCAGGAATGATAATTGTCTCCCTAAAGGAGGCTGCCGTTATCATATCCCTAGAACATCCACTTATGTTCTAAAACTGCTTCCGACTGTTTCTCCAGGATTGGATCAATATCAACCTATTGCATCTAGTGCAATAACAACATCTGGTGTGGTACTTGACATCTCATGATTGACTCAATTGCCTGAGCAAGTGATCTGCCAATCATGCACATCCCTCTCCTCTTTAGTCTGTAAGATACCTTTAGATAGGGTGACTCCATCACCTGCAGGTACACTACCGTGCCAGGAGTCGTCCATTCTAAATACTCTTAGAATGCTGTCTAAGTACCCTTAATTGGGAAACCACCCAAATCTATATCTAAAACCATAGATCTAGTAACCAGTATGTCTGATATAATGTCCATGTCCCATGTGGAGAAACCACTGTGTGACGACCAAAGTATAACCGATCGTAGTATAGGAATATCACTTCCTACTCTGTGTATGTCATCCAAATACCAGGACATCACACCCTACTACCTTCTCAATAGATCCATCCCCTATTCTGATGAAGTCAAACCTATGACTGTCACATCAGAAATTGATGATCTATCTCCGCTATATCTGCTTTAGTCTATAAATAGACATAAGCTACCTGTCCACCAATGCTTCCGCTGCTCCCACTGACTACGACAACCCTCTGGCAGAGTCATATACACGTACACTTCTAAAGCTAGTTTAGAACGACGCTATACTCATCCTCCTGCCGGGTCTCGCAGCCTGGAACAACAGCAATGGCAAGTCTGGGTGAACAAGAACTTCCCTGTCACTGTCCTTGAGGCTACCGAAGTACCTCTCGGGTGCCTGAAGTTACCTACCTTATCTGCGGAGTGGCCAATGGAATGTCAAACCAGATTGAATCTTTAGGTTCCTATCAAATCTTCAGTAATCGTTTGTGGTTCTGGAATCACTTCCAGTTCTACCATACTCCCACTACTGTTTTCTGAAAAAATCCATTTTTTTTAAAACTGTGGCGAGTTTAGAACAATATCACTATTGATCTTCCAGATGGTAGAAAGTCAACTCTCGTCATAGCCTGGGTCAACCCACAAACAGCCATTACAGAAACGTGCCTTGAGTTATCCAGAGTCTGGTTTTAAGCATAGGCCGGACAACTCCCCGTACCTTAACATCGTTAAGATATGAACTGTTCTATATCCAATATAGAACCAGAGGCACTGATTTAATTGAACCAGATTCAAATCATGCAGCTTTCTCCAGTGCATGTCTACTAAATGGAAGGAGGCCGATCAGCGTTACTCAACTTAGGAATGCTTCCAATTATGAGTAACCTGAAAAGAGAAGCAAGTTCTCTTAATCATTACTATCAACTGAACACCATACACAAGTATCTACATCTTCGATCACTTTGAAGAATCCCGATACTTGCAATACTTGGTTCTCTACTTTATTCATATACCTATAACTTCTCAAAATTCGGACCCTATGTTTCCACGAAACACCTGTCTAAAAACTAGAGAAGTCATAAGTAAACCGAATATAGTACGAGGACCAACCCCTCTGTCCTGATGGACCCTGGACAACATACAATACTCTGTATAAGTCCCTTGAGTCTGATAACTCATTCACTGTGTGTCGTAGGTTGAAAACTGTACTTATGGTTAAAAAGAATTACACCGCTGTTTAATGCTCCTTACCTAACCATCCACTGATATAGGTAAATGTCATAAACATAATTTCAAAAAGGTATATCTCACTCTATGAAAATAGACGTACAGATATATCAATTTGAAATTGGTGCACGACAGCGGATATTCAAAACCAAATATTTGCCGTCCGGCAAACAACCCAGGCGACTTCCTCAAATATCACCGATTACAATGAATCCCGATATAATGAGGATGATCACCTAATTCCCAATAACTTACTCCCACTCATCATCTGTAAAACCATACAGATGTAAGACTCATACCTGGTAAATACATACCCTGGAGTAAGTATCTAATCGGGAAATCAGTTTTCCTTTAACTGTACACAGTGAAACTGAAACATTGAAATGTTTCGATGGGGTATCCCGGTATTCCTAGTAATGCCTCTTCCATTTTCCAGATTCACAACTGTAACCGTGTAATTCTTTGCCATCTTTCTAAATCCTTTTATATGTCTTTAGTCATTACCTTCTGTACACCCCTTCAGGCCAAATGGTTTGGAAGAAGACTATCCAATAAGCATAATGGGTGTACTGTCCTAATCCTTGGAGCACTCGCAATGCGAGAGATGGTGAAGATAAAATACAACCGAATAAACTTTATTCCTATTTCTCCTGAACCGGAATCCATCCCCGAACTGGAACAAGTTCCTTTCGAGTTCGTATATAACCATACGATGGAGTATCCAATAAACTGTGGATCTTCGTAGTGATACGGAGTGTCCTGGAGAAATACAAAGGTGATTTTGGATTGGCGAAGAAATACTTGGTTTGGTCATGAATACAGTCGCAATTTACTTTGCCCTCTTACTAATCCCTTTCTTTGTCTTAACTGAATACCTTCTGTACACCATCGTTAGGCTAATTGGTTTTCTTCATTCCCTACCGGTCGACACCTGCCTATGGTTTGGAAGAAGACTATCCAATTTGCGTAATAGGTGTACTATCTCCTAAACCAAGGAGTGCTCGCAACCTGAGAGAAGGTAAAAGGAAAAGACAACTGAATAGTCCTATTCGTTTCCTCCAGAACCGGAAACCATCCTCGAAAAAATTCCTTCGAGTTCGTATATAACCATACGATAGTTTTGTCCAATGGAAGTGGACGTTCGTAATAATACGGGGTGTCCTGGAGAAAAGGGTAAAAGTAGGAGTGGCAATGAGGTTTGCAACTCTGACAATCCAAAAGCCAGTGTTTAAGAAGGTTCGGTTAATTTTGGTCACTGAGTCATAGTCTAGGGTCGGGTCAATGGTCATGGCCAAAGAGAGAGAGAAAAGAAACACTCAGCGTGCACTCTAACCTAGATCAGAATGGTTACCAATTTATCTAATCTGGAAACCTCCCACTGTCACCTCAAATTCTCCTCCAAACCTGAAAGAAGAATTAGTCGGGGTCACCCGAGGAGTAAACTAACTCATCAGTGGGAATCGGGATCCAACTATCATCGCATGATAACGTGACGGAATCCTCTCGCGTCATCACACTCCAGAAGGTATGCGCATATCTGGCAAGTTTCAGTTTCTTTAGAAACTCCCGATGTGATTTTTGCCCCATGCACTTATGACCTTGACTTTGGCCAACAAATCATAAATCACATGTCAAGTTCTACCCGTCATTCTCCAGGTTAATTTGAGCCCACACGCACAAGCCCTTGACTTTGGCCAACAAGGCTATACGACTGCCCCAAACCAACGCATCTATCTATGCTGCATATGAATACCCAACAGCTACCAAACACTGTGCCTTGACTTTGGCCAACAAACACAGCTTGAATACTATTGACGACCCATATGAAACGACGGAGGGCTACGAATGGTTTCTGGCGAAAACCTTTAACGTAATGAACTTGATATCGTTGAAGGAACGGATAGCTTATAAAAATATAGTGACGAAAACCGTTGCTAAAGAGGTCACTCCCGGTGAAGGGATCTCGGCTCTTTCCCCGTAGAATGAGGTGCAGGACATTCCAACTGAATACCACGATGCAAAGCAAAAGTAAACGACTATAGTGAAGTTATTGCCCTGACGCAAACTTCTGTCCAAGGGGTCACTCCCGGTGAAGGGATCTCGGCCCTTGCCTCGTCAACTGAGGAGCAGGATATTCCAACTGAATACCACGATGCAAAACAAAAGAGAACGTCCTTACAATAACAGCTTTTTGAAAAATGTTCCAACAACATCAATTAGGTTTGTTTTTAACTTGCATTGATCTGAATCAACACAGTCCCATCAATTGATCACACCATAAAGAACGAAATATAATGATGTACGTATATGCCATCCGCATTCGCCACTGGGTCCCGTCATTACCCGTTAGGTTAGCTAACTAACGACAGAGCGGGGACTGGACTAGCGCGGATGCAAAACATATACAACATCTACTAATATATATATATATATATCAATATATAATATTTCGCTCAAGGCGTGATAAAATGCAACATCACAGAAATGTACAGCATCACAGAACAATACAGATATCTGGGATCCCCGGGTTTCACAGAGCCGCTACTGAAACCCGACGTTCCCCTGGTCGTGTGGATAGCCTGTGCAATGAAATCCTAGACCCCTACAGGCGCGGCAAGTTACCCGCCAAAACCTGAAGCGAGGCAGCCCCCTTCAGCAACGTGAATCCGGTAACTTGGGCACCCCTCCTGGGTCAACCTGTACCCCCTACGAGTGCGGCGAATAGCCCGCCAATTCTAAAGTAAAGCCCCCTCCGTCTCAATGCCATGAGATGCGGGCTTGTTGCCCTCTAGAACCCGGCTATCCATGCACCCCTCCGCGGGGTAATCCTGTTGGAGATAGTGTCCTCAGAGTCAATTATTAGATCACAGGTGCGTGATTGCAATGATTGAGGGAGGACCTATCCCGGTAGGACAGTCTTACTCGAGATGATAGTATGCTATCTGGTTTATCTTTATCATCGTGTTCTGCTTTAGGTGACCTGACAAGTCGCTATTACACGTTGATAGAGCCCCTAGGATTCTTGCTTGACTGCCAGCAGTATGAGGGCGATCATATACATGGGAGCTGGTAGTCTATAAGCATATCCTTAAAAAGGTCCCTCGTCGTGGGAGTTTTGAGACAGGGCATCGATTCTCCAGAGTAGACTAGTGTATACAGTCGAGACCCCGACGAGGGGCAGTGGCCGGTCTCACAAGCCACTGGTGTCAGTTAGTTCATCTAAGATGTATACAGGTGCTCATTGGGTTATGAGTACATCGGACAGGACTCGCCGGGAACCTGCTAGTTGGGATTATACCAGATGTCAGATAGCAGTTTCCTGGTGACATGTGTACAGGTTAGTTCATCGACCTGAGATCGTCATCTGTCTCGTGTGAGTTCCCACTGTGCTTTGATTACTACCCTGCCACGGCTCAAAGGAGTCGTGCAAACAGGTTTTAGTTGGGTACAGTCCCGAGCCACATGGAGGCAGTGAGCGGATCTGCAGGGGTTCGTCTCTCCCGGTATTGGGGGTGAGGTCGCGCTGTGTCTAGGAGAGCCATTACACAAAGCCCTCGGCCGAGGCAGGAGATTTACTGGTAGGTATTCCAGTAGTATCTCAGGGTGTTCTGGGCTACACTCCGACACGACTTGTACCGCTTTTGGGGGTCTGACTTTTACCAACCCCCTAGGCCCGCCATGCGATACTCATAAACGAACGGACCGGACTGTACGGATATTGTCACTGACAGGCTCAGTAGGGTGTCAGGATGAGTTCGCTCATCGATGTCCCTTTTGGTCAATAGCTGGTGGCCCGTCACGTATGGCTAATACCTCTGACGTGCTAGTGGTTAAATCCACAGCCATAGTATTGACGAGTCTTTAGAGTCCACCACACACTCAGTTACTCAAGTTTCGGGCAAAACGCTTTAGAGGCCGTATGGAGATATGGCAGAGTTCGATCAGATACGTGCGGTATTGCACGGATCGTGATTGGACGGATTTTACTAGCCGGTTTTGGTTTAAGCCGGATCCTAGTATTAGACTGTGTAGATTTTGTCTCTTTGCATTTGTGTTCAGTGGGAATACAAATGCGGGCATGTATATGCAGTAGCGGGGTTTTCCTGTAATTTATTACGGGATCAGTTTTCTGTAGTTGCCAGTTTGCATTCCGTTCCGGCCGGTTTTCCTTTGTTCTTTCCCGGCCGGACTTTTCCGATGGAGGGGGTTATTTGCAAGTTTGCAAATAACTTTTTGTGGGGGGGGTTTCTTGCATTTGTGGCATTATGATAAGTTAAGCATCTTTGCTTTTTCATGATGGTTTGCTTTTTGGTGATTTGAATGGATTAGATCTTGATGAGAGTTGATTTGATTTTGTTATCATAACCTTTTGATGTGGTCACCCATTCTCTTTTCCTACACTCACCTTCCTTCTTGTTTTGTGATTTCCTCCACCATATTTCCTAAAGGGGGGCCGGCCACACATAGAGAGAGAGAGAGGGATTTCATTTTGGTGAGGGTGGAAAATTATTCTCATTCTCATTTTGAATCAAAGTTCACAAGCTTTCTCAAAAGTTCTTCCTCCACCTCCATCATCCTTATGGCAACTACATAAACCCCTTGAGACAAAAGTTTTCTATACTTGCCTACAGCAAATCTTGGACGCGTCGGCTAGCCAACTTCGCGCCCGAGTTGCCTCGGTCCAGAGGTGGGAGCCCGTAAAAGTATTCGGCTACGTGGTGCCCTTTTCGACGAGGAGGTGACGGACGAGGATTCCGCGGGAGATCGGAGTGGAGACGAAGACCGGAGGACACGGATCGCTCGGTATAGCTTCTACCCCCTTCTCTTGTTTGCTAGCATTAGGTTAATGGTTATGATCTGGGTTTATTGTCCGCGGTAGCGCCGGTTAAAGTTAAGAAAAATTTTGATTCCGCATTTTGGCCTCGAGTAGACGGCCGGGGCGTTGCCGTGGCGCAACATGGTATCAGAGACACGCCATTAACCTAGTCTAGCTTGGTCTAGTATGTTTAAAGCTTCGATCGATCAAATATCCGAAAACCCGATATCATATACATCAGTTTTCTGTCGAATTATTTTTGGCTCGAAATTTTTTTCAGTAAGTTGCAGAATGATGTGTAGGGAATTTTAAGCATTCTCGGAAAATTTGGTCATGTGATTCCACCATATCACCGCGGAACCGCGGCCAAACCCACGCATTGGCCGCGGTTCCGCCGCCGTCTAGACTCTTCACTGTACCAAAATTTTCCAGAGGGCTTTTGAGTTCAAAATGGGGTTTTTGGAATGTTATTTTTTGGGCCCAGATTTCCTTGAGTGCTACAGTAGTGCTTGGGGCCCACTTGGTAATTTTTGATCGATCGGATATTTTAAACACATTAGTTCACAGTATTTACATTATATCTGCGACCGTGAATGTCACTTGATCGGTAAATCCCGACTAACTGCTATAGCCCGGTTAGACGGATTTGCGAACGTGACATTCACGTTGATGTTCTGTGTTGTGCTGTGTTGTTGCGGATCGGTCGTGGGGGATAGCCTGGTTGCAGTATTAGTACAGTTTTGTTGTATTATATACATTTGATATTGCGGGGCGAGCGTCCGACATGTGGACTGCCGTCACTG
This sequence comes from Agapanthus africanus, assembly GCA_030015575.1. Classification (NCBI taxonomy): domain Eukaryota; kingdom Viridiplantae; phylum Streptophyta; class Magnoliopsida; order Asparagales; family Amaryllidaceae; genus Agapanthus; species Agapanthus africanus. The sequence goes on along the minus strand of CM057338.1, from coordinate 778,311,427 downwards.
CCTGTTTGTATTATTCTTTTGGGGCACGACCAGGTTGCGGTCGATGTACCCGTTGTATGTATATTTTACTTTCTGTACTAGGGTTGACCCAGGAGGGGTGCCCAAGTTACCGGATTCCGTGAAGTACTGGGTGGTCCATTCACGGAGCTGAAGGGGGCTGCCTCACTTCAGGTTTTGGCGGGTGACTTGTCGCGCCCGTAGGGGTCTAGGATTTTCATTGCACGGGCTATCCACACGACCAGGGGAACGTCGGGTTTCAGAAGCGGCTCTGTGAAACCCGGGGATCCCAGATATCTGTATTGTTCTGTGATGCTGGTTACATTTCTGTGATGTTGCATTTTATCACGCCTTGAGCGAAAATTATATATTATATATATACTAGTAGATGTTGTATATGTTTTGCATCCGTGCTAGTCCAGTCCCCGCTCTGTCGTTAGTTAAGTAACCTAACGGGTGATGACGGGACCCAGTGGCGAATGCGGATGGCATATACGTACATCATTATTTTCGTTCTTTTGTGGTGTGATCAATTGATAGGACTGCGTTGATTCGGATCAATGCAAGATAAACAAACCTATTCTGATGTTGTTGGAACAATTTTTCAAAAAGCTGTTATTGCAAGAACGTTCACTTTTGTTTTGCATCGTGGTATTCAGTTGGAATATCCTGCTCCTCAGTCGACGAGGCAAGGGCCGAGATCCCTTCACCGGGATTGACCCCTTGGACAGAAGTTTGCGTCAGGGCAATAACTTCACTATAGCCGATTACTTTTGCTTTGCATCGTGGTATTCAGTTGGAATATCCTGCACCTCATTCTACGGGGAAAGAGCCGAGATCCCTTCACCGGGAGTGACCTCTTTAGCAAAGGTTTTCGTCACTATATTTTTATAAAAAGTTATCCGGTTCCTTCAACGATATCAAGTTCATTACTGTAAAAGGTTTTTCGCCAAAAACCAGCCGTAGCCCTCCGTCATTTTAGATTAGTATTACTTAGTATTCGTGCTGCGTATGTCGTGCATTGCCGAGGCGTAGTGTTCGGTAGCTATGTAATGCTTTTCTGTTACATGGATAAGTGGATTGGTTAGGACAGTCGTACGGTTATGTTGGCATTGTCAAGGACTCGTACGGGTGGGTTTAACGCAATTAAGATAATGACGGGTAGAACTTGACTAGGACTCTTTGATATGTTGGCATTGTCAAGGTCACTTGGGTCCTAGGGGTAAAAACATACATCGGGAGTTTCTAAAGAAACTGAAACTTGCCAAGCACGCGCATGTCTTCTGGAGTGTGGTGACTTGAGTGGATTCCGTCAAGTTATCATGCGATGATAGTTGGATCCCGATTCCCACTGATGAGTTGGTTTACTCCTCGGGTGATCCCGACTAATTCTTCTTTTAGGTTTGGAGAAGAATTTGAGGTTACAGTGGGAAGTTTCCTGATTAGATAAAGTGATAACCATTCTGATCTAGGTTAGAGTGCACGCTGAGTGTTTCTTTTCTCTCTCTCTTTGGCAGCGACCATTGACCCGACCCTAAGACTATGACTCAGTGACCAAGTTGACCGAACCTTCTTAACACAGGCTTTTGGATTGTCAGAATTGCAGACCTCATTGCCACTCCTACTTTTACCCTTTTATCCAGGACACCCCGTATTACTACGAACGTCCACTTCCATTGGACAAAACCATCATATACGAACTCGAAGGAATTTATTCGAGGATGGTTTCTGGTTCTGGAGAAAACGAATAGGACTATTCAGTTGTCTTTTCCTTTCACCTTCTCTCATTGCGAGTACTCCTTGGTTTAGGAGATAGTACACCTATTACGCAAATTGGATAGTCTTCTTCCAAACCTTAGGCTGGTGCCGAACAGTGGGAAATGAAGAAAACCAATTAGCCTAAACGGTGTACAGAAGGTATTAAGTTAAGACAAAGAAAGGGATTAGAAGGAAGGCAAAGTAAATTGCGACTGATATTCACGACCAAACCAAGTATTTCTTCGCCAATCCTAAATCACCTTTGTATTTCTCCAGGACATTCCGTATCACTACGAAGATCCCAAGTTTATTGGATAATCCATCGTATAGTTATTTACAAACTCGAAAGGAACTTGCTCCAGTTCGGGGATGGATCCTGGTTCAGGAGAAATAGGAATAAGGTTCATTCGGTTGTCTTTTATCTTCACCTTCTCTCGCATTGCGACTGTTCCTAGGATTAGGACAGTACACCCATTATACTTATTGGATAGTCTTCTTCCAAACCATAGGCTGGTGCCAAACGGTAGGGAAGGAAGAAAACCATTTGGCCTAAAGGGGTGTGCAGAAGGTAATGACTAAAGACATATAAAGGGATTTGGAGAAGTGGCAAAGAATTATACGGTTACAGTTGTCAATCTGGATAATGGAAGAGGCATTACTAGGAATACCAGGATACCCCATCGAAACATTTTAATGTTTCAGTTTCACTGTGTACTGTTAAAAGAAAAACTGATTTCCCAATTAGACACTTGCTCCAGGGTATGTATTTACCAGGTTTGATTCTCACATCTGTATGGTTTTACAGATGATGAGTGGGAGTAAGTTATTGGGAATTAGGTGATCATCCTCATTATATCGGGATTCATTGTAATTGGTGATATTTGAGGAAATCGCCTGGGCTGTTTGCCGGTCGGCAAATTTTTGGTTTTGAATATCCGTTGTTATGCACCAATTTCAAATTGATATATATGTACGTCTATTTTTATAGAGTGAGATATACCTTTTGAAATTATGTCTATGACATTTACCTATATCAGTTGATGGTTAGGTAAGGAGCATTAAACAGCGGTGTAATTCTTCATAACCATAGTACAGTTTTCAACCTACGACACACAGTGAATGAGTTGTTAGACTCAGGGACTTATACAGATTATTGTATATTGTCCAGTGTCCATTAGGAAAGAGGGGTTGGTCCTCGCACTATATTTTGTTTACTTTTAACTTCTCTAGTTCTTAGACATGTGTTTCGTAGAAACACAGGGTCTGAGTTTTGAGGAGTTATTGGTACAAGAATATAGTAGAGAACCAGGTATTGCAAGTATCGGGATTCTTCAAGGTGATCGAAGATGTAGATACTTGTGTATGGTATTCAGTTGATAGTAATGAGAACTTGCTTCTCTTTCAGGTTACTCATAATTGGAAACATTCCTAAGTTGAGTAATGTTGATCGGCCTCCTTCCGTTTAGTTGACATGCACTGGTGACAGCTGCATGATTTGAATCTGGTTCAATTAAATCAGTGCCTCTGTTTCTGTATTGGATTTAGAACAGTTCATATCTTAACGATGTTAAGGTACGGGGAGTTGTCCGGCTTATGCTTAAAACCAGACTCCGGATAACTCAAGGCACGTTTCTGTAATGGCTGTTTGTGGGTTGACCCAGGCTATGACAAGGGTTGACTTTCTACCACCTGGAAGATCAATAGTGATATTGTTCTTGACTCGCCACATTTTAAAAGAAATGGATTTTTTAGAAAACAGAAGTGGGAGTATGGTAGAACTGGAAGTGATTCCAGAACCGCAAACGATTATTGAAGATTTGATAAGAACCTAAAGATTCAATCTGATTAGACATTCCATTGGCCACTCCACAGATAAAGTGGGTAACCTCAGGCACCTGAGAGGTACTTCGGTATGCTCAAGGACTGTGGCAGGGAGGTTCTTGTTTACCCAGACTTGCCATTGCTGTTGTTCCAGACTATGAGATCCGGCAGGAGGATGAGTATAGCGTCATTCTAAACTGGCTTTAGAAGTGTATGCCTATATGACTCTGCCAGAGAGTTGTCATAGTCAATGTGAGCAACGGAAGCACAGTGGGCAAGAGGCTTATGTCTACTTATAGACTTAAGCAGATATAGCGGAGATAGATCATCTATTTCTGATGTGACAGTCATAGGTTTGACTTCATCAGAATAGGGGATGGATCTGTTAAGAAGGTAGTAGGGTGTGATGTCCTGGCATTAGGATAACATACACAGAGTAGGAAGTGATATTCCTATACTACGATCGGTTATTCTTTGGTTGTCACACAGTGGTTTCTCCACATAGGACTTGGATATTATATCAGACATTCTGGTTACTAGATCTATGGTTTTAGATCTAGATTTGGGTGGTTTCCCAATCTGGGTACTTTGACAGCATTCTATGAGTATTTAGAATGGACGACTCCTGGCACGGTAGTGTACCTGCAGGTGATGGAGTCACCCTCTCTAAAGGTGTCTTACAGACTAAAACGGAGAGGGATACGCATGATTGGCAGATCACTTGCTTAGGCAATTGAGTCAATCATGAGATGTCAAGTACCACACCAGATGTTGTTCTTGCAGTAGATGAAATAAGTTGATATTAATCCAATCCTGGAGAAACATTCGGAAGCAGTTTTAGAACATAAGTGGATGTTCTAGGGAATTGATAACGACAGCCTCCTTTAGGAGACGGTTATCATTCCAGGCTTCCAAGGTGACATGGATGGCAGAGTGGCTGTCAGAGTTATAGTTTTCCCTCTGACGAGGGGCAGTATTTTAGAGAGGTGGTCCAGGTGGATACTGAGGGAAAGGCATGGCGCAGGATACTGATTAAGTTCAGTTGTTGATACAGTCTAAGAAGTTTGGATTTGGAGTTCATTTATGAGCTAGGTCCCATCAGATATCCAGACACATTCTAAGACAGGTATTGCTAATTTCGGGAGATGGATTTCTCCGCGAACTTGAGATAAAGAGAGACATAGAAAGAAACACCACAGCGGATCCACTCACTGAGGCTATTCCTCGAACGCAATAGTTTCGCAAACGAGCTTTGTGAGACTGACTGGTAGAGGAGTTGGGTGTTCGGTATCACACGGGCTGTGAGTATGCGACATCGCAATAATTAGCCTTGAGTGCAAGTGGGAGATTGTTGGAGATAGTGCCCTCAGAGTCAATTATTGGATCACAGGTGCGTGATTGCAATGATTGAGGGAGGACCTATCCCGGTAGGACAATCTTACTCGAGATGATAGTATGTTATCTGGTTTATCTTTATCATCGTGTACTGCTTTAGGTGACCTGACAAGTCGCTATTACACGTTGATAGAGCCCCTAGGATTCTTGCTTGACTGCCAGCAGTATGAGGGCGATCAAATACGTGGGAGCTGGTAGTCTATAAGCATATCCTTAAAAAGGTCCCTAGTCATAGGAGTTTTGTGACAGGGCATCGATTCTCCAGAGTAGACTAGTGTATACAGTCGAGACCCCGACGAGGGGCGATGGCCGGTCTCACAAGCCACTGGTGTCAGTTGGTTCACCTAAGATGTATACAGGTGCTCATTGGGTTATGAGTACACCGGACAGGACTCGCCGGGAACCTGCTAGTTGGGATTATACCAGATGTCAGATAGCAGTTTCCTGGTGACATGTGCACAGGTTAGTTCATCGACCTGAGATCGTCATCTGTCTCGTGTGAGTTCCCACTGTGCTTTGATTACTACCCTGCCACGGCTCAAAGGAGTCGTGCAAACAGGTTTTAGTTGGGTACAGTCCCGAGCCACATGGAGGCAGTGAGCGGATCTGCAGGGGTTCGTCTCTCCCGGTATTAGGGGTGAGGTCGCGCTGTGTCTAGGAGAGCCATTACACAAAGCCCTCGGCCGAGGCAGGAGATTTACTGGTAGGTATTCCAGTAGTATCTCAGGGTGTTCTGGGCTACACTCCGACACGACTTGTACCGCTTTTGGGGGTCTGACTTTTACCAACCCCCTAGGCCCGCCATGCGAAACTCATAGACGAACGGACCGGACTGTACGGATATTGTCACTGACAGGCTCAGTAGGGTGTCAGGATGAGTTCGCTCATCGACGTCCCTTTTGGTCAATAGCTGGTGGCCCGTCACGTATGGCTAATACCTCTGACGTGCTAGTGGTTAAATCCACAGCCATAGTATTGACGAGTCTTTAGAGTCCACCACACACTCAGTTAGTTAAGTTTCGGGCGAAACGCTGTAGAGGCCGTATGGAGATATGGCAGAGTTCGATCAGATACGTGCGGTATTGCACGGATCGTGATTGGACGGATTTTACTGGCCGGTTTTGGTTTAAGCCGGATCCTAGTATTAGACTGTGTAGATTTTGTTTCTTTGCATTTGTGTTCAGTGGGAATACAAATGCGGGCATGTATATGCAGTAGCGGGGTTTTCCTGCAATTTATTATGGGATCAGTTTTCTGTAGTTGCCAGTTTGCATTCCGTTCCGGCCGGTTTTCCTTTGTTCTTTCCCGGCCGGACTTTTCCGATGGAGGGGGTTATTTGCAAGTTTGCAAATAACTTTTTGTGGAGGGGGTTTCTTGCATTTGTGGCATTATGATAAGTTAAGCATCTTTGCTTTTTCATGATGGTTTGCTTTTTGGTGATTTGAATGGATTAGATCTTGATGAGAGTTGATTTGATTTTGTTATCATAACCTTTTGATGTGGTCACCCATTCTCTTTTCCTACACTCACCTTCCTTCTTGTTTTGTGATTTCCTCCACCATATTTCCTAAAGGGGGGCCGGCCACACATAGAGAGAGAGAGAGGGATTTCATTTTGGTGAGGGTGGAAAATTATTCTCATTCTCATTTTGAATCAAAGTTCACAAGCTTTCTCAAAAGTTCTTCCTCCATCTCCATCATCCTTATGGCAACTACATAAACCCTTTGAGACAAAGGTTTTCTACACTTGCCTACAGCAAATCTTGGACGCGTCGGCTAGCCAACTTCGCGCCCGAGTTGCCTCGGTCCAGAGGTGGGAGCCCGTAAAAGTATTCGGCTACGTGGTGCCCTTTTCGACGAGGAGGTGACGGACGAGGATTCCGCGGGAGATCGGAGTGGAGATGAAGACCGGAGGACACGGATCGCTCGGTATAGCTTCTACCCCCTTCTCTTGTTTGCTAGCATTAGGTTAATGGTCACGATCCGGGTTTATTGTCCGCGGTAGCGCCGGTTAAAGTTAAGAAAAATTTTGTTTCCGCATTTTGGCCTCGAGTAGACGGCCGGGGCGCTGCCGTGGCGCAACAAATCCTAGTACAGAATGTAAAATATACATACAATGGGTACATCGACCTCGACCTAGTCGTGCGCCAAAAGAATAATATACAATCAGGCAGTGACGGCAGTCCACATGTCGGATGCTCGCCCCGCAATATCAAATGTACATAATACAACAAAAACTTTACTAGCATTACATCCAGGCTATCCCCCACGACCAATCCGCAACATCACAGCAAAACACAGAACATCAACGTGAATGTCACATTCGCAAATCCGTCTAACCGGGCTATAGTAGTTAGACAGGATTTACCGATCAAGTGACATTTACGGTCGCAGATATAATGTAAATACTGTGAACTAATGTGTTTAATATTTTTGATCGATCAAATTTTACCAAGTGGGCCCCAAAGCACTACTGTAGCACATAAAGAAATTCTGGGCCCAAAAAGAATATTCCAAAACCCCAATTTCACTGTAAAAAGATCACTGTGGAAAAATGGTGCAGTGAACTCACTGAACTGCGGCGGAACCGCGGCGCCAAGGGGGTTTTGGCCGTGGTTCCGCGGCGGTTCTACAGTATCACTCTACCAAATTTTCACAGATGTCTTAGAATTTCCTGCACAGTATTTTGAAACAACCTGAAAAAATTTTGGACTCCAAAAAATTTCGACAGAAACTGATGCTATGAAAAATATGGGTTTTGGAATTTTGTTCGATCGAAAGATTAAACACATCAGACCAAGCTAGACGAGGTTAATGGAGAGGCTCTGATACCACTGTAAGTGCACGGCGGCGCCCCGGCCGTCAATCCGACGCCGGAATGCGGAAGCGAAAAACTTTGCAAACTAGCAAACCGGCACCACCGCGCACTATAAACCCGGATCGTGCCATTAAACTAGTCCTAGCTATCTAGAGAGGGGTAAAGAGATATTCCGAGTGATCCGAGTCCTCCGATCTTCTCGTCGTCGTCCCGATCTCCCGCGGAATGTCCGGTCTCCACCTCCTCGCCGGAAGGGCACCACGTCGCCGGCTTCTTTTACGGGCTCCCGCCTCTGGTCCGAGGCAACTCGGGCATGAAGTTGTCGAGTCGATGTGCCCAAGATTTGCTGTAGAATACGTGTAGTGCTCTATGTCTCATTTGGGGTTGTGGAAGTTGCCTTTTTGTGGAGGGATGAAGTAGTGAACCTTTTTCATGGCTTGGGGAAATTTTAGCATGCAAATGAGAAGCAAAGAACCCCTTGCAAAATTTGGACAGCCCCCATGAGGGAATGGCCGGCCACACATGTGAATGGGGGGAGAGAGAGCAAAGACAAGGGGGATGGGTAAGCAATAATGCTAGAATGTTGTCATGAGGAATAATGATAACCCAAAAACTCATACCAAAAACCCAACACTCAACCATCAAAACAAAAGTCAGGCAATGATGGATTAATCAAGTCAATGGATGGTGCACCCATCATGAAAACCATCATGATGCAACAAAATGCAAAGAACACCCTCCACAAATGCGTATTTGCACAAATGCAAATAAGCCCTTCTCCACCAATCTTCGGCCAAAGAAAGATACAAAGAAATATGGCCGAAACGGAAAGCAAACTGGCAACTCCAGAAAATTGGTCCCGTAATAATTTACAGGAAGACCCTGATACTGTGTATACACACCCGCATCTGTATTCCGACCGAATACAAATGCAATGAGACAAAATCTACACTGTACAATACTAGGATCCGGCTTAAACCAAAGCCGGCTAGTATTATCTGTCCGATCCTGATCCGTGCAATACCGCACGTATCTGATCGAACCGTGCCATATATCCATACGGCCTCTAGTACTAACCGTATGATCCTGATCCGTGCAATACCGCACGTATCTGATCGAACCCTGCCATATCTCCATACGGCCTCTACAGCGTTTCACCCGAAAACTTGAGCAACTGAATGTGGGGGACTCTAAAGACTCGTCAATACTATGGCTGTGGATTTAACCACTAGCACGTCATAGGTATTAGCCATACGTGACGGGCTACCAGCTATTGTCCAAAAGGGACGTCGATGAGCGAACTCATCCTGACACCCTACTGAGCCTGTCAGTGACAATATCCGTACAGTCCGGTTCGTTCGTCTATGAGCATCGCATGGCGGGCCTAGGGGGTTGGTAAAAGTCAGACCTCCAAAAGCGGTACAAGTCGTGTCGGAGTGTAGCCCAGAACACCCTGAGATACTACTGGAATACCTACCAGTAAATCTCCTGCCTTGGTCAAGGACTTCGTGTAATGGCTCTCCTAGACACAGCGCGACCTCACCCCCAATACCGGGAGAGACGAACCCCTGAAGATCTGCTCACTGCCTCCATGTGGCTCGGGACTGTACCCAACTAAAACCTGTTTGCACGTCTCCTTTGAGTGTGGTAGGGTAGTAATCAAAGTACAGAGGGAACTCACACGAGACAAATGATGATCCTCAGGTCGATGAACTAACCTGTACACATGTCACCAGGGAACTGCCATCTGACGTCAGGTATAAGACAAACTAGCATGTTCCCGGCGAGTCCTGTCCGGTGTACTCATAACCCAATGAGCACCTGTATACATCTTAGGTGAACCAACTGACACCAGTGGCTTGTGAGACCGGCCACCGCCCCTCGTCGGGGTCTCGACTGTATACACTAGTCTACTCTGGAGTATCGATGCCCTGTCTCGAAACTCCCACGACTAGGGACCTTTTAAGGATGTGCTTATAGACTACCAGCTCCCACGTATATGATCGCCCTCATACTGCTGGCAGTCAAGCAAGAATCCTGAGGGCTCTATCAATGTGTAATAGCGACCTGTCAGGTCACCTAAAGCAGTACATGATGATAAAGATAAACCAGATAGCATACTATCATCTTGAGTAAGACTGTTCTACTGGGACAGGTCCTCCCTCAATCATTACAATCACGTGCTTGTGATCCAATAATTGACTCTGATGGCAGTATCTCCAACAGAACCTTTCCAGTGATTCTCCCCAGGATCGATTGATACCATCTCACTACAACTAGTGAGAATCCTAACATCCAATTAGATCTATCTCATAGATCCAAAACCCAGGATTTAGGAGGTATCACTTTGATCCTATATGGAGAATCATTGTGATAAGAAGAGATTGACCGAGCGTAGCATAGGAAACTCCTTCCCTATCAAGAGTATGTCATCCACGTACTCTACGAGGATCATCACCATACTCCCTACTACCTTTTTGTATATACAAGGTTCATCTACCATTTTGATGAAGTCAAACTCTTTGACTACCACATCAAAATAGATGTTCCAACTCCGCGTTGGCTGATTTATCACATAAAACATCTTGCACACGTTTCCGCTGCTCCCACTGTCTACGAAGCCCTCTGGCTGTGTACTTATAGACGCTCTCTTCCAAATCATCATTTAGAAAAGCAGTCATGACACCCAACCGCCAGATATCGTAGTCATGGTATGTAGCCGTGGTAAGTAAGATCTGGATGGACATAAGCATAGCTTTGAAATTCTCAACTTTTTCATGTACACCAAGTAATCTTCTCAAGATATACTTGCTCCTGATGGGGATTTAACCCTTCAAATAAAGCAACCAAAGTCCATACTTTGTTGGTGTATAAGGATTCCATCTTAGATCGATAAGCATCCAGCCATTCTTACAGAGTCCTACTCCTGATGGCCAGCTCAAAACTAGTTTGGTCATCAACTCATGATGCAATCCTCGCTCCCACTGTCATAGAGAAACCGAGGTATCTCTCAGGTGGATGAGGAACCCTACCAGATCGGCGGAGAGTCTAAGGTTCGTTGGAAACTATTGAATCCTTTGGTTCTACCAAATCATCAGCTGCAGTTTGTATAGCTGGAACTCCTTCCAGTTCTACCTCATGACCACTAATTTCTTCATAAGAAATTCCCTTTCACAAAGGTGGCATGTTGAGAAACAAAACATCTTTTGTTCCTCGGTTAGGTAGAAGATATTCCCTTGTGAATGCTTAGGATATCCAACAAACTACTACAGAACTGTCTTTGCCTCGAGCTTGTCCAGATTATGCTTTTAGACATAGGCTGGACAACCTCAAATCTTAACATACTTAAGATATGGGCTCTTCCCATTCCATATCACATATGAAGTGGTAGACAACTGATTTGATTGGAACCCTATTCAATAGGTATGCAGCTTCTCAAGTGCATAACTCCCAAAAGGAAATAAGAAACTCAGTAGTAATCATCATAGAGCGCACCATATCACATAGGGTGTGATTGCTCCGCCCCGATACACCGACGTGCTGTGGTGTATACGGAGGAGTAATGCTGAGAGAGAATCTCATTCTCCTTTAAAAAAGTCCAGGAATTCCGTGCTCAAGTATTATCCTCCTTGATCTTATCAAAGGACAATACTTATACCCGTTTTTGGTTCTCTGCTTCTAACTTATATTCATCGAATTTCTTAAAAGTTCCAGACTTGTAATTCAACAGGAACATATGTCCGGATCTTGAGAGATAATCAGTGAATGTAATGAAGTACAAAGAACCGGTCTTGGCATATGTAGACAGGGGACCTTCATACATCAGAATGTATCAATCCTAAGAGTTCACCAACTCTTTCTCTGTTTCCAATAAACGAAGCTGTGGTCGTCTTATCTCTGTGACATGACCGGCAAATTTCACAAGATGTAAATTCAAACTAATTTAAATATGCATCTTTATGTAACTTCAGCTAGTCGGGTCGCATTGATATGACCTAGTCTACAATGCCTCAAGAAGGATTCGTTCATTTCTGAACTCTTCCTCTTGTGTGTGTTCTGTACGTTAAGAACTGTGGTTTAATTTAGAACGTCTATGCTTTTAGATAACGTGCCTGAACCGATCAACACTTGATATAGGAAATGTTCAAAACATTATCCAACAATACAAAATTATATCCTTCTTTACTAATAAAGAGACTGATATGATATTGTATATCAGGTTCGGTATCTAATAACACTCGTTCAGAATCAATGTATTCTGGTAATACAGGGTGATAACTACCAACAGACTTGGCTGCAACACTTGCACCGTTTCTATCTCATGAAATTTATCACCCGTTCTCAGTTCTCTACCTATCTGTAGCCCATGTAACAAATTACATATGCGGGATCCTGATCTGGTATCTCATACCCAGGACGTAAAGGATACTGAGAAACAGTTCTCTGTAATGAACACACCCGAAAAAGATGCATCAGCATGCACTTTCTTCGTTTGGGCGGCACAGGAATTCTGGTAATCCCCTATTTCCTGCTCTGTCTTATAACAATTATAAGTTGGAGCGGGACCAACGTTCCTAAGCGCGGTATAACAAGCGGGTTCGGTCATGATTAAGGCATGACATAGTCGCAACCAGGAGAGAGAGAGAGAAGAAAACACTCAACATGCGCTTTTACAATATTAGATTGGTTATCAATTTATCTAATCATGATATCGCCCACTGTTTCAGTCAAATCTTCCTTCAAACCCTAAAAGGAAAGACTAGCCGGGATTAATTACACTCTACAAGTTCGTCAATCTTTCAGCCAGGCCAGTGCCGGTACTTTGAGGGAGGTTCCCCGTGCTTTCGCACGGACCTAATTAAAGTAAACCTCGTTTTCCCAGGGGCGTAACCCCGTTAACACCTTTCTAGACACCTACTTGATCGGCTAATTGTAATGTGTAAAACTCTTCCAGGAGTAACTCTTACTCGCAGCAGGTATCGGGATCCAACTATCTCATAGAAGATATGCAATCTCATTGCAAATTTCAACACTTGAAATTACCAATAAAATTTTACCCCTACCGTCCTATGACCTTGACGCAGGCCAACAAACCATAGTCCGCTGTTAGTTATATGTATGCCCTAGAGGCCATTACTGTACATTGGATGTATATTGTAGTGGATGCTGGGACATATATAGGTAGGACTTTCTTGCTCGACATGATAGTACGCTATCTGGTTGCTCTTTATCTTAACGTGTATACTTTCTGTCTCTCTGTTACATGTTGATAAAGCCCTTAGGATGTGTACTCGACTTCCAGGACTGTGATGCAGATCATACTAGTGGGGCCTGGATAGTCCATGAGTACATCCTTCAATGTTCCTAGTCGAGGGAATATCGAGACGGGGCATCGATATTCCAGAGTAGACTAGCGTATATCTTCTCGACCCATGCGATGGGCGATGGATGATCCCATATCCATTGGTGTTTGACATCAGAGATGGTATACGGGTGCTCAGTGGAGACTGGGTACACTGAACGGACTCGCCGAGAACTCCCAGATGGTATTATACCTCACGTTAGATGGCAGTTCTCTGGTGACACTGGTACAGCTTAGTCTGTTGACCCGAGATCATCATAGAGTCTTGTGTGTTTCCCACTGTGCTTTGATTTCCACCCTACCACGGCTCTACTGAGTCGTGCAAACAGGTGGTTTTTGGGTACAGTCCCGATTCACATGGAGGCAATGAGCGATAGGAGGGGATTCGTCTCTCCCGGTATTGGGGGTTGATGTTGCGCTATGCTCGACTGGCCATAACAGGAAATCCCTGGCCAGGGTTGCAGTGATATACTGGTAAGAGTTATCAGTAGTTTCACGATAGTTATGGACCTTACGTCGGCATGACTTATCAAGCTATTGGGGTCTGACGTTTACCACCCCTAGGCGAGATATGCGACATATCAGACGAACAGACCGGACTGTACGGTAAGTGTTACTGGTTGGATTCACAGGAGTGTGAGCGGGCTTGCTCGTCGATCTTCTGATCGCTCAATACCCGGGTGGCCGTTACGTTTAGCAGACCGCTTGCGGCATGTGGGTGTTTGATATGATCATCATCTGCTGCCGGCGTATTGACGAGTCTTTAGAGTCCTACACAGAGGTTTCCTGGCTCAAGCGAAACGAAATAGGAGCGCATATGAGATATGTGCGGGACCGAGAATAATACGTGTATGTGATACCGTATTTCATTCTCGCGATGAATGTGTCGAATGGTTGTATGCGATATAACCTAGTTATCGAATCAAGGATTGATTCGATAAGCCGATACATTGGATACTAGCCGGTTATATGCGACATGACCGGATCATTGAATCAAGTGTTGATTTAATGATTTAATGTATAATTATATATTTGATATATTACTTTGCATCAACTAGTATTGGTTCACTTTAAATGGATTTACTCACTTGAAATGCACATTGTATATGTGATATATTTTTTGTGCACATGATTGTATCATGTTTGATGATACATTCTTGCTTGGGTTTGTGTAAAGAATTAAACCATGGTTAGTTAGTGATTAGGGTTTCATTTCATTTACTTATTCTTTTATCTATTTATTTATTTATTTATTTTAGAAAAGAAGAAAAGAGAATGGTGGCTTGTTTTGTTTGCTTGTTGAAGCTTCTTGATGCTTTGAACAAGTCCACCATTCTTGTCTCTTCTCTAACCCTAACCACTCATCTAACCTTAGTTAAATCTCTACACTAAACCATAGTTGAAGACATGATAAGTATTCATTTTTATTTTCTTTCAAAAAATAATACTTATCATATCCATTTCTTTCTTCTTCTTCTTCATGAGCAAGAAAGAAAAGCTTTCTACATCAATGGCAACTTGAGCAAATGAGTGAGAAATTCAATTCTAAAGTGAACCCACCTCCTATTTCTTCATCCTCTACCTCTTGCCAAGTAGTATAGGGTGTTTCCTTCACTAGTTTTCATGGCTTGGTGAAGTTGGAGCTTGATCTTGTGATGCCTCGACGTAGATCATCTTCGGCATCGAGCCGACGACCAAGCCCGCCCATTTCTCCGATGAAGCCGATGCTAGAGTCATGGATTTGATTTGGACAGCGGAGGAACCTCATCACGGAGCCTAGGACGTGGAGGACCGGATCTACAAAGGTTGTAGCTTCTTTCCTTTAGTTAAAATTCGTTTACATGCTTGCATCGCCTACATATCTAGTTAACGATCCATATTAGGGTTTGTAGGCACTTGTAAAATTTGAATTAGCCATGTTTGATCACTTGTGAGACTTCATTAGTGTGCCAAGGAACCCTACATCCGCTAGTCAAGTTCAACCCGTACATTTCCTGATTGAATTAAACCCACCCGCATGACCCTTGACGCAAGCCAATAAAGTCGCACGACTACCCTAATCCAATCGCATCATATGCTACAGATAAGTACTAGTTAGTTACCGCACACTGCGCCTTGACGCAGGCCAACAAACATAGCACGTATACTAAACAGTCTTTATCTGAAATGACGGAGGGCTACGACAGGTTTTTAAGAAAACCCTTTGAGTAATGAACTTGATATCGTTGTAGAATCGAGTGATTTTTAATGGAATGTTTTTGAGGCCTTTTCTAGTTTTGCTAAAGAGGTCACTCTCGGTGAAGAGATCGTCGGCTCTTTCCTCATCGAATAAGGTGCAGGATATTTCACAAATACCGCTGTGCAAAGCAAGAACTATAGAAGCAATCAAAAGACAGACCGAGTTTGTAGCATCTGCTAGTTTCACTAAAGAGGTCACTCCCGATGAAGGGATCTCGGCTCTTTCCTTATCGAATAAGGTGATGGATGTTCTACAAGGAACACCGCTATGCAAAGCAAGAACTAGAGCTACCAGTTTTTAAACAAGTTTCTACAATATCTTTAGGTTTCTTTTAGTTTTGTTGATCTCATTAATGAAGTCCCATTTTAACTATGCTTCACAAGCATCACATTTGAAACGAAATCTGCAATATAACATATATCTCATATATATAATATAAACATTCGTCTCAGGCAGTAATATGATCTCATCACAGAACATTGCAGCAGAAGAACATATATGAAATATTGGATATACTAGGACGTCCGTGTTTTAATACGAGCCTGTATAAAACACGGATTCCACGGTCACGATGAATAGCCAAACCCACATCCCTAGACCCCTACAAGAGCGGCAAGCAACACTGCCAATTATAGGGTTAGGAGACCCGATCTCGACTCCTCAAGATGGTCTCCTACTGGACCCTAGAACCCGGTTACTTGTGCTCCACGCCTTGGGTCTACCTAATGCGAAAAAGTAAATAATATACAATGGTGACATCATCCTCAGCCCGGAAGTGCCCCAATAAAAGAATATTACATACAAATGAATTTTACATGAATGAAAAATAAAAACTCTCATCTCACATAAAACCCCCGGCTATTCAGAACGCGACGATCCAATATAACATATCACAGAAACACATAATATCTCATATCATCAACGTAAGCAAGTATGCGTATCACGATTGTCGTTGATGTATAGCAACGAAGCCGGCGTTACACCACATACTACGCTTACGGTCACAGAAAAGAAAGTATAAAACTACAACAGTTGGAATCCGCAACCTCCTTAGACATCGCATGCCTAACCAAATGAATTCCTTAGACATCTCATGCCTAACAATTATAAACTCCGCATTTTAGTCTCATTATCAAAAACTCTTTTCAATATCAAGTCGGGCAATTCAACAAGATTTCTGACATCCTGATCGAATGCTCGTCGCAAACTTTAGTAGACGGCCGCACCCCCGGATGCCGTCGACGAAGTGCACTAAGGTCGAACACCGCTGCCACGAGCACCCGAACGGATGCTTTTGGCGACGGGGTTCTCCTACAGTCACTTGGTCGGGGCTTTGGGGCGTGGCTGTCTATTAAGTTTACCCGGCGAGTATCCGCGTACGCTACGTGATTGCGATGGACTTTTGATCACATCAAAATCCCGTGGCAACCGATCATCTGAGACTAAACTGCTATGTTTATAATATTCAAATTAGTTATCTCATAACTACTTGTGGATTCCAAATATTGTATCACATTCCTGATAAAAAGACAGTGTTAAACTTTCCGATCGAATAATTAAACACCCAAGATTTCCCAAATAGCTCAACACTTGAGCGGAGTTCAAAAAATATTCATAACATGCCACAGTACCAATGGTCCAGCCGTAGAAGGGTCAAGCCAACGCCTCACATGTGGCAACGCCGTACTGCCCCAAACCCTAAGGTTCAGAGGCGGTTCAGACGGTCACATAATCGAGTTAAGGTTTGTGTTCTTCTAGAGGGTCCACCGCGTTACTTACATGATTTTCCGGAAGTTTCAAACTCGAGAAAAAATCCAACTTTTGAAAAAAAATCCGACAGGGGAAAAAGTGAGTTATTGATATCCGTTCGAACTTTTTAACAGTTTCTAAAATTATCCGGAAAAAACTTAAACGAAGTTAAATTATCCGATCGAATCAACGAGCTCCCAATACAACCCAGAAAACTCAACACTTGAGTAAAAATTAAAAATACCCAGAAGCATCAGGAAATACATAGGGACTTTACTGTGCAAAAAGAAAACAATGATTTCACTGTACGGCCGCGGAACCGCCGCGCGACCCATGCTCATGCCGCGGTTCCACGGCGCCTTGGGTGAATTACCTTGTCGTTTTTCACACAGTTCCATAGAATTTCCAGCTGATTTTTTTTCCTGCTGATTTTTTTAAGCATTTTTAATATGAAAAAAATCAACTTTTTGAAAAATTTCCAGAAACTAGGGTTTTATGGGTATTCGGAGTTCGATCGGACTTTAAACTTCGCCTAAACTTCGCCTAAAGCTCTATCTTGGTTCTGATACCACTGCAGGGTTACTAGGCACATGCACAAGGGTCAACAAGGCATCAACCATGCCTGATTCAAAATTTAGCCGTGCCGAACAACCCTAAACCAGGATCTTAGACTGGAGATTAGGAGAAACAAAGCATGTTAAACACTTTAACATCCAAGAGTTTGGGATTACAACCTTTGTAGTCCGGTCCTTCACTTCTTAAGCTCGGTGTTGTGGTCCCTTCACTGCGATCATCAAGTATCGGACTCTCGAGAGGCTCCACGAAGAGAAAGATGCAAGCTTGCTTCCGATCTTCGATAACAAAGATGATCTACCTTGAAGTTTCATTAACACAAGCTCTCACTCACTAAATGAAGTGAACACCGTAATCTAAAAGACTAGGATAGATTAGGATGATGAAGTAGGATTTTAGCTCACATTTGTTTTCTTAATCTCACTCATTTTCATCACTAAGCAAAAAGCTAGAAAGCTTTTGCATCAAGGAAGAAGAAGAAAAAGAATAGTAATCCTATTGTGATGAATAATGAGAGTGGTCATATCATTAAAAAAGCAACCAAGGTTAAGTCAAGAAAAGACGTAACCATTGTAGAGATCAAACCATGGTTAAGGATGTGGGTTGGGTTAAGTAAATATCTTGCAAAATATCTTTGCAAAAACAAAAAGAAAACCTTCTAGAAGGTTCAAGAAAGAACTAACCCAAATCAAACCCTAATCTTGTTTAATCTCCACTAAACATGTTATATTAGTAATCATATCATGTTACAATATTATATATCACATATACAATATTTATTGTAACAAAATAAAATAATACAATTAACATATATCGCATATATATCAATGTATTACCCGAGTGAGAAAAAAAATCTTTTAGTGAGCTTATATCAGTTAATGTAATTTAATATATCAAATATATAATTATACATTAAATTATCGAATCAACACTTGATCCAATAATCCGGCTATTTCACAAATAACCGACTAATATAATTTGTATCAGTTCATCGAATCAACACTTGATCCGATGACCCGGCTATATCACATATACCCGGTCGATATCTCATATCGCGAGAATCTAATACGGTATCACATACACGTATTGTTCTCAGTCCCGCACATATCACATATGTGCTCCTACTCCGTTTGCCTGAGCCAAGAAAGCTCTGTGTAGGACTCTAAAGAATCGTCAATACGCCGGCAGTAGGTGATGATCATATCAAACACCCACAAGCTGCAAGCGGTCAGCTAAACGTAACAGCCTCCCAGGTATTGAACGCTCAGAAGATCAACAAGCAAGCCTGTACATTCTCCTGTGAATCCAGTCTGTAACACTCATGTACAGTCCGGTCTCGTCGTCTGATATGTCGCATATCTCGCCTAGGGGTGGTAAACGTCAGACCCCACTAGCTTGATAAGTCGTGTCGATATGAGGTCTACAACAGTTCGAGAAACTACTGATAACACATACTAGTAAATCTCAGCAACCCTGGCCAGGGATTTCCAGTTATCGCCAATCGAACACAGCACAACATCAACTCCCTATACCGGGAGAGACGAATCCGCTCCTATCGCTCATTGCCTCCATGTGATTCGGGACTGTACCCAAAAGCCACCTTTTTGCACGCCCTCTTAGACGTGGTATGATGGAAATCAAAGCACAGTGGGAATCGCATAAGACTCTATGACGATCTCCGGTCAACAGACTACTCTATACCAGTGTCACCGGAGAACTGCCATCTGACGTGAGGTATAATACCATCTAGGAGTTCTCGGCAAGTCCGTCCAGTATACCCAGTCTCTACTGAGAACCCGTACACCATCCTTGATGTCAAACACCGATGGATATGGGATCATCCATCGCCCATCATATGGGTCAAGATGCATATACGCTAGTCTACTCTGGTGTATCGATGCCCTGTCTAGATAAACCCTCGACTAGGAACAGTTATAGGATGTACTCGTCGACTACCGTGGCCCCACTAGTATGATCTCATCATAGTCCCAGTAGTCGAGTACACATCCTAAGAGCTTTATCAACATGTAACATAGAGACAATCAGAGTACATGTTAAGATAAAGTACAACCAGATAGCATACTATCATGTTGAGCGAGAAAGCCCTCCCTATATATGTCCAAGCATCCACTACAATATACATCGTATGTACAGTAATGGCCTCTAGGGCATACATATAACTAACAGGCACTGCTTCGCGTATTCGAGGCAGTCTTGGATCATCGTGGGCCAATAATAACCCATCCGTTTGATCTTCAGCTTCATCTTCGGCCCGGCTTGGTGAGAACCGCAGAGTCCGTCGTGAATTTCTCGGACGACTCTCTTTGCCTCTTCAGGTCCCAGTCATCTTAGCTACAGAGAATCAAATGATCTCTTATACAGAGTATCATTGACGAAAGCAAAAGACAGAGCTCGTTTCATAAGCTGATGTCTTGAGGACGCATCTTCAGGTGTTCGACGGGATTTGAAGTAATCTATAAAGAATTCTCTCCAATCGGTAACCTTTTCCTGGTCTTTTATTTGTAAAGTCGTTTTCTTGGTCGCTCCCTTTTCTTCGGGTGACACCGGAGATATTTCTGCCGGTGTGAGAACCCGACAGCTTTGCACAACGATCCTCACATCATCGAATTTTTCGTCAGCCAGTTCTTTAGCAAGTTTGGCTAATGCATCCGCTTTCCTATTTTCCGCACGCGGTATGCTTTCTAAGGTGTAGGATGGAATTTGAGTCAGCAGTCGTTGTACTCTTTCGCCGCATTTCACCAACTCAGGCTTGCACGTCTGATAGTCGCCGTTTACTTGACTGACGATCAGTTGGGAGTCTCCGTATATGAGGAGGTTTTCAATTCCCATGTCGATGGCGATCACGAGACCTACTATCAAAGCTTCATACTCGACTTCGTTGTTCGTCCTCGGCTCTGTTAAGGAAAAGGCAAATCGCATTATTCCTCCCTATGGAGTCACGAAGATTAGGCCTACCCCTGATTTAATTATAGGGGTGCTTTGTTTGCGCTTCTTCATGGAGGACGCCCCATCAAAATAGAGTTCCCACCGGGTATCACCACAGTCGATCATGTCAAACGCATGTTCGTCTGGCAGTTCGCAATTCAAAGAAGAATCGGCAGGTATCGGATGCTCAACGAGGAAGTCGACGATGGCCTGGCCTTTCACTGCTTTAAGAGGTCGATAAGTTATCGAGAACTCCATCAAGAGCAGGGCCCATTTAGCGAGTCGTCCCGTTAATATGGCCTTCGACATCAAGTACTTGAGAGGGTCTGCTTTTGATATGAGATGGACCTCATGTGCCAAAGCGTAGTGTCTGAGCTTCGTTATTGCGAAGATCAACGCCAGGCAGTGTTTTTCGATGGAGGAGTAATTGCTTTCTGCCCCCAGAAGAACTCGACTCAGATAGTAGATGAAGGGTTATGGGAGCGCCCCGGCCATCGAACCGTGGCCAAATGCGGAACAAAATTTTTCTAAAACCCGGCGCTACCATTGCCCGATTTCCAAGATCGAAACCATTAACCCTAAAACTAGCAAACTAACAAAAGGAGGTAGAATGGTTATACCTAATGAACCAAATCCTTTGGGTCTTCAACCATTTCCAACTTCCTAGTGATGCGGATCGACTTTGGTTGCCGGTCTTCCTTCATCTCCGATGATCCACCCGAGGGAAACGGCACAAGCTCTAGGTTCGTTAAACGGACCAACCGACCCTCCAAGATCGCTAGTAGTGGAGAGTGGGGGTGTAGGATAGTCTCACCATAATTTTCTCTCAAAATATTATGCTCATAGAACAACCATGGAAGATGTAGAGGTGATGAAAGCATGGAAGGCATGAGCTAAGAAAATGGCTAACTGTTTTTGGTGTGAGAGTGAGTATGAGCAAGAGAGAGAGCTTTTAGTGTATATCAAAATGAGCAAGCCTCTCCCATCACCAATGTGGCAGGCCCCTCTCTCTTCCCCACAAAAATAATGCACACCAAAAACCCGTTTCCAATTAACAATAAACAAATAAGACCATACCAATCTCTACATGCCCAAAAACCCATGCTTTGACCCAAATCACCTTTCCACCTCATTATGAAACAAATGATTTTTCTAAAAAGGAAATCAATAATGTGGTGGCAAATCTTCTAGAAGTCATTCCGTACAAATACGGAATACTTCCCGGTATATGTATCGAAATACACATACGCGTATTCGTACGAAAATACGAATAGCCAAAGAGAGAAAATAAATAGTGAGCAATAATACTAGAATACATATACATAAATACATATGTAAATTATTAAATCAAAACTTGATTTACCAATCTGGCTTAATCCTAAGCGGCTAGTATTATCAACCGTCCGATTAAAGTCTGTGCAGCCTGTGCACATATTTAATCGGACACTTGCATGTATCAACATACATCAACTACACCATATCGCCTGAACCATGAAAACCATCTGTGTGGGACTCTAAAGACTCGTCAATACGCTGGCAGTGGGTTTAACCACAAGCACGTCAGCGGCACAAGCTGTACGTAACGGCTACCCAGGTATTGAGCGAAAGGAAGGCCGACGAGCAAACTCATCCAAACCCCTACTGAGCCTGTCAGTGACAATATCCATACAGTCCGGTCTGTTCATCTAAGAGTATCGCATATCGAGTCTAGGGGGTGGATAAAGTCAGACCCCTAACAACGCGATAATTCGTGTCGGTATGAAACCCATCACTACCTGAGAAGCTATCGATCCTGGATCGGTAATTCTCACATACCCCGGCCAAGGATCTCTAGTGATGGCCACCCGTGCACTGCGCGACATCAACCCCCAATACCGGAAGAGAAGAATCCCCGACAATCCGCTTGTTGGATATAGTGCCCTCTAAGTCAATTATTGTATCGCAGGTACGTGATTGCAATGATTGAGGGAGGACCTATACCGATAAAACAGTCTTACTCGAGATGATAGTATGCTATCTGGTTTGTCTTTATCATCATGTAGATGTTGATAGAGCCCATAGAATTCTTGCTTGACTACCAGAAGTATGATGGCGATCATATATGTGGGAGCTGGGGTCTATAAGCACATCCTTAAAGTGTCCCAAGTCGTGGGAGTTTCAAGACAGGGCATCGATACTCCGGAGTAGACTAGTGTATACATTCGAGACCCCGACGAGGGGCGGTGGCCGGTCTCACAAGCCATTGGTGATAGTTGGTTTACCTAAAAAGTATACAGGTGCTCATTGGGTTATGAGTACACCGGACAGGACTCGCCGGGAACTTGCTGGTTGATATTATACCTAGCGTCAGATA
This sequence comes from Agapanthus africanus, assembly GCA_030015575.1. Taxonomy (NCBI): domain Eukaryota; kingdom Viridiplantae; phylum Streptophyta; class Magnoliopsida; order Asparagales; family Amaryllidaceae; genus Agapanthus; species Agapanthus africanus. The sequence goes on along the minus strand of CM057338.1, from coordinate 778,288,417 downwards.
GCAGTTCCCCGGTGACATGTGTACAGGTTAGTTCATCGACCTGAGGTCATCATTTGTCTCGTGTGAATTCCCACTGTACTTTGATTTATACCCTACCACGGGTCAAAGGAGTCATGCAAACAGGTATATTTTGGGTACAGTCCCGAGCCACATGGAGGTAGTGAGCATATCGTCGGGGATTCGTCTCTCCCGGTATTGGGGATGAGATCGCGCGGTGTTTAGGAGAGCCATTACACGAAATCCCTGGCCAGGGTAATCGAGAATTACTGGAAGGTATTCCAGTAGTATCTTAGAGTGTTCTGGGCTGCTCTCTGACACGACTTATGCAGCTATTGGGGGTCTGACATTTACCGGCCCCCTAGGCCCTATATGCGATACTCATAGACGAATGGACCGGACTGTACGGATATTGTCACTGTCAGGCTCAGTAGCATTTCTGGATGAGTTCGCTCGTCAGCTTCCCTTCCAATCAATATATAGGCAACCGTTACGTACAGCTAGTACCTCTGACGTGCTAGTGGTTATACCCAGTGCCAGTGTGTTGATGAGTCATTAGAGTCCCCCACAGACACTTTCCCAAGTTCGGGCGAAACGTTGTAGATGCCGTATGGTTTTATGGCAGGGTTCGGAAAATGCACGTGGGTTTTCGCACGTGTCATTTTTCGGGCAGATAATACTGGTAGGCTTTGGTTTAAGCCGGATCCCAGTATTATACTGTGTAGATATAATATCTTTGTCTCAGTTGTATTTGTATTCGGTCGTAATACAAATACGGGTATGTTTATACTGTTACGGGGTTATCCTGAAATTCATTTCAGGATCACTTTTGGAAGTTGCCAGTTTCCAGTTTTCTATCGTCCGTCTTTAACATTCGGTTAAAGACGAATTTATCTTTTCTTGAGATGAGTGTGGAAGGTTCTAGATTTGGTGACTAGGATTTGTGAGTCACTCATTTGCATTAATGGATAATGACTTGGCTTATGACTCATTGGTTTTCAATTAATGCTTTGTTGACTAGATCATGATGATTCATTTGTTCATTAGTGTGTTCATACAAGGTGTTAAGGTGAATCATTCATCTCATTTATTCTTGTGGTCACCTCCTAGATCCTACACTCACCTCCCTTGCTCCATATATTTGGCCGGCCCCCTTTCTAGAGGATCATGGTGGTTCTTTTGGGAAAAAGATTAGGAATTAGATTCATGGAAATTTCATATGCCCATTTCTCATTTCCCCGATCCAAAAGGCAACTTCATTAACCGTTCGTCCGTGACTTTGGACGTAACGAGACAAAGTATTCTACTCATTCTCTACATCATCTTGGTCGTCTCTTTTAGCAAACTTGACGACCGAGTTGCCTCGGTTCAGAGGCGGGAGCCCGTTTAAAGATCTGTCGACGTGGTGCCACCTGGACGACGAGACTGGAGTTTTCAGTAGATCGAAGCCTCCGCAACAAAGCGTGGGATGATGGTTGAAGACCGAAGGACTCGGATCGTTCGGTATAACATTTCTACCCACTTTGTAGTTTGTTAGTTTAGCTTTAATGGCAGATTCGGGTTATAGTATTCGATAGCGCCAGTTTATAAAAGTTTTTGTTCCGCATTTGGCGTCTGTTAGACGGCCTGGACGCTAACGTAGACTTACAGTGGTATCAGAACCTCGCCATTAAGCTTTACTAACTTGTGCTAACACATTTAAAACATCAATCGAACGGATTTTCGCAAAACTACAATTTTCTGTTCAAAGTTTCTGTCGATTTTTAATCTGGTCTAAAAATTATTTTACATATCACAGAAAACTATGCAGGCAATTCTAAGCAAACTGGTGAAATTTGGTCACGTGATCGCACAGAACGGCCGCGGATCCACGGCCCAAACCATGTTTTAGCCGCTGATCAGCCGCGCTTTTGTGGGAACAGTGCGCCAAATTTTTCCAGTGAGTTTGCCATGGGAAATTGTGGTTTTTGGTATATGTCTTTTGGGCCCAAATTTTGTTACTGTACACCAGATGTACGTAGGGCCCACTTCGGGAAATTTTGTCGATCGAAATTTTAAACGTGTTAGTTTACAGTACTTACTTTATATCTCCGACCGTGAATGTCATTTGATCAGTAAACCGCGTCTGATTTCTATAGTTCTTTTAGACGGGTTTGCGAACGTGACATTCGCGTTGATGTTTTGTGTTGTGCTGTGATGTTGCGGATTTTTCGTGGTGGATAGCTGTGTGCAATGGTAGTGCTGTTTGGATTTATTTGTACATTTGATATTGCGGGGCGAGCGTCCGACTTGTGGATTGCCGTCATTGCCTGTTTGTATAATATTCTTTTGGGGCACGACCGGGCTGAGGTCGATGTACCCATTGTACATATTTTTATTTCTGTACTAGGTTTACCCCGCGATGGAGTGCACGGATAGCCGGGTTCTGGAGGGCAACAGGTCCGTATCTTATGGTTTTGAGAGGCAGAGGGGCCTTACTCTAGAATTGGCAGACTATTCGCCGCACTCGTAGGGGGCACAGGTTGACCTAAGGTGGGGTGCTCAAGTTATCGGATTTCGTGAAGTTCCTGGTGGTCCATTCATTTTGCTGTAGGGGGCTGCCTCGCTTCAGGTTTTGGCGGGTAACTTGCCGCACCCGTGGGGGTCTAGGTTTCATTGCACAGGCTATCCACACGACCAGGGGAACGTCGGGTTTCAGTAGCGGCTCTGTGAAACCCGGGGATCCCAGATTATCTGTATTGTTCTGTGATGCTTATTACTTTTCTGTAATGTTGCATATTATCACGCCTGGAGCGATTATTGTATATTAGTTTATATACTATTAGATGTTGTATATGTTTTGCACTCGCGCTAGCCCTGTCCCCGCTCTGTCGTTAGTTAAGTAACCTAACGAGTGATGACGGGACCCAGTGACGAATGCGGATGGCATATACGTACATTTTATTTTCGTTCTTTTCTGGTGTGATTGATTGATGGGACTGCATTGATTTTTATCAATGCAAGGATAAAACAAACCTATATTTGATGTTGTTGGAAAAAATTTTAAAAGGTGTTATTACAAAGATGTTTCCTTTTGTTTTGCATCGCGGTATTCAGTTAGAATATCCTCCACCTCATTCGACGAGGCAAGGGCCGAGATCCCTTCACCGGGAGTGACCCCTTTGGCAGAAGTTTGCGTCAGGGTATTAACTTCAATATAGTCGATTACAAGTTGCTTTGCATTGCGGTATTCAGTTGGAATATCCTGCACCTCATTCCACGAGGAAAGAGCCGAGATCCGTTCACCGGGAGTGACTTCTTTAGCAAAAGGTTTTTCGCCACTATATTTTTATAAAATGCTATCAGGTTCCTTCAACGAGATCAAGTTCATTACGTTAAAGGTTTTTGACCAAAAACCAGCCGTAATCCTCTGTCATTTCTTATGGATGGTCAATAGTATTCAAGCTATGTTTGTTGGCCTACGTCAAGGCATAGTGTTTGGTAGCTGCTGGGTATTCATTTGTTGCATAGATAGATGCATTAGTTTAGGACAGATGTACAGCCTTGTTGGCCTACGTCAAGAGCATGTACGATGACCTAAATTAATCAGGACAACGACGGGTAGAACTTGACATGTGGCTTATGATTTGTTGGCCTACGTCAAGGTCATAAGAGCATGGGATAAAAATTATATCGGGAGTTTCAAACATACAGGAAACTTGCAAAACATGAGCATACCTTCTGGAGTATGATAACATGAGTGGATTCCTTCACGTTATCATGCGACGAGAGTTGGATCCCGATTCCCACTGATGAGTTGGTTTACTCTTCGGGTGATCCCGATTTATTCTTCTTTCTGGTTTGGAGGAGAATTTGAGATTACAGTGGGAGGTTTCCTAATTAGATAAAGTGATAACCATTCTGATCTAGGTTAGAGTGCACGCAGAGTGTTTCTTTTCTCTCTCTTTTTGGCAGCGACCTTTGACCGACCCTTGACTATAACTCAGTGACCAAGTTGACCGAACCTTCTTAATATACTAGCTTTTGGATTGTCTATAGTTGCATAAGTCATTGCAGCTCCTTCTTTTACCCTTTGTATTTCTCAGAACACCCCGTATTACTATGGATATCCACATCCATTGGATAGATCCATCGTATGGTTATATACGAACTCGAAGGGACTTCTTCGAGGATGGATCCATGTTCAGAAGAAATAGAATTGGTTTATTCAGTTGTCTTTTATTATCACCTTCTCTCAGGTTGCGAGGGCTCCTTAGTTTAGAAGAGTACACCCATTACGCTTATTGGATAGTCTTATTCCAAACCATAGGCAGGTGCCGAAAGGTAGGGAATGAAGAAAACCAATTAGCCTAAATTGGGTGTGCAGAAGGTAATATGTAAAGACAAGATAAAGGAATTAGAAAGAGGGCAAAGTAAATTGCGACTACTAACATTCACGACCAAACCACGTATTTCATCGCCACTCCTACTTCACTTTTCATTTCTCCAGAACAACAAGTATCACTACGAACATCCAATTTCATTGGATAAATCCATCGTATGGTTATATACGAACTCGAAGGACATTTTTTCGAGGATGGATTCTGCTTCAGGAGAAATAGGAATAAGGTTTATTCAGTTGTCTTTTATCATCACCTTCTCTCAAGTTGCGAGTACTCCTTGGTTTAGGAGGGTACACCTATTATACTTACTGGATAGTCTTCTTCCAAACCATAGGCTGGTACCGAACGGTAGGGAAGGAAGAAAACCATTAAGCCTAACAATGGTGTACAGAAGGTAATGACTAAAGACAAATAAAGGGATTTGGAGAGAGGGCAAAGAAATATACGGTTAAAGTCATGATTTGGATTATGGAAGAGGCATTACTAGGAATACCGGGATACCCCTACGAAACATATTTATGTTTCATATTCACTGTGCATTGTTAATAGAAAACTGATTTCCCGATTAGATACTTACTCCAGGGTATGTATTTACCAGTTTTCATTCTCACATCTGTATAGTTTTACAGATAATGAGTAGGAGTAAGTTATTGGGAATTAGGTAATCATCCTCATTATATCGGAATTCGTTGTAATTGGTGATATTTGAGGAAATCGCCTGGGGACAGTTTTCAACCTACGATGCACAGGTTTTGAGTTATTAAACTCAGCGGACTTATACAGAGTATTGTATGTTGTCCAGTGTCCATCAGGACAAAGGGTTTTGTCCTCGTACTATATTCTATTTACTTGTGACTTCTCTAAGTTTTTAGACAAGTGTTTCGTAGAAATACAATGTCTAAGTATTGAGAAGTTGTGGGTATAGGAATAAAGTAGAGAACCATGTGTCGCAAGTATCGGGATTCTTCAAAGAAATCGAAGATGTAGATTCTTGTGATTGGTATTCAGTTGATAGTAATGGTTTTGAGAAACTTGTTTCTCTTTCAGGTTACTCATAATTGAATGGATTCCTAAGTTGAGTAATGCTGATTAGCCTCTCTCCATTAAGTTGATATGCACTGGAGACAGCTGCATGTTTTTGGATCTGGTTCCAATTAAATATGTGCCAAAGTTTCTATATTGGATATAGAATGGATCATATCTTAACGATGTTAAGGTAAGGGGAGTTGTCCAGCTTATGCTTAAAACCAGACACTGGATGACTCAAGGCACGTTTCTGTAATGGCAGTTTGTGGGTTGACCCTAGCTTTGACGAGGGTTGATTTTTTACCTTCTGGAAGATCAATAGGATATTGTTCTTGAGTCGCCACGGTTTTAATAAAATGGATTTTTTCAGAAAACAGTAGTGGGAGTATGGTAGAACTGGAAGTGATTCCAGAACCGCAAACGATTACGGAAAATTTAATAGAACCTATATATTCAATCAGGTTTGACATTCCAATAGCCACTCCGCAGATATGATGGGTAACCTCAGACACCCGAGAGGTACTCCGGTAGCCTCAAGGACGGTGACAGGGAGGTTCTTGTTTACCCAGACTTGACACAACTGTTATTCCAGGCTATGAGACCCGGCAGGAGATTAAGTATAGCGTTGTTCTAAACTAGCTTTAGAAGTGCACGTATATATTATTCTACCATAGGGTTGTCGTAGTCAGTGGGAGCAGCGAAAGCATAGTGGGCAAGTAGCTTATGTCTATTTATAGACTTGAGCAATTATAGCGGAGATAGATCATCTAATTTTGATATGACAGTCATGGGTTTGACTTCATCAGAATAGGGGATGGATCTGTTAAGAAGGTAGTAGGGTGTAATGTCCTGGTATTTGGATGACATACACAGAATAGGGAATAAAATTCCTATACTACGATCGGTTGTACTGTGGTCGTCACACAGTTGTTTCTCCACAAAGGACATGGATATAATATTTGACATTCTGGTTACTATATCTATGGTTTTAGATCTAGATTTGGGTAGTTTCCCAATGTGGGTACTTTGACGGTATTCTAATAGTATTTTAGAATAGTTGACTCCTGGCATGGTGGTGTACCTGCAGGTGATGGAGTCACCCACTCTAAAGGTGTCTTACAGACTAAAGGGGAGAGGGACGTGCATGATTGGCAGATCACTTGCTTAGGCAATTGAGTCAATCGTAAAGATGTCAAGTACCACACCAGATGTCGTTTTTGCACTAGATGTGATAAGTTTATACTAATCCAATCCTGAAGAAACATAAGGAAGCAGTTTTAGAACATAAGTGCATGTTCTACAGATTTGATGACGGCGGCCTCCTTCGGGAGTCGGTTATCATTCCAGGCTTCAAAGGTGACTTGGATGACAGAGTGATTGTCAGAGTTATAGTTTTCCCTCTGACGAGGGACAGTATTATGGACAGGCAGTCCAAGAGGATACTGTGGGAGGCATGGTGCTGGACACTGATTAGTTTTAGTGATCGATACAGTCTAAGAAGTTTGGATTTGGAGTTCATTTATGAACTAGGTCCCATCAGATATCCAGACATATTCTAAGACAGGTATTACTCGATTCGGGAGATGGCTTTCTCCATAAACTTGAGATTAAGAGAGACATAGAAAGAAACATCAGGGCGGATCCTCTCACTGAGGCTATTTCTCGAACACAATAGTTTTACAAACGGGCTTTGTGAAACTAATTAGTAGAGGAGTTGGATGTTCGGTATCACACGAGCTGTGAGTATACGACATCGCAATAATTAGCCTTAAGTGCAAGTGGGAGATTGTTGGATATAGTGCCCTCTAAGTCAATTATTGTATCGCAGGTACGTGATTGCAATGATTGAGGGAGGACCTATACCGATAAAACAGTCTTACTCGAGATGATAGTATGCTATCTGGTTTGTCTTTATCATCGTGTAGATGTTGATAGAGCCTATAGGATTCTTGCTTGACTACCAGCAGTATGACGGCGATCATATATGTGGGACTGGGGTCTATAAGCACATCCTTAAAGTGTCCCTAGTCGTGGGAGTTTCGAGACAGGGCATCGATACTCCGAAGTAGACTATTGTATACATTCGAGACCCCGACGAGGGGCGGTGGCCGGTCTCACAAGCCATTGGTGATAGTTGGTTTACCTAAGATGTATACAGGTGCTCATTGGGTTATGAGTACACCGGACAGGACTCGCCGGGAACTTGCTGGTTGGTATTATACCTAGCGTCAGATAGCAGTTCCCTGGTGACATGTGTACAGGTTAGTTCATCGACCTGAGGTCATCATTTCTCTCGTGTGAGTTCCCACTGTACTTTGATTTATACCCTACCACGGGTCAAAGGAGTCGTGCAAACAGGTATATTTTAGGTACAGTCCCGAGCCACATGGAGGCAGTGAGCAGATCGTCGGGGATTCGTCTCTCCCGGTATTGGGGGTGAGATTGCGCGGTGTTTAGGAGAGCCATTACACGAAATCCCTGGCCAGGGTAATCGAGATTTACTGGAAGGTATTCCAGTAGTATCTCAGAGTGTTCTGGGCTGCTTTCTGACATGACTTATGCAGCTATTGGGGGTCTGACGTTTACCGGCCCCCTAGGCCGTATAAGCGATACTCATAGACGAATGGACCGGACTGTACGGATATTGTCACTGTCAGGCTCAATAGCATTTCTGGATGAGTTCGCTCGTCAGCTTCCCTTCCAATCAATACATAGGCAACCGTTACGTACAGCTAGTACCTCTGACGTGCTAGTGGTTATATCCAGTGCCAGTGTGTTGATGAGTCATTAGAGTCCCCCACAGACACTTTCCCAAGTTTGGCCAAAACGTTGTAAATGCCGTATGGTTTTATGGCAGGGTTCGGAAAATGCACGTGCGTTTTCGCACGTGTCATTTTTCGGGCAGATAATACTGGTAGGCTTTGGTTTAAGCCGGATCCCAGTATTATACTGTGTAGATATAATATTTTTTTCTCAGTTGCATTTGTATTCGGTCGTAATACAAATGTGGGTATGTTTATACTGTTACGGGGTTATCCTGAAATTCGTTTCAGGATCACTTTTGGAAGTTGCCAGTTTCCAGTTTTCTATCGCCCGTCTTTAACATTCGGTTAAAAACGGATTTAGATTTTCTTGAGATGAGTGTGGAAGGTTCTAGATTTGGTGACTAGGATTTGTGAGTCACTCATTTGCATTAATGGATATTGACTTGGCTTATAACTCATTGGTTTTCAATTAATGCTTTGTTGACTAGATCATGATGATTCATTTGTTCATTAATGTGTTCATACATGGTGTTAAGGTGAATCATTCATCTCATTATTCTTGTGGTCACCTCCTAGATCCTACACTCACCTCCCTTGCTCCATATATTAGGCCGGCCCCCTCTCTTGAGGATCATGTTGGTTCTTTTGGGAAAAAGATTAGGAATTAGATTCATGGAAATTTCATATGCCTATTTCTCATTTCCCCGATCGAATAGGAAACTTCATTAACCGTTCGTCCGTGTCTTTGGACGTAATGAGACAAAGTATTCTACTCATTCTCTATATCATCTTGGTCGTCTCTTTTAGCAAACTTGACGACCGAGTTGCCTCAGTTCAGAGGCGGGAGCCCGTTTAAAGATCCGTCGAAGTGGTGCCACTTGGACGACGAGACTGGAGTTTTCAGAAGATCGAAACCGCCGCAACAAAGCGTGGGATGATGGTTGAAGACGGAAGGACTCGGATCGTTCGGTATAACATTTCTACCCACTTTGTAGTTTGTTAGTTTAGCTTTAATGGCAGATCCGGGTTATAGTTAGCGATAGCGCTAGTTTATAAAAGTTTTTGTTCCACATTTGGCGTCTGTTAAACGGCCGGGGCGCTACCGTAGACTTACACCGCTCACTGCCTCCATGTGGCTCGGGACTGTACCCAACTAAAACCTATTTGCACGACTCCTTTGAGCCGTGGTAGGGTAGTAATCAAAGCACAGTGGAAACTCACACGAGACAAATGACGATCTCAGGTCGAAAGACTAACATGTACACATGTCACCAGGGAACTGCTATCTGACTATAGGTATAATACCAACTAGCATATTCCCGGCGAGTCCGTCCAGTGTACTCATAACCCAATGAGCACCTGTATACTATCTTAGGTGAACAACTGACACCAATGGCTTGTGAGACCGGCCACCACCCCTCGTCAGGGTCTAGATAAGTATACACCAGTCTACACTGGAGTATCGATGCCCAGTCTCGATACTCCTACGACTAGGGACATTTAAGGATTTGCTTATAGACCCCCAGCTCCCACGTATGTGATCGCCATCACAATGCTGGCAGTCAAGCAAGAATCCTATGGGCTTTAACAACATATGATGATAAAGACAAACCGGATAGCATACTATCATCTCGAGTAAGACTGTTTTATCGGTATAGGTCTTCGCTCAATCATCATGATCACATACCTGCGACTATGATAATTGCCTTGAGGGCACTATAGCCAACAATCTCCCACTTGCACTTAAGGCTAATTATTGCGATGTCGCATACTCACAGCCCGTGTGATACCGAACACCCAACTCCTCTACTAATCAGTTTCACAAACCTCGTTTGTAAAACTATTGCGTTCGAGGAATAGCCTCGGTGAGTGGATCCGCTCCAGTGTTTCTTTCTGTATCTCTCTATATCTTAACTTCGCGGAGAAAAGTATCTCCCGAAATAAGCAATACCTGTCTTAGAATATGTCTGGATATCTGATGGGACCCGGTTCACTAATGAACTCCAAATCCAGCAAATTTCTTAGACTGTATCGTCTACTGAACTTAATCAGTATACTGCGCCATACTTTCCCCAGTATCCACTTGGACCACCTGTCCAAACTACTGCCCCTCGTCAGAGGGAAAACTATAACTCTGACAGTCATTCTATCATCCAGGTCACCTTGGAAGCCTGGAATGATAATCGTCTCTCAAAGGAGGCCGCCGTTATCAAATCCCTAGAACATCCACTTATGTTCATAAACTGCTTCCATTCGTTTTTCTCCAGGATTGGATTAATATATCAACTTATTGCATCTAGTGCAAAAACAACATCTGGTGTGGTACTTGACATGTCAGATTGACTCAATTGCCTAAGCAAGTGATATGCCAATCATGCACATCCCTCTCCCCATTAGTCTGTAAGACACCTTTAGAGAGGGTGACTCCATCACCTGCAGGTTCAGCACCATGCCAGGAGCCGTCCATTCTAAAATACTTTTAGAATACTGTCTAAGTACCTAGATTAGGACACTTCCCAAATCTAGATCTAAAACCATAGATCTAGTAACCAGAATGCCTGATATAATATCCATAACCTATGTGGAGAAAACACTGTGTGACAACCAAAGTATAACCGATCGTAGTATAGGAATTTCACTTCCTACAAAGAGAATGTCATCCTAAATACGAGGACATCACACCCTACTATCTTCTTAACAGATCCATCCTCTATTCTGATGAAGTCAAAACCCATGACTGTCACATCAAAAATAGACGATCTATCTCCGCTATATCCGTTTTAGTCTATAAATAGACATAAGCTACTTGTCCACTACGCTTCCGCTGTTCCCACTGATTACGATAACCCTCTGGCAGAGTCATATGCACGTGTACTTCTAAAGCTAGTTTAGAATGACGCTATACCCATCCTCCTGCCGAGTCTCATAGTCTGGAACAACAGTAGTGTCAAGTCTGGGAAAACAAGAACCTCCCTGTTACCGTCCTTGAGGCTACCGAAGTACCTCTCGGGTGCCTGAGGTAACCCACCATATCAGCAGAGTGGCTAATGGAATGTCAAACCTGATTGAATCTTTAGGTTCTTTATTAAATTTTCAGTAATCGTTTGTGGTTCTGGAATCACATCCAGTTCTACCATACTCCCACTACTCTATTTTTAAAAAGTTCATTTTACTAAAAATGTGGCGAGTCAAGAACAATATCACTATTGATCTTCAAGATGGTAGAAAATTATGTCGGGTTCCTAGGCACTCTCAAGAGGTCTCACAAGGCATCAACCATGCCAATTTCAAACGTTACGGTGCCGAGAAACCCTAATACGGATCGTTGGCTAGAAGTTTAGGCGACAAAGCAACTAGTTAACTACTTTAACTAAGAGTACGGAAATACAACCTTTGTAGATCCGGTCCTCCACCCCCACGGCTCCGTGATGAAGTCCTCTCCGCTGTGCAAATGAAATCCCGGGCTCTAGCGTCGGCTTCATCGGAGAAATGGACGGGCAAGGTCGTCGGCTTCGTGCCGAAGATGACTTACGTCGAGGCATCACTAGATCAAGCTCCCACTTCACCAAGTCATGAAACTTGTGAAGAAAACACCCTATACTACTTGGCAAGAGGTAGAGGATGAAGAAATAGGAGGTGGGTTCACTTTAGAATTTGATTTCTCACTCATTTCATCAAGTCACCATTGATGAAGTCTAGGTTTTCTTCTTGAAGAAGAAGAAGAAGAAGATGATGATAATGTTATGATAAGTTAATTAGAATAGAAAAGAAAAAGAATACTTATCATAACATTAACTATAGTTAGGTGTAGAGAATTGACTAAGGTTAAAAGAATGGTTAGGGTTAAGCTTGAAGACAAAATGGTCATATGGTCAAAGCTTCATGAAGCTTCATCAAGCTTCATGAAAGAAAGAAAGAAAGAATGAAACCATTTTGTTTTCTTTTGTCATTTCATTTTAATCCAAAATAAAAAGATAAATGAATGGACAAATAAATAGAAACCTTAACCTAGGTTTAATTCTTTACACAAACCAATATTGCATGCATCATCAAACATGATACAATCAAGTGCACAAAAATATATCGCATATACAATGCGCACATCCGAGTGAGAAAATCCATCTTAAGTGAACCGATACTAGTTAATGCAAAGTGATATATCAAATATATAATTATACATTAAATCATTAAATCAACACTTGATTCGATGATCCGGTCATGTCGCACACAACCGACTAGTATACAATGTATCGATTTATCGAATCAATCCTTGATTCGATAACTAGGTTATATCGCATACAACCAATCGATACATTCATCGCGAGAATGAAATACAGTATCACATACACGCATTATTCTCGGTCCCGCACATATCTCATATGCGCTCCTATTTCATTTCGCTTGAGCCAGGAAACCTCTGTGTAGGACTCTAAAGACTCGTCAATACGCCGGGAGCAGGTGATGATCATATCAAACATCCACAAGCCGCAAGCAGTCTGCTAAACATAACGGCCACCCGGGTATTGAGAGATCAGAAGATCGACGAGCAAGCCCACTCACACTCCTGTGAATCCAACCAGTAACACTTACCATACAGTCCGGTCTGTTCTTCTGATATGTCGCATGTCTCGCCTAGGGGTGGTAAACGTCAGACCCCAATAGCTCGATAAGTCGTGTCGATATGAGGTCTATAACAATTCGAGAAACTACTGGTAACACTTACCAGTAAATCTCAGCAACCCTGGCCAGGGATTTCCGGTTATAGCCAATCGAACACAGCGCAACATCAACTCCCTATACCGGGAGAGACGAATCCCCTCCTATCGCTCATTGCCTCCATGTGATTCGGGACTGTACCCAAAAGCCACCGTTTTGCACGCCCTCTTGGACGTGGTAAGGTGGAAATCAAAGCACAGTGGGAACCACATAAGACTCTATGACGATCTCGGGTCAACAGACTACTCTGTACCAGTGTCACCAAAGAACTGCCATCTGACGTAAGGTATAATACCATCTAGGAGTTCTCGGCGAGTCCGTCCAGTGTACCCAGTCTCCACTGCGCACCCGTATATCATCTCTGATGTCAAACACCAATGGATATGGGATCATCCATCGCCCATCTGTATGGGTCGAGAAGGTATACGTTAGTCTACTCTGGTATATCGATGCCCCGTCTCGATATACCCACGACTAGGGACTGTGAAGGATGTACTTATGGACTACCATGTCCCCACTAGTATGATCCGCATCAGAGTCCAGGTAGTCAAGTACACATCCGAAGGGCTTTACCAACATGTAACAGAGAGACAATCAGTATACACGTTAAGGTAAAGAGTAACCAGATAGCATACTATCATGTCGAGCAAGAAAGTCCTCCCTATATATATTCCAGCATCCACTACAATGTACATCCAATGTACAGTAATGGCCTCTAGGGCATACATATAACTAACAATCTCCCACTTGCACTAGGGCCATCTGATAGCAGTGGTTGTAGTATCTCATACTCAACCATCCCATAAAAGAGTCTCTCTGGGAAAAGGCCTTTGTGAGTGGATCCGCCGTGTTGTCCTCTGAGTCTACTCTCCTAACCTCGATCCCCTAGAGATCAACCATCTCCATGATCAGGTAATACTGCCTTAGAATATGTCTGGATCACTGATGGGACGGACGTTCCTTGGCATAAGCCACAACTCTATTGTCTCACATTGGTTGGAACGTAGTTCATCTCATAAACCAATATACACCCAAACATCCTCCTTGGTAGCATCTTAAGTAGCGATGTATCCAGCCTTAATCGTCTAGTATGCCACGGTATCTAGCTTGGAACTCTTCCAACATACCGTCCCTTTACTGAGGGTAAAGACAATGCCTTCGACTGACATTCAGTCGTCATTATCACCCTGGAACCCTTCCAGTGATTCTCCCCAGGATCGATTGATACCATCTCACTACAACTAGTGAGGATCCTAACATCCAATTAGATCTATCTCATAGATCCAAAACCCAGGATTTAGGAGGTATCACTTTGATCCTATATGGAGAATCATTGTGATAAGCGGAGATTGACCGAGCGTAGCATAGGAAACTCCTTCCCTATCTAGAGTATGTCATCCACGTACTCTACGAGGATCATCACCATACTCCCTACTACCTTTTTGTATATACATGGTTCATCTACCATTTTGATGATGTCAAACTATTTGACTACTGCATCAAAACAGATGTTCCAACTCCGCGATACCTGCTTTATCCCATAAAGCATCTTGTACACGTTTCCGCTGCTCCCACTGTCTACGAAGCCCTCTGGCTGTGTACTTATAGACTTTCTCTTCTAAAACATCATTTAGAAAAGCAGTCATGACACCCAACCGCCAGATATCGTAGTCATGGTATGTAGCCGTGGCAAGTAGGATCTGGATGGACTTAAGCATAGCTACTTAGAAAAGGTTTCATCATCATCCATACCTGGTCAATGATGTAGACATTTAACAAGTCTAGCTTTGAAAGTCTCAACTCTTCCATGTACACCAAGTAATCTTCTCAAGATATACTTGCTCCTGATGGGGATTTAACCCTTCAGATATAGCAACCAAAGTACATACTTTGTTGGTGTACATGGATTCCATCTCAGATCACTAAGCATCCAGCCATTCTTACAGAGTCCTACTCCTGATGGCCAGTTCGAAACTAGTTGGGTCATCATCTCATGATGCAATCCTCGCTCCCACTGTCATAGAGAAACCGAAATATCTCTCAGGTGGGTGAGGAACCCTACTAGATCGGCGGAGAGGCTGAGGTTCGTTGGTAACTATTGAATCCTTTGGTTTTATCAAATCATCTGCTGTAGTTTGTGTAGTTGGAACCTTTCCAGTTCTACATTACAGACCTTGCCTCGAGCTTGTCCGGATTTTGCTTTTCAGACATAGGCTGGACAACCACAAATCTTAACTAACTTAAGAGATGGGCTCTTCCCTTATCATATCAAATATGAAGTGGTAGGCAACTGATTTGATTTGAACCCTATTCAATAGGTATGTAGCTTCTCAAGTGCATAACTCCCAAAAAGGAAATAGGTAACTCAGTAGTACTCATCATAGAGCACACCTTATCATATAGGGTGTGATTGCTCCACCCCGTTATACCATCGTGCTATGGTGTATACGGAGGAGTAATGCTGAGAGAGAATCTCATTCTCCTTTTAGAATAGTCCAGGATTTTCGTGCTCAAGTATTCTCCTCCTTGATCTCATCAAAGGACATAATACTTATACCCGTATTGGTTCTCTACTTCTAACTTATATTCTGTGAATATTTCAAAAGGTTCGGACTTGTGTTTCAACAGGAACATAGGTCTGAATCTCAAAAGATCATCAGAGAATGTAATGAAGTAGAAAGAACCGGTCTTGGCAAGTGTAGACAGGGGACCTACATACATCAACATGTATCATCCCAAGAGTTCACTAACTCTTTCTATGTTTCCAGTAAACGGAGCTATGGTCATCTTATCTCTGTGACATGACTGGCAAGTTTCACAAGATGTAAATTCAAACAGATTTAAATATGCATCTATGTGTAACTTCAGCTAGTCAGGTCGCATTGATATGACCTAGTCTACAATGCCTTAAGAAGGATGCGTTCATTTCTGAACTCTTCCTCTTGTGTGTGTTCCGTATACTAAAGAACTGTAGTTTGATTTACAACATCAATGCTTTTAGATAACGTGCCTGAACCGATCAACTTTTGATATAGGAAATGTTCAAAACATTATCCATCAATACAAAATTATATCATTTCTTTACTACTAAAGAGACTGATATGATTTTGTATATCAGGTTCGGTATCTAATAACATTCGTTCAGAATCAATGTATTGGTAATACAGGGTGACAGTGACCAACAGACTTGGCTGCAACACTTGCCCCGTTTTCTGTCTCATGAAACTTATCACCCGTTCTCAGTTCTTTACCTATCTGTAGCCCATGTAACATATTACATATGCGGGATCCTGATCCGGTATCACATACCCAGGACGTAAAGGATACTGAGAAACAGTTCTTTGTAATGAACACACCCGAAGATGATGCATCAACATGCACTCTCTTCGTTTGGGCGGTACGGGAATTCTGGTAATCCCCTATTTCCTGCTCTGTCTTATAACAATTATAAGTTGGAGCGGGACCAACGTTCCCAGCGCAGTATAACAAGCGGGTTCGGTCAAATAATCCGTATTATTATCTTGATTAAGGCGTGATATGGTCGCTACCTGGAGAGAGAGAGAAGAAAACACTCAGCGTGCGCTCTTGCAAGAATAGATTGGTTATTATTTTATCTAATCAGGATGGCTCCCACTGCTTTTTATCAAATCTTCCTTCAAACCCTAAAAGGAAAGACTAGCCGGGATTAATTACACACTACAAGTTCGCCAATCTTTCAGCCAGGCCAGTGTCGGTACTTTGAGGGAGGTCCCCCGTACTTTCGCACGAACCTAATTAATGTAAACCTCATTTTCCCAGAGGCGTAACCTCGTTAACACCTTTCTAGACTCCTACTTGATCGGCTAATTGTAATGTATAAAACTCTCCCAGGAGTAACTCTTACTCGCAGCGGGTATCGGGATCCAACTATCTTATAGAAGGTATGCAATCTCATTGCAAATTTCAACACTTGAAATTCCCGATAATTTTGCCCCTAACCTCCTATGACCTTGACAAAGGCCAACAAACCATAGGATGCTAGTCAAGTTCAACCCGTCATTTCCGGATTGAATTAAACCCACCCGCACGGCCCTTGACAAAGGCCAACAAGGTCGCACGACTACCCTAATCCAATCTGCATCATATACATAAGCAGATAAGCACCAGTCAGCTACCGCACACTACGCCTTGATAAAGGCCAACAAACGTAGCACGAATACTAACTACTACTTATCTGAAATGACGGAGGGCTACGACAGGTTTTTCTGAAAACCTATTGCGTAATGAACTTGATATCGTTGTAGGATCGAATGATTTTGAAAATGGAGTGCTTTTGAGGCTTTTCTAGTTTTACTAAAGGAGTCACTCCCGGTGAAGGGATCGTCGGTCATTTCCTCGTCGAATGAGGTGCGGGATATATCATATATATCATTGTGCAAAGCAAAAACTCTTAAAAGAAATCAAAAGACAAACCGAGTGTGTAGCATCTGCCAGTTATTGCTAAAGGAGTCACTCCCGGTGAAGGGATCTCGGTCCTTTCCTCATCGAATAAGGTGCAGGATATATCATATATACCGCTGTGCAAAGCAAGAACTGTAGCTACCCTTTTTATTTTGAAATTCGATTCTACAACATCTTAGATTTCTTTTTACTTTCATTAATCTCATTAATGAAGTCCCATCATTAAGTTACCTAAACATCACAGATAAATACGACATACACTTATGCCATCCGCATTGACCTCGATGTCCCCTCATGCACCGTTAGGTTAGGTAACTAACGGCAGAGCGGGGCAGGGCTAGCGCGGGTGTAAAACATAAGTAACGCCTATATAATATATCATATATACTATATACTGTATCTATCACAGAACATCACATGATCACATCACATATATCGCAGCAGAAGAATCATATGAAATATTGGATATACTAGGACGTCCGTGTTTTCAATACGAGCCAGTATAAAACACGGATTCCACGGTCGCGATGAATAGCCAAACCCACACCCCAAGACCCCTACGAGAGCGGCAAGCAACCCTACCAATTCTAGAGTTAGGAGACCCGGACTCGACTCCTCGAGTTGGTCTCCCACTGGACTCCAGAACCCGGTTACTTGTGCTCCCCTCCTTGGGTCTATCCTAGTGCGGAAAAGTAAATAATATACAAAAGGTGACAACTTCCGCAACCTGGAAGTGCCCCAATAAAAGAATATTATATACAAGTTTTTACATGAATGAAAATGAAAAACACTCATCTCACATAAAAACCCCCGGCTATTCAAACACGACGATCCAATATAACATATCCAGCAACACATAACATCACATGTCATCAACGTAAGTAAATATGCGCATCCCAATTTTCGTTGACATATAGCAACGAAACCGGCGATATCACATATTACACTTACGGTCACAGAAAAGAAAGTGTAAAACTACAACAGTTGGAATCCGCAACCACCTCAGACATCGCATGCCTGACCAAATGAATTCTTTAGACATCGCATGCCTAACAATTATAAACACCGCATTTTAGTCTCAAAATCGAAAACACTTTTCAATACCAAGTCGGGCAATTCAACAGGATTCCCGACAATTTGATCGAATGCTCGTCGCAAACTTCAGTAGACGGCCGCACCCCCGATACCGTCGATGAAGTGCACCAAGGCGGAACACCGCTGCCGCGAGCACCTGGACGGATGCTTTCGGCGACGGGGTTCTCCTACAGTCACTTGGTCGGGGCTATGGAGTGAGGCTGTCTATTAAGTTTACCCGGCGAGTATCCGCGTATGCTACGTGATTGCGACGGACTTTTGATCGCATCAAAATTCCGTGGCAACCGATCAAGTGAGACTAAACTGCTATGTTTATAATATTCATTCAGTTATCTCATAACTTCTTGTGAATTCCAATTGTTGTATCACATTCCGGATAAGATAGAAAATGTTAAACTTTCCGATCGAACAATCGAACACCCAAGTTTTCCCGAAACAGCTCAACTCATGAAATAAGTTCAAAGACATTCACTTCGTGTCTCAGTACCAACGGTCCAGCCGTAGAAGGGTCAAACCAACGCCTCACATGTGGCACGCCGTACTGCCCCAAACCCTAAGGTTCAAAGGGCAGTTCAAGACGGTCACATAATCGAGTTAAGGTTTGTTGTCTTCTAGAGGGTCCATCGCGTTACTTGCACTACTTAGAATGTCTTTAAACCACGGAAAAATCCAACACTTGGAAATTTTCCGGCAGGGGAAAAATTGGGTATTTATATCCGGTCGAACTTTTTAACATATCCAAAAATTATCCGGAAAGATACATAGACAGAGTTTGACAATCCGATCGAATAAACGAATCCCCAAAACAACCCCAGAAAATTCAACTCTTGAATAATATTTAAAAATACCCAGAGAACTCAGCACTGAATAAAGGAAGTTACTGTGCAAAATTGGGTGGGTGACGTCATCATACGGCCGCGGAACCGCCGCAGAAGCCAGGCTTCTGCCGCGGTTCCGCCGCACTTTGGAGGAATCATGAACACGTGTTGCACAGTAATTCTTAGGATTCCCTGCTGATTATTCTGCATATTTTTAATTTGGAAAAAACCCAGTTTTTAGAAAAAGTCCAGAGAGCTATTTTGGGGTTAGGGTTTTGGTTCGATCGGGTTTCAAACGTCGTCTACACATCGCCTAAGGCTCTAGCTAGGCTCTGATACCACTGTCGGGTTCCTAGGCACTCTCAAGAGGTCTTACAAGGCATCAACCATGCCAATTTCAAACGTTACGGTGCCGAGAAACCCTAATACGGATCGTTGGCTAGAAGTTTAGGCGATAAAGCAACTAGTTAACTACTTTAACTAAGAGTACGGAAATACAACCTTTGTAGATCCGGTCCTCCACCTCCACGGCTCCGTGATGAAGTCCTCTCCGCTGTCCAAATGAAATCCCGGGCTCTAGCGTCGGCTTCATCGGAGAAATGGACGGGCAAGGTCGTCGGCTTCGTGCCGAAGATGATCTACGTCGAGGCATCACTAGATCAACCTCCCACTTCACCAAGTCATGAAACTTGTGAAGAAAACACCCTATACTACTTGGCAAGAGGTAGAGGATGAAGAAATAGGAGGTGGGTTCACTTTAGAATTTGATTTCTCACTCATTTCATCAAGTCACCATTGATGAAGTCTAGGTTTTCTTCTTGAAGAAGAAGAAGAAGAAGATGATGATAATGTTATGATAAGTTAATTAGAATAGAAAAGAAAAAGAATACTTATCATAACATTAACTATAGTTAGGTGTAGAGAATTGACTAAGGTTAAAAGAATGGTTAGGGTTAAGCTTGAAGACAAAATGGTCATATGGTCAAAGCTTCATGAAGCTTCATCAAGCTTCATGAAAGAAAGAAAGAAAGAATGAAACCATTTTGTTTTCTTTTGTCATTTCATTTTAATCCAAAATAAAAAGATAAATGAATGGACAAATAAATAGAAACCTTAACCATTTTCTTAACCTAGGTTTAATTCTTTACACAAACCAATATTGCATGCATCATCAAACATGATACAATCAAGTGCACAAAAATATATCGCATATACAATACGCACATCCGAGTGAGAAAATCCATCTTAAGTGAACCGATACTAGTTAATGCAAAGTGATATATCAAATATATAATTATACATTAAATCATTAAATCAACACTTGATTCAATGATCCGGTCATGTCGCACACAACCGACTAGTATACAATGTATCGATTTATCGAATCAATCCTTGATTCAATAACTAGGTTATATCGCATACAACCAATCGACACATTCATCGCGAGAATGAAATACGGTATCACATACACGCATTATTCTCGGTCTCGCACATATCTCATATGCGCTCCTATTTCGTTTCGCTTGAGCCAGGAAACCTCTGTGTAGGACTCTAAAGACTCGTCAATACGCCGGCAGCAGGTGATGATCATATCAAACACCCACAAGCCGCAAGCGGTCTACTAAACGTAACGGCCACCCGGGTATTGAGCTATCAGAAGATCGACGAGCAAGCCCGCTCACACTCCTGTGAATCCAACCAGTAACACTTACCGTACAGTCCGGTCTGTTCGTCTGATATGTCGCATGTCTCGCCTAGGGGTGGTAAACGTCAGACCCCAATAGCTCGATAAGTCGTGTCGATATGAGGTCTATAACAATTCGAGAAACTACTGGTAACACTTACCAGTAAATCTCTGCAACCCTGGCCAGGGATTTCCGGTTATAGCCAATCGAACACAGCGCAACATCAACTCCCTATACCGGGAGAGACGAATCCCCTCCTATCGCTCATTGCCTCCATGTGATTCAGGACTGTACCTAAAAGCCACCGTTTTGCACGCCCTCTTGGACGTGGTAAGGTGGAAATCAAAGCACAGTGGGAACCACATAAGACTCTATGACGATCTCGGATCAACAGACTGCTCTGTACCAGTGTCACCAGAGAACTGCCATCTGACGTAAGGTATAATACCATCTGGGAGTTCTCGGTGAGTCTGTCCAGTGTACCCAGTCTCCACTGCGCACCCGTATATCATCTCTGATGTCAAACACCAATGGATATGGGATCATCCATCGCCCATCTGTATGGGTCGAGAAGGTATACGCTAGTCTACTCTGGTATATCGATGCCCCGTCTCGATATACCCACGACTAGGGACTGTGAAGGATGTACTTATGGACTACCATGTCCCCACTAGTATGATCCGCATCATAGTCCAGGTAGTCAAGTACACATCCTAAGGGCTTTACCAACATGTAACAGAGAGACAATCAGTATACACGTTAAGGTAAAGAGTAACCAGATAGCATACTATCATGTCGAGCAAGAAAGTCCTCCCTATATATATTCCAGCATCCACTACAATGTACATCCAATGTACAGTAATGGCCTCTAGGGCATACATATAACTAACAAATTAACCATCGTCAAAGCCCGGGTTAACCCACAAACTGCCATTACAGAAACGTGCCTTGAGTTAATCCGGATTCTGGTTTTAAGCATCAGCCGGACGACTCCCTATACCTTAACATCGTTAAGATATAAATTGATTCTATATATATCTAATATAGAAACAAAGGCACTAATTTAATTGGAACCAGATTCAAATCATGCAGCTGTCTCCAGTGCATGTCAACTAAATGGATAGAGGATGATCAGCATTACTCAACTTAGGAGTGCATCCAATTATGAGTAACCTGAAAAAGAAACAAGTTTCTCAAAACCATTACTATTAACTGAATATCATACACAAGTATCTACATCTTCGATCACCTTGAAGAATCTCGATACTTGCAACACCTGGTTCTCTACTTTATTCTTTTACCTATAACTTCTCAAAACTTAGACTATGTATTTCTACGAAACATATGTCTAAAAATGGAGAAGTCACAAGTAAACAGAATATAGTTCGAGTACCAACCCCTCTATCCTAATGGACACTGGACAACATACAATACTTTGTATAAGTCCCCTGAGTTGAAAAACTTAAACCCTGTGCGTCGTAGGTCGAAAACTGTACTATGGTTATGAAGATTTACACCGCTGTTGAATGCTCCTTACCTAACCATCAACTGATATAGGTAAATATCATGGATATAATTTCAAAATGTTATATCCCACTTTATAAAAATAAACGTACGGATATATCAGTTTGAAATTGGTGCATAAAAACGGATATTCAAAACCAAATACTTGTCGTCCGGCAAACAACCCAGGGGATTTCCTCAAATATCACCAATTACAACGAATTCCGATATAATGAGGATGATCACCTAATTCCCAATAACTTACTCCCACTCATCATCTGTAAAACCATATATATGTGAGAATCAAACCTGGTAAATACATACCCTGGAGTAAAGATCTAATTAGGAAATCAGTTTTCAATTAATAACGCATAATGAAACTGAAACATTTAAAATATTTTGTAGGGGTATCCTGGTATTCTTAGTAATGCCTCTTCCATTATCCAGATTCATGATTGAAACCATATATTTCCTTGTCATCTCTCCAAATCCCTTTATTTGTCTTTAGTCGTTACCTTATGCACACCATCGTTAGGCTTAATGGTTTTCTTCCTTCCCTACTATTCGGCACCAGCCTATGGTTTGGAAGAAGACTATCCAATAAGTGTACTCTCCTAGTCCTAGGACCACTCGCAACCTGAGAGAAGGTAAAGATAAAAGACAACTGAATAAATCTTATTCTATTTCTCCTGAACCAGAATCCATCCTCGAAAAAGTTCCTCCGAGTTCGTATATAACCATACGATGGATTTATCCAATAGGATTGGATGTTCGTAGTGATACGGGGTGTTCTGGAGAAATATAAAGTCAAAGTAGGAGTGGCGTTGAAAAACTTGGTTTGGTCGTGAATAGCAGTCGCAATTTACTTTGCCCTCTTTCTAATCCCTTTATTTGTCTTTACTCATTACCTTCTGTACACCACACTTTGGCTAATTGGTTTTCTTCATTCCCTACCTTTTGGCACCTGCCTATGGTTTGGAAGAAGACTATCCAATAAGCGTAATAGGTGTACCGTCTCCTAATCCTAGGAGCCCTCACAACCTGAGAGAAGGTAAAAAGAAAAGACAACTGAATAGTCCTATTCATTTTCTCCAGAACCGGAAACCATCCTCGAATAAGTTCCTTCGAGTTCGTATATAACCATACGATGGTTTTATCCAATGGAAGTGGATATCCGTAGTGATACGGGGTGATCTGGAGAAAAGCAAAGGGTAAAAGAAGGAGTGGCAATGATGTATGCAACTTGGACAATCCAAAAGCCAGTATTATTAAGAAAGTTCGGTTAACTTGGTCACTGAGTTATAGTGTAGGTTCGGGCCATGGTCACTGTCAAAGAGAGAGAGAAAAGAAACACTCTGCGTGCACTCTAACCTAGATCAGAATGGATAATCACTTTATCTAATCTGGATGGCTCCCACTGTTTTCTCGAATTCTCCTCCAAACCTAAAAGGAGAATTAGTCGGAATCACTCGAGGAGTAATCCTACTCATTAGTGGGAATCGGGATCCAACTATTATCGCATGACAACTTGATAGAAGCCACTCAAGTCACCACACTCCAGAAGGTATGCGCATGCCTGGCAAGTTTCCTGTATGTTTGAAACTCCCGATATGATTTTTACCCCTAGGATCCAAGTGACCTTGACAAGGTCAACAAGTCAAAGGGTCCTAGTCAAGTTCAACCCGTCATTATCTTGATTGCATTAGACCCACCCATACAGACCCTTGACAAGGTGAACAAGGTCGAACGACTGTCCTAACCAATTCACATTTGCTTGCGACAGAAAAGTATTACAGAGCTACCGCTCACTACGCCTTGACAAGGTCAACAAACGCAGCACAAATACTAAGCAATACCAATCTGAAATGACGGAAGGCTACGGCTGGTTTTTGGCGAAAAACCTTTAACGTAATAAACTTGATTTCGTTGAAGGAATCCAAGTGGTTTTACAAAAGTATAGTGGCAAAAACGTTTGCTAAAGAGGTCACTCCCGGTGAAGGGATCTCGGCTCTTTCCTCGTCGAATGAGGTCCAGGATATTCCAAACTGAATACCACGATGCAAAGCAAAAGTAATCGACTATAGTGAAGTTATTACGTTGACGCAAACTTTTGCCCAAGCGGTCACTCCCAATGAAGGGATCTCGGCCCTTGCCTCGTCGAATGAGGTGCTGGATATTCATAACCGAATACCACTGTGCAAAGCAAAAGCATACGTCTGTAATGTCAGTTTTTTAAAATCTTGGTTCCAACAACATCATATATATATAGGTTTGTTTTCCTTGCATTGATAAGAATCAACACACTCCCATCAATTAATCACACCAGAAAAGAACAAAAATAAAATGTACGTATATGCCATTGTAGCGTTTTGAAAATCGTTTCGGTGAAATTTCGGAAAATCGGTAAAATGAGGGGTTTTTCTGTAAAAAAGTCAAAATACAAATATCTTATTATAAAAATTAAATATACATATTCTAGCTATATAATTGCTATTATTTGGTGTTTATTGAGCCGCTGGTGAAATTTCAAATTTTCTGAAAAAAATATTATTTTATTATTATTTTAAGCCGTCACTAATACATTTAATTAGGGAAAATTACAAATTAGAATGAGTTGAAAAAAAATTTGTGCATCATAAAACATTAAATAAAATTTTATCATGTGGTTTTTGGAACGAAATCATTTGCCAAAACGGTTTAGAAATTATTGAAGAAAAAAGGCTTTTTTTAGCATAAATGGATGTTTGGGGTATCGTATTTATCATTTTTCATCACCCCACACCCGTACCCACACCCACACACCCCCACTTACTCCTCCCCTTAGCCAAATTCAGCAGCCCTCACTTTTTCCCCACTTGGTTTGCAAAGGAAAGAAAAGGAAAAGAAAAGAAAAGAAAAGAGTAGAAAATGATATATTTTGAGTTGACTTTGACTTGAAACAACTTTCCCCACCTCACTCTCTCTCCTCACTCACCCACCCCCCCTCAAATCTGGCCGAAACTGATCCTAGAGCAGCAGCCCCCCTCCCCCAAGTTCTCACTCCATTTTTGCTTCAAAAATCCATAAAAAGCTTCAAAATCCATACAATTTCAAAGCTTTTTTCCAAATCCAACACTTACCCATTATTCCTTAGCATTTCAAGCATGGATCCTTGTGAAAAGAGAGCATTTTGGAGTGCCATGGATGCTTGTGGATCTTCTTATGCTTTTGGGTATATTTCTAAATATTTTGTTGCTTAAATTGTTACTAATTTCTTAAGCTAATTTATTTAAGTGTTATTTGGATATGTGAGTTTAATTGCAAGTTTTGGAATTCAAGT
The DNA here is from genome assembly GCA_030015575.1 of Agapanthus africanus. Taxonomy (NCBI): domain Eukaryota; kingdom Viridiplantae; phylum Streptophyta; class Magnoliopsida; order Asparagales; family Amaryllidaceae; genus Agapanthus; species Agapanthus africanus. The sequence continues at coordinate 778,262,671 of CM057338.1, read as the reverse complement.
TGTGAAATTGAATGCAAGTTAGGGTTTATAAAATTGGTGTATGGTTGTGTGTTATAATTAGGCTTTGTTGTCATGTTAATACAAGTTTAGTAGCTAGTACTAATGGCTAGCTTAAAAAATTGTATTAAATTGCTAATTTGCTTACTAGGTTTTTTGAAAATTGTTAAATTCTTGAGATTAAAAATGTGATTAGGTTTTTCTTGGCTTCATTAACTTTATTAAGTGTGGTTTAATGCTTTGGATCATGCAAATCTAAGCTAGATTGTAGTTTGTGCATTTTTGCTTTGAAATTGTTAAAAAGGGTATTTTTGTAAACTAGAATATTAGGATTTTTGGAATTTGATGAGATTAAATTCCGGAAATTGTTTATACGACTTATTTAAGATATTTAATAAATATATTGGCCGCTACATTCATTTAAACATCATGTTTTGTACAAAAACGGCGAATTGTGCTTGCTAGATTTTCGGAAAAATGACTTTTTAAGTGAAATTGGGGTTTTTGTGAGTTTTAACCTAGTTTATATTAAAATTAGTGTTCGTGAATGTGCAAATGAGTGTATTTGGGTTTTCTCGATGGTTTGGCGTTTGTACGCCGACGTCGAGGGTTTTTGGGTTGATTTGTGAAAGCAACCATAGGTTTTGACCTATGTAGGATTCGTGCGTCGTTTTGGTCATGAGTCGGATTTTAATGAGATATGGTGCGTTATGATATGTAGGTACCCCCATGTGGACTTCGAGACGACAAACAAGCGCGTGGCAACGTAGGCACCGGCTAGCGAGGACCAGGTGAGTAGATTTATATCTACGGGGAGAAGTCGGGTGGATGGCGTATAGCACCCCCGCAGTCCGTGGTGGTGTATACGGATGCGTATACACACCAATAATTATTATATGTCATTTGGGATTATTAACGATACTTAGGATGGATATTGGTGTGTTAGATTATTTTAGCGTTGCGAACCCTAGGGTAGTGTTGCACACACATACACACATACATACTTGCATACATTCCTATTGATATGTGCTCATGGGATTCTATATAGTTATGTGTTCACATAGGTATAGGACTGTGTGTTCACATACGGATTTGAGGATAGTACTTGGGATTTATGATGAGTCGATGAGATTTGATTTGAGGCCGTGAGATCGGTGATATAGCGGGGGTTCGTATTTGAGATACGACATGACGTTGTAGCGGGTCCTTGACGTAGTTTTTACACACGTGCATGCATACTTAGACAGTATCAGTATTGTACTAGATGTAGATCAGTACCCCGATCATGATAATTGATAAAGAGGATACCAGGTGAATAGTATGATGAATGTGATATTGACCCGTACCTAGATTTGGGATGCCGTACGCCGGATTTACGTACGAGCTATATTGATGATTGATCCGCACTCTTGACTTGGGATGTCTGGTTATGGATATGATATTATTGAGGCGGGATCACCGACTATACATATACAGGTATGTATATGTATCGACTCAGATGATAGGCGGTTTCCTTACCTGTAGTTCAGCTTGTTAGTTCAGCCGTATAGTTTAGCGTAGTTGTTAGATTAGATTAGACCCTACCTATTTCAAAACTAACGAATTGTGGGTATTTTAAAAGACAGCCCAAGGGATCTTACGGATATTTCAAAAGACGTATCTTTTCATAAAAACACCGTAGCCCCTATTTTCAAAACCCCATGATTCGTGTTATTTCAAAAGGCACCAATTTGTAGGACTTATATTAGATTAATGCAGATTAGTTATCGTTGTGTCTAGTTTCAGCTCCCGCACATTATTGCTGTTCGCTCTGCCTCGCATATTTATTTTGCTGCATATTCCATTATTGATATCATGCCGTTAGGACACTAGCACCATTACCGATGATGCGTATGTACCACGTACACCTATTTGCCGGCTCACACACATCTTCATCGGTAATTGCCATGTCACATACACTTTAGAGAATATAATTGCTTGACTTAGATTGTTAGCTAGTAGTTTTGACATGATATTAGTGTACTTCCCTTATATGCCATATTAGACATTGTAGTTATTACCTACCACTTCATGCATACTGTTATTCAGTTGTTCATGCCTAGTTCATTATCATTGACATATGCACTTGTGATGATTTCTTGAGATTTATGATATTTCTGGATTTCGGGGAAAGCCGCAAAATTTACAACTTATGATCTTTTAAAATATAAAATGTTGCGGTTTTCTGGTGATGTAAAGTGTCGTCCACCATGAGTTTGCTGTGGTTTTGGAGATCCGTGTCGAGGAGTGGAGGAACCGTCACGGGTACATGGTGGGCCCGGTATGGTACCCCGGGGCAAGAGGAATGTGGTGTTGACGTTGAGCCTGGCTGGGGAGCACTACCTACCGGTGATATTACCCGACGCGTCGGATATCCGGAGGATACCGTCGTGGTCTTGAGATGGATGGTAGGGGCCGGTCTGGACTGACGGCGCCGTAGATATTGAGATTGAGACATTGATATTTCGAGACAGTGAGATTTATGTTTTGTGTCGATGCTAGACACTGTTGATGCTGATTTCATTTATGATACCTCAGTTTAAAAATACGAAGGAAATCTCACTAATTTATGAAAACAGTTTCTTCATTTACATGTATTCTGTTTCATGCATTCATACCTCATTCATATGATATATTGCTACCTGAGGCACTGACACGGGCACATGAAATTATACTCGGGTTAGATATTACCCTAGCCATTGTTATAGGCTGCCTGTTATACTTATATTTGAGGATATATTATGATCATTGACCTAGGTTGCGTTATTTATGCGATTTCTGTGCGTAGATGTTTTCTATTCACGAGTTGGCAACTCACCCCCGTTGTGCCTCAGTTTCTTGCAGGTTTGCCGTACAGGTTTCATTACGGCTTGCGGGCTCAGTTTCATTCGGGTGGCTTGCTAGTAGGTGGGTTTTTCTTGTATCATACCCATCATATTACCTTGTATGATATTATTCAGTTGTATCTAGTAAATTCCATCAACCAAACATGTATTTATTGAGATAGAGACCAGTGTTGTTTATTCTTTCGACCTTAGAGTCGCTCGTTATATTTCTGGTGGTTTTGAGTTTCCTTTTGAGTTTTGATCCTCGCCGTTGGCGTTGTATATTATATTACTTGTGTGGTTGTGACCGTCGATTGACGAAGAGCTAGCTCCCGCTTGGGGATGCCTTTTTCTTGATTTCGTATACTATTCATGTTGTATCCAGTTTGGGGGCCAGTATTTACAAAGGAGACTCTGCCGAAATTTTCAGTAAAATTTTGATGTTTTTAAAAAACCGCATAATTCGGCTTATGCTATTGAAACTACTTGTTTTAAATTGGTTTTCCTTCACTCTACTTCTTTTCTTGGTTTGGATTTCTGGGTTTTCGGTTTACTTAGATTACGTACGCCTCGAGACGTTTCGTAGTTTAAGTGCCGGTCATGTTCCGTACTTTCGGGACGTGACAAAGTTGGTATCAGAACGTTAGGTTTTAACCTTCGGAGCGTAGGATGACCCTTGGTTGATGGAATAGGTGACTAAAGTAGAGTGATGTACCGTTGATATGTTCCGCGGCATATTTACGACACGCCACTCCACTTAAGAAGCCTTAGGATGTACATTTCCTTGTTCAGTATTATATTCCTTCCTGATCTAGCCTCGTCGGTACCAGTTTGGTTTTGCTACTACGGTTACGGGCAGGGAGAGCTAGGGCTAGAGTTGCGGTCAGCACGAGCTCGTCACGGACGAGGACTGACCAGGGCGAAATTCCGGCGACACCCGATTGTAGAGAGGTGTCTTTTGATTGTGTTTTCGCACCACGAGCGTTTGGCGGATCGCCTTTATGAGATTTCTCGGACGTGCCGATCAGTATCAGAGGATTGGGCTACTGGCAGAGGCCAGCCAGATTTTGATGACCGTTGGTGTGTTGCTTATTCATGATGGTTGAGGCACTGTTCAGCGTGCAGACGAGCGAGCCAGTTATTGCTGCGAACGACGAGATATTGCCCCAGATGCTGGCGTTAGTGCAGAACGAGTTGTACTAAGAGATGATAGAAGGTCGCTAGTCATCGAGGATGAATGACTAGGACATGTGGATCGTTCGCCTACCCCGATGCGAGGTCATCAGATAGATTGATTCCAGCTAGAGACGACTTCACGCAGAGACGTGAGGGTCGACAGAGACGATCGAATGTCGGAAACCTATTATTCCAAGTTTAAAGTAGTCGGAAAGACATGCAGGCAATTCTATAGTCCCTCTAGAAGAATGAAACCCTAACTCGACTTAATGACCGTGTGAAAGCCTTTGAACCTTCGGGTTTGCGGCAGTTCTACGGCGCCATTAGTGAGGCTTGGGTTTGCCCTTCTACGGCTGGACCACCGATGCTGTGGTATATATATATTCGATACTATTAAACTGTGCCCAAGATATTGAGCTCTTGGGGGATTATGAGGTTTTGACGAATCGATCGAATGGTTCGACTTCAATCGGATGCTTGGTGGTGAGATGCATTCTTGGGAGACTCCAGATACGAGGATAGTCGTTGGAGCTCAGTCCATGCAGCCGCGACGAGACGAGTCCAAAGCAGACGACATTAGAGAAAAGTGGAGTAAGAGGTTCGCACCAGATCTAGATGAGATGACGTTCCACTCCGCCGACATCAGAGATGCGATGCGCATGCCGAGGCATGGTACTTGGACTCACCTTCCAGAAGGAGTCGCGATGAGTATGCAGTCGTTCCAGAGCAAGATGCAGATATAGGAAAGGACGATGACTTCCGGACAGTTGGCAGAGACGAGGCATGGAATAGACCGTGAGCAGGATTCCTTCCAGGACACTGCTGCAATGATACTTGCACCCAGGATCAGATGTGTCACGTACATTCAGAGAGCCAGAGGCCGACGCCAGTGATATGCTGTCTTACGAGTGGTCGCGATGATTGACCGGGAGATGACAAGAGACGTGCCAGAACTGGATCATCCCCGTTAGCACACCCGACAGGGCCAATGAGCCGATGGACCGAAAGATTGGTAATTCACAGTGAAGACCTTGACCCAGGAGTGGTCATGGTTACGCACACCAGCAGGCCAGAGTTCATGATCATCGACGAGACGTCCCATTAGTGACCGCGACAGTTGGCCCGAGATTCTTAGAGGATGCGCTTGAGCGGTACTATGCCGCCATTATTGATTTCGATGTTTTTGGTGATTTACTCGAATGATTGATTTTGATGATTGAGGATTTATGATCTTTGCACAGTGTTGCACTTGATATCGTTTTCGTGCTTGGGTTTCACATGTTTGTGATTTTACGGTTTTAGACATTTGAGTTGATTTTGTGCGTATTCACGCACACGATTTGGTTCCTGCACTCTGTATAGTTTATATATGCTTGCAGTGCAGTGATACGCCTTTTGTTCACTTAGATGCATTGGACTTTGATTTCGATGGTGTTGTTCGATATTGGTTTTGTACACCTTGTGCACCTGATTTGATTTTGCGCATGTTCGGCACTTGATATTGGATTTCATGATTTCGTGCACGATGGATGCACCTGATTTGGATTTTCGCACGTGTTGGGCGCATGTTTTGAAGTGTGATTTTGGTGCACACCAGATTCACTAAATCGAGATTTTTCGTGCATGTCAGATGCACCTGATTTTGCTGTCAGGCACACATGTTGCCTACGACAGATGTTTCGTGCACACCCGATGCACTTAGATGTTGTTTCTGTGCATATGTATAGCACCTATTTGGATTTTGATTTCCGTGCGCACCAGACGCACGTAGTATTCATACGCGTATTTTGGGATTGATTTATCTTATAGAGCAGTACGTTTTTATGATATTGCCATGTGTTTTCGTACTGAGCAGGACTAGTCAGAGGACAGTACCTGAATATATTTTACATGTATAGTTTCGAGTTATATCATACTGATTTTCATTTTGGATTTGGACATTGTTTCTTCACCATGACTCCGATGATTGCGGGATGCTTGACGGAGTTTTGATTGGAGTTATATACTCATTTTTCAAGCGCATGCGCTGCGCTACGATTTGTTTTATGTATTTACAATTTCGGAGCCCCGACGACTTGATGGTTTTTCTTAGATGTTTTAGTATTTGGGGTAGTTTGAATTTAAATTCGGGGACCGAATTTCTTTAAGGGGGGAAGATTGTAGCGTTTTGAAAATCGTTTCGGTGAAATTTCGGAAAATCGGTAAAATGAGGGGGTTTTCTGTAAAAAAGTCAAAATACAAATATCTTATTATAAAAATTAAATATACATATTCTAGCTATGTAATTGCTATTATTTGGTGTTTATTGAGCCGGTGGTGAAATTTCAAATTTTCTGAAAAAAATATTATTTTATTATTATTTTAAGCCGTCACTAATACATTTAATTAGGAAAAATTACAAATTGGAATGAGTTGAAAAAAATTTTGTGCATCATAAAACATTAAATAAAATTTTATCATGTGGTTTTTGGAACGAAATCATTTGCCAAAACGGTTTAGAAATTATTGAAGAAAAAAGGCTTTTTTTTAGCGTAAATGGATGTTTGGGGTATCGTATTTATCATTTTTCATCACCCCACACCCGTACCCACACCCACACACCCCCACTTACTCCTCCCCTTAGCCAAATTCAGCAGCCCTCACTTTTTCCCCACTTGGTTTGCAAAGGAAAGAAAAGGAAAAGAAAAGAAAAGAAAATAGTAGAAAATGATATATTTTGAGTTGACTTTGACTTGAAACAACTTTCCCCACCTCACTCTCTCTCCTCACTCACCAACCCCCCCTCAAATCTGGCCGAAACTGATCCTAGAGCAGCAGCCCCCCTCCCCCAAGTTCTCACTCCATTTTTGCTTCAAAAATCCATAAAAAGCTTCAAAATCCATACAATTTCAAAGCTTTTTTCCAAATCCAACACTTACCCATTATTCCTTAGCATTTCAAGCATGGATCCTTGTGAAAAGAGAGCATTTTGGAGTGCCATGGATGCTTATGGATCTTCTTATGCTTTTGGGTATATTTCTAAATATTTTGTTGCTTAAATTGTTACTAATTTCTTAAGCTAATTTATTTAAGTGTTATTTGGATATGTGAGTTTAATTGCAAGTTTTGGAATTCAAGTTGTGAAATTGAATGCAAGTTAGGGTTTATAAAATTGGTGTATGGTTGTGTGTTATAATTAGGCTTTGTTGTCATGTTAATACAAGTTTAGGAGCTAGTGCTAATGACTAGCTTAAAAAATTGTATTAAATTGCTAATTTGCTTACTAGGTTTTTTGAAAATTGTTAAATTCTTGAGATTAAAAATGTGATTAGGTTTTTCTTGGCTTCATTAACTTTATTAAGTGTGGTTTAATGCTTTGGATCATGCAAATCTAAGCTAGATTGTAGTTTGTGCATTTTTGCTTTGAAATTGTTAAAAAGGGTATTTTTGTAAACTAGAATATTAGGATTTTTGGAATTTGATGAGATTAAATTCCGGAAATTGTTTATACGACTTATTTAAGATATTTAATAAATATATTGGCCGCTACATTCATTTAAACATCATGTTTTGTACAAAAAACGGCGAATTGTGCTTGCTAGATTTTCGGAAAAATGACTTTTTAAGTGAAATTGGGGTTTTTGTGAGTTTTAACCTAGTTTATATTAAAATTAGTGTTCGTGAATGTGCAAATGAGTGTATTTGGGTTTTCTCGATGGTTTGGCGTTTGTACGCCGACGTCGAGGGTTTTTGGGTTGATTTGTGAAAGCAACCATAGGTTTTGACCTATGTGGGATTCGTGCGTCGTTTTGGTCATGAGTCGGATTTTAATGAGATATGGTGCGTTATGATATGTAGGTACCCCCATGTGGACTTCGAGACGACAAACAAGCGCGTGGCAACGTAGGCACCGGCTAGCGAGGACCAGGTGAGTAGATTTATATCTACGGGGAGAAGTCGGGTGGATGGCGTATAGCACCCCCGCAGTCCGTGGTGGTGTATACGGATGCGTATACACACCAATAATTATTATATGTCATTTGGGATTATTAACGATACTTAGGATGGATATTGGTGTGTTAGATTATTTTAGCGTTGCGAACCCTAGGGTAGTGTTGCACACACATACACACATACATACTTGCATACATTCCTATTGATATGTGCTCATGGGATTCTATATAGTTATGTGTTCACATAGGTATAGGACTGTGTGTTCACATACGGATTTGAGGATAGTACTTGGATTTATGATGAGTCGATGAGATTTGATTTGAGGCCGTGAGATCGGTGATATAGCGGGGGTTCGTATTTGAGATACGACATGACGTTGTAGCGGGTCCTTGACGTAGTTTTTACACACGTGCATGCATACTTAGACGGTATCAGTATTGTACTAGATGTAGATCAGTACCCCGATCATGATAATTGATAAAGAGGATACCAGGTGAATAGTATGATGAATGTGATATTGACCCGTACCTAGATTTGGGATGCCGTACGCCGGATTTACGTACGAGCTATATTGATGATTGATCCGCACTCTTGACTTGGGATGTCTGGTTTATGGATATGATATTATTGAGGCGGGATCACCGACTATACATATACAGGTATGTATATGTATCGACTCAGATGATAGGCGGTTTCCTTACCTATAGTTCAGCTTGTTAGTTCAGCCGTATAGTTTAGCGTAGTTGTTAGATTAGATTAGACCCTACCTATTTCAAAACTAACGAATCGTGGGTATTTTAAAAGACAGCCCAAGGGATCTTACGGATATTTCAAAAGACGTATCTTTTCATAAAAACACCGTAGCCCCTATTTTCAAAACCCCATGATTCGTGTTATTTCAAAAGGCACCAATTTGTAGGACTTATATTAGATTAATGCAGATTAGTTATCGTTGTGTCTAGTTTCAGCTCCCGCACATTATTGCTGTTCGCTTCTGCCTCGCATATTTATTTTGCTGCATATTCCATTATTGATATCATGCCGTTAGGACACTAGCACCATTACCGATGATGCGTATGTACCACGTACACCTATTTGCCGGCTCACACACATCTTCATCGGTAATTTGCCATGTCACATACACTTTAGAGAATATAATTGCTTGACTTAGATTGTTAGCTAGTAGTTTTTGACATGATATTAGTGTACTTCCCTTATATGCCATATTAGACATTGTAGTTATTACCTACCACTTCATGCATACTGTTATTCAGTTGTTCATGCCTAGTTCATTATCATTGACATATGCACTTGTGATGATTTCTTGAGATTTATGATATTTCTGGATTTCGGGGAAAGCCGCAAAATTTACAACTTATGATCTTTTAAAATATAAAATGTTGCGGTTTTCTGGTGATGTAAAGTGTCGTCCACCATGAGTTTGCTGTGGTTTTGGAGATCCGTGTCGAGGAGTGGAGGAACCGTCACGGGTACATGGTGGGCCCGGTATGGTACCCCGGGGGCAAGAGGAATGTGGTGTTGACGTTGAGCCTGGCTGGGGAGCACTACCTACCGGTGATATTACCCGACGCGTCGGATATCCGGAGGATACCGTCGTGGTCTTGAGATGGATGGTAGGGGCCGGTCTGGACTGACGGCGCCGTAGATATTGAGATTGAGACATTGATATTTCGAGACAGTGAGATTTATGTTTTGTGTCGATGCTAGACACTGTTGATGCTGATTTCATTTATGATACCTCAGTTTAAAAATACGAAGGAAATCTCACTAATTTATGAAAACAGTTTCTTCATTTACATGTATTCTGTTTCATGCATTCATACCTCATTCATATGATATATTGCTACCTGAGGCACTGACACGGGCACATGAAATTATACTCGGGTTAGATATTACCCTAGCCATTGTTATAGGCTGCCTGTTATACTTATATTTGAGGATATATTATGATCATTGACCTAGGTTGCGTTATTTATGCGATTTCTGTGCGTAGATGTTTTCTATTCACGAGTTGGCAACTCACCCCCGTTGTGCCTCAGTTTCTTGCAGGTTTGCCGTACAGGTTTCATTACGGCTTGCGGGCTCAGTTTCATTCGGGTGGCTTGCTAGTAGGTGGGTTTTTCTTGTATCATACCCATCATATTACCTTGTATGATATTATTCAGTTGTATCTAGTAAATTCCATCAACCAAACATGTATTTATTGAGATAGAGACCAGTGTTGTTTATTCTTTCGACCTTAGAGTCGCTCGTTATATTTTCTGGTGGTTTTGAGTTTCCTTTTGAGTTTTGATCCTCGCCGTTGGCGTTGTATATTATATTACTTGTGTGGTTGTGACCGTCGATTGACGAAGAGCTAGCTCCCGCTTGGGGATGCCTTTTTCTTGATTTCGTATACTATTCATGTTGTATCCAGTTTGGGGGCCAGTATTTACAAAGGAGACTCTGCCGAAATTTTCAGTAAAATTTTGATGTTTTTTAAAAAACCGCATAATTCGGCTTATGCTATTGAAACTACTTGTTTTAAATTGGTTTTCCTTCACTCTACTTCTTTTCTTGGTTTGGATTTCTGGGTTTTCGGTTTACTTAGATTACGTACGCCTCGAGACGTTTCGTAGTTTAAGTGCCGGTCATGTTCCGTACTTTCGGGACGTGACAAAGTTGGTATCAGAACGTTAGGTTTTAACCTTCGGAGCGTAGGATGACCCTTGGTTGATGGAATAGGTGACTAAAGTAGAGTGATGTACCGTTGATATGTTCCGCGGCATATTTACGACACGCCACTCCACTTAAGAAGCCTTAGGATGTACATTTCCTTGTTCAGTATTATATTCCTTCCTGATCTAGCCTCGTCGGTACCAGTTTGGTTTTGCTACTACGGTTACGGGCAGGGAGAGCTAGGGCTAGAGTTGCGGTCAGCACGAGCTCGTCACGGACGAGGACTGACCAGGGCGAAATTCCGGCGACACCCGATTGTAGAGAGGTGTCTTTTGATTGTGTTTTCGCACCACGAGCGTTTGGCGGATCGCCTTTATGAGATTTCTCGGACGTGCCGATCAGTATCAGAGGATTGGGCTACTGGCAGAGGCCAGCCAGATTTTGATGACCGTTGGTGTGTTGCTTATTCATGATGGTTGAGGCACTGTTCAGCGTGCAGACGAGCGAGCCAGTTATTGCTGCGAACGACGAGATATTGCCCCAGATGCTGGCGTTAGTGCAGAACGAGTTGTACTAAGAGATGATAGAAGGTCGCTAGTCATCGAGGATGAATGACTAGGACATGTGGATCGTTCGCCTACCCCGATGCGAGGTCATCAGATAGATTGATTCCAGCTAGAGACGACTTCACGCAGAGACGTGAGGGTCGACAGAGACGATCGAATGTCGGAAACCTATTATTCCAAGTTTAAAGTAGTCGGAAAGACATGCAGGAAATTCTATAGTCCCTCTAGAAGAATGAAACCCTAACTCGACTTAATGACCGTGTGAAAGCCTTTGAACCTTCGGGTTTGCGGCAGTTCTACGGCGCCATTAGTGAGGCTTGGGTTTGCCCTTCTACGGCTGGACCACCGATGCTGTGGTATATATATATTCGATACTATTAAACTGTGCCCAAGATATTGAGCTCTTGGGGGATTATGAGGTTTTGACGAATCGATCGAATGGTTCGACTTCAATCGGATGCTTGGTGGTGAGATGCATTCTTGGGAGACTCCAGATACGAGGATAGTCGTTGGAGCTCAGTCCATGCAGCCGCGACGAGACGAGTCCAAAGCAGACGACATTAGAGAAAAGTGGAGTAAGAGGTTCGCACCAGATCTAGATGAGATGACGTTCCACTCCGCCGACATCAGAGATGCGATGCGCATGCCGAGGCATGGTACTTGGACTCACCTTCCAGAAGGAGTCGCGATGAGTATGCAGTCGTTCCAGAGCAAGATGCAGATATAGGAAAGGACGATGACTTCCGGACAGTTGGCAGAGACGAGGCATGGAATAGACCGTGAGCAGGATTCCTTCCAGGACACTGCTGCAATGATACTTGCACCCAGGATCAGATGTGTCACGTACATTCAGAGAGCCAGAGGCCGACGCCAGTGATATGCTGTCTTACGAGTGGTCGCGATGATTGACCGGGAGATGACAAGAGACGTGCCAGAACTGGATCATCCCCGTTAGCACACCCGACAGGGCCAATGAGCCGATGGACCGAAAGATTGGTAATTCACAGTGAAGACCTTGACCCAGGAGTGTTCATGGTTACGCACACCAGCAGGCCAGAGTTCATGATCATCGACGAGACGTCCCATTAGTGACCGCGACAGTTGGCCCGAGATTCTTAGAGGATGCGCTTGAGCGGTACTATGCCGCCATTATTGATTTCGATGTTTTTGGTGATTTACTCGAATGATTGATTTTGATGATTGAGGATTTATGATCTTTGCACAGTGTTGCACTTGATATCGTTTTCGTGCTTGGGTTTCACATGTTTGTGATTTTACGGTTTTAGACATTTGAGTTGATTTTGTGCGTATTCACGCACACGATTTGGTTCCTGCACTCTGTATAGTTTATATATGCTTGCAGTGCAGTGATACGCCTTTTGTGCACTTAGATGCATTGGACTTTGATTTCGATGGTGTTGTTCGATATTGGTTTTGTACACCTTGTGCACCTGATTTGATTTTGCGCATGTTCGGCACTTGATATTGGATTTCATGATTTCGTGCACGATGGATGCACCTGATTTGGATTTTCGCACGTGTTGGGCGCATGTTTTGAAGTGTGATTTTGGTGCACACCAGATTCACTAAATCGAGATTTTTCGTGCATGTCAGATGCACCTGATTTTGCTGTCAGGCACACATGTTGCCTACGACAGATGTTTCGTGCACACCCGATGCACTTAGATGTTGTTTCTGTGCATATGTATGGCACCTATTTGGATTTTGATTTCCGTGCGCACCAGACGCACGTAGTATTCATACGCGTATTTTGGGATTGATTTATCTTATAGAGCAGTACGTTTTTATGATATTGCCATGTGTTTTCGTACTGAGCAGGACTAGTCAGAGGACAGTACCTGAATATATTTTACATGTATAGTTTCGAGTTATATCATACTGATTTTCATTTTGGATTTGGACATTGTTTCTTCACCATGACTCCGATGATTGCGGGATGCTTGACGGAGTTTTGATTGGAGTTATATACTCATTTTTCAAGCGCATGCGCTGCGCTACGATTTGTTTTATGTATTTACAATTTCGGAGCCCAGACGACTTGATGGTTTTTCTTAGATGTTTTAGTATTTGGGGTAGTTTGAATTTAAATTCGGGGACCGAATTTCTTTAAGGGGGGAAGATTGTAGCGTTTTGAAAATCGTTTCAGTGAAATTTCGGAAAATCGGTAAAATGAGGGGGTTTTCTGTAAAAAAGTTAAAATACAAATATCTTATTATAAAAATTAAATATACATATTCTAGCTATGTAATTGCTATTATTTGGTGTTTATTGAGCCGGTGGTGAAATTTCAAATTTTCTGAAAAAAATATTATTTTATTATTATTTTAAGCCGTCACTAATACATTTAATTAGGGAAAATTACAAATTGGAATGAGTTGAAAAAACTTTTGTGCATCATAAAATATTAAATAAAATTTTATCATGTGGTTTTTGGAACGAAATCATTTGCCAAAACGGTTTAGAAATTATTGAAGAAAAAAGGCTTTTTTTTAGCGTAAATGGATGTTTGGGGTATCGTATTTATCATTTTTCATCACCCCACACCCGTACCCACACCCACACACCCCCACTTACTCCTCCCCTTAGCCAAATTCAGCAGCCCTCACTTTTTCCCCACTTGGTTTGCAATGGAAAGAAAAGGAAAAGAAAAGAAAAGAAAATAGTAGAAAATGATATATTTTGAGTTGACTTTGACTTGAAACAACTTTCCCCACCTCACTCTCTCTCCTCACTCACCAACCCCCCCTCAAATCTGGCCGAAACTGATCCTAGAGCAGCAGCCCCCCTCCCCCAAGTTCTCACTCCATTTTTGCTTCAAAAATCCATAAAAAGCTTCAAAATCCATACAATTTCAAAGCTTTTTTCCAAATCCAACACTTACCCATTATTCCTTAGCATTTCAAGCATGGATCCTTGTGAAAAGAGAGCATTTTGGAGTGCCATGGATGCTTGTGGATCTTCTTATGCTTTTGGGTATATTTCTAAATATTTTGTTGCTTAAATTGTTACTAATTTCTTAAGCTAATTTATTTAAGTGTTATTTGGATATGTGAGTTTAATTGCAAGTTTTGGAATTCAAGTTGTGAAATTGAATGCAAGTTAGGGTTTATAAAATTGGTGTATGGTTGTGTGTTATAATTAGGCTTTGTTGTCATGTTAATACAAGTTTAGGAGCTAGTGCTAATGACTAGCTTAAAAAATTGTATTAAATTGCTAATTTGCTTACTAGGTTTTTTGAAAATTGTTAAATTCTTGAGATTAAAAATGTGATTAGGTTTTTCTTGGCTTCATTAACTTTATTAAGTGTGGTTTAATGCTTTGGATCATGCAAATCTAAGCTAGATTGTAGTTTGTGCATTTTTGCTTTGAAATTGTTAAAAAGGGTATTTTTGTAAACTAGAATATTAGGATTTTTGGAATTTGATGAGATTAAATTCCGGAAATTGTTTATACGACTTATTTAAGATATTTAATAAATATATTGGCCGCTACATTCATTTAAACATCATGTTTTGTACAAAAACGGCGAATTGTGCTTGCTAGATTTTCGGAAAAATGACTTTTTAAGTGAAATTGGGGTTTTTGTGAGTTTTAACCTAGTTTATATTAAAATTAGTGTTCGTGAATGTGCAAATGAGTGTATTTGGGTTTTCTCGATGGTTTGGCGTTTGTACGCCGACGTCGAGGGTTTTTGGGTTGATTTGTGAAAGCAACCATAGGTTTTGACCTATGTGGGATTCGTGCGTCGTTTTGGTCATGAGTCGGATTTTAATGAGATATGGTGCGTTATGATATGTAGGTACCCCCATGTGGACTTCGAGACGACAAACAAGCGCGTGGCAACGTAGGCACCGGCTAGCGAGGACCAGGTGAGTAGATTTATATCTACGGGGAGAAGTCGGGTGGATGGCGTATAGCACCCCCGCAGTCCGTGGTGGTGTATACGGATGCGTATACACACCAATAATTATTATATGTCATTTGGGATTATTAACGATACTTAGGATGGATATTGGTGTGTTAGATTATTTTAGCGTTGCGAACCCTAGGGTAGTGTTGCACACACATACACACATACATACTTGCATACATTCCTATTGATATGTGCTCATGGGATTCTATATAGTTATGTGTTCACATAGGTATAGGACTGTGTGTTCAAATACGGATTTGAGGATAGTACTTGGGATTTATGATGAGTCGATGAGATTTGATTTGAGGCCGTGAGATCGGTGATATAGCGGGGGTTCGTATTTGAGATACGACATGACGTTGTAGCGGGTCCTTGACGTAGTTTTTACACACGTGCATGCATACTTAGACGGTATCAGTATTGTACTAGATGTAGATCAGTACCCCGATCATGATAATTGATAAAGAGGATACCAGGTGAATAGTATGATGAATGTGATATTGACCCGTACCTAGATTTGGGATGCCGTACGCCGGATTTACGTACGAGCTATATTGATGATTGATCCGCACTCTTGACTTGGGATGTCTGGTTATGGATATGATATTATTGAGGCGGGATCACCGACTATACATATACAGGTATGTATATGTATCGACTCAGATGATAGGCGGTTTCCTTACCTGTAGTTCAGCTTGTTAGTTCAGCCGTATAGTTTAGCGTAGTTGTTAGATTAGATTAGACCCTACCTATTTCAAAACTAACGAATCGTGGGTATTTTAAAAGACAGCCCAAGGGATCTTACGGATATTTCAAAAGACGTATCTTTTCATAAAAACACCGTAGCCCCTATTTTCAAAACCCCATGATTCGTGTTATTTCAAAAGGCACCAATTTGTAGGACTTATATTAGATTAATGCAGATTAGTTATCGTTGTGTCTAGTTTCAGCTCCCGCACATTATTGCTGTTCGCTCTGCCTCGCATATTTATTTTGCTGCATATTCCATTATTGATATCATGCCGTTAGGACACTAGCACCATTACCGATGATGCGTATGTACCACGTACACCTATTTGCCGGCTCACACACATCTTCATCGGTAATTGCCATGTCACATACACTTTAGAGAATATAATTGCTTGACTTAGATTGTTAGCTAGTAGTTTTGACATGATATTAGTGTACTTCCCTTATATGCCATATTAGACATTGTAGTTATTACCTACCACTTCATGCATACTGTTATTCAGTTGTTCATGCCTAGTTCATTATCATTGACATATGCACTTGTGATGATTTCTTGAGATTTATGATATTTCTGGATTTCGGGGAAAGCCGCAAAATTTACAACTTATGATCTTTTAAAATATAAAATGTTGCGGTTTTCTGGTGATGTAAAGTGTCGTCCACCATGAGTTTGCTGTGGTTTTGGAGATCCGTGTCGAGGAGTGGAGGAACCGTCACGGGTACATGGTGGGCCCGGTATGGTACCCCGGGGCAAGAGGAATGTGGTGTTGACGTTGAGCCTGGCTGGGGAGCACTACCTACCGGTGATATTACCCGACGCGTCGGATATCCGGAGGATACCGTCGTGGTCTTGAGATGGATGGTAGGGGCCGGTCTGGACTGACGGCGCCCTAGATATTGAGATTGAGACATTGATATTTCGAGACAGTGAGATTTATGTTTTGTGTCGATGCTAGACACTGTTGATGCTGATTTCATTTATGATACCTCAGTTTAAAAATACGAAGGAAATCTCACTAATTTATGAAAACAGTTTCTTCATTTACATGTATTCTGTTTCATGCATTCATACCTCATTCATATGATATATTGCTACCTGAGGCACTGACACGGGCACATGAAATTATACTCGGGTTAGATATTACCCTAGCCATTGTTATAGGCTGCATGTTATACTTATATTTGAGGATATATTATGATCATTGACCTAGGTTGCGTTATTTATGCGATTTCTGTGCGTAGATGTTTTCTATTCACGAGTTGGCAACTCACCCCCGTTGTGCCTCAGTTTCTTGCAGGTTTGCCGTACAGGTTTCATTACGGCTTGCGGGCTCAGTTTCATTCGGGTGGCTTGCTAGTAGGTGGGTTTTTCTTGTATCGTACCCATCATATTACCTTGTATGATATTATTCAGTTGTATCTAGTAAATTCCATCAACCAAACATGTATTTATTGAGATAGAGACCAGTGTTGTTTATTCTTTCGACCTTAGAGTCGCTCGTTATATTTCTGGTGGTTTTGAGTTTCCTTTTGAGTTTTGATCCTCGCCGTTGGCGTTGTATATTATATTACTTGTGTGGTTGTGACCGTCGATTGACGAAGAGCTAGCTCCCGCTTGGGGATGCCTTTTTCTTGATTTCGTATACTATTCATGTTGTATCCAGTTTGGGGGCCAGTATTTACAAAGGAGACTCTGCCGAAATTTTCAGTAAAATTTTGATGTTTTTAAAAAACCGCATAGTTCGGCTTATGCTATTGAAACTACTTGTTTTAAATTGGTTTTCCTTCACTCTACTTCTTTTCTTGGTTTGGATTTCTGGGTTTTCGGTTTACTTAGATTACGTACGCCTCGAGACGTTTCGTAGTTTAAGTGCCGGTCATGTTCCGTACTTTCGGGACGTGACAGCCATCCGCATTCGCCACTGGGTCCCGTCATCACCCGTTAGGTTACTTAACTAACGATGAGCGGGGACTGGACTAGCGCGGGTGCAAAACATATACAACATCTACTAGTTTATATAAATATATATAACAATCGGCCCAGGCATGAAAAATGCAACATCACAGAAAAGTAATAAGCATCACAGAACAATACAGATAATCTGGGATCCCCGGGTTTCCTTTGAGCCACAACTGAAAACCCGACGTTCCCCTGGTAGTGTGGATAGCCTGTGCAATGAACTCCTAGACCCCTACTAGGGCGGCAAGTTACCCGCCAAAACCTGGAGCGCGGCAAGTTACCCGCCAAAACCTGAAGCGAGGCAGCCCCCTTCAGCAAAGTGAATGGACCACCCAGCACTTCACGGAATTCGGTAACTTGAGCACCCCTCCTTGGGTCAACATGTACCCCCTACGAGTGCGGCGAATAGCCTGCCAATTCTAGAGTGAAGCCCCCTCTGTCTCAACGCCATGAGATGCGGGCCCGTTGCCCTCTAGAACCCGGCTATCCGTTCACCCCACTGCGGGGTAATCCTAGTATAGAAAAGAAAATAATATACAACGGGTACATCGACCTCAACCCAGTCGTGCCCCAAAAGAATAATATACAAACAGGCAGTGACGGTAGTCCACATGTCGGATGCTCGCCCCACAATATCAAATGTACAAATATAACCAAACTGCACTACCATTGCACGCAAGCTATCCACCACGACAAATCCGCAACATCACAGCACAACACAGAACATCAACGTGAATGTCACATTCGCAAACCCGTCTAAAAGGACATATAGCAATTAGACTGGTTTACCGATCGAGTGGCATTCATGGTCGCAGATGCTAAACTAAGTACTAATAATTACACAGTTAAAATTTCGATCGATTAAAATTTCTGTCTAGCCCCAAGTGCAAACCAGTACTCAAGAGAATCTGGGCTAAAACTAAACATCACAAAAATCATTTTTCCTTGTCAGAGAGTGCCAGAAAAAATTTGGAGGCATTTGGCCACAAAAGCGCGGCGGAACCGCCGCCAAATGGGATGTTTTGCGGTGGTTCCACGGCCAAAAAATTGAATCAAACTTCCAAGTTTCTTGTGGTGCTCTACAATTTCCTGCACGGATTTTTAAGCTATACAGAAAGATTTTTTGACCAAGTTTTAAAATCGACAGAAAACAAGCAAATTGGAAAATTGATTTGGAAATTTTGATCGATCGAGATTTTAAGCTTGTGCAAACTAGCTAGTAGGGTTTAATGGGTGGCTCTAATACCATGAAGGGTTATGGAAGAGCCCCGGCCATCGAACCGTGGCCAAGTGCGGAACAAAATTTTTCTAAAACCCGGCGCAACCATTACCCGATTTCCAAGATCGAAACCATTAACCCTAAAACTAGCAAACTAACAAAGGGAGATAGAATGGTTATACCTAATGAACCAAGTCCTTTGGGTCTTCAACCATTTCCAAGATCCTAGTGATGCGGATCGACTTTGGTTGTCGGTCTTCCTACATCTCCGATGATCCACCCGAGGGAAACGGCACAAACTCCAGGTTAACAATAAACAAATAAGACCATACCAATCTCTACATGCCAAAAAACCCGTGCTTTGATCCAAATCACCTTTCTACCTCATTATGAAACAAATGATTTTTCTTAAAAGGAAATCAATAATGAGGTGGCAAATCTTCTAGAAGTCATTCCGTACAAATACGGAATACTTCCCAGTATATGTATCGAAATACACATACGCGTATTCGTACGAAAATACGAATAGCCAAAGAGAGAAAATAAATAGTGAGCAATAATACTAGAATACATATACATAAATACATATGTAAATTATTAAATCAAAACTTGATTTAACAATCTGGCTTAATCCTAAGCCGCTAGTATTATCAACCGTCCGATTAAAGTCTGTGCAGCCTGTGCACATATTTAATCGGACACTTGTATATATCAACATATATCAACTACACCATATCGCCTGAACCGTGAAAACCCTCTATGTGGGACTCTAAAGACTCGTCAATACGTTGGCAGTGGGTTTAACCATAAGCACATCAGCGGCACTAGTTGTACGTAACGGCTACCCAGGTATTGAGCGAAAGGAAAGCCGACGAGCAAACTCATCCAAACCCTTACTGAGCCTGTCAGTGACAATATCCGTACAGTCCGGTCTGTTCGTATAAGAGTATCGCATATCGAGTCTAGGGGGGTGGATAAAGTCAGACCCCTAACAACGCGATAATTCGTGTCGGTATGAAACCCATCACTACCTAAGAAGCTATCGATCCTAGATCGGTAATTCTCACATACCCCGGCCGAGGATTTCTAGTGATGGCCACCCATGCACTACGCGACATCAACCCCCAATACCGGGAGAGACGAATCCCCGATGATCCGCTCACTGCCTCTATGTAGCTCGGGACTGTACCCAACTAAAACCTATTTGCACGACTCCTTTGAGTCATGGTAGGGTAGTAATCAAAGCACAGTGGGAACTCACACGAGATAAATGACAATCTCAGGTCGAAAGACTAACCTGTACACATGTCACAGGGGAACTGCTATCTGACTATAGGTATAATACCAACTAGCATGTTCCCGGCGAGTCCGTCCAGTGTACTCATAACCCAATGAGTACCTGTATACTATTTTAGAAGAACAACTGACACCAATGGCTTGTGAGACCGGCCACCGCCCCTCGTCAGGGTCTAGATAAGTATACACCAGTCTACACTGGAGTATCGATGCCCAGTCTCGATACTCCCACGACTAGGGACATTTAAGGATTTGCTTATAGACCCCCAGCTCCCACGTATGTGATCGCCATCACAATACTGGATGTCAAGCAAGAATCCTATGGGCTTTATGAACATATGATGATAAAGACAAACCAGATAGCATACTATCATCTCGAGTAAGACTGTTTTATCGGTATAGGTGTTCAGTCGATAAAACTGCACATTTGTAGTACATTTTTCCTACCATTTTTATATTAAAAAAGGACTTTATTATAATATATTATACATATGAGGGTTTATGTGTAAAAACATTATTTTCCATGTGTTAATATATTTAATTATCATTTGGTAGGAAAATGTATGCAAATAATATTATTGGTCTAATCCTAGTAGAACAAAGTCTACTAAAATCTTATATGAGTTGTTGTGCAGATTATTTCCAAGTTTGCTCTTTAATTTGGAAAGTATTCTTCAACAAATTGATTTGTTTGTTAAATCCTTCATAACAACTTGGAAATAATCTGCACAACAACTCATATAAGATTTTAGTAGACTTTGTTCTACTAGGATTAGACCAATAATATTATTTGCATACATTTTCCTACCAAATGATAATTAAATATATTAACACATGGAAAATAATGTTTTTACACATAAACCCTCATATGTATAATATATTATAATAAAGTCCTTTTTTAATATAAAAATGGTAGGAAAAATGTACTACAAATGTGCAGTTTTATCGACTGAACAATAGGACTTCGCTCAATCATCATGATCACATACCTGCGACTATGATAATTGCCTTGAGGGCACTATAGCCAACAGTAGAGGGCTCTCTCCTTCCCTTAGTCATTTTCTTGTGCCCATAGTGCACCTAAAGAACCTTCGAGGGCTGTTGTGTATAGGACGAAGGGTTTTCCTTTGACCGGGATGGTTAGCACCGGCGGATTCTGCAGGTATTGCTTGATTTCGTCCAGTGCGCTTTGGCATTTGTGATCCGAGACGAACGGGGTTCCCTTCTTCATTAGGTGACTGTAGGGACTGCACTTGCCTGAGAGATTGGCTATAAATCGCCGGATATACGCGAGCTTTCCTTGGAGAGACCGTAATTGTTTAAGAGTCCTTGGCGGAGGCATTTCCATGACCGCCTTGATCTTTGACGGGTCTATTTCGATGCCTCGGTGTCAGACGATGAATCCTAGGAATTTGCCCGAGGAGACTCCGAACGGGTATTTCAGGGGGTTCATCTTCAAGTTGTATTTCCGAAGGCGTTGAAATACGGTCTTCAGTTGCTCTAAATGCTCCACGTATGATTTGCTTTTTACTACGAGGTCATCGATATAGCATTCGACGACTTCATGTATGAGGTCATCGAAGATCTTCGTCATGGCCCTCTATAGGTGGCACCGGCGTTCTTTAGACCGAAGGGCATCACCTTGTAGCAGAATATGCCCAAAGGGGTCCGGAAAGCGGTATGTTTCTGGTCCTCAGGGTGTATCTTTATTTGATTGTATCCTGATGAGCCATCCATGAAGGAGAAAACCTCATGAGTGGACATATTGTCTATCATCAGTTCGGTGACCGGTACTGGGAAGTCGTCCTTCGGACAAGCTTTGTTGAGATCCCGAAAGTCCACACATATGCGCACCGTTCCATTTTTCTTCATCACTGGTACGACGTTGGCAATCCATTCTGGATATTGAACCTCTTGGATGAAGCCGGAGTCGATTAGCTTTTTGACCTCGGCGTTGATGCTCATCTCAAGCTCGAGACGCATTCTTCTCGGTGCTTGTTTGATCGGCTTGACATCCGGAGATATCGCTAATTTGTGCACAGCAATCTCTGGATCTAGTCCTGGCATCTCGGAATAGTTCCATACGAAGCAATCTTTATGCTGCATGAGCATATCTTTTAGCATAGCCACCCTTTCTTCAGACAGCAGCTCGCTGACGAATGTCGGTCGCGGGTCACTCGCCGTCCCTAAATCAATTTGCTTGAGGTTATCTGCAGTGGTATGTATTTCATCTTCCAGCTCTTTTGGTGCCGGTGGGAATTCTGAGATTACCTCATCATCATCGTTTTCGAAGCACCAGGGGAGGTCATCCATATTCTCGGGCTCTTCTTCTGACAGCGTTATCACGTGACAGGTACGAGCTCGCTTCCAAGACCGATGTTGATCGGGTTCTACCCTCGTAGATTTGGGTTCATGCTTCTGTGGCGGGGTTACCCTCCAGCTGCTGGATAGAGCGAACCTACCTTGCTGATATTGGTCTTCGACCCAGTTCTTGAAGGTGAAGCAGTCTTCGAGAGGATGTCCTATTGCCCTATGATATGAGCAATAGTCCGGGTGAGAGACTTCGCCTGCTTGCTCGAGGTGCTTGGACTCCAGGAGTGTAATCATTTGATGTTTTATGGCAAGATCAAGTATTTTCTTTGTCTTTTCTTGGGCAAAAGAGTATGCTTGACCCATCTTCTTTGTAAGAGATGAATTTTGGTTGCTCGGTTCATGATCGCATGGCTTCTTGGTCCCGCTCTGCCGCTGTCGAACGCCTTTCCCGCTCTTTGGTTTGTTTCTGCCTCTGCGTCGTGCCTTTTGTACAACGGGTTGACAAGGAGGAGCATTTTCATTTTTCGCAGTCTGTTGAAGGAGGCGTTGCATCCTGGCTTTCTCGTAGATGGCCATTTCGCGATTATGGTCGTCTCGAACCTTTTGACCCGCTTCCCTTATAAGCTTGTCCATTTGTTCTTCAAACGACGGACTGGGCATTTTCACGTCGGGAGCTCTTTCTGGTTCAGGGTTAGCATCTTCCCACAGAGCATCTCACTCTTCATCAAAGTCATGTATGACGTAGCAGTCACGGAGTAGCTCCCGTTTCTTGGATTGAACATACCCAAGCCCGGTCATTTCCTGGATTGAACATACCCAAGCCCGGTCATTTCCATTCTCCCATTGGGCAACTTTTGCTGAGTTCTGGGGACGTTCCATATCCTGTCATAGTACTTAGCTTTTTGAGCGGTCTGTTTGAAAGGTACGCCTTGGCACCTTAATAGCATTTTTAGTCCGTTCGTATAATATCTGGGAAAACGGATGGGCCGGAGCCTGTCGAGTGTAAAATCCACGCCGTGCCAGACTTCTTTCTCCACTTTGGTTTCCCCGGATCGGTAGAATAGGATCGCCTTTTCATCTTCTCGCCTGGGAGGAACATAGAACGTCTGCAACTCTTCCACATTGTAGGTATCAAGCGCGTCTAGTTCTTTATGATGCTTAGGCGGGACCATGGCAACTTGCAAACTTTGCTCTTCATCAGCGAAGGTTTGTATTGAAGGCCAAGCAGAGAATATGGCAAGGACCTCATCTTCTGAGTTGCTGCTGAAGATAAGCATAGGAGCGGAGGGTCCCGACTTGTTGTACTGGGGTGGACCTGAGTAAACTATCTCTTCTTCCTCCTCGGTATCACTCCCAAAGACCGGAATGGTGGTGATAGCTTTGTTCTCAGGTTTGTGACATCTTTCTGTATCCTCAAAGTCTGGTAAGAAGTATTTTTCATCTTTGTACTTGCGGACTTCGTTCACAGAGAATGGGTTTAGCTCTCCTGTCACAGTGTATTCGAGACCATCTTTGAAATACTTCATACACTGATATTGTGTAGAAGGGATGATGTTGTACTCGTGTAACCAGGGTCGGTCGAGCAAAGCATTGTAGCATGTCTTGGCGTCAATGACGTGAAACTTAATGTCCGTGACAAGAAACCCAAAGCGTAACGTCAGTATCACGGACCCAAGCGCCCGTGACGACTGGGAGTCGAACCCGGAGATGGTGATTTTGTCGCGAGCAATGTGTTGAACGCTCATGCAGATTTCCCTTAACACCCGTACGTTAAGGAGATTGACGGAGGACCCATTGTCGACCAGGATTTTTCCTATCTTGATGTCATGACAGTATCCGGAGACATATTGGGGTCGGTTGTGCTCGCATGTCCTAAGGAGGAGAACTTCATCGCCGAAGGTGATATCGGCTGTGTTCGCTTCTTCCAGCTCGTCCTTCATCTTTTCTTCGGCGAGGAAAGCTTGGAATTGCTCGGGCTCTTGTAATGCCTTGATCAGTGAATCTCTCGCCTCTTTGGATAGCAGAAGCGCGTCGAGAATATTGAGCTGCGAGGGTATCTTCCTCAGGTGTGCGAGAACGTTGTAGTCCACTTACTTTTCTTTGGCGGGTCCTTGGCTGTCAGTTCTTTGATGGCTTGGTCATCAAGGATGATATCCTCAGGGACCTTCTTTTTCCCTTTATCTTTTCTATTTGACCTACTGTTCGAGGGCCCAAGATTCTTTTCGGGCAGCGTACGGTTGTGCAGCTGAATATTTTCACAGGCCTTCAGTTCTTCCTCTTTTCCCAAAGTGGACTCTTTAAAGAGAGGGCCAAGAGCCATTTCTTCGTCAGAGTCGCTCCCGAAGGTGAGAACTTGCGATCCCCCGGCGTTGACCATGTGACAGTTGCCGGTGGTTCTTTTATGCTCCTCGGTCATATTTCTTTGCTCCCGACGAGTTTTGCGTTTCATCCGCTTAAAATGTTGCCGGTGAGCAACATATCCCTGCCACCATCTTTTACAAGCATTGCACTCTTCGGTAGAGTGCGCAATCTTTTGATGATATAAACAGTAGCTAGGTTGCATTTCCGCTTCACCAAGAATGTTTCCTTCGGAGGGTGGCAGCTTCATTCCCATTGATATGGCTTTGGCGAACCTCTTCCTCGGCTTGAACCTGCTTTTGTTTGCGGCGGATGTACTTTGTTCCGGCGAGAGTGTCTTGACTCTTTCGTCCAGTCGCCGGCGTTTGGCCTTTTCAAATATGGCCATCTCACGCTCCCGATCAGCTTTACTTTTCAGAAGAGCTGTAATCAGGAATGCATCAATTATTTCATCTAATGGCCCCAGAAGTTCTGGCACAGGACCTGCCCCCAGTTTCTTTGTGCAAGGAGCCTCTTCATCGTCTATCGATGAGTGAGAGATCACATGGCAACTTGCCACGTAATCTTCAGATTCATCCAACGAGTCTTCTCCATCATTTCCGTCCTCAAGGACGTGGCTGAGGAACTCTTAGAGCGTGATTGGAGTCCGCGCCTTCTGGTTATACTCTTTTAGCGCATCAATCTGTTTTTGTAGGTCCATGCGCTTGTCTCCAGGCTTCATGGGCTTCTTGGATTTCTTCTTCTTTTTCGAAGACTTCGACGGCTGGGTGTGCGAGCTTTGGCTATCACCACTGATTTTTGGAGTCGGGCACAGTTTCAGCATCCCTTCGATGATCTCAGGCTCCATTGGATTCTTCCATCTAATTGCCGGACATGTGCGGAGATCCTTCAGCATTCTTTTCGTCTTCGCTGAAAGAGCAACCTCCCATGGAGCTTCTTCTATGAAAGAATATGATGCTCCCGGTGTATCCATTTTCTTGGGAGTGTGTGGCCGAGGCGGGTTCACCTTCCAGTTCTCAGATAATACGAATTTTCCCTGCTGGTACTGATCTTCTATCCAGCTTTTGAAGATGTAACAATCCTCAATCGGATGGCCCAACATTCGGTGATAAGGGCAGTAGTTAGGATTGCTAATGTCGCCTGGTTGCGCTGGGCGTCTTGGCTCTGGGAGCGTAATGAGCCTGTTGCGGAGTGCAAGCTCGAATAACCTCTTTGTCTTGTCTCGAGGGAATGAGTAAGGGCGACTCATTTTATCTTCGAGAGATCGAGTTCAGTTATTTTGGCGACCAACTGGTCTTGAGCCACCAGGATGCTGTTGAGCATTGGCCATGACGATTGCTTTCCCCTTTCCCTTCTCATTTCGAGAGTCCGGCTTTGGAGGAGACGATCTGTGACCCATCTGGTCCATTTGGGCCAGTTTGTCGATCAAGGCCTGGAAAGTAGTCGGCTTGAAGAACATCATGAACTAGGAGATAGTTGCATGAGGGTCCAAAGTGCCTACAAACATGCCTACCGCTGGTGCTTCTTCGATCCGTTGTTCGCATTTTGACCACAGATTCCGCCATCGGATGGCTTATTGGACCCACGTCTTGCCTGGCTTCACCCTGGCATTGATCAATGCCGTTATCGGGGTGCGTTCACTGGCACTCGCGAATCGCTGAGTGAATAACAACACCATTTCTGCGAAAGTCTTAATGGAATCGTTTGGAAGCTCGGAGTACCACTCAAATGTTGTTTCCGACAAGCTGCCGACGAATTGACGGAGCAAAAGCTTATCATCGCCCCCGGTGTTGCCGCAAAGAGCTCTGAACTGGGCGACGTGCTGGTGAGGGTTGCCTGTCCCCTTGTACACATGGAATTTGGGGATTGTGTATCCCGGCGGGTATTTTATTTGGTCATACCGGCTTGGATACGGCCGCCCAGTTTTGACGACTTGGCCGGCCGTTTCATTCGCCCGATGAGCTCGTATTTGCTGAGCTATGTAGTCGTCCAGTGCGGCCTTGGAAATGGTTTCTTCCTTGGCTGCTGAAAGAGCCGGAGGAGGATTAGATGTCTCCCCTCTATCGTCTTCAATAATGATCGGAGGGTCTTCAGCTGGAGGATCCGGCTGTAACATCATCCTTACCATGTCTTGGAAGAGAAGCGCCATTTTTTTATGTTGGCAGCTTGTTCTGCTGCTTCTCTGTCCTTCTTTTCAAGGACCCTGCGTAGGAAGTCAGCATCAGTTTCTTGTTCGTGACGCTGCTCTGATGATGCCTCCGGGCTTTCTTTTGGCCCGGTAAGTGCGGCCATTGCAGTCAGCATCTCCTGAAGCTTCTGTTGTTGTTGTTCCTGAGCCCTTGTTATTGATCGGGTGAGCGGTCGGTGGCCCGTCGAAGTGCGGCTTTCCTCTTTTCCGGAAGCCATGTAAATCCCCCAGACTTGGGGCGTTTGGTCTCAGCGTCTTTGCGTTCTGCCGTAGTCACAGGGGCTTTCTCTGGCCTCTTTTTCTTTTGAGCAGTTGACGTTGAGGGGGGTGTTGCAGTGGGCACCCAGGCAGTTGTCATCCTTTATGGCTTGCTAGGACGGTCCTCTTCCTGCTGAACCTTCAGTTTCTTCTGTCGGCAAAGATAGTCTTGATCGATCACTGACTCTTGGACACGTCGCCAGACTTTGTAAACTTTGGAGGACAGCCGCTGAAGGGGTTGTTCCGGATTTGCTTCTGTAACATTCTCCACCGGTGGCGGAGATCTTTTCAGTACGGCGGTAGGAGAGTTCCTGCGCACCTTGTTCAACAATTCAAAGCTGTTCCCGGTTGGAACAGCAGCATTGACTTCCACCGTTGGGGCTGGTGGAGTTAGCCCAGAGGGGGAGTTGCCCCCAGCCTTCCTTACTCGGCGCCAATGGCGACGTCGAGCGTGTCGAGCCGACGGTGTTCGTTCGGTGATGGGAATGGCTTTGTCTTGCCCCCTATCCAGGTGAGGGGCTGTTGCTGGCGTCAGCCTCTTGAAGACTGATGTCCGTTGAGAAGCAGTATCCAACCAGTCAAAAACAGATTTCTGAGCGGGGACGGGAACCGTAGTGGGAGTCGGAACAGTCAGTCTTGTAAAAACCGACCCTTTGGCGGGAGAAGCCGCCTTGACGACTTCAGGAGTAGGGATGGCTATCCTCTTCGGAACAACCTTTTCTGAGATTGCAGGTTTCATCATGGGCCCTGTAATACCCGGATCTTTTATACACCTAAATCTGTATTTCTCTGTAAACAATAAATTTGTTACTTTTAATCATTCAATTATTTAAAGAAACTTTCTTTAAACCCCAAACCCAAATCTTTACTTCTCTCTTATCATTATTTCCTCAACCCAGACCTAATTCCCTAATCCTATATTTTCCTTACAAATACCCGAGCCCAGCTTTTCAGTTTTCCCAGTTATTTGATTTAAACCCAAAACCTGTATCTCAGCCCATTGCTTCGACCCACTCTTTAATTCATTATTAATTAATTAAATTTTGCCCCAGCCCAGCCCGTTCATCCCTCAGCCCATCTCTTTTTCCCTTCTCAATTTCCCTTATATTTTTCTCTTTATTCTCAAACCCACTCCCACATTTCTCACTTCAATCCCTTAACAATTCTCTCAGACCAAACATTCAGCCAAGCCCATTCTCACCTGAGCTCATCCCCCTTTTTTTGGAATTTATTTCACTTTAAAATTTTCCTTTTTGCAGCAGGCCCGGCCCTACTCATTTTTCTATTTAAATGCTCAACTTTTACTGGCTGGCCCAGTAAAGAATCCCAGCCCACACTTTTTATAATTCTTCAATTGTTTTTATCCCAGCCCACTCTCTGACCCAGCCCACGTGGCCCGCGCCCGCTTCACTCCCTCACCCGACCCTTTACTGTTCATCTCCTCTAAATTTCTCCAACGGCTACTTCCCTACCTTCCGCGCGCGCTCCTCGCCTCCGCCGTCGCCCCCGCTCGCGCGAGCGTTACCCACGACGCGCACGTTTCACCCCCACGACCCTCCCCCCTCTACACTACACCCTCAATCACTCGCTCCCCTCCTTTCTTTTCTTCCTCCTCTCTCTCGCCTCCCCCTGCTCCTTTCCTCACCAACGTCGACGACAACCGCAACCGCCCCAACCCTCCTCGTCGTCTCGCCGTCGTCCCATGTCGTCGACCCTCGACCTCACCACCACCACGAGATCCCAGCTCCTTCCACTCATCCTCTCCACCATCTACGACCCCGTTTCAGCCGCCACCGAGCTTGTCCCCATCGCCCGCACCTCGACGACGACCGATTCCCATCGCCACTACCACCACCGCCGCACCCCCTCGTCGACCACCACCACCTCCACCCTCGATCACGCGCACCCACAGAGCACCAAACCACCTGCACCCATCACCGGCCACCTCGCGCCTCTCGCCGGCGATCTCCTCATCGTCGTAGCCCTGAACCCTCTCGTCGTCCTCCCTCTCCCTCTGTGCTTTCCCTCTCTCTCTCTCTCTCTCTCTGCCCCTCACCATACCCCTCTGTCTCTCTCTCCCTCCCAATCTCTCCCTCTAACTCCCTCTCCCGATCTCTCTCTCTCTCTCACTCTGTCTCTCTCTCTCCCCGAGTTCTCTCTCTCTCTCTCTCTCTCTCTGTGCATTCTCTCTCCCTCTCTCTCTCTGTCCTCTATTTCCCTGTCTCTCTCTAAATTTCTTTCTCTCCCTCTATATCTCTCCACATCTGCAAATCCCTCACCCCGGCCTCGACAGCGTCAACGATTCCAGCACACCCAGGAGACCCACAAAGCACATCCCCGCTTCCAACATTCACGAGTCGCCCCGGACGAATCCGACGACGAAATTGAAGCTTGAGCCAAAGTCGTGCGAGCCAATCCACGCCGTTCGTCACGCGTTCTTGACATTGCAATCACCGTGCATCCCCGGGACTGCACCAGGCAAGTTCTTACTTGCTTTCATGCTATTCTGTATATGTTACAAATCAACATCGTATATATATCCCATGTTTACCTTATGTTAAAATATTGCAACACAACTGTTCGATACTTGTTCCCTTAGGAAAACATTATCAAATTTGACGGAACTCAATGGTGTAGGTTGGCCCGTAGGGCTGTGAACATAATGTGTGATTTTCGTTGGATAATTTGATCGTTAACGACTAAAACAACTACCCCCGAGTTTAATCGTAAAACTGTAATTTTATTGCACCTGGAAATCGTTAAATTCACCATAAATCATATACATATTAGAATGGTGCATTCGAAGGCTTAAATCGAAGCTAACTCGACGAACTTTAACCTTTTGCTGGTTTCTAGACATTCCTGTACTGAAATCGTGATGATAATTGTATCGGAGTGCGACTCTGGACTGCAGTCCAGAGCGACCCCAGTTATTGGTTGCTGTTCCGTAATAGGTACCACAGGATTTACTTAACTCTTAGGTTGCGGAACTCCACTGTTTATTGTATATAAACCTGTTATCTAGACAACACAACTGGTTTCATTCTGTTTCGTTACCGTTTGATATTTAATCTGTAAGTTAGTAGATCGGGACACATAACAGTCCCAGCAGAATCAGAATTGACATGTTAATATTAAACAGTGTATAAATCTTGACGTACAGACGCGATCGAAGATCCGTCTGTTGCGTTGAAAACCTTACTAAAAACACTAGAATTCACCCAACTGTAGTGTCGCTAAAATCCGATCTCAACTGGGATCAAAATGCGTTGCGAAACGGACTTCTGATTCTGAAATTGGATTTCCAGCCGCGAGCGCTTAAAATGAAATGGTTATAACTTTTGATCCTGGAACCCGATTAGCTTGAAACAAAATTCTATGGAAAGTTAACCGAACATATTAATTAATACCTGTTTATCGTTTCGCTAAATTCTATACATATGTTTCATGATAAATCGTGCAAGTGATAGACTGTTATTTTTATGACACCTTAATTGTGCTTATATACCGTTCATGCATCATATCATACCTATATCATTATAGTGATAACCTAGTGATAACGTGCATTCACCCAGTGTTAGATTTTAGTGATGATTGTGGCAAGTACGTCAGTGTTCGTGTATCCGTGATTAAGTGAAAGTGATACGTACTTGTATACAATCAGTGACCCTATTATTCTGTTGCATTGTCGACGTCTGTGGGATGCGTGTACGTGTGACTATAAGTGGTATGGGACATTTATGGAAGCGCTTGCACGGATGTCACAGATAAGGCATCCGACACTGCCATTTATCTTAGGTATTAGTCGGGACGTGCTTGATGGAGGTCCTGCCTCCAGTTCTCGCGCAGACTTGTCACGGATCGATTAGTATTTAGGGTGATGGTTAGCGTTTGATGTAGACCACGGGGTGTGGGGTAGTTTAAGTGTGAGTTCAACAGAATCTCGGGAGTCCCATGCCGGCTTATATATTTAGGGAGTTATATGGAGATTTACAGGGTACGTGATATATACACCGTGATATTCTTGTTACATGCTGGGCCCGTGGTCCCTTGCCCTTGGGTTCTACCCTTGGGTGGAGGACACTCGCGAGTGGTTGACTCTCACACTTGGACTGACGATAGGCTTAGTGACCTGTACATTGAGACTTAGAGACTGATAGAGATACTGGCATTACATTACCTTTATAATGTGTTGGCATACGTGACATATCCTTATACTGCTTTACTGTTCCGCTGCATTGATTACCGTGCATTCATATTCTTGCTATCGTTGATTTACTGTTATTCATTTCCATTACCACTGTTAGAATTATCATTTTGTTTTACATATATATTGTATTGCTATTGTGTCGCTCTGACGACCTGAGTTTGCATGCTCAGTGTGAGAAGACGATTTAGCCTGGACCAGTGTATCACAGACTTCCTGACTTGCCGTTCCTAGTTACATCTGTTTGTTCCACTTCAGGTCAGTTTACATTATTGTATCTTTCAGTTACTGCATTTCTCATTACCTGCGCATCGTTTACTGTTTACCATGATAAACTAGAAGCCGAAGTGTGACTACGGCAGGACTTTTCCTTGACCATAGGAGCATGGCTGGCCTTGTCTACCCCTCGTATTCCGTATTTTGGGAAGCGGGGCGTGACATGGTTTAGTTGGTATCAGAGCCAGGTTTTGCATCGATTGGGATTGCAGTTTTCCGTGTATAGTTTAGCAATCTAAGACATCCCTCGGTCTAGGTTGTAAACTTGTCACTCTTGATCCACATTCACATCGTATGTCCAGCCATCCATTCGCTATGGTTTACTTAAAATCATACAGTTGATTCTTCACTTGTAATAAATTCATCATCTCTGATATTCTTGAATCGTGTCCCATCCATAGTATATTTTGATTAGTTTGGCTTGTGACTTATATCATTCTCAAAATCGTTGTCCCAGGATCATGTCTTCCAACGACTCTTCATCTGTTTCCGCTCCCCAGAATCAGACCGGTGAGATCCTGAGTGCACTGCGAGGTCTAAAGGAAGCTCAGGAGCGAACAAACGACCTATTGGCTGAAGGGCTGAGAAGACAGGTGAGTCAGACCCCAGCAAGAGCCTCCTTTCATAAAGGGATCCCTATTGGACGTGGAAAGGAGAAGAAGATGAAGCGTCAACAGAAGCATCGGAAGAACCCTTGCTGTGGATATTGTAAGAAGCCAGGACACCTTCAGAAGGATTGTCGCCACGCCCAAGGGAAATGTCTGATATGCGGGTCCAACAAACATCTCATCAACGGTTGCCCAGAAAGGAAGGAAATACAAGGAGGAGATTCATCCACACTCTCCACTGATGCCAAGTGAGGATTACTGCGTAGTTCGAATTTCGAGGATAAAGAGGACCCAACCCAAGATCCAGCTCCCATGACGATGATGCAGCGTTCTGGCAATCAAAGAAGGATTTTATGTTTTCCAGTTTCAGTATAATGTTGTCATCTTTTTATGAATATTTCTTTCCGTTTGAAATCTTGTATCCGTTGAACTTTTGGTTGAATGCAATAAAATTTGAATCATAATACGGGTATCATTCTTATGCCTTCTCTATATCAAATTCTATTCATTATCACAATATTTTAAATTCTGATCTTTCAATTCCTGCAACCGCATATTTTTCTATACTTCGTACCTTGAGCTTTCCCTTGATGTATCCCACTATCTAATCATGACTTTACTTTTTGACCATGGCCCACCCTGGAGCAGCGCCGCATCTAGATGAGGATGCACAGTCATGCGTTTCCTTAGACCGCACACTGATGGATTCCGACGATGAGATCAACGGTCCCCAGGTCGATTTCGAAAACAACGATTCAGAGGACGAAGGAGTAGCCGCCCCAGAGTTTAACGTGATAGTTGATTCCGACGAAGAAGAAGAAGATCCCGATGAGGGCCCGGTAGAGGAAAATCCAGTTGAGGAAAATCACGTGGAAGAGAATCCAGAAGAAGAGAATCATATGGAATCGGACCTCGATAAAGAAGCTCCGTCCGAGGAAGAAAAACCAGAAGATCAAGACCCTGCTGTGGAAGGACTTCCAGTGGCGATGCCCGCGAGGCGATATGGAAATGGACGCCCCTACCTGAGTGCGGGAGCCTACCGCAACCTACTGTATCTCCACAATCGCGACTGACGGAATTTCTTTTGATGTTGTCTTTCTGGCCAAATAAAACGTATATAGTTTGGGGCCACTTTTCGTCTTTGGGAGTGCCTTGTTTCGAATTTTCTTGAATGAAATAAACCTTCTGAAGTCGTAAACTTTGTGCTTATCGGTTCGATTGATACTTGTTTATTGCCCTTACCCATTTATTTTCTGCCGATCTCCCTGACTGTCCACCCTACTCATTGTGTAGTTTTCATTCTTGTTTCGATTGGAGAGTACCGCACTCTGATCCCTGGGAATGATCCACTATTCATCCTTCGTCTGTACCCTGGTTGAGATCCTTCTGGGAGGAGGACCTTCCTTAGGAATTATCGAGTTCATTAGCTTTTCAAATCCTTGACTCATAAGATTTACAAATCGTTAGTCTCCCCCTATACTTTTACCTGGTAGTCCTTTTGTTGCTCACCATTACCTTCTGTACTGACCCGATCCCAGTCTCCTTGATCTTCAGCCTTTAGCCGACACAATTCAACCTTCTGATTGAGCCGCACTTCCTCATAATCATTACCCTATCTAGCTCTATACCTATTTATGTTCTCCCTTTTACCCTAATTATATTTAGGGACACTGTTATTCAAAAATTTAGTTTTCAGTACTTTGAATTTATCAAAGAGAGTGTGTTATTGATTACTCTATTTCACATATTTTTCAGTAGCGCAAACTAACACTGCGCATATATTGTTCCATGTTCCCCGTTTTCGTTATGTGAGTTTTCTAAGCTGATTTAAAACTATTCGATCGATAAATTACCTTAAAATGTTTTAACCTATCATTACCTCATTGTTGTTACTATATTTTCGGAAGTTGTGCCTATGTTTACTATTATAAATGATTGTGTCTTATACTTATTATTTCTACCTTGCTACTTTTGATATGCTTATATGTACCCATATTTGGGTTCGATTCTATCGAACAAGTCTTGGGTATTATTATTCGCTATTGTTGCCTAAATTCTCGTATACATGTATTTACCCTTATAGTTGTTCCTGCCTTATATCTATTAGACTTATCTTTCCGTATATTGTTCTTACTCATATATACATTTTTTTAAGTTTCTTCGTACACAGATTTTTTTGTAAATCCTTATATGTTAGTTTGCAACTATGATAACTTTCGCTTATGTTTCTATAACCTATTGTTTTTTTTAAATTTCGAGGACGAAATTTTTGTAAGGGTGGTATGATGTAATACCCGGATCTTTTATACACCTAAATCTGTATTTCTCTGTAAACAATAAATTTGTTACTTTTAATCATTCAATTATTTAAAGAAACTTTCTTTAAACCCCAAACCCAAATCTTTACTTCTCTCTTATCATTATTTCCTCAACCCAGACCTAATTCCCTAATCCTATATTTTCCTTACAAATACCCGAGCCCAGCTTTTCAGTTTTCCCAGTTATTTGATTTAAACCCAAAACCTGTATCTCAGCCCATTGCCTCGACCCACTCTTTAATTCATTATTAATTAATTAAATTTTACCCAGCCCAGCCCGTTCATCCCTCAGCCCATCTATTTTTCCCTTCTCAATTTCCCTTATATTTTTCTCTTTATTCTCAAACCCACTCCCACATTTCTCACTTCAATCCCTTAACAATTCTCTCAGACCAAACATTCAGCCAAGCCCATTCTCACCTGAGCTCATCCCCCTTTTTTTGGAATTTATTTCACTTTAAAATTTTCCTTTTTGCAGCAGGCCCGGCCCTACTCATTTTTCTATTTAAATGCTCAACTTTTACTGGCTGGCCCAGTAAAGAATCCCAGCCCACACTTTTTATAATTCTTCAATTGTTTTTATCCCAGCCCACTCTCTGGCCCAGCCCACGTGGCCCGCGCCCGCTTTACTCCCTCACCCGACCCTTTACTGTTCATCTCCTCTAAATTTCTCCAACGGCTACTTCCCTACCTTCCGCGCGCGCTCCTCGCCTCCGCCGTCGCCCCCGCTCGCGCGAGCGTTACCCACGACGCGCACGTTTCACCCCCACGACCCTCCCCCCTCTACACTACACCCTCAATCACTCGCTCCCCTCCTTTCTTTTCTTCCTCCTCTCTCTCGCCTCCCCCTGCTCCTTTCCTCACCAACATCGACGACAACCGCAACCGCCCCAACCCTCCTCGTCGTCTCGCCGTCGTCCCACGTCGTCGACCCTCGACCTCACCACCACCACGAGATCCCAGCTCCTTCCACTCATCCTCTCCACCATCTACGACCCCGTTTCAGCCGCCACCGAGCTTGTCCCCATCGCCCGCACCTCGACGACGACCGATTCCCATCGCCACTACCACCACTGCCGCACCCCCTCATCGACCACCACCACCTCCACCCTCGATCACGCGCACCCACAGAGCACCAAACCACCTGCACCCATCACCGGCCACCTCGCGCCTCTCGCCGGCGATCTCCTCATCGTCGTAGCCCTGAACCCTCTCGTCTTCCTCCCTCTCCCTCTGTGCTTTCCCTCTCTCTCTCTCTCTCTGCCCCTCACCATACCCCTCTGTCTCTCTCTCCCTCCCAATCTCTCCCTCTAACTCCCTCTCCCGATCTCTCTCTCTCTCACTCTGTCTCTCTCTCTCCCCGAGTTCTCTCTCTCTCTCTCTCTCTCTGCATTCTCTCTCCCTCTCTCTCTCTGTCCTCTATTTCCCTGTCTCTCTCTAAATTTCTTTCTCTCCCTCTATATCTCTCCCCATCTGCAAATCCCTCACCCCGGCCTCGACAGCGTCAACGATTCCAGCACACCCAGGAGACCCACAAAGCACATCCCCGCTTCCAACATTCACGAGTCGCCCCGGACGAATCCGACGACGAAATTGAAGCTTGAGCCAAAGTCGTGCGAGCCAATCCACGCCGTTCGTCGCGCGTTCTTGACATTGCAATCACCGTGCATCCCCGGGACTGCTCCAGGCAAGTTCTTACTTGCTTTCATGCTATTCTGTATATGTTACAAATCAACATCGTATATATATCCCATGTTTACCTTATGTTAAAATATAGCAACACAACTGTTCGATGCTTGTTCCCTTAGGAAAACATTATCAAATTTGACGGAACTCAATGGTGTAGGTTGGCCCGTAGGGCTGTGAACATAATGTGTGATTTTCGTTGGATAATTTGATCGTTAACGACTAAAACAACTACCCCCGAGTTTAATCGTAAAACTGTAATTTTATTGCACCTGGAAATCGTTAAATTCACCATAAATCATATACATATTAGAATGGTGCGTTCGAAGGCTTAAATCGAAGCTAACTCGACGAACTTTAACCTTTTGCTGGTTTCCAGACATTCCTGTACTGAAATCGTGATGATAATTGTATCAGAGTGCGACTCTGGACTGCAGTCCAGAGCGACCCCAGTTATTGGTTGCTGTTCCGTAATAGGTACCACAGGATTTACTTAACTCTTAGGTTGCGGAACTCCACTGTTTATTGTATATAAACCTGTTATCTAGACAACACAACTGGTTTCATTCTGTTTCGTTACCGTTTGATATTTAATCTGTAAGTTAGTAGATCGGGACACATAACCGTCCCAGCAGAATCAGAATTGACATGTTAATATTAAACAGTGTATAACTCTTGACGTGCAGACGCGATCGAAGATCCGTCTGTTGCGTTAAAAACCTTACTGAAAACCCTAGAATTCATCCAACTGTAGCGTCGCTAAAATCCGATCTCAACTGGGATCAAAATGCGTTGCGAAACGGACTTCTGATTCTAAAATTGGATTTCCAGCCGCGAGCGCTTAAAATGAAATGGTTATAACTTTTGATCCTGGAACCCGATTGGCTTGAAACAAAATTCTATGGAAGGTTAACCGAACATATTAATTAATACCTGTTTATCATTTCGCTAAATTCTATACATATGTTTCATGATAAATCGTGCAAGTGATAGACTGTTATTTTTATGACACCTTAATTGTGCTTATATATCGTTCATGCATCATATCATACCTATATCATTATAGTGATAACCTAGTGATAACGTGCATTCACCCAGTGTTAGATTTTAGTGATGATTGTGGCAAGTACGTCAGTGTTCGTGTATCCGTGATTAAGTGAAAGTGATACGTACTTGTACACAATCAGTGACCCTATTATTCTGTTGCATTGTCGACGTCTGTGGGATGCGTGTACGTGTGACTATAAGTGGTATGGGACATTTATGGAAGCGCTTGCACGGATGTCACAGATAAGGCATCCGACACTGCCATTTATCTTAGGTATTAGTCGGGACGTGCTTGATGGAGGTCCTGCCTCCAGTTCTCGCGCAGACTTGTCACGGATCGATTAGTATTTAGGGTGATGGTTAGCGTTTGATGTAGACCACGGGGTGTGGGGTAGTTTAAGTGTGAGTTCAACAGAATCTCGGGAGTCCCATGCCGGCTTATATATTTAGGGAGTTATATGGAGATTTACAGGGTACGTGATATATACACCGTGATATTCTTGTTACATGCTGGGCCCGTGGTCCCTTGCCCTTGGGTTCTACCCTTGGGTGGAGGACACTCGCGAGTGGTTGACTCTCACACTTGGACTGACGATAGGCTTAGTGACCTGTACATTGAGACTTAGAGACTGATAGAGATACTGGCATTACATTACCTTTATAATGTGTTGGCATACGTGACATATCCTTATACTGCTTTACTGTTCCGCTGCATTGATTACCGCGCATTCATATTCTTGCTATCGTTGATTTACTGTTATTCATTTCCATTACCACTGTTAGAATTATCATTTTGTTTTACATATATATTGTATTGCTATTGTGTCGCTCTGACGACCTGAGTTTGCATGCTCAGTGTGAGAAGATGATTTAGCCTGGACCAGTGTATCACAGACTTCCTGACTTGCCGTTCCTAGTTACATCCGTTTGTTCCACTTCAGGTCAGTTTACATTATTGTATCTTTCAGTTACTGCATTTCTCATTACCTGCGCATCGTTTACTGTTTACCATGATAAACTAGAAGCCGAAGTGTGACTACGGCAGGACTTTTCCTTGACCATAGGAGCATGGCTGGCCTTGTCTACCCCTCGTATTCCGTATTTTGGGAAGCGGGGCGTGACAGGCCCACAGGAATTTTGGCCCAGTCTGGCGAAGACTAAGGCGCTGGAGCTGGACGACCCGTTGAGAGGGGCCGCGGTAGTAGCAAGCCGATCAAAGACTGACTTCTTGGGAGCTTCTAGTGTTGGTACAGGGGTGCTGAAGCTCATCAGTGGGAGCATGGTCCCAAAGAACAATCCGGTGGTGGCCTGAGTCACCTGATCTACCGGCATCATGAACAAGGAGGCCGCTTGAGGCCCGTAAGCTATGCCTCCAGATGAGGCGGAGCGCGAGTTGCAGTTGCAGTTGGAACACTTCACGCAAGCAGATTCCATTGCTGTTTCACTTCCTGCGCCAAGCAAGAAACCAAATCTTAGTATCTCAAACACAAGGGTAACCATATCAAACCGCGATTCGTTCGCGAACACGACACAAGAAGTGTGGAGTCGAAAGAGGAAAAGGTCCCACCGGGCGTGCCAAAATCTGTTTACCACCGGAAACTGGGAAGGCGAACGTCTTGCCTGAATCTTGGGGCAGATGCTAATTGGTGCTATCCGTCCACCTCTCCGAAGATGCCAAGTTGATTTATTGCACCATGTATCGAAGGTTTAAACGGATGCGGCCAATGTAGCAAACTTCGTCAGATTCCACCTCGTTGAGGGGTTTTTGATTGTGGGGACGCTGTTTCCTGCAGGCGCAAGCCCCTGCAGTTAATTACACTACCGCATCGCGGTAACAACTTTTTCCTTCTCCAGATGGTCACTTTGTGTCGTGGGTATTTGTTTTGTTTTTGGTTGCCCGTGGATTGTATACGGAGACTAATTTATGTTATCGCCCGTAGGGCGTGGATTAGTCCAAATCCGTATCTTCTTAGATTTGGGTTTGGGGTTGTGTTTAAGGATACGTTAGTTTTACTTTAGACTAAGATCAACTTAAACGTTTGTTAAGGATACGTTAGTCTAATTTTAGACTAAGATCAACTTAATGGGATCGTTTAGATCCAACAAAAGAGCATTTGGACTCTATTGTTTAGTTTAGGGACATTGCGGTCAGTTAGTTTAAGGGCATTATGGTCCAATGTTAGTTTAAGAATATTACGGTCCATCAGTAGTTTAAGGATAACTCGGTCCAGGTTAAGTACATCGTAGTCCGTGGGTTTAAAGGGACCCCACAGTCCAGTTTAAAGACATCATAGTCTATGATGTTTAAGGACATCGTAGTCCGTGAGTTTAAGGACCCCACAGTACGTAGTTTAAAAACATTGTAGTCTATGAAGTTTAAGGACATCGTAGTCCATGAAGTTTAAGGGCATCGTAGTCCATGAGTTTAAGGACCCCACAGTCCGTAGAAATGTGTGGTTATCGGGACCCGTCACCTCTCTGAAGACGTTGAAGGATTACAACGACAGATATCAGAGGAGTAAAGAGATATACCCTTGAACCGATGTGAGTTGGTTGAAAGAGCAGATGGGCACGGTTAAATATAAGTTGAGGACTTATGGCCAGAATTGGGCTAAGTCCAATTAAAATGTTTAACATTTTATTCTTCTGGCTATTGAGCCTTTATTTGGGCTCGGCCCTTTTAATAATGCTAAGCATTGGGTTCTGACATCTTTTGTCTTGTATTGAATGCATAGAATTCATCAAAACAATGTATGTTCTGACAATGCGCCACGTGGCGCGCCAAGCGCTTTGCGCCAATCAAAGAGAGCACTGTGCTTTCGTCGGGTAGCGCACACGAAGATGACACGTGTCGCGCTTAGCGCTAAGCGCTAGTTTATTAGCGCATTGCGCTTTCAATTTATGAGTGCTTTGCGCTGATTTAATAGTGCACCAGTGAGTGACACGTGGCGCGCTTGGCGTTGAGCGCCATCCCATGAGCGCAGTGCTCTGTTTCAGAAGCGCAAAACGCAAGCTGTGTCTGTGTTTGACACGTGGCATGTTTTGGCGCTGAGCGCCGGTCCAATGAGCGCAAAAGCCCAGTTTATGAGTGCAAGGCACTTTTCAGTTGCGCAAAGCGCATCTGATCAAATTTATGATCAGAGAACAAATTTATGTTCTTCTTCTAAAGGAGTCCTTGCCTCAAGGTTCAAGAACAAAAAGTTCTTATTTATAAAAAAAGGGCACTGCCTTTGTAAATCAAGGATCTGTGAATGAAGTGAATACTTCTTTTTTGTTTTTATAATAAGATCTCTGATCTCTTTTTTTTATCAAAGACATTGGTCTTTTTGTAGATCTATGATCTTTTTTAGAACATAGTTCTTCTTTTATGAGATGATTTCATCTCTGTGTTTAAGAATCATGTTCTTTACCTTGAAAAAGTGATCTTCTTTTGCTAAAAGCTTGCTTTTCTTTCTCTTTGAGTTTTTTCTCAAAGTTTGCAGAGGGTTTTTCTATCTCAGACTTGAAGCCTTGGAGCCTTTATATAGGACAATTTGATTTCATAAATCTGTTAAAGAGATCTTTCTCTGATTGATTCGGGGATATTTCCCACCGTTGGATCTTTGATCCTAAGGCTTCTATTTTACAAAAGGCAATCTTCTTGTTTTTAAAAAGATTGAAAAGATCTTTCCATAACAGAATTTTGATTCTGATTAATTAATAATTTATTATTATTAGATCTTTTGATCTAACGGTGGGGAATTCTTAATTCCAGCGCCGGCGCACCTTGCGCTAACCCACCTACATTTGACACGTGGCGTGCAGCGCAGAGCGCAGCGCAACTGCGCTAGCGCACCCGTGTTTGACACGTGGCGCGCAGCGCAGAGCGCCGGATCTGAAGCGTTGCTTCAAATTTTTTTGACTTTTGG
Source organism: Agapanthus africanus (assembly GCA_030015575.1). Lineage (NCBI taxonomy): Eukaryota > Viridiplantae > Streptophyta > Magnoliopsida > Asparagales > Amaryllidaceae > Agapanthus > Agapanthus africanus. The sequence goes on along the minus strand of CM057338.1, from coordinate 778,221,130 downwards.
AATTTCAATACAGAGCTTTGCTCTGATTGGGGGAAACAGAAGCGTCGCTTCATTTTAAATCTTGGAATTTGAACAGAGCTTTGCCCTAATTGGGGAAACAGTTTCGTCCATTAAGCATCTAATACCTTTGTATTGCGATAACAATGGAGCTGTGGCTTTGGCCAAGAAACCCAGGTCCCATCAGAGATCCAGACATATTCTGAGGCGGTATCACCTAATCCGGGAGATAGTTGATCGTCGGGAGATCGAGTTCAGGAGAGTTGACATGAAGGACAACACTGCGGATCCACTCACGAAGGCCATACCCCAGATACAATTTGAGAGACTCTTCGGGATATTGTGTAAGTCGATGTGCAACACCCCACGAGTTGCGGGAAGGCGGAAATATGAAAAACGATCTTGTTCTTGAAGCATACATCGACTAACCGAAGAGCTTTACTAAACGATAATTAACAACTACCATAGAAGTTCTAAACTACTATGTAAAGAGATTATACCTAGTGATACGTGTCCTTCGTCTTTACGATCTCTTCGTCCTCCTCGGCCTCCTCCAAGTGATAGATGATCCACCCGAGAACCCTAATCCAAGCTTCACCTCAAAACTTGAGGTAATTAAGTTTCTCTAGTTGCTAATCAAAGAAACTTAGATCATATAGAGTTAGGTTATGGGATGTTTAGTCTTTTCTAATCCTTGTTCTCAACTCATGAGTGGTAGGATTAGAGCTTGAAGAAAGAGTGAGCTTGAGGAGAGAGAAGGTGAACTAGAATAATGAAATGAAATTGCTTCTCACTTGATATATGAAGCATAATGAATAATTCAATAAAATGAATAAAAGAGATTATTCATCATGCTACATAAATGTATTATGAGTGATTCACTATGTGAGTCATTAAGCATTTAATAATGCATTAATGACATAGTGAATCACACATTATGAGTCACAATAATATTAATGACAATGCCACCTAAACCCCTCAAGTCACCATGCTTCTAGAAGCTTCCCGGAAATTACGAGAACGCCCCTCCCATCCGTGAAAACACGGAAAAACTTTAGACTGTATAAATCCAATAACCTGATACTAGAATCTGGCTTAAACCAAAGCCGTCTAGTAAAAACTGTCCGAATGTCGTACGTGTGTTTAAACACGTATTCGTCCGAACCCTTGTCATAAAACCGTACGACCTCTATATCGTTTTTCCTGGAGTTGGGAAAACTCTGTGTGGCACTCTAAAGACTCGACTACTATGCTGGTGGTGGGTTTAACCACAGACCGCAAGCAGCACTAGCTGTACGTAACGGTCCCCAGGTAGATGTTGATAAGAAGGCCGATGAGGAAACCCATCCGAACTCCTACTGAGCCTGTCTGTGACAATGAACGTGCAGTCCGGTCTGTTCGTCTAAGAGTATCGCATGTATGGTCTAGGGAGGTGGTAAACGTCAGACCCCTAATAACCGTACAAGTCGTGTCGGTATGGCTCAATCACCATCTGAGAATCTACTGATCAATCTATCAGTAATTCTCAATCAGCCCTGGCCAGGGACTTATGGTAATGACCAACCGATCACCGTGCGATATCAACTCCCTATACCGGGAGAGACGAATCCCTAACAGAGACGAATCTCACTGCCTCCACGTGGCTCGGGACTGTGCCCAACTAAAACCTGTTTGCACGACTCCTTTGAACCGTGGTAGGGTAGTAATCAAAGCACAGTGAGAACTCACACGAGACAAATGACGACCTTAAGTCAACGGACTATCTGCACACATGTCACCTGAGAACTGCTATCTGACGTTAGGTATAAATACCATCCAGTCAGTTCTCGGCGAGTCCTGTCCGGTGTACTCACACCCAGTGAGCACCTGTATACAATCTTAGGTGCACTCCACCAATGGCTGCGGGACCAATCCATCGCCCCTCATCAGGGTCTAGATATGTATACACCAATCTACTCCGGAGTATCGATGCCCAGTCTCGATACTTATGCGACTAGGGACATCTAAGGATGTGCCTATTGACTATCCAGCTCCCACTAGTATGACTGCCATCACAACGCCGGTAGTCAGGCAAACACCCTATGGGCTTTATCAACATGTATATATATATGAATACTACGCAAAATATATCATATGTTAAGATAAAGACAAACCAAATAGCGTACTATCATATTAAGCAAGACTGTCATGTACATATATATCCCTAGCATCCTATACAATGAAGGCCTCTAGGGCATATATATCCAACAATCTCCCACTTGCACTAAGGCCTATAATTGGCGCAATGAGTACCCACTGTCTGCACTAGATCCAGTTGTTGGCGTACCGCATGCCCAATATCTCAAACAGCCCCTCGAACTGGACTTGAGGGATGACCTTGGTGAATGGATCTCCGTGTTGTCTTTTGTGTCCACTCTCCGTACCTCGATCTCCTGACGATCAACGATCTCCCTGATCAGGTGAAACCGCCTTAAGATATGCCTGGACTTCTGATGGGACCTCGGTTCCTTCGCTAATGCTACAGCCCCATTGTTATCACAATACAACGGTATTGGATTGGCAATGGACGGAACCACCTGAAGTTCATAGATGAACTTCCCCATCCAGACAGCCTCTTTTGCGGCTTCACTAACAGCTATATACTCAACCTCCATAGTTGAGTCTGCGACGGTATCCTGTTTGGAACTTTTCCAACATACCGCCCCTCTATTGAGGGTAAACATAAAACCCGAAATGGATTTAGAATCATCCTTGTCACTTTGGAACCCGGAGTCGGTAAAAGCCTCTACCTGGAGGTCCCCATTACCGTAAATCAAGAACATCTCCTTAGTCCTTCTCAGGTACTTGAGAATGTTCTTTACTGCTATCCAATGCTTCTCACCTGGGTCAGACTGATACCTGCTTACCACACCAAGTGCGTAAGCTACATCGGGTCTTGTACACAACATCGCATACATTATAGATCCTACTGCCGAAGCATAGGGTATAATGCCCATGCAAGCCCTCTCTTCATCAGTCTTTGGAGACTTTCTATAAATACATGGTTCATCTACATTTTTGATAAAGTCAAATTCTTTGACTGTCTTATCAAAGCAGATGTTCCAACTCCGTGATGCTTGCTTTAATCCATAGATGGATTTAAGCAACCTGCACACTCTTCCGCTGCTCCCACTGTCTAAGAAACCTTCTGGTTGATCTATGTAAACACTCTCTTCTAAATGTCCATTTAGAAAAGCTGTTTTTACATCCATTTGCCAGATTTCATAGTCATGGAAGGCAGCAATGGCAAGCAGGATCCGAATGGATTTAAGCATAGCTACAGGTGAAAAGGTTTCATCATAGTCCAATCCTGGTCTTTGACGAAAACCTTTTGCAACGAGTCTAGCTTTGTAGGTTTCCACTTGTCTAAGTGCACCAATCTTCTTTTTGAAGATCCATTTGCATCCAACTGGTTTCACCCCAGGAGGAGCAACTTCTAAAGTCCATACTTTATTGGTGTACATGGATTCCATTTTGGATCTCATAGCATCCAGCCACTTCACCGAGTCAATACTCGTGATAGCCTGCTGAAAACTAGTAGGCTCATCATCATTGATGATGCAATCCTCTCGATCCCCATCTAGAAGAAAACCATAGTATCTCTCAGGAAGATGAGAAAGCCTACTAGATCTGTGGAGTGGCGTTGGTTCGTTATGTTCTATTGAATTCTAAGGTTCTTCTAAGTCCTCGGCAGCAGTTTGAGGTTCTGGAATTTCTTCCAGCTCTACCGCGCTCCCACTAATTCTTTTGCAAGAAATTCGCTTTCTAAGAAGACAATGTGGCGAGTGACAAACACCTTTTGTTCTTCAGTGTGGTAGACCATGTACCCCCTTGAATGTTTGGGGTATCCTACAAACTTGCACAAAACCGATCGTGCCTCGAGCTTGTCCGATCTATGCTTTTTAACATATGCCGGACACCCCCATATCTTGATATACTTGAGATATGGTCTCTTCCCGCTCCACATTTCATATGGAGTGGTAGGCACAGACTTAGTTAGAACTCTATTCAATAAGTATGCTGCTGATTCTAGAGCAAATCCCCAGAAGGAAAGTGGCAACTCAGCACTACTCATCATTGAACGCACCATATCTAATAGCGTGTGATTCCTCCTTTCTAATACACCATTATGCTGAGGTGTATAAGGCGGAGTAAGTTGAGAGAGAATTCCATTCTCTTTTAAGCATTCAAGGAAACTGGTACTTAAGTATTCTCCACCTCGATCTGATCGAAGTGTCTTGATGCTTTTACCAGTTTGTTTCTCTACTTCATTTTTATACTCCTTAAACTTCTCAAAGGCCTCGGATTTATGTTTCATTAAGAACACATGTCCATACCTAGAGAAGTCATCAGTAAAAATGATGAAGTAGGAGTGACAGCTTCTTGCATGTGTAGACATTGGACTACATACATCACTGTGTACAAGTCCCAAGAGTTCTGTGGCTCTTGCTCCGTGTCCGGTGAACGGAGATTTGGTCATTTTTCCTTTGATACATGATTGACAAGTTGCATATGATGAATATTCAAACAGATCTAGATATCCATCTTTATGTAACTTAGTCAACCTTGTTTCGTTTATATGACCAAGTCTACAATGCCATAGGAAGGCTTGATTTGAATCTGGAGCCTTTCTTTTAAGTGTGTTTTGTATATTGAAAATTCGAGGTTGATTAAGTATGTATATGTCATTTTCCAGTGTGCCATACCCAATCAGTTCTTGATTTAGGAGAATGTTCATGACATTTCTTTCAAGTGCAAAATTATATCCTTCATTAGATAACAAAGATACTGATATAATATTACATAACATACTGGGAATACAAAAACAGCTGTATAACACCAAAATGTGCCCACTAGTCAACCCTAGGTGATATTCTCCTATTGCAATAGCATCTACATGCATTCCATTGTCCATCCGGAGAGTCATATCACCTGTCCCCAGTACTCTACTATTTCTCAGATCCTGCAATGAATTACAGATGTGAGAACCAGAACCGGTATCAAGTACCCATGATGTAGAGTTTACTGAAAGACAATTTTCGATTACGAACACACCTGAAGCAGAAGCAACAGCTTGCTTCTTGTCCTTGGGTTTGAAGGCTATACAGTCCTTCTTCCAGTGCCCTTGCTTGTGACAATAAAAGCATTCGTTTATATCCGCTTTCACCCTTCCTACCTTGTTCGTTCCCTGCACCTTCTTGACCCCACCCTTCGATTTGGTGGCTTTCATCTTCTTCTTCCCTTTAGCTTTCGCTTTAGCTTTAGAAGAGGATGATTGGCCAACATACAGAACGGGGGTCTTCTCCTTTTTCAAGGAGGTCTCTGCTACCCTCAACATGTTGAGGAGTTTTGGAAGATCAGCTTCCATTTCGTGCATATTGAAGCTTAGCACAAACTGAGAGAAGGTGTGGGGAAGGGACTGCAAAATCAAGTCGATATACAAATCATTCTCTAGCACGCATCCCAGGTTTGCGAGTTCCTCAATGAGGCTGATCATTTTGAGGACGTGCTCTCCTACAGGCGATCCTGGAGCTAACCTCATCTGGAAGAGTTTCCTTGAGGTCTCGTACCTCGCGATACGGGAGTGCTCTCCATATAATTCCTTGACATGGAGAATGATGGATATAATATCCATACTCTCGTGCTGTTTCTGGAGTTCATTGATCATGGACGCCAGCACGATACACTTAGCTCGCTCACAATCTAGATCCCAGGTTTTGCGAACTTCTCCACAACTGAGGAATCTGGTCCAGGGATAAGGGGAGGAACAGCGGTGGTAACATATGCTACTTTGTCATAAGTCAGTGCAATGTTGACGTTCCTTAACCAATCTTTATAGTTCTACCCGGTCAGTATATTTTTTTCAAGTAATAGTTTTAGTCCTGTCATGGTAGCTGCTAGAGAGAGAGAAAAGAAAACACTCAGCATATACTTCTTGCAAGTTTAGATTGGTTATTAGTTTATCTAAACAGGATGGCTCCCACTGTTCCCTCAAATCCTTCTTCAAAACCTAAAAGAAGAACTAGTCAGGATTTAATCACACATCACAATTCTTGCTTAACCTTTCAGCCAGGCCGGTGTTGGTACTTCGAGGGAGGTTTTCCAACGCTTTCGCAAAGTTCCTTAATTAAATAACCTTTTTTCCCTGGAGGCGTAGCCCCTCTAACACCTTTCTGGACACCTACTTGGTTTATAGCATTGATTGTTAAGTGAGAATGTTTCCCGAGAGTAATCCTACTCATCAGTGGGATCGGGATCCAACTAGCATTGCATGATGTACTAGATGGAAGCCACTCTAGTCACCACACTCCAGAAGGTATGCTAAATCTGCAAGTTTCCTTTATGTTTGAAACTCCCGATATGATTTTTACCCCAAGCTCTTATGACCTTGACGTAAGCCAACAAATCATAAGACGCAAGTCAAGTTCTACCCGTCGTTGTCCTGATTAATTTAGGTACATCGTACATGCCCTTGACGTAGGCCAACAAGGCTGTACGTCTGTCCTATACTAATGCATCTATCAGTGCAAAAAATAAGCAAACCGCACTGCTACCATCCACTATGCCTGGACGTAGGCCAACAAGCATAGCATGAATACGATGTGTTGTCTATTTGAAACGACGGAGGGTTACGGCTGGTTTTTGACAAAAAACCGTTAACGTAGTGAACTTGATATGATCGAAGGAACCAGGATAGCGTTTATTAAAAGGAGTGGTTTAAGCTCCGCTTTTAAAATTTGCCTTTTTGAAGAAAACCGAGTGGTTTTAGAAATTGTTCCAACGATTCAGTTTAGGTTTTATTTTTCTTTGCATTAAAATAATGCGTCCCATCTTTAACCTATCATTACAGATAACAACGAAAATACAACCTCCTCTTATGCCATCCGCATTTGCCACGGGGTCCCGTCATCACCCGTTAGGTTACTTAACTAACGGCAGAGCGGGGGCTGGGCTAGTGCGGGTGTAAAACATAAGTGACGTCTAAATAGCTATCATATATAGATATTGTACATTCGTCAGACGCAATAATAGGCATTCCTGATCACAGATAAACTTTATTGGATATGCAAGCAATTCGCGTTTCTTTTGAGCCTGTAAGAAAGACGGATTACACAGTTGTGATGAATAGCCATTACCCCACCCCAGACCCCTATGGGTACGGAAAACTACCCGCCAAGTACCCGAAGTGAAGCGGTCTCCCTCAACAATGTGAGTAGGCCACTAAGCACTTTGAAATACCCGGTAGTTTGTGCACCCTACCTTGGGTCTATCCTAGGAGCAAAAACAGTAAAAAGAAATAATGCAACGGTGGCTACAACCGCAACCTGGATGTGCCCCGCAAAATAATATTACAAATTATTACAATTATATCGAATGAATTAATACAATAACCCATCACAAAACCCCGGCTAATCATCACAACAATCCAATAGAGTTCATAATCACAAATAGTTAAAACATTACAGATATGTGCAACCCCCTGCCAACCGACATACTAGCAGTTAGGGGAGGTTTACGAACACATAATACAGTTCACGGATATAATCAAACAAGCAAACATCGTATAATTTCAATCGATCAAACCCATTAGATTCTGCTCCAAAACTTCTCTGTAAACCTGAGACCTGAGCAAAAAATAAACCATACCAGAAAAGACAAAATATCACAGAAGATGCACAGGGAATAACTGGGTTGAATCGGCCTCAACTCGGCCACCGATCCGCGGCGGATCGGTGGGATCGGCCGCGGTTCCGCGGCTGTATAGCCGATTCAGGAACCCATTTTTTTCCAGTGTTCTTATAATTTCTTGTAGGTTGTTCTGGAGGAACCTGAAAAAATTTAGGCCTCATTTTAAAAACGACAGAAACTATGTGATATCGGGGTATTTTCCGGTTCGTTTTGCGTTCGAAATTCATACGACTCTGCAAGTAAGTTAATTATGGTTTAGTGAGGCTCTGATACCACTGTAATTCGATGTGCAACACCCCACGAGTTGCGGGGAGGCGGAAATATGAAAAACGATCTTGTTCTTGAAGCATACATCGACTAACCGAAAATCTTTGCTAAACGATAATTAACAACTACCATAGAAGTTCTAAACTACTATGTAAAGAGATTATACCTAGTGATACGTGTCCTTCGTCTTTACGATCTCTTCGTCCTCCTCGGCTTCCTCCAAGTGATAGATGATCCACCCGAGAACCCTAATCCAAGCTTCACCTCAAAACTTGAGGTAATTAAGTTTCTCTAGTTGCTAATCAAAGGAACTTAGATCATATAGAGTTAGGTTATGGGATGTTTAGTCTTTTCTAATCCTTGTTCTCAACTCATGAGTGGTAGGATTAGAGCTTGAAGAAAGAGTGAGCTTGAGGAGAGAGAAGGTGAACTAGAATAATGAAATGAAATTGCTTCTCACTTGATATATGAAGCATAATGAATAATTCAATAAAATGAATAATAAGAGATTATTCATCATGCTACATAAATGTATTATGAGTGATTCACTATGTGAGTCATTAAGCATTTAATAATGCATTAATGACATAGTGAATCACACATTATGAGTCACAATAACATTAATGACAATGCCACCTAAACCCCTCAAGTCACCATGCTTCTAGAAGCTTCCCGGAAATTATGAGAACACCCCTCCCATCCGTGAAAACACGGAAAAACTTTAGACTGTATAAATCCAATAACCTGATACTAGAATCTGGCTTAAACCAAAGCCGTCTAGTAAAAACTGTCCGAATGTCGTACGTGCGTTTAAACACATATTCGTCCGAACCCTTGTCGTAAAACCGTACGACCTCTATATCGTTTTGCCTGGAGTTGGGAAAACTCTGTGTGGGAATCTAAAGACTCGACTACTACACTGGCAGTGGGTCTAACCACAGACCGCAAGCAGCACTAGCTGTACGTAACGGTCCCCAGGTAGATGTCGATAAGAAGGCCGATGAGGAAACCCATCCGAACTCCTACTGAGCCTGTCCGTGACAATATCCGTGCAGTCCGGTCTGTTCGTCTAAGAGTATCGCATGTATGGTCTAGGGAGGTGGTAAACGTCAGACCCCTAATAACCGTACAAGTCGTGTCGGTATGGCTCAATCACCATCTGAGAATCTACTGATCAATCTATCAGTAACTCTCAATCAGCCCTGGCCAGGGCCTTATGGTAATGACCAACCGATCACCGTGCGATATCAACTCCCTATACCGGGAGAGACGAATCCCTAACAGTCACTCACTGCCTCCACGTGGCTCGGGACTGTGCCCAAGTAAAACATGTTTGCACGACTCCTTTGAACCGTGGTAGGATAGTAATCAAAGCACAGTGGGAACTCACACAAGACAAATGACGACCTTAAGTCAACGGACTATATGCACACATGTCACCTGAGAACTGCTATCTGACGTTAGGTATAAATACCATTCAGACAGTTCTCGGCGAGTCCTGTCCGGTGTACTCACACCCAGTGAGCATCTGTATACAATCTTAGGTGCACTCCACCAATGGCTGCGGGACCAATCCATCACCCCTCCTCATGGTCTAGATATGTATACACCAGTCTACTCCGGAGTATCGATGCCCAGTCTCGATACTCCTGCGACTAGAGACATCTAAGGCTGTGCCTATTGACTATCCAACTCCCACTAGTATGACTGCCATCACAACGCCGGTAGTCAGGCAAACACCCTATGGGCTTTATCAACATGTATATATATATGAATACTACGCAAAATATATCATATGTTAAGATAAAGACAAACCAAATAGCGTACTATCATATTAAGCAAGACTGTCATGTACATACATATTCCTAGCATCCTATACAATGAAGGCCTCTAGGGCATATATATCCAACATATTGGGTATGAGATACTACAACAGCTGGCCTTAGTGCAAGTGGGAGATTGTTAGTTATGTATATGCCCTAGAGGCCATTATTGTACGTATGATGTATATTATAGTGGATGCTTGGATATATATAAAGAGGACTTTCTTGCTCGATATGATAGTATGCTATCTGGTTGCACTTTGTTTTAACATGTTGACTTGTATTGTGTTACTGTCTTGCTCTCACATGTTGATAAAGCCCTTAGGATGTGTACTTGACTACTAGGACTATGATGGAGATCATACTAGTGGGTCCAAGGGTAGTCCACAACTACATCCTATAATTGTTCCTAGTCGAGGGTGTATCGAGACAGGGCATCGATACTCTAGAGTAGACTAGCGTATACGCATATTGACCCATATGATGGGCGATGGATGATCCCACATCCATTGGTGATTGACATCAAAGATGGTATACGGGTGCTCAGTGGAGACTGGGTACACTAAACGGACTCGCCGAGAACTTCTAGCTGGTATTATACCTATCGTCAGATAGTAGTTCTCTGGTGACACTGGTACAGGTTAGTCTGTAGATTCAAGATCGTCATAGAGTCTTGTGTGATTCCTACTGTGCTTTTATTTCCACCTTACCACATTCAAGAGAACGTGCAAAAAGATGGCTTTTGGGTGCAGTCCCGAATCACATGGAGGCAATGAGCGATAGGAAGGGTTTCGTCTCTCCCGGTATAGGGGGTTGATGTTGCGCTGTGTTCGATTGGCCATAACTGGAAGTCCCTGGCCAAGGCTGATATAGAGATTGTTAGTGATATGTATGCCCTAGAGGCCATTACTATACATACGATGTATATTGTAGTGGATGCATGGACATATATAGGGAGGATTTTCTTGCTCGACATGATAGTATGCTATCTGGTTACTCTTTATCTTAACATGTACTCTGATTGTCTCTATGTCACATGTTGATAAAGCCCTTAGGATGAGTACTTGACTACCAGGACTATGATGCAGATCATACTAGTGGGGACAGTGTAGTCGCCAAGTACATCCTTCAAATGTTCCTAGTTGTGGGAGTACCGAGACAGGGCATCGATACTCCAGAGTAGACTAGCGTATTCGTTTCTTGACCCATATGATGGGCGATGGATGATCTCATATCCATTGGTGTTTGACATCAGAGAAGGTATACGGGTGCTCAGTGAAGACTGGGTACACTGGACGGACTCGCCGAGAACTCCCAGATGGTATTATACCTCACGTCAGATGGCAGTTCTCTGGTGACACTGGTATAGGTTAGTCTGTAGACCCGAGATCGTAATAGAGTCTTGTGTGATTCCCATTGTGCTTTGATTTCCATCATACCACGTCCAAGAGGGCGTGCAAAACGGTGGCTTTTGGGTATAGTCCCGAATCACATGGAGGCAATGAGCGATAGGAGGGGTTTCGTCTCTCCCGGTATAGGGAGTTGATGTTGCGCTGTGTTCGATTGGCTATAACTAGAAATACCTGGCCAAGGTTGCTGAGATTTACTGGTAAATGTTATCAGTAGTTTCTCGAACTGTTATGGACCTCATATCGACACGACTTATCAAGGTACTGGGGTCTGACGTTTACCACCCCTAGGCGAGATATGTGACATATCAGACGAAGAGACCGAACTGTAATATCCTGAAATATTCCTGAAATATCCTGCATCTTATTCAATGAGGAAAGAGCCGAGATCCCTTCACCAGGAGTGACCTCTTTAGAAAAACTAGAAAAGGCCTCAAAAACATTCCATTTAAAATCGCTCGATTCTACAACGATATCAAGTTCATTACGCAAAGGGTTTTCTTAAAAACCTGTCGTAGCCCTCCGTCATTTCAGATAAGTAGTATTTTGTATCCGTGCTGCGTTTGTTAGCCTTTGTCAAGGCGTAGTGTACGGTAGCTGATTACTGCTTATCTGTATAAGCATATGATATGATTGAGTTAGGGTAGTCGTGCGACCTTGTTGGCCTTTGTCAAGGGTCGTGCGGGTGGATTTAATTCAATCAGGAAATGACAGGTTGATCTTGACTAGCATCCTATGGTTTGTTGGCCTTTGTCAAGGTCATAGGAGGTTAGGGGTAAAATATTATTGGGAATTTCAAAAGTTGAAATTTGCAATGAGATTGCATACCTTCTATGAGATAGTTGGATCCCGATACCCACTGCGAGTAGGAGTTACTCCTGGGAGAGTTTTACACATTACAATTAGCCGATCAAGTAGGTGTCTAGAAAGGTGTCAATGGGGTTATACATCTGGGAAAATGAGGTTTATTTTAATTAGGTCCGTGTGAAAGCGCCGGGGAACCTCCCTCAAAGTACCGGCACTGGCCTGGCTGAAAGATTGGCAATCTTGTAGAGTGAAATTAAGTCTTTCCTTTTAGGGTTTGAAGGAAGATTTGACTAAAACAGTGGGAGACATCCTGATTAGATATATTAATAACCAATCTAATCTTGCAAGAGCATACGCTGAGTGTTTTCTTCTATCTCTCTCCAGGTAGCAACCATGTCACACCTTAATCAAGATAATAATACGGATGTATTGACCGAACCCGCTTGTTATAATGAGCTAGGAAACGTTGGTCCCGCTCCAACTTATAATTGTTATAAGACAGAGCAGGAAATAGGGGATTACCAGAATTCCCGTGCCGCCCAAACGAAGAAAGTGCATGATGATGCATCTTCGTCGGGTGTGTTCATTACCGAGAGCTGTTTCTCAGTATCCTTTACGTCCTGGGTATGAGATACCGGATCAGGATCCCGCAAATATAATTTGTTACATGGGCTACGGAGAGGTAGAGAACTGAGAACGGGTGATAAGTTTCAAGAGTTGGAAATGATGCAAGTGTTGCAGCCAAATCTGTTGGCAGTTATCACCCTGTATTATCAGAATACATTGATTCTGAACGAATGTTATTAGATACCGAACCTGATATACAACATCATATCAGTCTCTTTATTAGTAAAGAAGGATATAATTTTGTATTGTTGGATAATGTTTTGAATATTTCCTATATCAAGAGTTGATCGGTTCAGGCACGTTATCTAAAAGCATAGACGTTCTAAATCAAACCACAGTTCTTAATGTACAGAACACACACAAGAGGAAGAGTTCAGAAATGAACGAATCCTTCTTGAGGCATTGTAGACTAGGTCATATCAATGCGACCCGACTAGCTGAAGTTACATAAAGATGCATATTTAAATTAGTTTGGATTTACATCTTGTAAAACTTGCCAGTCATGTCACAAGGATAAGATAACCACAGCTCCGTTTATTGGAAACAGAGAAAGAGTTAGTGAACTCTTGGGATTGATACATGCTGATGTATGAATGTCCCCTGTCTACATATGCCAGGACCGGTTCTTTGTACTTCATTACATTCACTGATGATCTCTCAAGGTTCAGACATATGTTCCTGTTGAAACACAAGTCCAAAACTTTTGAGATAATCATAGAATATAAGTTAGAAGTAGAGAACCAAAAATGGGCATAAGTATTATGTCCTTTGATGTGATCAAGGAGGAGAATACTTGAGCACGGAATTCCTGGACTATTCTAAAGGAGAATGAGATTCTCTCTCAGCATTACTCCTCCGAATACACCACAGCACGTCGGTGTATCGGGGCGGAGCAATCGCACCCTATGTGATATGGTGTGCTCTATGATGAGTACTACTGAGTTGCCTATTTTCTTTTAGGGTTATGCACTTGAGAAGTTGCATACCTATTGAATAGGGTTCCAACCAAATCAGATGTCTACCACTCCATATATGATATGGTATGGGAAGAGCCCATCTCTTAAAGATGTTAAGATTTGGGGTTGTCCGGCCTATGTCAAAAGCAAAATCCGGACAAGCTCGAGGCAAGGTCAGTTCTGTGGAAGTTTGTTCGATATCCCAAGCATTCGCAAAGGGGATATCTTCTACCACACCGAGGAACAAAAGATGTTTTATTTCTCGGCATACCACTTTTTGTGAAAAAGGGAATTTCTTGTGAAGAAATTAGTGGTCATGAGGTAGAACTGGAAGGAGTTCCAGCTATACAAACTACAGCTAATGATTTGGTAGAACCCGAAGGATTCAATAGTTTCCGACGAACCTCAGCCTCTCCGCCGATCTGGTAGGGTTCCTCATCCACCTGAGAGATACTTCGGCTTCTCTATGACAGTGGGAGAGAGGCTTGCATCATGAGATGATGACCCAACTAGTTTCGAGCAGGCCATCAGGAGTGTGGACTATGTGAGAATGGCTGGATGCTTAGCGATCTGAGATGGAATCCTTATACACCAACAAAGTATGGACTTTGGTTGCTTTATCTGAAGGGTTAAATCTCCATCAGGAGCAAGTATATCTTGAGAAGATTACTTGGTGTACATGGAAAAGTTGAGACTTTCAAAGCTATGCTTAAGTCCATCCAGATCCTACTTGCCACGGCTACATACCATGACTACGATATCTGGCGATTGGGTGTCATGACTACTTTTCTAAATATTGATTTGGAAGAGAGCGTCTATAAGTACACAGCCAGAAGGCTTCGCAGACAGTGGGAGCAGCGGAAACGTGTGCAAGATATTTTATGTGATAAATCAGGCATCGCGGAGTTGGAACGTCTGTTTTGATGTAGTAGTCAAAGAGTTTGACTTCATCAAAATGGTAGATGAACCAAGTATATACAAAATGGTAGTAGGGAGTATAGTGGTGATCCTCGTATAATACGTGGATGACATACTCTTGATAGAGAAGCAGTTTCCTATGCTACGCTCGGTCAATCTCCTCTTATCACAAAGATTCTCCATATAGGATCAAGGTGATACCTCCTAAATCCTAAGTTATGGATCTATGAGATAGATATAATTGGATGTTAGGATTCTCACCAGTTGTAGTGAGATGGTATCAATCGATCCTGGGGAGAATCACTGGAAAGGTTCTAGGGTGATAAGGACGACTGAATGTCAGTCGCAGGCATTGTCTTAACCCTCAGTGGAGGGACGGTATGTTGGAAGAGTTCCAAACTAGATACCGTGACATACTAGACGATTCAAAGCAAGATATATCATTACCAAGGATGCTACGAAAGAGGCAGTCTGGATATATATGAGTTCATGAGATGAATTTCGATCCTACCATTGTGTGACAATGGAGTTGTGGCTAAGGCCTAGGAACCCCCATCCCATCTGTGATCCAGACATATTCTTAGGCAGTGTCACCTGATCATGGAGATTGTTGATCTCTAGGGAGATCGAGGTTAGGAGAGTAGACACAGAGGACAACAGCGCGGATCCACTCACAAAGGCCTATTTCCCAGTAGAGACTTTTATGGGATAATTGAGTATGAGATACTTCAACCACAGCTGATTGTTGGGTATGTGATACCACAACAGATGGCCCTAGTGCAAGTGGGAGATTGTTAGTGATATGTATGCCCTAGAGGCCATTACTATACATACGATGTATATTGTAGTGGATGCTTGGATATATATAGGGAGGATTTTCTTGCTCGACATGATAGTATGCTATCTGGTTACTCTTTATCATAACATGTACTCCGATTGTCTCTATGTCACATGTTGATAAAGCCCTTAGGATGAGTACTTGACTACCAGGACTATGATGAAGATCATACTAGTGGGGACAGTGTAGTCGCCAAGTACATCCTTCAAATGTTCCTAGTTGTGGGAGTACCGAGATAGGGCATCGATACTCCAGAGTAGACTAGCGTATGCGCTTCTTGACCCATATGATGGGCGATGGATGATCCCATATCCATTGGTGTTTGACATCAGAGAAGGTATACGGGTGCTCAGTGAAGACTGGGTACACTGGACAGACTCGCCGAGAACTCCCAGATGGTATTATACCTCAGGTCAGATGGCAGTTCTCTGGTGACACTGGTATAGGTTAGTCTGTAGACCCGAGATCGTCATAGAGTCTTGTGTGATTCCCACTGTGCTTTGATTTCCATCATACCACGTCCAAGAGGGCGTGCAAAACGGTGGCTTTTGGGTACAGTCCTGAATCACATGGAGGCAATGAGCGATAGGAGGGGTTTCGTCTCTCCCGGTATAGGGAGTTGATGTTGCGCTGTGTTCGATTGGCTATAACAAGAAATCCCTGGCCAGGGTTGCTGAGATTTACTCGTAAGTGTTACCGGTAGTTTCTCGAACAGTTATGGACCTCATATCGACACGACTTATCAAGCTACTGGGGTCTGACGTTTAGCACCCCTAGGCGAGATATGCGACATATTAGACGAAGAGACCGGACTGTACGGGAGTGTTACTGATTGGATTCGCAGGAGAATGTTCAGGCTTGCCTGTTGATCTTCTGACCGCTCAATACCTGGGTGGCTGTTACGTTTAGCTGACCGCTTGCAGCTTGTGGGTGTTTGATATGATCATCACCTACTGCCGGCGTATTGATGATTCTTTAGAGTCCTACACAGAAGTTTCCTGGCTCAGGAAAAACGGAGTAGGAGCACATATGTGATATGTGCGGGACCGAGAATAATACGAGTATGCGATACCGTATTAGTTTCTCGCGATATGAGATATCGGCCGGGTGTATGTGATATAGCCGGGTCATCGGATCAAGTGTTGATTCGATGAACTGATACAGATTATATTAGTCGGTTGTATGCGATATAGCTGGATTATCGGATCAAGTGTTGATTCGATAATTTAATGTATAATTATGTATGTGATATATTAAGTTACATTAACTAATATAAGCTCACTTAAAGATTCTTTTTCTCACTTGGATAATATATTGATATATATGTGATATATATTAAATGTATTATTTTATTTTGTTACAAAATATATTATATATGTGATATATAATATTGTAACAAGTTAAGGTTACAAATGCAACATATTTTGTGGAGTTTAAACATGGTTAGGGTTTGGATTAGGGTTAAGCTTTCTTGAAGCTTCTAGAAGCTTTGTTTTTGTTTTTAAGCAAAGATATTTTGTAAAGATATTTTGTTGATATTTCTTAACCAAACAAACCCTTTACCATAGTAAATTCTCTACATGGGTTAAGTCTTCATTCTTAACCCATGGTTGCATTTCTAACCTCACACAAGTTTTCATTATTCATCACAAAGTAATTTCTTCTTCTTCTTCCTTTGAGAAAAGCTTTCTAGCTTTTTCACATGTGATGATTTTGAGTGTGATAAAGAAAACAAATGAGAGCTAAATTCCTACTTCATCATCCTAATCTATTCTAGCCACTTAGATTAGGGTGTTTGCTTTGCCAATACTTGATTAGTGAAGCAAAAGCTTGGGCTTGAGTTTCTTCAAGGTAGATCATCTTTGTTATTGAAGATCGGAAGCAAGCTTGCATCTTTCTGTTCATGGAGCCTCTCTAGAGTCCGAGTACTCGATGATCGCAGCGAAGGGACCTCAACACGGAGCTTTAGAAGTGAAGGAACGGACTATAAAGGTTGTAATCCCTAACTCTTTGAAGTAAAGTTGTTTACTTGCTCTTTGTTTCGCCTAACTCTAGTCTAAGATCTTGGTTAGGGTTGTTCGGCACATGAAAAATTTGATTTTGGTATGGTTGATGCCTTGTAGAACCTTGTTCTAGTGCCTAGTAACCCTACAGAGATCTAGTGGTAAGTGTTATCGGTAGTTTCTTGCCCCGTTATGAGCCTCACATCGACACGACTTATCGGTTACCGGGATCTGACGTTAACCACCCCTAGACTGGATATGCGACATATCAGACGAAGAGACCGGACTGTACGGTAGTGTTACTGATTGGATTCACAGGAGTGTGAGCAGGCTTGCTTGTTGATCTTCTGATTGCTCAATACCCGGGTGATCGTTATGTTTAGCTGACCGCTTGCGACTTGTAGGTATTTGATATAATCATCACCTACTGCCGGAGTATTGACACGTCTTTAGAGTCCTACACAGAGGTTTCCTGGCTCAGGCGAAATGGAGTAGGAGCACATATGTGATATGTGCGGGACCGAGATTAATACGTGTATATGATACTGTATTCTATTCTCATGATATGTGATATCGGCCGGTTATATGTGATATAGCCGGGTTATCGGATCAAGTGTTGATTTGATAAAATGATACATATTATATTAGTCGGTTATATATGATATAGCCGGATTATTAAATCAAGTATTTATTTAATAATTTAATGTATAATTATATATTTGATATATTAAATTATATTAACTAATATATGCTCACTTAAGTATTTCATTTTCTCACATTTAGATACATTTAACATATATGTGATATATGTTTAATGTATTCTTTTCTTTTGTTACAAAATTATATATATGTGATATATATAATTGTAACATGCTAGGTTATACATGAAACTTGGGTATATGAGAATCACGCCATGATTTGTGATAATGGTTGGATTTATATTTATTTTTGATAATTCAAAATTGTGTGGATTTTTAGCTAAGATATTTTATGTTGACTAAGTCCACCAATTTTGATATTTTCTAAGATATTTATTAACCTAACCCTAATCACTAGCCATGATTTATTCTCTACATAAGTTAGCCATGACATATACTAACCCAAGATTGCATTTCTAATCTCATCTCATTCATTTCATTTTCTTCATTCATCTCATTCTTGCTCTCTAACTCTTGAGAAAAAGAAGAAATATTGTGAGAAATTAAATACTAAAGTGAGCAAAATTCCTACTTCATCATCCTCTTCTATACTAGCCATTTAGATTAGGGTGTTAGATTCACTAATTCCATATTAGTGAAGTCATAGCTTGAGTTCGTGTTTTCTCGAAGTAGATCATCTTGGATTTTGAAGACTTCAAGCAAGCATACATTATACACCGTGTGGAGCCTCTCAAGAGCCCAGGAGCTCGATGATCGCAGCGAAAAGGCCAAAACTTGGAGCTATAAAAGTGAAGGAGAGGACTACAAAGGTTGTAATTGTTAGTGTATATGCCCTAGAGGCCATTACTGTATCATACTAGTTTGTATATTACTTAATGGAAGCTTGGGATATTCACCTTGTATAAACAATCTTGCTCAATATAGTAGTATGCTACTTGGTTTGTTTCTACTTCAATGTGTACATGTGTTTATTTTAGTATGTCACCTATACGCATTAGTGGAGCCCTTAGGATCTTTGCTTGATTACCAGCGTTGTGATGGCAGTCACACTTGTGGGGGCTGGGTAATCTATAAGCACATCCTTATACAGGTCCCTAGTCGCAGGACTATCGAGACAGGGCATCGATACTCCGGAGTAGACTAGCGTATGCGCTTCTCATCCCAGTGTAGGAGATGGTATGTCCCACAGCCATCAGTACGTCGTACTGGAGATAGTATACGGGTGCTCGTTGGGTTACGAGTACACTGGACAGGACTCGTCGGGAACTGACAGGTTGGTATTATACCTATCGTCAGTTATCAGTTCCCAGGTGACATGAGTACAGCTTAGTCCGCTGACTTGACACTGGCACTTCGCCTCGAGTGTGTTCCCACTGCATTTTGATCACTACCCTACCACGGCTCAAAGGAGTCGTGCAAACAGGTAATGGTTGGGTGCAGTCCCGAAGCACTTGGAGGCAGTGACGGTTAGACAGGATTCGTCTCTCCCGGTATTGGGGGTTGACATCGCGCTGTGTCTAGGAGAGCCATTACACGAGTAGTCCCTGGCCAGGGCAAGCGAGATATACTGGTAGGCTTCCAGTGTTATCTCAGGGTGTTTTGGGCTTCACTCCGACACAACTTGTACCGCTATTAGGGGACTGACGTTTACCGCCCCTAGGCCCGACATGCGATGTATCAGACGAACAGACCGGACTGTACGGAGAATGTCACATTCAGACTCAGTAGGAGTTCAGATGGGTTTTTCCTCGTCAGTCTTCTTATCGGCATCTACCTGGGGACCGTTACGCACAGCTAGTGCCGCTTGCGGTCTGTGGTTAAACCCACTGCCAGCGTAGCGTCGAGTCTTTAGAGTCCCACACAGAGGGCTATTCGCCTCTGGGCAAAACTGAGTAGAGGTCGCATGGTTTTGCGGCAGGGTTCGTTCTCATCCGCGCACTTGTGCACTTTTGGAGTCCGGACGGATTATACTAGCAGGCTCTGGTTTGAGCCAGATACTGGTATATATTTTGGGGTTGCTTTTATCTCTCAGTATTCTTGTTCCTCAGAACGAGAATGCAGGTGTGTATGCACAGTTGTTTGAGGCGGAGGAAGAGGTCTTTCATTAGGGTTTCGGAACGGATGCGTATGCACAGTTGACAGTCGTCTTTTTCCAAACCCTAATGGATTTATGAAATATCAATTAATAATAGTAATTAAATGAAATTGTGTCATGGTTGATTTTGTTGACTTGTTGACCATGGTTGACTTGTTGACCATGGTTGAATGTTTGACCATCATCATTGCTTTGCAAGGATACTCCTTGATTCTAGCTTACATTCATTTAATGAAGTGATGATAGTGGTCATTCCAAATACAACCATCAACTATTTCATTTTGAATTATTATTATTAATTAGATATATCTTTTTCCTTTTGTTATGGTTGCAAAAGGAAAATGAGCTCATTCTATCATATTGATTCTCTCTCCTCATTTCATCTTCTTCTTCCTCAAGCTCAAGGAGAATCCTTCTCATGTGTTGAGAATCCCTCTCCTTGAAAAGAAAACACCCCATAGATACTCTCTACTCTCTCTAGGGTTCAAAGTTTAGCAAGCCGGAGATCCTAGTTCACTCTAAGTTCGAGAAAGAGCCCGAAGGTTGAACCCTCAGGTGGATCCATCTTTGACGGAAGAAGGCGACGAGGAGAGAACCATCAACCTCTACTAGGTTTCAAGAAGAAGGAGTTCAAGTTAGGTATAACCTTTTATCCGAGTAGCTAACTCTCTTTAGCATGATAGCTGGTTTAGTTTAGAAAAGATCCCGACTTTGTTAGTCCATGTTGCCCCATGCGCTAAAAAATTTGTTTTTTATACCGTTTCCGCCTCCCCGTAAGAACCGGGGGTCGCAACGTGGACTTACAGTAGTATCAGAGCCTAACTAAACATAAACTAGCTAGGTAGTGAAGTGTAACGAAGTTCGGAACCGAAAAATCCAAAAACCAAACTTTTCAAAAACCCTAGTTTCTGTTAAATTTTTTTCTGGTCAAAACAAAATTTGTTATTCACCTAAAATCATCTCAGGGTTTTTTAAAGATAACCACCAAAAACGAGCCAGAGATCTGACCAAACGACCGCGTTTCCGCGGCAACAGCAAGTTATGTTGCCGCGGATCCGCGGCCGTCTTGTCTCCTCTCTGCCTCGATTTTGGTGCAGTGTATCTCTGGATTGGTTTTAGGATTTTTGAGATATATTATATGTGCCCAGATTTTCCAGAATAGAAATTTGTTTTTGGGGGCCTATAATTCCGTATTTTTTTCCGAACTTCACTACATTTTGACTATGTTGGTTATATCTGTGATGTTTGTATGTATTGAACGTCGGCTAATCGCTATAAGTCGATTAGTCGGGGTTATACATCTCTGTGATCTGTGTTTGATATTGGAATGTGTATATGAATGTGTTGGACTGTCGCGGGTGAATAGCCGGGGTGGATGTGAGATGAGCTTTTGTTTTTCTTTCATTCATTTGTAATATGTAAATTGATGTAATAATATTATTTGTATGGCCGCACAACCGGGTCGGGGTTGTAGCCGTCATTGTATAATTCTTTTTACTGTTTTTGCTCCTAGGATAGACCCATGGAGGGGTGCACAAACTACCGGGTACTTGGCGGGTAGTTTGCCGCACCCGTAGGGGTCTTGGGTGGGGTTTTGGCTATTCACCGCGACCGTGTAATCCGCTTTTCGTTGCAGGCTCGAACGGATTGCGGATTCCTAGTATATCCAATGTATTCATCTGTGATCTGTAATGTCTATCATTGCTATATTTATAACTATTTAGGCGTTGCTTATGTTTTACAGCCGCGCTAGCCCAGCCCCCGCTCTGTCGTTAGTTAAGTAACCTAACGGGTAATGACGGGGCCCCGTGGCGAATGCAAATGGCATAAGCGTACGTCATATTTTGGTTGTTTTCTGCAATGGTAGGATTAAATGATGGGACGCATTAAAAGAACTAATGCAAGATAATAAACCAAGTTAAAGTCGTTGGAACACTTTCGAAAAACCACTCGGTTCTTTTCAAAACTAACTTTTAAATGCGGAGCTTGAGCCACTCCTTCTAAAAGCTATCTCGTTCCATCGATTATATCAAGTTCACTACGTTCACGGTTTTACCAAAACCATTCGTAGCCCTCCGTCGTTTCGCATGAATAGGCAATAGTATTCAAGCTATGTATGTTGGCCAAAGTCAAGGCATAGTGATTGGTAGCTATTGGGTGTTCATGTGTAGCATAGATAGATGCATTGGTTTGGGACAGTCGTACTGCCATTTTGGCCAAAGTCAAGGGTAGGTACGGGTGGATCCAAATTAACCTGGATAGTGACGGGTAGAACTTGACATGTGACTTATGATATTTTGGCCAAAGTCAAGGTCATAAGAGCATGGGGCAAAAATCCACATCGGGAGTTTCATAAGTACTGAAACTTGCTAGATTTGCATACCATTTGGAGTGTGATGATTCTGGTAGGATTCCTTCAGTTTCGTCACGCGATGATATTTGGATCCCGATCCTACTGTGAGTATATGCTACTCCTCGGGAAATTTCTCACCAAACGATCAATGCTATAAACCTAGTAGGTGCCTAGAAAGGTGTTAGCGGGGCTACGCCCCCAGGGAAAAGAGGTTCTTAAATTAAGGAACTTCGCGAAAGCGTTGGAAAACCTCCCTCGAAGTACCGACACTGGCCTGGCTGAACGGTTAAGCAAGTATTGTGCGGTGGGATTGATCCCGACTGATTCTTCCTTTATGGTTTGAGGAGGGATTCGAGAGACAGTGGGAGCCATCCTGTTTAGACAAATTAAAAACCACTCTAAACTTACAAGAGCATCATGCTAAAGTGTTTCTTCTCTCTCCCCCTGCAGCGACCAAATCGAAATGACTGGACTTAAGTTACTTCTAGATAAAAACATACTGACAGGGCCAAACTACAAAGATTGGCTCAGGAATGTCAAAATGGCAATCACTTACGACAAGCTGGGGTATCTTCTTACCACCAAAGCTCCCCCCGTCCCAGGTCCCACCTCCAGCGTCGCGGATAAGGAAATCCGTAAGACTTGGGAGATTGATTGCGCGAAGGCCAGGTGTCTCGTGCTTGCCTCTATGGACAACGAACATCAGAGGAGGCACGAGAATATAGACTTGGAATCCATATTTCTTCATACAAAAGAACTGTATGGAGAGCAGTCTCGTATCGCAAGATACGAAGTGTCGAAGAAGTTATTTTCGGCAAAGTTGGCCGTCGGATCATCGGTAGCGGACCACGTGCTTAAGATGATTGGCTACATTGAGGAGCTCGCGGAACTTGGGACCACGTTGGAAAGTGAACTCTATACAGATTTAATTCTCCAGTCCCTTCCATCCACTTACGCCCAGTTTATACTGAACTTCAACTTACAAGAAAAAGAAGTTGAACTTTCAGAACTCCTCAACATGCTGAGGAGCGCAGAGGGCACCCTACAGAAAGGTAGGGAAACACCCGCTTTGTTTGTAGGAGGATCTTCTTCTTCTAGATCCAAGGCGAAAGCCAAGGGAAAGAGGAAGAAAGCCCCCGCCAAACCAAGGGGCGGTGTTAGTAAAGTGGGTACGAAGGGAAAGGAAAAGGCAACAAAGATTGCGGGGAAGCTTGTGGGAAAGGAAGAATGCTTCTATTGTCATAAGAGTGGACACTGGAAGAAAGATTGCAGGGCTTGGAAGGCCAGGACACAGGAACTGAAGCAGGTTGTGGCTTCAGCTTCAGGTGTGTATGTTATTGAAAACTGTCTTTCTATAAACTCTACTTCCTGGGTATTGGATACCGGATCAGGATCTCATATCTGTAATTCTTTGCAGGCGTTGAGAAACCGTAGGTTTTTGAAGGCAGGTGACATGACCCTCAGAGTTGCGAACGGAACTAGCATGAATGCTAAAGCCGTGGGGGACTATCACCTGGGAATGACAGATGGGCATGTTTTGGTTTTGCGTAATTGCTTTTTTGTACCCAACGCAACTTGTAATATCATTTCTGTATCTTTGGTTTCTAAAGAAGGTTATGAATTTGCGTTTGTAAGTAATGTTGTAAACATTCACCTTAATCAAGTTCTGATTGGGTCAGGTACATTGAGCAATGGTATATACGTATTAAACCAACCACAGATTTTCAATGTCCAGAATACACACAAAAGAAAGTCTCCAGAAATCAATCAGACTTTCTTATGGCATTATAGACTGGGTCACATCAATGAGAGAAGGTTGACTAAGTTACATACAGAAGGATATTTGGATCCGTTCGAATATCAATCATATGCCACTTGTCAATCCTGTCTCAAAGGAAAGATGACAAAGACTCCGTTCACTGGACACGGAATAAGAGCAAGCGAGCTCTTGGGGCTCGTACACAGCGACGTGTGCGGTCCAATGTCTACACATGCGCGAAGCGGTTACTCTTACTTCATTACTTTTACGGATGATTTTTCAAGGTACGGTTATGTCTTCTTAATGAAACATAAGTCCGAAGCCTTTGAAAAGTTCCGGGAATATAAGAATGAAGTAGAAAAACAGACCGGCAAAAGTATCAAGATTCTAAGATCGGATCGAGGTGGAGAATACTTAAGTGCCGAGTTCCTGAATTATTTAAAAGAGAACGGAATTCTCTCTCAGCTTACTCCTCCATACACTCCGCAACACAACGGTGTATCGGAGAGACGGAACTGA
The DNA here is from genome assembly GCA_030015575.1 of Agapanthus africanus. Taxonomy (NCBI): domain Eukaryota; kingdom Viridiplantae; phylum Streptophyta; class Magnoliopsida; order Asparagales; family Amaryllidaceae; genus Agapanthus; species Agapanthus africanus. The sequence goes on along the minus strand of CM057338.1, from coordinate 778,196,372 downwards.
ACCCTATTGGATATGGTACGGTCCATGATGAGTAACGCTGAGTTACCGCGATCATTCTGGGGGTATGCGCTAGAATCAGCTGCGTACCTTTTGAACCGAGTTCCTACTAAGACTGTGCCTACTACACCATATGAGATGTGGTGTGGGAAGAGGCCCCATCTCAGTCACATTAAGACTTGGGGAAGTCCAGCTTTTGTTAAAAAGCAGCATACGGACAAGCTCGAGGCACGCTCTGTACTGTGTAAGTTTGTGGGATATCCAAAGAATTCCAAGGGATATCTCTTCTACTACGAGGAGGAACAAAAAGTTCTCGTTTCTCTTCATGCCCACTTTCTAGAACACCAGTTCTTAGAAAAAGAATTAAGTGGGAGCGCAGTTGAACTGGAAGAAATTCCAGAACCACAGACTATTACTGAAAGCTTAGTGGAACCAGAGGGTTCAAATGAACAGGACATTCCTACGCCGCTCCGCAGGAGTAGTAGGCAGTCTCATCCGCCCGAGAGATACTACGGTTTTCTCATAGATGGGGATAGAGAGGATTGCATCATAGATTATGATGAGCCTACTAGCTTCCAGCAGTCCGTTCAGAGCGTTGACTCGGTAAAATGGCTGGATGCAATGCGGACCGAAATGGAGTCCATGTACACCAACAAAGTATGGACGTTGGACATTGCTCCAGACGGGGTAAAACCCGTAGGATGCAAGTGGATCTTCAAAAGGAAGATTTGTGTAGATGGACAGGTTGAGACCTATAAAGCTAGACTTGTAGCAAAGGGTTTCCGTCAAAGACCTGGCTTGGACTATGACGAAACCTTTTCTCCAGTGGTTATGCTGAAATCCATTCGGATCCTTCTTGCCATTGCTGCCTTCCACGATTATGAGATTTGGCAGATGGACGTAAAAACCGCTTTTCTAAATGGAAATTTAGAGGAGTGTGTCTATATGGACCAGCCAGAGGGTTTCATACAGAGTGGGAGCAGCGGAAAGGTGTGCAAGTTGCTTAAGTCCATCTATGGACTAAAGCAGGCATCGCGGAGTTGGAACATCTGCTTTGATGAGACGGTCAAAGAATTTGGCTTTATCAAAAATCCAGATGAACCATGCATCTATAGTAGATTTGTAGCGAGAACTGTAGTATTCCTCGTTTTATACATGGATGACATTCTCTTAATAGGAAATGACATTCCTATGCTACAATCTGTCAAGGGGTTCTTGTCACACAGGTTCTCCATGAAAGACCTGGGTGATGCCTCATACATCCTGGGGATCCGGATCCATCGTGATAGATCCAAGAGGATATTAGGACTTTCACAGTCCAGGTACATCGACACCGTACTGAAAAGATTCAGTATGGAAGATTCCAAGCGCGGTAATCTACCGGCTTGTCACGGGATCACCCTCTCTAAAGAGATGTCCCCCAAGACTGATTTGGAGAGGGATCGCATGTCTATTATACCCTACGCTTCTGCGGTAGGCTCTATAATGTATGCGATGTTGTGTACCAGACCGGATGTAGCTTATGCACTGAGTGTGGTAAGCAGGTATCAGTCAAACCCTGGGGAGAAACACTGGATAGCGGTAAAGAACATTCTCAAGTACCTGAGAAGGACTAAGGAGATGTTCTTGGTGTATGGCGGAAAAGACCTCCAGATCGAGGCCTTTGCTGACTCCAGCTTCCAGAGTGACAAGGATGATTCCAAGTCCATGTCGGGTTTTGTCTTTACCCTCAATGGAGGGGCGGTGTGTTGGAAGAGTTCCAAACAGGAAACCGTTGCAGACTCGACGATGGAAGCGGAATACATCGCTGCATCTGATGCCGCAAAAGAAGCTGTCTGGATGAGGAAGTTCTTGAAAGAACTTCAGGTAGTTCCATCCATTGTTGACCCAATACCTCTGTATTGCGACAACAACGGGGCTATAGCTTTAGCGAAGGAACCCAGGTCCCATCAGAGATCCAGGCACATCTTGAGGCGGTATCACCTGATCAGGGAGATCGTGGATCGCAAGGAGATCGAGGTTCGGAGGGTTGCTTCAGAAGAAAACACTGCAGATCCATTCACCAAGGCCCTGCCCCAGACTCAGTTCGAGCGGCTGATCGAGATGATAGGTCTTCGATACGCCAGTACATGGCCTTAGTGCAAGTGGGAGATTGTTAGTGTATATGCCCTAGAGGCCATTACTGTATCATACTAGTTTGTATATTACTTAATGGAAGCTTGGGATATTCACCTTGTATAAACAATCTTGCTCAATATAGTAGTATGCTACTTGGTTTGTTTCTACTTCAATGTGTACATGTGTTTATTTTAGTATGTCACCTATACGCATTAGTGGAGCCCTTAGGATCTTTGCTTGATTACCAGCGTTGTGATGGCAGTCACACTAGTGGGGGCTGGGTAATCTATAAGCACATCCTTATACAGGTCCCTAGTCGCAGGACTATCAAGACAGGGCATCGATACTCCGGAGTAGACTAGCGTATGCGTTTCTCATCCCAGTGTGGGAGATGGTCTGTCCCACAGCCATCAGTACATCGTACTGGAGATAGTATACGGGTGCTCGTTGGGTTACGAGTACACTGGACAGGACTCGTCGGGAACTGACAGGTTGGTATTATACCTATCGTCAGTTATCAGTTCCCAGGTGACATGAGTACAGCTTAGTCCGCTGACTTGACACTGGCACTTCGCCTCGAGTGTGTTCCCACTGCATTTTGATCACTACCCTACCACGGCTCAAAGGAGTCGTGCAAACAGGTAATGGTTGGGTGCAGTCCCGAAGCACTTGGAGGCAGTGACGGTTAGACAGGATTCGTCTCTCCCGGTATTGGGGGTTGACATCGCGCTGTGTCTAGGAGAGCCATTACACGAGTAGTCCCTGGCCAGGGCAAGCGAAATATACTGGTAGGCTTCCAGTGTTATCTCAGGGTGTTTTGGGCTTCACTCCGACACGACTTGTACCTCTATTAGGGGACTGACGTTTACCGCCCCCTAGGCCCGACATGCGATGTATCAGACGAACAGACCGGACTGTACGGAGAATGTCACATTCAGACTCAGTAGGAGTTCAGATGGGTTTTTCCTCGTCAGTCTTCTTATCGGCATCTACCTAGGGACCGTTACGCACAGCTAGTGCCGCTTGCGGTCTGTGGTTAAACCCACTGCCAGCGTAGCGTCGAGTCTTTAGAGTCCCACACAGAGGGCTATTCGCCTCTGGGCAAAACTGAGTAGAGGTCGCATGGTTTTGCGGCAGGGTTCGTTCTCATCCGCGCACTTGTGCACTTTTGGAGTCCGGACGGATTATACTAGCAGGCTCTGGTTTGAGCCAGATACTGGTATATGTTTTAGGGTTGCTTTTATCTCTCAGTATTCTTGTTCCTCGGAACGAGAATGCAGGTGTGTATGCACAGTTGTTTGAGGCGGAGGAAGAGGTCTTTCATTAGGGTTTCGGAACGGGTGCGTATGCACAGTTGACAGTCGTCTTTTTCCAAACCCTAATGGATTTATGAAATATCAATTAATAATAGTAATTAAATGAAATTGTGTCATGGTTGATTTTGTTGACTTGTTGACCATGGTTGACTTGTTGACCATGGTTGAATGTTTGACCATCATCATTGCTTTGCAAGGATACTCCTTGATTCTAGCTTACATTCATTTAATGAAGTGATGATAGTGGTCATTCCAAATACAACCATCAACTATTTCATTTTGAATTATTATTATTAATTAGATATATCTTTTTTCCTTTTGTTATGGTTGCAAAAGGAAAATGAGCTCATTCTATCATATTGATTCTCTCTCCTCATTTCATCTTCTTCTTCCTCAAGCTCAAGGAGAATCCTTCTCATGTGTTGAGAATCCCTCTTCTTGAAAAGAAAACACCCCATAGATACTCTCTACTCTCTCTAGGGTTCAAGGTTTAGCAAGCCGGAGATCCTAGTTCACTCTAAGTTCGAGAAAGAGCCCGAAGGTTGAACCCTCAGGTGGATCCATCTTTGACGGAAGAAGGCGACGAGGAGAGAACCATCAACCTCTACTAGGTTTCAAGAAGAAGGAGTTCAAGTTAGGTATAACCTTTTATCCGAGTAGCTAACTCTCTTTAGCATGATAGCTAGTTTAGTTTAGAAAAGATCCCGACTTTGTTAGTCCATGTTGCCCCATGCGCTAAAAAATTTGTTCTTTATACCGTTTCCGCCTCCCCATAAGAACCGGGGGTCGCAACGTGGACTTACAGTAATCTCTAATCACTTAGTTGTAAAGTAGTTTACATCTAGTTTCCGTATGATTCTCTAGTTAAAGATCTAGGTTAGGGTTCTTTTAGCACAGCAAAATTTTAATTTGGCATGAACGATACCACCCGAAACCTTGCTGTCGTGCTTAGGAACCTTACAATATTAGCATATATGTTCTAAATCAAGCCACAGTTCAAAATATCTAGAACACACACAAGAGGAGTAGTTCAGAAATGAACAAATTCTTCTTGTGGCATTGTAGACTAGGTTATGTCAATGCGACATGACCAGCTAAGTTACATAAGGATGAATATATGAATCTGTTTGAATTTTCATGTTATGATATTTTCCAGTCTTGTCTCAAAGGTAAAATGACCAATACTCCGTTTATTGGAAACAGAGAAAGAGTTATTGAACTCTTAGGATGGATACATGATGATGTATGTGCTCCTATGTCTACAAATGCCAAGGTTGGTTCTTCGTACTTCGTTATATTCACTGATGATCTCTCAGTATTCGGACATATTTTTTTGTTGAAACACAAGTATGAAACTTTTGAGAAATTCAAAGAATATAAGTTTGAAGTTGAGAACCATACGGGTAAAAGTATTAAGTCCTTCGATGTAATCGAAGAAGAGAATACTTGCACATAGAGTTCCTAGAGTTTCTAAAAGGAGAAAAGGATTCTCTCTCAGCTTACTCTTTCAAGTACACCACAGCACAACGGTGTATCGGGGCGGAGGTATCGCACCCTATGAGATATGGCGCGCTCTATGCTGAGTACTGCTGAGTTACTTGTTTCCTTTTTGGTGTTATACACTTGAGAAACTGCATACCTATTGAATGGGGTTCCGTCCAAATCATTGCCTACCACTACATATGAGATATGAAATAGGAAGAGACCATGTCTTAAACATGTTAAAATATGGGATTGTCCGGCCTATATTGAAAGGCAGAATCCGGACAAGCTCATGGCAAGGTCAGTTCTGTAAGTTTGTTGGATATCCCAAACATTTGCAAGGGTGTATCTTCTACCATACTGAGGAGCAAAATGTGTTTTTGTTTCTCAGAATGCCACTTTTTTAGAAAAGGAATTTTTTGTGAAGAAATTAGTGGTCATGAGGTAGAACTGGAAGAGTTCCAGCTGGACAAACTATTAGGTGATGATTTGGTGAAACCAAAGGATTCAATAGTCTCCAACAAGCCACACCCTCTCCGCGAATCTGGTAGGGTTCCTCATCCACCTGAGAGATACTACGGTTTTCTCGGTGACGGTGGGAGCGAGGATTACATCATGGTAGATGATGACCCAACTAGATTCAGGCAGGCCTTCACGATTGGGGACTCTGTGAAAAGGTTGGATGCTATGCGATCAAAGATGTAATCCATGTACACCAACAAAGTATGACTTTGCATGTTGCACCGGAAGGGGTAAAACCCATTGGGAGCAAATGGATCTTGAGAAGATTCTTGGTGTAAATGGAAAAGTTGAGACTTTCAAAGCTATGCTTAAGTCCATCAGGATCAATGCGCGCATCGCGGAGTTGGAACATCTATTTTGATGTGGCGGTCAAAGAGTTTAACTTCATCAAAAAGGTAGATGAACCTTGTATATATAAGAAGATTGTAGAGAGTGAGGTTGTCTTACACGTAATGTACGTAGATGACATACTCTTGATAGGAAATGGTTTCCTATGCTACACTCGGTCAAGCTCCTCTTATCACGAGGATTCTCCATAGAAGATCTGGATGATACCGACTATATCTTATGGATTATGATCTATGGTGATAGATCTAAGTGGATGTTAGGAGTGTCCCAAATCCAGGTACATTAACACCATACTAAAGGGGTTTAGTATGGAAGATTCTAAGCATGGTGGTTCGCCCACTTACTCAGGAATCACTCACTACAAAAAGATGTCCTCCAAGACTGATTTGGAGATAGCTCGCGTGCAAGGGATACCCTATGCTTCGGCAGTAGGCTCTATCATGTATGCGATGTTATGTACCAGACCAGATGTAGATGACTCACTAGGAGTAGTAATAAGGAATCAATCAGATTTTGGGAGAATCAATGGAAAGCTGTGAAGGACATTCTTAAGTACTTGAGAAGCACTAAAGAAGTGTTCTTGGTGTATGGTAACAGTGAACTCCGGTGGGAGTCCTTTACCGATTTGAGCTTCCATAGTGATAAGGTCGACTGAAAGTCGATCTCAGGCTTTGTCTTTATCCTCAGTGGAGGGACGGTATGTTGGAAGAGTTCCAAGCTAGATACCGTGACATACTAGACGATAAATGCGGAATATATTGCTACCAACGATGCTACCAAAGAGGTTGTATGGATATTTCTTGTTCATGAGATGAACATGGTTCTTACCATTGAGCGTCCAATAATTGTTATTGTGACAACAATGGAGTTGTGGTTTTGGCCTAGGAATGCAAGTCCCATCAGCGTTCCAAACATATTTGGAGGACAGTATCACCTGATCAAGGAGATGGTTGATCTCCAAGGAATCGAGGTAAGGAGAGTTGGCGCAAAGAATAACACGATGGATCCACTCACAAAGGCCTTTCCCTAGAGAGACTTTTCTGGAATGTTGGGTATGAGATACTACAACAACTGGCCTTAGTGCAAGTGGGAGATTGTTAGTAATATGTATGCCTTAGAGGTCATTATTGTACATATGATGTATATTATAGTGGATGCTTGGACATATATAGGGATGACTTTCTTACTCGACATGATGGTATGCTATCTAGTTACTCTTTGTCTTAACATGTACACTTGTACTGTCTCTCTGTTACATGTTGATAAAGCCTTTAGGATGTGGACTTGACTACCAGGACTATGATGGAGATCATACTAGTGGGGCCATGGTCGTCCACAAGTACATCCTTTAACTGTTCCTAGTCAAGAGAGTGTCGAGATGGGGCATTGATATTCCAGAGTAGACTAGTGTGTACGATTCTTGATCCTGTATGGGGCGATGGTTGATCCCACAACTATTGGTGTTTGACATCATAGAATGTGCACAGGTGCTCATTAGAGAATGGGTACACCGAACAGGACTCTCCGAGAACTCCTAGATGGTATTGTACCTGACGTCAGATAGCAATTCTCTGGTGACACTGGTACAGGTTAGTCTGTAGACCCGAGATCGTCATAGAGTCTTTTGTGATTCCCACTGTGCTTTGATTTCCATGATACCACGTTCAAGAGAACGTGCAAACCGGTGACTTTTGGGTACAGTCCCGAATCACATGGAGGCAATGAGCGATAGGAAGGGTTTCGTCTCTCCCGGTATTAGGGGTTGATGTTGCGTTGTGCATGATTGGCTATAACAGGAAGTCTCTGGCCAGGGCTGATGATGAGATTTGCTGGTAAGTGTTATCAGTAGTTTCTCGACCCGTTATGAGCATCACATCGGCATGACTTATCAAGTTAATGGGGCCTGACGTTTACCACCCCTAGACTCGATATGCGACATATCAGACGAAGAGACCGGACTGTACGGTAATGTTACTGAATGGATTCGCAGGAGTTTGAGCAGGCTTGCTTGTTGATCTTCTGATCGCTCAATACCTGGGTGGCCATTACGTTTGGCAGACCACTTGCGGCTTGTGGGTGTTTGATATGATCATCACCTACTGCCGGCGTATTGACGAGTCTTTAGAGTCCTACACGGAGGTTTCCTGGTTCATGCGAAACGTAATAGGAGCACATATGTGATATGTGCGGGACCGAGATTAATGCGCGTATGTGATACCGCATTCTATTCTTGCAATATGAGATATCGGTCGGTGATATGTGATATAGCCGGGTTATCGGATCAAGTGTTGATTCAATGGATTGTTAAATTTGATATTAGTCGGTTATATGTGATATAGCCAGATTATTAAATCAAGTGTTGATTTAATAATTTAATGTATAATTATATATTTTATATATTAAATTACATTAACTGATATTAGCTCACTTAAGCATTTCTTTTTCTCATTTATGATACATTAATATATATGTGATATATGTTAATTGTATTGTTTTCTTTTTACATACAACTATATATGTGATATATATTAGTGTGTCATGCTAGGTTACACATGCAACATGGATGTATGAGACTCACACCATGCTAGGTTTAATGTGGGTTTATATTTATATTTAAGTAATTCAAAATTAGTGGAGATTTTGTCATGGCTTGAAGCTTGTAGAAGCTTGTAGGTTTCATTGACTTAGTCCACTCCTTTGTCTTGCTTAAGATATTTATTAACCTAACTATTAACCTTACACCATGGTTTATTCTCTACATGAGTTTGTGTATGACAAAAACTCACCCATGGTTGCATTTCTAACCTCATCTCATTATTCATCATCTTCTTCTTCATCTCCCTCAAGCTCTCTAGGTTTTGAGGAAGTGAAGAAATATTGTGAGAAAAATAAATCTAAAGAGAGCACAATTCCTACTTCATCATTCTCTACTATATTAGCCATTTAGTTTATGGTGTTTGCTTCACTAATCTACTATTAGTGAAGAGGTAGCATGAGCTTGAGTCTCCTCGATGTAAATCATCTTCGGTCTCGAAGATTTCGAGCAAGCTTGTTCATTTCTTCATGTGAACCCTTACTAGAGTTCGGGTGTTCACTACTTGGAGCGAAGTGACTACTACACGGAGCTTTTGAAGTGAAGGACTGGTCTACAAAAGCTGTATTCCATATTCACTTAGTGTAATGTTTGATTACTTGCTACAAAACCCTAATTCTCTAGTTCGATTCTAAGTTTGAGTTCATTAGCACACTTAATTTTTAAAATTGTATACTTGATGCACCTTTAAACCCTAGTGAGAGTGCTAATAAACCCCAACACATCTCGTCGGCCAAGTTTTGGCATTTGGGGCTCGTGTTTTAAGGGTGTTCTAGATATCACATAAATAGCCTTCTGCGATTGTTTAAAAATTTTTAGAGGACTCTGAAAAATTTGACAGAAACTGGAATATTGTTCGTATTGTTTCGGAGTTGTTTCGGTTTCGTAACTTCAAACATCGTTTAAACTGCTATTAAGGGGTTAATGGATTGGCTCTAATACCATGTTGAGTTATGCCAACGTCCTAGCCATCAAACCGTGGCCGATTACAGAACAAAAATTTTATAAACTGGCGCTAACGGAACCCGATGCTACGGATCTACCATTAACCCTAATCTAGCAAACTATATAGGAGTTTAGAAAGGTTATACCGAATGATCCGTGTCCTTCGGTCTTTAATCTTCATCCCAAGATCCTAGTGGCCACCACGATCAAGCTTGGTCACCGGTCTCCCTCCATCGAAGATGATCCACCTGAGGATTTGTATTCCGAGCTCCTACCTCATATTCAAGGTGTCACGACCCGAAAAGTACGGAACATGACCGGCACTTAAATTACGAAACGTCTCGAGGCGTACGTAATCTAAGTAAGCCAAAACCCAGAAATCAAAACCAAGTAAAGCAGTAGAGTGAAGGAAAAACCAATTTAAATCAAGTAGTTTAGCAACATAAACCGAAATATGCATTTTTAAAATCACAAGTCTTTTTTGAAAATTTCGGCAGAGTTTCCTTTGTAAATACTGGCCCCGAACGGAGTACAACATGATAAATATATGCATCAATGATAAAAGGCATCCCCAAGCGGGAGCTAGCTCTTCGTCAAACGACGGCCACAACCACGCAAGCAATAATATACAACGCCGAAGGGCGAGGATCAAAACTCAAAACGACAACCTGAAAACCCATAATAATACAACGCGCGACTCTAGGTCGAAAGAATATACATCACTGGTCTCTAAGTCAATAAAATATATATGTCTGATTGATGGAGTTTCTAGATACAACAGAATAAAATGAGTACAACGGTGGTCACGATCCAAGTGAACCCACCTACCAAAGCAAATCACCCGGAATGGAAGCAGTGTGCCAGCAAAACCGTAACGAAACCTGTACGGCAAAACCTGCAAGAAACGGTGGCACAATGGGGGTGAGTTGCCAACTCGTGAGTAGAAAACATCACCGAGCAGAAATTGTATGTATGACACAATCCTAGATCAATACGATCAATATACATAAATATAACCTCAAATGATAAGTCTGAAGCAAGAAAAGGTGGCAAGGGTAAACATCTATACATAAGTGTAATCCCATGTGCTCGTGTCAGTGCCTCAGGTAGCAACATATCATATGAATGAGGTATGAATGCATGAAAACAGAATACATGTAAATGAAGAAACTGATTTCATAACTTAGTGAGATTTCTGTATATTTAAAACGATGTATCATCAATGAAATCAACATAAATAGTGTCTAGTATCGACACAAAACATAAATCCCGATATCTCAATATCTCAGGCTCCGGCTATCTGGACGGGCCTGTATCATCAAATCTCAAGACCTCAATATCTCAAATCTCAAAATCTCAGTGTCTCAAATCTCACTATCTAGGGCTCCGTCAGTCCGGATCGGCCCCTATCATCAATCACACGACCACGAACGGTATCCTCCGGATATCCGACGCGCCAGGTAAAATCACCGGTAGGCAGACTGCCCCTGCCGGGCTCATCGTCTACACCTCGAGCTTCTTGTCCCGGGGTACCTTACCGGGTCCACCATGTACCCGCAGACGGTTCATCCAACTCCTCGAATCGGGTCTCAAAATCCATCTCATAACCGAGAAAACATCATGGTGGACGACTCATACATCACGAGAAAACCGCACTTTTCATTTTTAAAGAGAGAGAGAGAGAGAGAGAGAGAAGTTTATATATATTCTTGCGGTTTTCTCCCAAATCCAGGAAATCTCATGAAAATCCAAAATCCAATCATCAATAGCAAGTAAATAGTGAATATCGGCATAAAACTCCATAATACTGCATAACAGTGAATAATAATATGCAATGAGTAACAAGTAATAACTGCAATGTCTGAACAAGCATATAAAGACGAGTACGCTAATACCATGTCGAACTATCAGTTAACAAGCTATGTCAATGAGTAATATTCTCTAAAGTGTTCGTGACATAGCAATTACCGATGATGATGTGTGTGAGCCAGCAAGTAAGTGTATGTGAAACATACGCATCATCGGTAATGGTGCTGGTGTCCTGACAGCATGATCTCAATAAGGGCATATGAAAACACAATATAAGCATGCGGTGCGATGCGAACAGCAAGAATATGCGGGAGGTGAACAATAAACACAATGATAACTAATCTGCATTTATATAAATATGAGTCATACAGTTTTGCCATTTGAAATAAAACGAATCGTGGTGTTTCGGAAATAAGGGCTTCGGTGTTTTAAGAAAAGATACGTCCTTTGAAATATCCGTAGAATCTCTTGGCCTGTCTTTAAAATACTCACGATTCGTTAGTTATGAAATAGGTATGACTCAAGTCTAATCCATTATTTACAAGTAAACTACCAGGCTAAATTAACAGGCTGATCGAAAGGTAAGGAAACCGCCTAATAGTCGATGATCCTGCCTCAATAGTATCCCATCCGATACCCTAATACAATATGACATTCTCGAGTCAAGAGTGTGGATCTATCATCAATATAGCTCGTACGGTAAATCCGTCGTACGGCATCCCAAATCTGGGTACGGGTCAAAGTCACATCAATCACATTATTCATCCGGTATCCTCTTTATCAAATATCATGATCGGGGGTACTGATCTACGTCTATTACAATACTGATACCACATATGTATATACATGCGTGTGTCTGAAAACACAACGTCAAAAGGACCCGCTAAAACATCAAGTCATATCTCAAATACGAACCAAGTCACATCACCGATCTCACGGCCTCAAGCCCAATCTCATCGACTCATCTCCAATCCCAAGTACTATCCTCATAATCCATGTATATGTATACGTATACACACACACACACACACACACACATAGTCCCATACCCGTGTGTGTGTGTGTGTATACATATCCCCATATACGCACAGATAATAAAATGAATGCAGGTGTGTGCGTGAGGGTGTAAACCTATTCTAGGTTTCGCGACAAAGAAGCTATGCTAGTTCACTTCTAATAACACTAAACTAACCATGAACACATAATCATTTCTTGATAATCATCCATGTATCATAAACTACATATATATCCATTTATATATAAGCTATACTACGAACTGCGGGGGTGCTATACGCCATCCACCCGACTTCCCCCGTAGATATATATCTACTCACCTTGCTTCTTGTGTGCCGATGCCGATACCGCCATCTTCATCTTCAACGTCTCGACATCACGTGGGGTATCTACACATAAAATCCAATTGCAATTGCGTATCAAAATCAAATCGGAAAAACCTAAAACGGCACACGCTACGCTCATAGGTAAAAACCTATAGCCTCGCATGCAAACACGACCAATAACCCTAGCCGTTGACGTTCAAATGCCACACGACGGAAAAGAATTATTAAATACCAAAATCCATGTTAAAACAAGTCGTAAAACAATGCGCCAACACAAGAAAATGATCCCAGATTTTACCCTAGGTGAAATTAGCCAATTTTGCATATATGGGGGGTCTATTTAACAGGAGATAAAGCCCTGGAAAAAGCACGAACCCTGTAACATTTCAAAAAAATAAAATATTATTTTTTGGGAATTTTCATAATTTAATATTAATTTTTAATGAATATTTTAATAGTCGGTATAATTAAATACCGATAAATGGGGAAAATTTTGGGAAAAACTTACGGAAATTCTAAAATAGGTAATTTTGTGGAAATATGCCATTTTACCATTTTTATGATGAATTATATGCTATGTTGGTGTTAATCGCGATTAAAAATCGCTAATTGGTTTTTTGGCTTTTTGTGCAAATTGTGCACCATAACATTTCTATACTTGTTTCATGTTTTGGTCATGGTAGCCTAGGGTTGGACCATGTTTAGATGACCATGGTGGGTTGAACCATTTGATTAGGTTAATTGGGTTAATTAAGGGTTTTAGCTTGGTTAAGGGTGATTAGGGTTAGAGTTGACCTTGAGAGAGAGAGAGGTGGCTAGGGTGTGCCATGATCCCTCTCATTTCATAATTCCTTGTATTCCTTCGATTTTCCCCCCTCTCACATCTTCTAACTCTCTCTCACACTCACTAATACATCAACAAAAGAGAACAACCCAACACTTTAGCCAACACCTACACACCCTATATCAGCAACAGCAGCTGATGAAACAGCTTCAGCCCCAATGTCAAACTTCCGCCACAAAACTACTGCAACAGCAGCCCATTACATCAACAGCAGCTGCAGCCACCAGCCCCTAGCACCATAGCCCAAAACCTACACCCCCATATCAACACATCAGCCCCTAAATTCAGCTGAAACAATCCATCGGCCCCCAATCTTGCATCAGCACACTCCAGCAGCAGCTGCATCAGGTCCCTTCACCCACACATCAGCCTCTAGCTGCTGCTACAAGCTGTAGCATCAGCCCCAATTCAATCAACATGAGCAACTACATCAGCACAAATTCAGCCCCATTTTCTGCCAACATATCAGCCACAACACCCCACAATAATAGCCACAATATCATAAGCCACAGCCCAACACTTCTGTTGCTGCAACACACATAGAAAAACAAGAGAAAAAGGAAATTTCAAGCAACAGCAGCAGCCCAAAATAAACCAACAGAAGCAGTTTTAGCCCAGGAAACAGCATCAGTATCAGCTACTGCAGCATCACCTGGAACACAAGGAGCAGCTCCACAGCAGCAGCAACCCTTCCTTCATCTTGATCTCCCCTTCTCCTTCATCCTAGAACTCTCTTGAGGTATAATCTCTCAACTCAATTCCTATCTTGCAAGTTATAGTTGTCTAGCTGAAATTTAGTGTTATATTGAAGATTAGTGCTAGTTTAGGAGAATTTGAGTGAGACTTGACCAAGTGTTGGTTTTGATTGTTAGTATAGCCTTACTAGGTGTTGTTAATATCAGTTTAACCAAGATTTGTTCCAGATTTCACCAAAATACCAGATTTGTTATACTTGGCGCAATTTAGCAACTTTGTCGACTTATTGACCTTTCTGGAAACTGCTATAACCCGAGGTACCCTAAAATAATTTTGACTTACCAGTAGGCTGTGCAGGCACCCTGGAACCACCACCCAAAGCCCTAGCCCCCATCTCAAAACCCCGGCCACAGATAAATTCCCCCTGGCCGCAATTTGTGGCCAGAGCAGGGGAAAACCCCCTCGTTTTGCGTGCACAGCCCTATTTCATGTAAACTTGACCCCTGGTATGTCTAGTTTTGACTGATTCCAGTTAGGATAGAATCTGGGTTGATTTTCATTAGTTGGCGTATGATTTACGACTTGATTTCGTATGGATTTTGGGTATTTGGTGATTCGTTTCTGTTGGGTGGCGTTTGGACGTCAACGGCAGTGGATATTGGCTGTGTTTGCACGCGAGGCCACAGGTTTTTACCTATGGGCGTAGCATGCACCATTTTGGTTTCCGACATGGTTTTCATGTGTTTTAGCGTGTGATATTCTTGTAGGTACCCCACGTGGCGTCGGAGCGTTGGAGATGCAAATAGAGACATCGACACCGGCACGCTTAAAGAAAGGTGAGTAGATTTATATCTACGGGGAGAAGTCGGGTGGATGGCGTATAGCACCCCCGCAGTCCGTGGTGATGTATACGGATGCGTATACACACCTACATTTATTATTTGTTGTTTGGGAAATTATCGATGTTTAGGATGGATAATTGGTGGACTTGGATGATTTAGTGTCGCGAGAACCCTAGGTAGTGGGTGCACTACACATACATATACACACATACATACATGCATACATCCTTATTTCATATGTGGTTATGGGATTCTATATAGATATGTGTTCATATGGGTTTGGGACCACGTGTTCACATACGGATTTGAGGATGATACTTGGGAATTGAGATGAGTCGATGATAGTTGATCCGAGATTAGGATATTGGTGATATGATGAAATTTATATTTGAGATACATCTCGATGCTTTAGCGGATTCTGGGATGATGATGCCATATGGATAGCGATTTTTAAATATAAAATGATCGACATGTGATTATGATATGATATGATAAGATATCCATGATAGGCCGCCTTGGGCGTTGTTTACTTCTTGACATGATATGTGCTGATGATATCGTTTTTGCTAGACTGTCGATCAGTAGTCAGATCTTGATTATAGTGATGAGGTTAGCATTGTACTAGACATAGGTCAGTACCCAGATAATGATATTTGATAAAGAGAATACCAGATAAATGATATGACGAATGTGATATTGACCCGTACCCAGATTGGGGATGCCGTACGACGGATTTACGTACGAGCTATACTTTGATGCTTGATCCGCACTCTTGATTTGGGAATAACTGATTATAGAGATATGTTATCGGATGTGATATTATCAAGGCGGGATCACCGACTATATATGTATATGTATATATATGTATCGACTCAGAGGTTAGGCGGTTTCCCTTACCTACTGTTAGTTTTAGCTCAGCCTTATAGTAGTGTAGCTATAGGACTCTTATGTCATTAGATGCAGTTTAGCCATCTTTGTGTTTAGCATTTAGCTCCCGCATATTATCATTGTTGCTCTGCATCGCATACTGTTGTGATTCATATTTTATTACTGATATCATGTTGTTAGGACACCAGCACCATTACCGGTGATGCGTATGTTCCACATACACTTACTTGCCAGCTCACACACATCTTCATCGGTAATTGCCATGTCACTACACAGTAGTATTATTGCATCAGGATATGACCCTTGTATGTGCATACTATTTTTCCATGTTGCATGATATAGTGTTATACTTACATTTCATTTATATGTCACATACATCATGCTTCCTGATTATACGCATTGAGATATGTTGTTTCTATGATATTTCTGGATTTGGGAACCGTGGATATTTCAAAGCGATTATGTAAATGTTTTAAAAACCCGGTTACCCTTGATATGATATTTCAGTGCATCCACCATGTGTTTTCTTGGTGCTGAGAGCGACATGTGGAACCCGAATCGAGGAGGCGGATGAAACCGATTGCGGGTACATGGTGGGCCCGGTGCGGTACCCCGGGGCAAGAAGATCGCAGGAGATGGCGTTGAGCCTGGCTGGGGAGCACTACCGACCGGTGATATTACCCGACGCGTCGGATATCCAGAAGATACCGTCGTAGTCATGAGATGGATGGTAGGGGCCGATCTGGACTGACGGCGCCCTGGATTTATGATTGAGATATTGAGATTTGAGATATTGAGGTACAGAGATTGTGATTCAGAGATATCGAGATATTGAGATTATGTTTTGTGCCGATGCTAGGCATTATTTTATGCTGATTTCATTATGATACCTCATCTTAAAATACAGAAATCTCACAAATTTATGAAAGCAGTTTTCTTCAGTACATGCATTCTGTTTCATGCATTCATACATCATTCATATGATATATTGCCACCTGATGCACTGACACAGGCACAAGGGTTTACACTTGGGTTAGATATTTACCCTAGTCTTGTTATAGATTGCTGGTTATATATTTGAGGAATATATATTATGATCGTATGACCTAGGATTGCGTCATACATGCGATTTTCTGTTCGTAGATCCTTTTCTACTCACGAGTTGGCAACTCACCCCCGTTGTGCCCCAGTTTCTTGCAGGTGTTGCCGTACGGGTTTCATTAAGGCTTGCGGGCACTGCTTCTTTCGGGTGTCTTGCTAGTAGGTGGGTTATTTATATCGTACCCATCATTATACTTTGTATATTATATTTCTGTTGTATCTAGAAGTTCCATCAACCAAATATGTACTTATTTGAGATAGAGACCAGTGATGTTTATTCTTTCGACCTTAGAGTCGTACGTTACATTTGTTAGTTATATGTATTCCCTAGAGGCCATTACTGTACATAGGATGTATATTGTAGTGGATGCTGGGACATATATAGGGAGGACTTTCTCGCTCGACATGATAGTATGCTATCTGGTTACTCTTTACCTTAACGTGTACACTGATCGTCTCTCTGTTACATGTTGGTAAAGCCCTTAGGATGTGTACTTGACTACCTGGACTATGATGCGGATCATACTAGTGGGGACATGGTAGTCCATAAGTACATCCTTCAAAGTCCCTAGTCGTGGGTATATCGAGACGGGGCATCGATATACCAGAGTAGACTAGCGTATACCTTCTCGACCCATACAAGATGGGCGATGGATGATCCCATATCCATTGGTGTTTGAAATCAGAGATGATATACGGGTGCTCAGTGGAGACTGGGTACACTGGACGGACTCGCCGAGAACTCCCAGATGGTATTATACCTTACGTCAGATGGCAGTTCTCTGGTGACACTGGTACAGAGTAGTCTGTTGACCCGAGATCGTCATAGAATCTTGTGTTATTCCCACTGTGCTTTGATTTCCACCTTACCACGTCCAAGAGGGCCTGCAAAACGGTGGTTTTTGGGTACAGTCCCGAGTCACATGGAGGCAATGAGCGATAGGAGGGGATTCGTCTCTCCCGGTATAGGGGGTTGATGTTGCGCTGTGTTCGATTGGCTATAACCGGAAATCCCTGGCCAGGGTTGCTAAGATTTACTGGTAAGTGTTACCAGTAGTTTCTCAAACTGTTATAGACCTCATATCGACACGACTTATCGAGCTATTGGGGTCTGACGTTTACCACCCCTAGGCGAGATATGCGACATATCAGACGACGAGACCGGACTGTACGGTAAGTGTTACTGGTTGGATTCACAGGAGTATGAGCGGGCTTGCTCGTCGATCTTCTGATCGCTCAATACCCGGGTGGCCGTTACGTTTAGCAGACCGCTTGCGGCTTGTGGGTGTTTGATATGATCATCATCTGCTGCCGGCGTATTAACGAGTCTTTAGAGTCCTACACAGAGGTTTCCTGGCTCAAGCGAAACGAAATAGGAGCGCATATGAGATATGTGCGGGACCGAGAATAATGCGTGTATGTGATACCGTATTCTATTCTCGCGATGAATGTATTGATTGGTTGTATGCGATATAACCTAGTTATCGAATCAAGGATTGATTCGATAAGTCGATACATTGCATATTAGTCGGTTATATGCGATATGACCGGATCGTTAAATCAAGTGTTGATTTAATGATTTAATGCATAATTATATATTTGATATATTACTTTGCATTAACTAGTATTGGTTCACTTTAAATGGTTTTTCTCACTTGTTTGTGCACATTGTATATGTGATATATTTTTGTGCACAAGTTTGTATCATGTTTGATGATACATGCTAACTTGGGTTTGTGTAAAGATTAAACCATGGTTGTGAGAGTGGTTAGGGTTTTGTTTATTCACTTATTATCTATATATTTATTTATCATTCTTTTGGAAAAGATAAAGAGAAAAGAATGGTGACTTGTTTTGTTTGTTTGTTGAAGCTTCTTGAAGCTTTGAACAAGTCCACCATTCTTGTCTCATGTCTAACCCTAACCATGTAGGGTTCCTAGGCACACTAATGAGGTCTTACAAGGCATCAACCATGCCAATTTCAAAAATTACAAGTGCCGAGAAACCCTAATACGGATCGTTAACTAGAATTTTAGGCGACAAAGAAACTAGTTAACAACTAAACTAGAAGAACGGAAATACAACCTTTGTAGATCCGGTCCTCCACCTCCATAGCTCCATGATGAAGTCCCCTCGCTGTCCATATCGGATCCCGGACTCTGGCGTCGGCTTCATCGGAGAAATGGGCGGGCTAGGTCATCGACTACGATGCCGAAGATGATCTACGTCGAAGCATCACAAGATCAAGCTCCCACTTCACCAAGTCATGAAACTTGTGAAGAAAACACCCTATACTACTTGGCAAGAGGTAGAGGATGAAGAAATAGGAGGTGGGTTCACTTTAGAATTGGTTTTCTCACTCATTTTCAAGAGTTGCCATTGTTGGTAACAAGCTTCTTCATGTTGAAGATGAAGAAGAAGAAGAAAAGAATTATGATATGAATTATTTTCCAAATAGAAAATAAAACCAACCTTATCATATGGCAACCTTGGTTAGTTGTAGAGAATAAACTAAGGCTAGTGTGAAGGGTTAGGGTTAAGCATGAAGACAAAATGGTCACTTGGTCAAAGCTTCATGAAGCTTCAACTACAAACAAAGAAAGCCACCATTTTCTCTTTTCTTTTCCAAAATAAATAATCAATATAAATAAATGAATAAGTAAACAAAACCCTAACAATTCATACAACCATGGTTTAATCTTTACACAAACTCAAGTTAACATGTATCATCAAACATGATACAATCAAGTGCACAAAAGTATATCACATATACAACTTGTGAACTTCAAGTGAGAAAATCCATTTAAAGTGAACCAATACTAGTTAATGCAAAGTAATATATCAAATATATAATTATACATTAAATCATTAAATCAACACTTGATTCAATGATCCGGTCATGTCGCACATAACCGACTAGTATCCAATGTATCGATTTATCGAATCAATCCTTGATTCGATAACTAGGTTATATCGCATACAACCAATCGATACATTCATCGCGAGAATGGAATACGGTATCACATACACGCATTATTCTCGATCCCGCACATATCTCATATGCGCTCCTATTTCATTTCGCTTGAGCCAGGAAACCTCTGTGTAGGACTCTAAAGACTCGTCAATACGCCGGTAGCAGATGATGATCATATCAAGCACCCACAAGCCGCAAGCGTTCTGCTAAACGTAACGGCCACCCGGGAATTGAGCGATCAGAAGATCGACGAGCAAGCCCGCTCACACTCTTGTGAATCCAACCAGTAACACTTACCGTACAGTCCGGTCTCGTCGTCTGATATGTCGCATATCTCGCCTAGGGGTGTTAAACGTCAGACCCCAATAGCTCGATAAGTCGTGTCGATATGAGATCTATAACAGTTCGAGAAACTACTGGTAACACTTACCAGTAAATCTCAGCAACCCTGGCCAGGGATTTCCGGTTATAGCCAATCGAACACAGCGCAACATCAACTCCCTATACCGGGAGAGACGAATCCCCTCCTATCGCTCATTGCCTCCATGTGATTCGGGACTGTACCAAAAAGCCACCGTTTTGCACGCCCTCTTGGACGTGGTAAGGTGGAAATCAAAGCACAGTGGGAACCACACAAGACTCTATGACGATCTCGGGTCAACAGACTACTCTGTACCAGTGTCACCAGAGAACTGCCATCTGACGTAAGATATAATACCATCTGGGAGTTCTCGGTGAGTCCGTCCAGTGTACCCAGTCTCCACTGAGCACCCGTATATCATCTCTGATGTCAAACACCAATGGATATGGGATCATCCATCGCCCATCTGTATGGGTCGAGAAGGTATACACTAGTTTACACTGGTATATCGATGCCCCGTCTCGATATACCCACGACTTGGGACCTTGAAGGATGTACTTATGGACTACCATGTCCCCACTAGTATGATCCGCATCATAGTCCAGGTAATCAAGTACACATCCTAAGGGCTTTACCAACATGTAACAGAGAGACAATTAGTATACACGTTAAGGTAAAGAGTAACCAGATAGCATACTATCATGTCGAGCAAGAAAGTCATCCCTATATATGTCCCAGCATCCACTACAATATACATCCTATGTACAATAATGGCCTTTAGGGCATACATATAACTAACAATCTCCCACTTGCACTAGGGCCATCTGATAGCAGTGGTTGTAGTATCTCATACTCAACCATCCCATAAAAGTCTCTCTCTGGGAAAAGGCCTTTTGTGAGTGGATTCACCGTGTTGTCCTCTGAGTCTACTCTCCTAACCTCGATCCCCTGGAGATCAACCATCTCCTATCAGGTGACACTGCCTTAGAATATGTCTGGATCACTGATGGGACGGACGTTCCTTGGCATAAGCCACAACTCCATTGTCACACAATGGGAGGAACTAAGTTCATCTCATGAACAAATATACACCCAGACAGCCTCTTTGGTAGCATCTTAAGTAGCGATGTATCCAGCCTTAATCGTCTAGTATGCCACGGTATCTAGCTTGGAACTCTTCCAACATACCGTCCCTTCACTTAGGGTAAAGACAATGCCTGTGACTGACATTCAGTCATCTTTATCACCCTGGAACCCTTCCAGTGATTCTCCTCAGGATCGTTTGATACCCTCTCACTACATCTAGTGAGTATCCTAACATCCAATTACATCTACTCATAGATGAAAACTCAGGATTTAGGGGATATCACTTTGATCCTATATGGAGAATCCTTGTGATAAGCGGAGATTGACCGAGCGTAGCATAGGAAACTCCTTCCCTATCAAGAGTATGTCATCCACGTACTCTACGAAGATCACTACCACACTCCCTACTACCTTCTTGTATATACAAGGTTCATCTACCATTTTGATGAAGTCAAACTCTTTGACTACCACATCAAAACAGATGTTCCAACTCCGCGATGCCTGCTTTATCCTATAAAGCATCTTGCACACGTTTCCGCTGCTCCCACTGTCTACGAAGCCCTCTGGCTGTGTACTTATAGACGCTCTCTTCCAAAACATCATTTAGAAAAGCAGTCATGAAACCCAACCACCAGATATCGTAGTCATGGTATGTAGCCGTGGCAAGTAGGATCTGGATGGACTTAAGCATAGCCACTGAAAAAGGATTCATCATTATCCACGCCAGGTCGATGATGAAAACCTTTAACATGTCTAGCTTTGAAAGTCTTAACCTTTCCAAGTACACCAAGTAATCTTCTCAAGATATACTTGCTTCTGATGGGGATTTAACCCTTCAGATATAGCAACCAAAGTCCATACTTCGTTGGTGTATAAGGATTCCATCTCAGATCGCTAAGCATCCAGCCATTCTGACAGAGTCTTACTCCTGATGGCCAGTTCGAAACTAGTTGGGTCATCATCTCATGAAGCAATCCTCGCTCCCACTGTCATAGAGAAACCGAAGTATCTCTCAGGTGGGTGAGGAACCCTACTAGATCGGCGGAGAGGCTGAGGTTTGTTGGAATCTACTGAATCCTTTGGTTCTACTAAATCATCTGTTGTTGTTTGTATAGCTGGAACATTTCCAGTTCCACATAACAAACCTTGCCTCGAGCTTGTCCGGATTTTGCTTTTAGACATAGGCCGGACAACCCCAAATCTTAACTAGCTTAAGACATGGGCTCTTCCCATACCATATCTCATATGGAGTGGTAGGCAACTGATTTGATTCGAACCCTTTTCAATAGGTATGCAGCTTCTCAAGTGCATAACTCCCAAAAAGGAAAATAGGAAACTCAGTAGTACTCATCATAGAGCGCACCATATCATATAGGGTGTGATTGCTCCGCCCCGATATACCATCATGCTATGGTGTATACGGAGGAGTAATGCTGAGAGAGAATCTCATTCTCCTTTAGAATAGTCCAGGAATTCCATGCTCAAGTATTCTCCTCCCTGATCTTATCATAGGACATAATACTTATACCCGTATTGGTTCTCTACTTCTAACTTATGTTCTGTGAATATCTCAAAAGGTTCGGACTTGTGTTTCAACAGGAACATATGTCTGAATCTTGAGAGATTATCAGAGAACGTAATGAAGTATAAAGAACCAGTCCTGGCATGTGTAGACAGGAGACCTTACATAAATCATCATGTATCAGTCCCAAGAGTAAACTAACTCTTTCTCTGTTTCCATTAAACGGAGCTATGGTCATCTTATCTTTGTGACATGACTGGTAAGTTTTCATAAGATGTAAATTCAAACTGATTTAAATATGCATCTACATGTAACTTCAGCTAGTCGGGTCGCATTGATATGACCTAGTTTACAATACCTCAAGAAGGATCCGTTCATTTCTGAACTCTTCCTCTTGTGTGTGTTCCATATACTAAGAACTGTAGTTTGATTTAGAACATCAATGCTTTTAGATAACGTGCCTGAACCGATAAACTTTTGATATAGGAAATGTTCAAAACATAATCCAACAATACAAAATTATATCCTTTCTTTACTTATAAAGAGACTGATATGATTTTGTATATCAGGTTCGGTATCTAATAACATTCGTTCAGAATCAATGTATTGGTAATACAGGGTGACAGTGACCAACAAACTTGGCTGCAACACTTGCCCCATTTTCTGCCTCATGAAACTTATCACCCGTTCTCAGTTCTTTACCTATCTGTAGCCCATGTAACAAATTACATATGCGGGATCCTGATCCGGTATCTCATACCCAGGACGTAGAGGATACTGAGAAACAGTTCTATATAATGAACACACCCGAAGATGATGCATCAGCATGTACTCTCTTCGTTTGGACGGCACGGGAATTCTGGTATTCCCCAATTTCCTGCTCTTTCTTATAACAATTATAAGTTGGAGCGGAACCAACATTCCCCAGCTCAGTATAACAAGCGGGTTCGGTCAATAATCCGTATTATTATCTTGATTAAGGCGTGATATGGTCGCTACCTTGAGAGAGAGAGAAGAAAACACTCAGCGTATGCTCTTGCAAGAATAGATTGGTTATTATTTTATCTAATCAGGATGGCTCCCACTGTTTTTTATCAAATCTTCCTTCAAACCTTAAAAGGAAAGACTAACCGGGATTAATTACACACTACAAGTTCGCCAATCTTTCAGCCAGGCCAGTGTCGGTACTTTGAGGGAGGTCCCCCGTGCTTTCGCACGAACCTAATTAATGTAAACCTCGTTTTCCCAGATGCGTAACCCCGTTGACACCTTTCTAGACACCTACTTGATCGGCTAATTGTAATGTGTAAAACTCTCCCAGGAGTAACTCTTACTCGCAGCGGGTATCGGGATCCAACTATCTCATAGAAGGTATGTAATCTCATTGCAAATTTCAACACTTGAAATTCCCGATAATATTTTGCCCCTAGCGTCCTATGACCTTGACGGAGGCCAAACTACCCATAGTCCGCTAGTCATGTTCGACCCGTCATTTCCTGATTGAATTAAACCCACCAGCACGACCCTTGACGGAGGCCAAACAACGTCGTACGAATACCCTAATCCAATCGCATCATATGCTTGCAGATAAGCACTAGTTAGCTACCGTACACTACGCCTTGACGGAGGCCAAACTACCGCAGCACGAATACTAACTAGTACTTATCTGAAATGACGGAGGGCTACGACAGGTTTTTGTGAAAACCTATTGCGTAATGAACTTGATATCGTTGTAGGATTGAATGAATTTTGAAATGGAGTGTCTTTGAGGCTTTTCTAGTTTTGCTAAAGGAGTCATTCCCGGTGAAGGGATCGTCGGTCCTTTCCTCGTCGAATGAGGTGCGGGATATATCATATATATCACTGTGCAAAGCAGAACTCTTAAAAGCAATCAAAAGACAAACCGAGTGTGTAGCATCTGCCAGTTATTGCTAAAGGAGTCACTCCCGGTGAAGGGATCTCGGTCCTTTCCTTATCGAATAAGGTGCAGGATATATCATATATACCGCTGTGCAAAGCAAGAACTGTAGCTACCTATTTTATTTTGAAATTCGATTCTACAACATCTTTAGGTTTCTTTTATTTCATTAATCTCATTAATGAAGTCCCATCATTTAAGTACCTAAACATCACAGATAAATACGACGTACACTTATGCCATCCGCATTCGCCTCGATGTCCCCTCGTGCACCGTTAGGTTAGGTAACTAACGGCAGAGCGGGGCAGGGCTAGCACGGGTGTAAAACATAAGTAACGCCTATATAATATATCATATATACTATATAAAGTATCCATCACAGAACATATCACATGATCACATCACAGATATCGCAGCAGAAGAATCATATGAAATATTGGATATACTAGGACTTCCATGTTTTCAATACGAGCCAGTATAAAACACGGATTCTACGATCGCGATGAATAGCCAAACCCACACCCCTAGACCCCTACGAGAGCGGCAAGCAACCCTACCAATTCTAGAGTTAGGAGACCCGGACTCGACTCCTCGAGTTGGTCTCCCACTGGACTCCAGAACCCGGTTACTTGTGCCCTCCTCCTTGGGTCTATCCTAGTGCGGAAAAGTAAATAATATACAAAGGGTGACATCTTCCGCAACCTGGAAGTGCCCCAATAAAAGAATATTACATACAAGTTTTTACATGAATGAAAATGAAAAACACTCATCTCACATAAAAAAAAACCCCGGCTATTCAAACACGACGATCCAATATAACATATCCAGCAACACATAACATCACATGTCATCAACGTAAGTAAATATGCGCATCCCAATTGTCGTTGACATATAGCAACGAAACCGGCGATATCACATATTACACTTACGGTCACAGAAAAGAAAGTGTAAAACTACAACAGTTGGAATCCGCAACCTGCATAGACATCGCATGCCTAATCAAATGAATTTCTTAGACATCGCATGCCTAACAATTATAAACCCCGCATTTCAGTCTCATTATCGAAAACACTTTTCAATATCAAGTCGGGCAATTCAAAAAGATTCCTGACATCCTGATCGAATGCTCGTCGCAAACTTCAGTAGACGGCCGCACCCCCGATGCCGTCGACGAAGTGCACCAAGGCGGAACACCGCTGCCGCGAGCACCCAGATGGATGCTTTCGGCGACGGGGTTCTCCTACAGTCACTTGGTCGGGGCTAAGGGATGTAGTTGTCTATTAAGTTTATCCGGCGAGTATCCGCGTACACTACGTGATTGCGACGGACTTTTGATCACATCAAAATTCCGTGGCAACCGATCAAGTGAGACTAAACTGCTGTGTTTATAACATTCATTCAGTTATCTCATAACTACTTGTGGATTCCAAGTATTGTATCACATTCCGGATAAATAGAAAATGTTAAACTTTTCGATCGAACAGTCAAACACCCAAGTTTTCCCGAAACAGATCAACACATGAAACAAGTTTAAAAACATCCAGTTCATGCCTCAGTACCAACGGTCCAGCCGTAGAAGGGTCAAGCCAACGCCTCACATGTGGCACGCCGTACTACCCCAAACCCTAAGGTTCAAAGGGCAGTTCAAGATGGTCACATAATCGAGTTAAGGTTTGTTGTCTTCTAGAGGGACCATCGCGTTACTTGCACTACTTAGAACGTTATTAAACCACGGAAAGATCCAACACTTGGAAATTTCCCGACAGGGGAAAAGTTGGGTATTTATATCCGGTCGAACTTTTTAACATATTCTAAAATATCCGGAAAGCCACATAGACAAAATTAGACAATCCGATCGAAACACCGAGTCCCCAATACAACCCAGAAAACCCAACTCTTGAGTTCAGAAAAAAAATATCCCAGGAAAACCAGCACTGCAAAATAGGAATTACTGTGCAAAATTCAATGGGAGAAGAGACAAAATGGCCGCGGAACAGCCGCATTAGCACGCTAATGCCGCGGTTCCGCCGCACTTTAGAAAGATCATTAGGTAATTTTTGCACCGTAATTCTTAGAATTTCCTGCTGAATTTTCTGCATATTTTTAATCTGGAAAAAACCCAATTTTTGGAAAAAGTCCAGAGAGCAAATTTGTGTTAGGGTTTCGGTTTAATCGGACTTCAAACTCCGTCTACGCATCGCCTAAGGCTCTAGCTAGACTCTGATACCACTGTAGGGTTCCTAGGCATACTAATGAGGTCTCACAAGGCATCAACCATGCCAATTTCAAAAATTACAACTGCCGAGAAACCCTAATACGGATCGTTAACTAGAATTTTAGGCGACAAAGAAACTAGTTAACAACTAAACTAGAAGAACGGAAATACAACCTTTGTAGATCCGGTCCTCCACCTCCATAGCTCCATGATGAAGTCCCCTCGCTGTCCATATCGGATCCCGGACTCTGGCGTCGGCTTCATCGGAGAAATGGGCGGGCTAGGTCATCGACTACGATGCCGAAGATGATCTACGTCGAAGCATCACAAGATCAAGCTCCCACTTCACCAAGTCATGAAACTTGTGAAGAAAACACCCTATACTACTTGGCAAGAGGTAGAAGATGAAGAAATAGGAGGTGGGTTCACTTTAGAATTGGTTTTCTCACTCATTTTCAAGAGTTGCCATTGTTGGTAGCAAGCTTCTTCATGTTGAAGATGAAGAAGAAGAAGAAAAGAATTATGATATGAATTATTTTCCAAATAGAAAATAAAACCAACCTTATCATATGGCAACCTTGGTTAGTTGTAGAGAATAAACTAAGGTTAGTATGAAGGGTTAGGGTTAAGCATGAAGACAAAATGGTCACTTAGTCAAAGCTTCATGAAGCTTCAACTACAAACAAAGAAAGCCACCATTTTCTCTTTTCTTTTCCAAAATAAATAATCAATATAAATAAATGAATAAGTAAACAAAACCCTAACCATTCATACAACCATGGTTTAATCTTTACACAAACTCAAGTTAACATGTATCATCAAATATGATACAATCAAGTGCACAAAAGTATATCACATATACAACTTAAGAACTTCAAGTGAGAAAATCCATTTAAAGTGAACCAATACTAGTTAATGCAAAGTAATATATCAAATATATAATTATACATTAAATCATTAAATCAACACTTGATTCAATGATCCGGTCATGTCGCACATAACCGACTAGTATCCAATGTATCGATTTATCGAATCAATCCTTGATTCGATAACTAGGTTATATCGCATACAACCAATCGATACATTCATCATGAGAATGGAATACGGTATCACATACACGCATTATTCTCGGTCCTGCACATATCTCATATGCGCTCCTATTTCATTTCGCTTGAGCCAGGAAACCTCTGTGTAGGACTCTAAAGACTCGTCAATACGCCGGTAGCAGATGATGATCATATCAAGCACCCAGAAGCCGCAAGCAGTCTGCTAAACGTAACGGCCACCCGGGTATTGAGCGATCAGAAGATCAACGAGCAAGCCCGCTCACACTCCTGTGAATCCAACCAGTAACACTTACCGTACAGTCCGGTCTCGTCGTCTGATATGTCGCATATCTCGCCTAGGGGTGGTAAACGTCAGACCTCAATAGCTTGATAAGTCGTGTCGATATGAGGTCTATAACAGTTCGAGAAACTACTGGTAACACTTACCAGTAAATCTCAGCAACCCTGGCCAGGGATTTCCGGTTATAGCCAATCGAACACAGCGCAACATCAACTCCCTATACCGGGAGAGACGAATCCCCTCCTATCGCTCATTGCCTCCATTTGATTCGGGACTGTACCCAAAAGCCACCGTTTTGCATGCCCTCTTGGACGTGGTAAGGTGGAAATCAAAGCACAGTGGAAACCACACAAGTCTCTATGACGATCTCGGGTCAACAGACTACTCTGTACCAGTGTCACCAGAGAACTGCCATCTGACGTAAGGTATAATACCATCTGGGAGTTCTCGGCGAGTCCGTCCAGTGTACCCAGTCTCCACTGAGCACCCGTATATCATCTCTGATGTCAAACACCAATGGATATGGGATCATCCATCGCCCATCTGTATGGGTCGAGAAGGTATACACTAGTCTACACTGGTATATCGATGCCCCATCTCGATATACCCACGACTAGGGACCTTGAAGGATGTACTTATGGACTACCATGTCCCCACTAGTATGATCCGCATCATAGTCCAGGTAATCAAGTACACATCCTAAGGGCTTTACCAACATGTAACAGAGAGACAATTAGTATACACGTTAAGGTAAAGAGTAACCAGATAGCATACTATCATGTCGAGCAAGAAAGTCCTCCTTATATATGTCCCAGCATCCACTACAATATACATCCTATGTACAGTAATGGCCTCTAGGGCATACAGATAACTAACAAACCATTCTTCTAACCTTAGTTAAATCTCTACACTAAACCATGGTTGAATATATGATAAGTATCATATTGTTTTCTTTTTTAAGATATACTTATCATATTTTCTATTCTATTCTTTTCTTCTTCTTCTTCATCTTGACAATGAAGAAAAGCTTGCTATCAACAATGGCAACTTGAGAATAAGAGTGAGAAATCCAATTCTAAAGTGAACCCACTTCCTATTTCTTCATCCTTTACCACTTGCCAAGTAGTATAGGGTGTTTTCTTCACAAGTTTCATGACTTGGTGAAGTGGGAGCTTGATCTTGTGATGCTTCGACGTAGATCATCTTCGGCATCGTAGTCGATGACCTAGCCCGCCTATTTCTCCGATGAAACCGACACTAGAGTCCAAGATCCGATTTGTACAGCGGAGGGACATCATCGCGGAGCTGTGGAGGTGGAGAACCGGATCTACAAAGGTTGTATTTCCGTTCTATTAGTTAAGTTGTTAACTATTCGCATTTGTCGCCTAAAATTCTAGTTAACGATCCGTATTAGGGTTTCTCGACACTTGTAAAATTTGAAATTGGCATGGTTGATGCCTTGTGAGACCTCATTAGTGTGCCTAGGAACCCTGCAGTGGTATCAGAGCCTAGCTAGAGCCTTAGGCGATGCTTAGACGAAGTTTGAAACCCGAACGAACCCGGAACCCTAAAATTTCACCCTCTCTGGACATTTTTACAAAACTGGGTTTTTTCCAGATTAAAAATGCTTCAAAAATTCAGCAGGAAATTCTAAGAATTACGGTGCAAAATTTTCAAAAAGATACTTCCAGACTGCGGCGGAACCGCGGCATAAGCCTAGCTTCTGCGGCGGTTCCGCGGCCATATTGTGACGTCACCCTCCCATTTTTGCACAGTAATTTCCTTTATTCAGTGCTGAGTTCTCTGGGTATTTTTAAATATCACTCAAGAGTTGAGTTTTCTGGGTTGTTTTGAGAGTTCGTAGATTCGATCGGATTATCAAGCTTTGTCTATGTGTTTTTCCGGATATTTAGAATATGTTAAAAAAGTTCGACCGGATATAAATACCCAATTTTTCCCCTGCCGGGAAATTTCCAAGTGTTGGATTTTTCCGTAGTTTAATGACGTTCTAAGTAGTGCAAGTAACGCGATGGTCCCTCTAAAAGACAACAAACCTTAACTCGATTATGTGACCGTCTTGAACTGCCCTTTGAACCTTCGGGTTTGGGGCAGTATGGCGTGCCACATGTGAGGCATTGGCTTGACCCTTCTACGGCTGGACCGTTGGTACTGAGGCACGAAGTGAATGTTTTTAAACTTATTTCGAGAGTTGAGTTGTTATCGGGAAAACTTGGGTGTTTGAATGTTCGATCGGAAAGTTTAACATTTTCTATTTATCTGGAATGGGATATAATAATTGGAATTCACAATAAGTTATGAGATAACTAAATGAATATTATAAACATAGCAGTTTAGTCTCACTTGATCGGTTGCCACGGAATTTTGATGTGATCAAAAGTCCGTCGCAATCACGTAGCGTACGCGGATACTCGCCGGATAAACTTAATAGACTGCTACACTCCATAGCCCCGACCAAGTGACTGTAGGAGAACCCCATCGCCGAAAGCATCCGTTCGGGTGCTCGCAGCAGCGGTGTTCCGCCTTGGTGCACTTCGTCGACGGCGTCGGGGGTGCGGCCGCCTACTAAAGTTTGCGACGAGCATTCGATCAGGATGTCGGGAATCCTGTTGAATTGCCCGATTTGATATTGAAAAGTGTTTTCGATTTTGAGACTAAAATGCGGGGTTTATAATTGTTAGGCATGCAATGTCTAAGGAATTCATTTGATTAGGCATGTGATGTCTATGCAGGTTGCGGGTTCCATCTGTTGTAGTTTTACACTTTCTTTTCTGTGACCGTAAGTGTAATATGTGATATCGCCGGTTTCGTTGCTATATGTCAACGACAATTGGGATGCGCATATTTACTTACGTTGATGACATGTGATGTTATGTGTTGCTGGATATGTTATATTGGATCGTCGTGTTTGAATAGCCGGGGGTTTTTTTATGTGAGATAAGTTTTTTTCATTTTCATTCATGTAAAAACTTGTATGTAATATTCTTTTATTGGGGCACTTCCAGGTTGCGGAAGATGTCACCGTTTGTATATTATTTACTTTTCCGCACTTGGATAGACCCAAGGAGGGGAGCACAAGTAACCGGGTTCTGGGGTCCAGTGGGAGACCAACTCGAGGAGTCGAGTCCGGGTCTCCTAACTCCAGAATTGGTAGGGT
The DNA here is from genome assembly GCA_030015575.1 of Agapanthus africanus. Lineage (NCBI taxonomy): Eukaryota > Viridiplantae > Streptophyta > Magnoliopsida > Asparagales > Amaryllidaceae > Agapanthus > Agapanthus africanus. The sequence goes on along the minus strand of CM057338.1, from coordinate 778,164,933 downwards.
TGCTTGCCGCTCTCGTAGGGGTCTAGGGGTGTGGGTTTGGCTATTCATCACGACCGTGGAATCCGTGTTTTATACTGGCTCGTATTGAAAACACGGACGTCCTAGTTTATCCAATATTTCATACGATTCTTCTGCTGCGATATCTGTGATGTGATCATGTGATGGATACTGTATATAGTATATATGATATATTATATAGACGTTCCTTATGTTTTACACCCGCGCTAGCCCTGCCCTGCTCTGCCGTTAGTTACCTAACCTAACGGTGCACGAGGGGACATCGAGGCGAATGCGGATGGCATAAGTGTACGTCATATTTATCTGTGATGTTTAGGTACTTAAATGATGGGACTTCATTAATGTGATTAATGAAATAAAAAGAAACCTAAAGATGTTGTAGAATCGAATTTCAAAATAAAACAAGTAGCTACAGTTCTTGCTTTGCACAGCGGTATATATGATATATCCTGCACCTTATTCGATGAGGAAAGGACCGAGATCCCTTCACCGGGAGTGACTCCTTTAACAATAACTGGCAGATGCTACACACTCGGTTTGTTTTCTGATTGCTTTTAAGTGTTTTGCTTTGCACAGTGATATATATGATATATCCCGCACCTCATTCGACGAGGAAAGGACCGACGATCCTTTCACCGGGAGTGATTCCTTTAGCAAAACTAGAAAAGCCTCAAAAGCACTCCATTTTAAAATCATTTGATTCTACAACGATATCAAGTTCATTACGCAATAGGTTTTCAGAAAAACCTGTCGTAGCCCTCCGTCATTTCAGATAAGTTGTATATAGTATTCGTGCTACATTTGTTGGCTTTCGTCAAGGTGTAGTGTGCGGTAGCTATCTGCTGCTTATCTGCTGCATATGATGCGATTGGATTAGGGTAGTCGTGCGGCTTTGTTGGCTTTCGTCAAGGGTCGTGCGGGTGGGTTTAATTCAATCAAGAAATGACGGGTTGGACTTGACTAGTAGCCTATGGTTTGTTGGCTTTCGTCAAGGTCATAGGATGCTAGGGGCAAAATATTATCGGGAATTTCAAGTGTTGAAATTTGCAATGAGATTGCATACCTTCTATGAGATAGTTGGATCCCGATACCCGCTGCGAGTAAGAGTTACTCCTGGGAGAGTTTTACACATTACAATTAGCCGATCAAGTAGGTGTCTAGAAAGGTGTCAACGAGGTTACGCCTCTGGAAAAACGAGGTTTACATTAATTAGGTTCGTGCGAAAGTACGGGGGACCTCCCTCAAAGTACCGACACTGGCATGGCTGAAAGATTGGCGAACTTGTAGTGTGTAATTAATCCCGGCTAGTCTTTCCTTTTAGGGTTTGAAGGAAGATTTGATAAAAAGCAGTGGGAGCCATCCTGATTAGATAAAATAAAAACCAATCTGATCTTGCAAGAGCGCACGCTGAGTGTTTTCTTCTCTCTCTCTCCAGGTAGCGACCATATCACGCCTTAATCAAGATAATAATACGGATATTGACCGAACCCGCTTGTTATACTGAGCTGGGGAACGTTGGTCCCGCTCCAACTTATAATTATTGTAAGACAGAGCAGGAAATTGGGGATTACCAGAATTCCCGTGCCGCCCAAACGAAGAGAGTGCATGCTGATGCATCATCTTCGGGTGTGCTCATCATAAAGAACTGTTTCTCTGTATCCTCTACGTCCTGGGTATGTGATACCAGATCAGGATCCCAGATATGTAATCTGTTACATAGGGCTGCAAAAAGGTAAAGAACTGAGAAAGGGTGATAAGTTTCATGAGACAGAAAACGGGGCAAGTGTTGCAGCCAAGTCTGTTGGTCACTGTCACCCTGTATTACCAATACATTGATTCTGAACGAATGTTATTAGATACCGAACCTGATATACAAAATCATATCCATCTCTTTAATAGTAAAGAAATGATAAAATTTTGTATTGTTGGATAATATTTTGAACATTTCCTATATCAAAAGTTGATCGGTTCAGGCACGTTATCTAAAAGCATTGATGTTCTAAATCAAACTATAGTTCTTTAGTATACGGAACACACACACAAGAGGAAGAGTTCAGAAATGAACGAATCCTACTTGAGGCATTATAGACTAGGTCATATCAATGCGACCCGACTAGCTGAAGTTACATGTAGATGCATATTTAAATCAGTCTGAATTTACATCTTGTGAAACTTGCCAGTCATGTCACAGAGATAAGATGACCACAGCTCCGTTTACTGGAAACAGAGAAAGAGTTAATGAACTCTTAGGATGATACATGTTGATGTATGTAGGTCCCCTGTCTACATATGCCAGGACTGGTTCTTTGTACTTCGTTACATTCTCTGATAATCTCTCAAGATTCAGACATATGTTCCTGTTGAAACACAAGTCCGAACCTTTTGAAATATTCATAGAATACAAGTTAGAAGTAGAGAACCAATATGGGTATAAGTATTATGTCCTTTGATGAGATCAAGGAGGAGAATACTTGAGCACGAAATTCTTGGACTTTTCTAAAGGAGAATGAGATTCTCTCTCAGCATTACTCCTCCGTATACACCATAGCACGATGGTATATCGGGACGGAGCAATCACACCTTATATGATAAGGTGTGCTCTATGATGAGTACTACTGAGTTACCTATTTCCTTTTGGGAGTTATGCACTTGAGAAGCTGCATACCTATTGAATAGGGTTCAAATCAAATCATCTGCCTACCATTTCATATGTGATATGATAAGGGAAGAACCCATATCTTAAGTTGGTTAAGATTTGGAGCTGTCCGGGCTATGTCTAAAAACAAAATCCGGACAAGCTCGAGGCAAATACTGTTATGTAGAACTGGAATCATTCCAGCTATACAAACAGCAAATAATGATTTGATAGAACCAAAGGATTCAATAGTAACCAACGAATCTCTGCCTCTCCGCCGATCTAGTAGGGTTCCTCACCCACCTGAGAGATACTTCGGTTCCTCTATGACAGTGGGAGCGAGGATTGCATCATGAGATGATGACCCAACCAGTTTCGAGCTGGCCATCAGGAGTGGGACTCTGTAAGAATGGCTGGATGCTTAGTGATCTGAGATGGAATCCTTATACACCAACAAAGTATGGACTTTGGTTGCTATATCTGAAGGGTTAAATCCCCATCAGGAGCAAGTATATCTTGAGAAGATTACTTGGTGTACATGGAAAAGTTGAGACTTTCAAAGCTAGACTTGTTAAAGGTTTGCATCATTGACCAGATATGGATCATGATGAAACCTTTTCTAAGGATCTATGCTTAAGTCCATCCAGATCCTACTTACCACGGCTACATACCATGACTATGATATCTGGTGGTTGGGTGTCATGACTGCTTTTCTAAATAATGTTTTGGAAGAGAACGTCTATAAGTACACAGCCAGAGGGCTTCGTAGACAGTGGGAGCAGCGGAAACGTGTGCAAGATGTTTTATGTAATAAAGCAGGTATCGCGGAGTTGGAACATCTGTTTTGATGAGTTAGTCAAATAGTTTGACTTCATCAAAATGGTAGATGAACCTTGTATATACAAAAAGGTAGTAGGGAGTATGGTAGTGATCCTCGTAGAGTACGTGGATGACATACTCTTGATAGGGAAGGAGTTTCCTATGCTACGCTCGGTCAATCTCCGCTTATCACAAGCATTCTCCATATAGGATCAAAGTGATACCTCCTAAATCCTCAGTTTTCATCTATGAGATAGATGTAATTGGATGCTAGGATACTCACTAGATGTAGTGAGATGGTATCAATCAATCCTGAGGAGAATCACTGGAAGGGTTCCAGGGTGATAAAGACGACTGAATGTCAGTCACAGGCATTGTCTTTACCCTCAATGGAGGGACGGTATGTTGGAAGAGTTCCAAGATAGATACCGTGGCATACTAGACGATTAAAGGCTGAATATGTCGCTACTTAAGATGCTACCAAAGAGGCTGTCTGGGTGTATATTAGTTCATGAGATAAACTTAGTTCCTCCCATTGTGTGACAATGGAGTTGTGGCTTATGCCAAGGAACGTCCGTCCCATCAGTGATCCAGACATATTCTAAGGCAGTATTACCTGATCATGGAGATGGTTGATCTCCAGGGGATCAAGGTTAGGAGAGTAGACTCAGAGGACAACACGGCGGATCCACTCACAAAGGCCTTTTCCCAGAAAGAGACTTTTATGGGATGGTTGTGTATGAGATACTACAACCACTGCTATCAGATGGCCTTAGTGCAAGTGGGAGATTGTTAGTTATATGTATGCCCTAGAGGCCATTACTGTACATAGGATGTATATTGTAGTGGATGCTGGGACATATATAGGGAGGACTTTCTCGCTCGACATGATAGTATGCTATCTGGTTACTCTTTACCTTAACGTGTACACTGATCGTCTCTCTGTTACATGTTGTTAAAGCCCTTAGGATGTGTACTTGACTACCTGGACTATGATGCGGATCATACTAGTGGGGACATGGTAGTCCATAAGTACATCCTTCAAAGTCCCTAGTCGTGGGTATATCGAGACGGGGCATCGATATACCAGAGTAGACTAGAGTATACCTTTTCGACCCATACAAGATAGGCGATGGATGATCCCATATCCATTGGTGTTTGACATCAGAGATGATATACGGGTGCTCAGTGGAGACTGGGTACACTGGACGGACTCGCCGAGAACTCCCAGATGGTATTATACCTTACGTCAGATGGCAGTTCTCTGGTGACACTGGTACAGAGTAGTCTGTTGACCCGAGATCGTCATAGAGTCTTGTGTGATTCCCACTGTGCTTTGATTTCCACCTTACCACGTCCAAGAGGGCCTGCAAAACGGTGGGTTTTGGGTACAGTCCCGAGTCACATAAGAGGGGATTCGTCTCTCCCGGTATAGGGGGTTGATGTTGCGCTGTGTTCGATTGGCTATAACCGGAAATCCCTGGCCACGGTTGCTGAGATTTACTGGTAAGTGTTTCCAGTAGTTTCTCGAACTGTTATAGACCTCATATCGACACGACTTATCGAGCTATTGGGGTCTGACGTTTACCACCCTTAGGCGAGATATGCGACATATCAGACGACGAGACCGGACTGTACGGTAAGTGTTACCGGTTGGATTCACAGGAGTATGAGCGGGCTTGCTCGTCGATCTTCTGATCGCTCAATACCCGGGTGGCCGTTACGTTTAGCAGACCGCTCGCGGCTTGTGGGTGTTTGATATGATCATCATCTGCTGCCGGCGTATTGATGAGTCTTTAGAGTCCTACACAGAGGTTTCCTGGCTCAAGCGAAACGAAATAGGAGCGCATATGAGATATGTGCGGGACCGAGAATAATGCGTGTATGTGATACCTTATTCTATTCTCGCGATGAATGTATTGATTGGTTGTATGCGATATAACCTAGTTATCGAATCAAGGATTGATTCGATAAGTCGATACATTGCATATTAGTCGGTTATATGCGATATGACCGGATCATTAAATCAAGTGTTGATTTAATGATTTAATGCATAATTATATATTTGATATATTACTTTGCATTAACTAGTATTGGTTCACTTTAAATGGTTTTTCTCACTTGTTTGTGCACATTGTATATGTGATATATTTTTGTGCACAAGTTTGTATCATGTTTGATGATGCATGCTAACTTGGGTTTGTGTAAAGATTAAACCATGGTTGTGAGAGTGGTTAAGGTTTTGTTTATTCACTTATTATCTATTTATTTATTTATCATTCTTTTGGAAAAGATAAAGAGAAAAGAATGGTGACTTGTTTTGTTTGTTTGTTGAAGCTTCTTGAAGCTTTGAACAAGTCCACCATTCTTGTCTCGTGTCTAACCCTAACCATTCTTCTAACCTTAGTTAAATCTCTACACTAAACCATGGTTGAATATATGATAAGTATCATATTGTTTTCTTTTTTAAGATATACTTATCATATTTTCTATTCTATTCTTTTCTTCTTCTTCATCTTGACAATGAAGAAAAGCTTGCTATCAACAATGGCAACTTGAGAATAAGAGTGAGAAATCCAATTCTAAAGTGAACTCACTTCCTATTTCTTCATCCTCTACCACTTGCCAAGTAGTATAGGGTGTTTTCTTCATAAGTTTCATGACTTGGTGAAGTGGGAGCTTGATCTTGTGATGCTTCGACGTAGATCATCTTCGGCATCGTAGTCGATGACCTAGCCCGCCTATTTCTCCGATGAAACCAACACTAGAGTCCAAGATCCGATTTGTACAGCGGAGGGACATCATCGCGGAGCTGTGGAGGTGGAGAACCGGATCTACAAAGGTTGTATTTCCGTTCTATTAGTTAAGTTGTTAACTATTCGCATTTGTCGCCTAAAATTCTAGTTAACGATCCGTATTAGGGTTTCTCGGCACTTGTAAAATTTGAAATTGGCATGGTTGATGCCTTGTGAGACCTCATTAGTGTGCCTAGGAACCCAACAACATTTCTGTGGGTTTCTTGCTGATTGGAGTTTCCTTTCTGTTGTGATCCTCGCCTTTAGGCGTTGGATATTATGTTGCTAGCTGGTTGACTCATAATGGTTTTCCTAATCTCTACTACTTTTCTTAGTTTGGATTTCTGGGTTCGGCTTATTTAGAGTACGTATGCCTCGAGACGTTCGTACTCTAAGTGCCAGTCATGTTCCATACTTTCGGGTCGTGACAAAGTTGGTATCAGAGCGTTAGGTTTCACCTTCGGAGCGTAGGATGACCCTTGGTTGATGGAATAGGTGACTAAAGTAGAGTGACGTACCGTTGGTATGTTCCGCGGCATATTTACGACACGCCACTCCACTTAAGAAGCCTTAGGATGTACATTTCTTTGTTCAGTATCATATTCATTCCTGATCTAGCCTCATCGGTACCAGTTATGGTTTTGCTGCCACGATTATGGGCAGGGAGAGCTACGGCTAGAGTTGCGGTCAGCATGAGCTCGTCACGAACGAGAACTGACCAGGGCATGAATCCGGCGACACACGATTGTAGAGATGTGTCTTTTGATTGTGTTTTGTGCCACGAGCATTGGATGGATCACTGTATGAGATTACTCGGACGTGCAGATCAGCACCAGAGGATTGAGCCCTTGACAGAGGCCAGCCAGATTTGATGACCGTTGGTGTATTACTTATCCATGATGGTTAAGGCACGGTTCAGCGTGCAGACGAGTGAGCCCGTTATTGCTGCGAATGACGAGATATCGCCCCAGATGATTGGAGCTATGGCAGTACGAGATCGTACTAAGAGATGATAATAGGTCGCTAGTCACCGAGGATGAATGACTAGGACATGTGGTTTGTTCGCTAACCCGATGCGAGGTCATCAGATAGATTGATTCCAGCTAGAGACGACTTCACGCGGAGACGTTGAGAGTCGACAGAGACGATCGAATGTCAGGAACCTATTATTCCAAGTTTAAAGTATTCGGAAAGACATGCAGGCAATTCTATGGTCCCTCTAGAAGAATGAAACCCTAACTCGACTTAATGACCGTGTGAAAGCGTTTGAAACTTAGGGTTTGCGGCAGTTCTGCGGCGCCATTAGTGAGGCTTGGGTTTGCCCTTCTACGGCTGGACCACCGATGCTGTGGTATGTACTCGAAACTATTATACTGTACCCAAGATGTTGAGCTCTTGGGGGATTATGAGGTTTTGACAAATCGATCGGATGGCTCGACTTAATTCGGATGCTAGGTGGTGAGATGCACTTCTTGGGAGACTCCAGATACGAGGATAGCCATTGGAGCTCAGTCCATGCAGCCACGACGAGTCGAGTCCGAAGCAGTCGACATTAGAGAAAAGTGGAGTAAGAGGTTCGTACAAAATCTGGATATGATGACGTTCCACTCCGCCGACATCAGAGATGCGATGCGCATGCCGAGGTAGAGTACTGGATATACCTTCCAGAAGGAGTCGCGATGAGTATGCAGCCGTTTAGAAGCAAGAAGCAGATATGGTAAAGGACGATGATTTCCAGACAGTTCGGCAGATATGAGACTTGGAAGAGACCTTAAGCAGGATTCCTTCCAGGACACTGCTGCAATGATACTTGCACCTCGGATCAGATGTGTCACGTACATTCAGAGAGCCAGAGGCCGACGCCAGTGACATGCTGCTGTACGAGTGGTCGCGATGATTGACCGAGAGATGACCAGAGAAGTGCCAAAACGGAATCGTCCCCGTTAGCACACCTGAAAGTGCCGATGAGCCGATGGATCGTGAGATTGGCAATTCACAGAGGAGATAAGGACTTTTCGGGGATAAATTACGAGAAGACTAGGACCCAGGAGTGGTCATGTTACGCACACCAGCAGGCCAAAGTTCAGGATCGTCAACGAGATATACTATGAGTAATCACGACAGTTGGCCAGAGATTCTTGGAGGATGTGCTTGAGCGGGACTATTCCGCCATACTTGTTTTCGATGTTTTGGGCGACCTATTCGCATGATTTGGTCTTGATGATTGGGTTTCATGATATGTGTTTTCATGCACCATGGTTGTACCTATCGAGTATTTACGATTTTCGCACAGTTGTTGCACTTGATATCGTTTTCGTGCCTTAGTTTCACATGTTTGTGATTTTATGGGTGTTGGAGATAGTGCCCTCAGAGTCAATTATTAAGGTCACAGGTACGTGATTGCAATGATTGATGGAGGACCTATCCCGGTAGGACAATCTTACTCGAGATGATAGTATGCTATCTGGTTTACCTTTATCATCGTGTACTGTTTTAGGTGACCTGACAAGTTGCTATTACACGTTGATAGAGCCCCTAGGATTCTTGCTTGACCACCAGCAGTATGAGGGCGATCATATAAGTGGGAGCTGGGGTCTATAAGCATATCCTTAAATGGTCCCTAGTCGTGTGAGTTTCGAGACAGGGCATCGATACTCCAGAGTAGACTAGTGTATACAGTCGAGACCCCGACGAGGGGCGGTGACCGGTCTCACAAGCCACTGGTGTCAGTTAGATCACCTAAGATGTATACAGGTGCTCATTGGGTTATGAGTACACCGGACAGGACTCGCCGGGAACATGCTAGTTGGTCATATACCAGACGTCAGATGGCAGTTCCCTGGTGACATGTGTACAGGTTAGTTCATCGACCTGGGGATCGTCATTTGTCTCGTGTGAGTTCCCACTGTACTTTGATTACTACCCTACCACGGCTCAAAGGAGTCGTGCAAACAGGTTTTAGTTGGGTATAGTCCCGAGCCACATGGAGGCAGTGAGCGTATCTTCAGGGGTTCGTCTCTCCCGGTATTGGGGGTGAGGTCGTGCTGTGTCTAGGAGAGCCATTACACGAAGCCCTCGGCCGAGGCAAGGAGATTTACTGGTAGGTATTCCAGTAGTATCTCAGGGTGTTCTGGGCTACACTCCGACACGACTTGTACCGCTTTTGGGGGTCTGACTTTTACCAACCCCCTAGGCCCGCCATGCGATGCTCATAGACGAACGGACCGGACTGTACGGATATTGTCACTGACAGGCTCAGTAGGGAGTCAGGCTGAGTTCGCTCACAGACGTCCCTTTTGGTCAATACCTGGTAGCCCGTTATGTATTGGCTTATACCTATAACGTGCTAGTGGTTAAATCCACAACCAAGGTGTTGATGAGTCTTTAGAGTCCCCCACATTCTGTTACTCAGCTTTCGGGCGAAAAGTTGTAGAGGCCGTATGGAGATATGGCAAGGTTCGATCAGATACGTGCGGTATTGCACGGATCAGGATCGGACAGTCTGTACTATAGGCCGTATGGATATATGGCAGGGTTCGATCAGACACGTGCGGTATTGCACGGATCAGGATCGGACGGATATTACTAGCCGGTTTTGGTATAAGCCGGATCCTAGTATAGTACAGTGTAGATTTTGTCTCTTTGCATTTGTATTTCGGTCGGAATACAGATGCGGGTGTGTATGCACAGTATCGTGGTTTTCCTGTAATTTATTACGGGACCAGTTTTCTGGAGTTGCCAGTTTGCTTTCCGTTTCGGCCAATTTCCTTTGTATCGTTCATTGGCCGAAGATTGGTGGAGGAGGGCTTATTTGCATTGTTGCAAATAAGCTTTTGTGGAGGGGGTCTTTGCATATACTTGTATCATGATGGTGCACCATTCTTTTGACCTTGACTTCTTCCTTCATGATTGCTTGACTTTGTGAGCAATCATGGTTGTGGTGGGTGGGTTTTTGGAGTATGGGTTTGATTTTGTGATCATTGCTTTTCATGATAACCATTCCTCTCTCTCTCTCTCTTGGATGATATGAGAATGGCTCCCATTATTTTTGAGCTTCTTCCTCATTCTCACTCTCCCTCTCCTCTAGTGATGGCCGGCCACCATGAGGGTGGGTTGCCCATTTTTGTAGTGGGGATTTTTGCTCTCTTGATGCTAGAAAAATCCCCAAGTTCCTCCACAAAAGTTCATATCTCATTTCCTCCACCAAAACGGCACCTCCATAAACCCCAAATGAGACACTAGTTCTACTAGATATTCTACAGCAAATCTTGGGCACGTCGACTAGCCAGCTTCGTCCCCGAGTTGCCTCGGCATTGAGGTGGGAGCCCGTAAAAGAAGTAGGCGATGTGGTGCACTTCCGGGGACGAGGAGGAGACGGCACATTCCGCAGGAGATCGGGACGACGACGAGAAGACCGGAGGACTCGGATCTGTCGGTATATCTCTCTTCCCTTTCTTGTAGTTAGCTAGGACTAGTTAGTGGTTCGATCCGGGTATTAGTGCGCGGCGGTTTGCCAGTTCAAGAAAATTTAAAGTTTATCACCGCTTCCGCATTTGGCCGTCGGATTGACGGCCGGGGCGCCGCCGTGCACTTACAGTGGTATCAGAGCCTCGCCATTAACTTAGTCTAGCTTTGTTTAATGTGTTTTGCATTTCCGATCGACCAAAATTCCAAAATCTACATTTTTGTTAACGACAGTTTTCTGTTGAAATTTTTTGGTCTCCAAAAATTTTTCAGGTTGTAAAATAGTGATGCACTAGATGTTATAAGCATACTGTAGAAATTCGACACAGTAATTCGACCAACAGAGCGAGGAACCGCGGCAAACCCCTCCCTCCCTTTGGCCGCGGTTCCACCGCCGAACAGTGTCCTTGCTGTGTCAAATTTCTTCAGTAGCTTTCTGGGCTTAAAATATGGGTTTTGGAATATTAATTTTGGGCCCATAATTTCTTGATCTGCTACAGTAATGCTTGGGGGCCCACTTGTTAAAATTTGATTGATCGGATATTTTAAACACATTATTTCACAGTATTTACATTATATCTGCGACCGTGAATGTCACTCGATCGGTAAATCCGGTCTAACTGCTATAGCCCGGTTAGACGGATTTGCGAACGTGACTTTCACGTTGATGTTCTGTTTTTGCTGTGATGTTGCGGATCGGTCGTGGGGGATAGCCTGGATGCAATGCTAGTACAGTTGTGGTTGTATTATGTACATTTGATATTGCGGGGCGAGCGTCCGACATGTGGACTGCCATCACTGCCTGTTTGTATTATTATTTTGGGGCACGACCTGGTTGCGGTCGATGTACCCGTTGTATGTATATTTTACTTTCTGTACTAGGATTGCCCCGCGGAGGGGTGCACGGATAGCCGGGTTCTAGAGGGCAACAAGCCCGCATCTCATGGCATTGAGACGGAGGGGGCTTCACTCTAGAATTGGCGGGCTATTCGCCGTACTCGTAAGGGGTACAGGTTGACCCAGGAGGGGTGCCCAAGTTACCGGATTCCGTGAAGTGCTGGGTGGTCCATTCACGGCGCTGAAGGGGGCTGCCTCGCTTCAGGTTTTGGCGGGTAACTTGCCGCGCCCGTAGGGGTCTAGGATTTCATTGCACAGGCTATCCACACGACCAAGGGAACGTCGGGTTTCAGCGGCTCTGTGAAACCCGGGGATCCCAGATATCTGTATTGTTTCTGTGATGCTGTACATATCTGTGATGTTGCATTTTATTCACGCCTTGAGCGAAATATAATATATTGGTATATATATTAGTAGATGTTGTATATGTTTTGCATCCGCGCTAGTCCAGTCCCTGCTCTGTCGTTAGTTAGCTAACCTAACGGGTAATGACGGGACCCAGTGGCGAATGCGGATGGCATATACGTACATCAGTATATTTTCGTTCTTTTTGGTGTGATCAATTGATGGGACTGCATTGATTCGGATCAATGCAAGTTAAAAACAAACCTAATCTGATGTTGTTGGAACACTTTTCAAAAAGCTGTTATTGCAAGGACGTTCTCTTTTGTTTTGCACCGTGGTATTCAGTTGGAATATCCGGCTCCTCAGTCGACGAGGCAAGGGCCAAGATCCCTTCACCGGGAGTGACCCCTTGGACAAAAGTTTGCGTCAGGGCATTAACTTCACTATAGCCGATTACTTTTTCTTTGCACCGTGGTATTCAGTTGGAATATCCTGCACCTCATTCTACGGGGAAAGAGCCGAGATCCCTTCACCGGGAGTGACCTCTTTAGCGAAGGTTTTCGTCACTATATTTTTTAAAAGCTATCAGTTCCTTCAACGATATCAAGTTCTTTACGTTAAAGGTTTTCGCCAGAAACCATTCGTAGCCCTCCGTCGTTTCATATGGGTGGTCAATAGTATTCAAGCTGTGTATGTTGGCCAAAGTCAAGGCACAGTGATTGGTAGCTATTGGGTATTCATATGCAGCATAGATAGATGCGTTGGTTTGGGACAGTCGTACTGCCATTTTGGCCAAAGTCAAGGGTAGGTACGGGTGGATTCAAATTAACCTGGAAAATGACGGGTAGAACTTGACATGTGACTTATGATATGTTGGCCAAAGTCAAGGTCATAAGAGCATGGGGCAGAAATCACATCGGGAGTTTCAAAAGAACTGAAACTTGCCAGATATGCACATACCTTCTGGAGTGTGGTAGCGTGAGCGGATTCCGTCACGTTATCATGCGATGATAGTTGGATCCCGATTCCCACTGATGAGTTGGTATACTCTTCGGGTGATCCCGACTAATTCTTCTTTCAGGTTTGGAGGAGAATTTGAGGTACAGTGGGAGGTTTCCAGATTAGATTAATTGGTAACCATTCTGATCTAGGATAGAGTGCACGCTGAGTGTTTCTTTTCTCTCTCTCTTTGGCAGCGACCATTTGACCCGACCCTAAGACTATAACTCAGTGACCAAGTTGACCAAACCTTCTTAACACCGGCTTTTGGATTGTCAGAGTTGCAAACCTCATTGCCACTCCTACTTTTACCCTTTTCTCCAGGACACCCCGTATTACTACGAACGTCCACTTCCATTGGACAAAACCATCGTATGGTTAGATACGAACTCGAAGGAATTTATTCGAGGATGGTTTCAGGTTCTGGAGAAAACGGATAGGACTATTCAGTTGTCTTTTCCTTTTACCTTCTCTCAGGTTGCGAGTACTCCTTAGTTTAGGAGATAGTACACTTATTACGCAAATTGGATAGTCTTCTTCCAAACCATAGGCAGGTGCCGACCGGTAGGGAATGAAGAAAACCAATTAGCCTAACGATGGTGTACAGAAGGTATTAAGTTCAGACAAAGCAAGGGATTAGTAAGAGGGCAAAGTAAATTGCAACAGATATTCACGACCAAACCAAGTATTCCTTCGCCAATCCTAAAATCACCTTTGTATTTCTCCAGGACACTCCGTATCACTACGAAGATCCACAGTTTATTGGATACTCCATCGTATGGTTATATACGAACTCGAAAGGAACTTGTTCCAGTTCGGGGATGGATTCTGGTCCAGGAGAAATAGGAATAAGGTTTATTCGGTTGTCTTTTATCTTCACCCTCTCTCATTGCGAGTGTTCCTAGGATTGGGACAGTACACCCATTATGCTTATTGGATAGTCTTCTTCCAAACCATAGGCTGGTGCCGAACGGTAAGGAAGGAAGAAAACCATTTGGCCTAAAGGGGTGTGCAGAAGGTAAAGACTAAAGACATATGAAGGGATTTGGAGAGGTGGCAACGAATTATACGGTTACAGTCGTGAATCTGGAAGAGGCATTACTAGGAATACCAGGATACCCCATCGAAACATTTCGATGTTTCAGTCTCACTGTGTACTGTTAAAGGAAAACTGATTTCCCGATTAGACACTTGCTCCAGGGTATGTATTTACCAGGTATGATTCTCACATCTGAATGGTTTTACAGATGATGAGTGGGAGTAAGTTATTGGGAATTGGGTGATTATCCTCATTATATCGGGATTCGTTGTAATCGGTGATATTTGAGGAAATCACCTGGGCTGTTTGCCGGTTGGCAAATATTTGGTTTTGAATATCCGCAGTTATGCACCAATTTCAAATTGATATATCTGTACGTCTATTTTCATAGAGTGAGATATACCTTTTTGAAATTATGTCTACGATATTTACCTATATCAGTGGATGGTTAGGTAAGGAGCATTAAACAGCGGTGTAATTCTTCTTAACCATAAGTACAGTTTTCAACCTACGACACACGGTGAATGAGTTTTCAGACTCAAGGGACTTATACAGAGTATTGTATGTTGTCCAGGGTCCATCAGGACAGAGGGGTTGGTCCTCGTACTATATTCGGTTTACTTATGACTTCTCTAGTTTTTAGACAGGTGTTTCGCGGAAACACAGGGTCTGAATTTTGAGAAGTTATAGGTATTTGAATAGAGTAGAGAACCAGGTGTAGCAAGTATCGGGATTCTTCAAAGAGATCGAAGATGTAGATACTTGTGTATGGTATTCAGTTGATAGTAATGATTAAGAGAACTTACTTCTCTTTCAGGTTACTCATAATTGGAAGCATTCCTAAGTTGAGTAACGCTGATCGGCCTCTCTCCATTTAGTTGACATGCACTGGAGACAGTTGCATGATTTGAATCTGGTTCAATTAAATCAGTGCCTCTGGTTCTATATTGGATATAGAACAGTTCATATCTTAACGATGTTAAGGTACGGGGAGTTGTCCGGTTTATGATTAAAACCAGACACTTGACAACTCAAGGCACGTTTCTGTAATGGTTGTTTGTGGGTTGACCCAGGCTATGACGAGGGTTGACTTTCTACCATCTGGAAGATCAATAGCAATATTGTTCTAGACTCGCCACAGTTTTATTAAAAATGGATTTTTTCAGAAAACAGAAGTGGGAGTATGGTAGAACTGGAAGTGATTCCAGAACCACAAACGATTACTGAAGATTTGATAGGAACCTAAAGATTCAATCTGGTTTGACATTCCATTGGCCACTCCGCAAATAAGGTGGGTAACTTCAGGCACCCGAGAGGTACTCCGGTAGCCTCAAGGACGGTGACAGGGGAGTTCTTGTTTACCCACACTTGCCATTGCTGTTGTTCCAGACTGTGAGACCCGGCAGGAGGATGAGTATAGCGTCGTTCTGAACTCGCTTCAGAAGTGTACGTGTATATGACTCTGCCAGAGAGTTGTCGTAGTCAGTGGGAGCAGCGGAAGCATTGGTGGACAGGTGGCTTGTGTCTATTTATAGACTAAAGCAGATATTGCGGAGATAGATCATCTATTTCTGACGTGACAGTCATGGGTTTGACTTCATCAGAATAGGGGATGGATCTGTTGAGAAGGTAGTAGGGTGTGATATCCTGGTATTTGGATGACATACACAGAGTAGGAAAAGAAACTCCTATACTACAATCGGTTGTACTTTGGTCGTCACACAGTGGTTTCTCCACAAAGGAAATGGATTTTATATCAGACATACTGGCTACTAGATCTATGGTTTTAGATCTAGATTTGGGTGGTTTCCCAATCAGGATACTTAGACGGCATTCTAAGAGTATTTAGAATGGACGACTCCTGGCACGGTAGTGTACCTGCAGGTAATGGAGTCACCCTCTCCAAAAGGTGTCTTACAGACTAAAGAGGAGAGGGACGTGCATGATTGGCAGATCACTTGCTCAGGCAATTGAGTCAATCATGAGATGTCAAGTACCACACCAGATGTTGTTCTTGCACTAGATGCAATAAGTTGACATTAATCCAATCCTGGAGAAACAGTCAGAAGCAGTTTTAGAACATAAGTAGATGTTCTAGGGATATGATAACGACAGCCTCATTCAGGAGACAGTTATCATTCCAGGCTTCCAAGGTGACCTGGACGACAAGGATGTTGTCAGAGCTATAGTTTTTCCTTCTGACGAGGGGCAGTATTTTGGACAGGTGGTCCAAGGCAATACTGAGGGTGGCATGGCGCAGGATACTGATTAAGTTCAGTTGACGATACAGTCTAAGAAGTTTGGATTTGGAGTTCATTTATGAGCTATGTCCCATCAGACATCCAGACACATTCTAAGACAGGTATTGCTCATTTCGGGAGATGGTTTTCTCCGCGAACATGAGATATAGAGAGACATAGAAAAAAACAACTAAGCGGATCCACTCACTGAGGCTATTCCTCGAACGCAATAGTTACGCAAACGAGCTTTGTGAGACTGACTAGTAGAGGAGTTGGGTGTTCGGTATCACACGGGCTGTGAGTATGCGACATCGCAATAATTAGCCTTGAGTGAAAGTGGGAGATTGTTGGAAATAGTGCCCTCAGAGTCAATTATTAAGGTCACAGGTACGTGATTGCAATGATTGATGGAGGACCTATCCCGGTAGGACAATCTTACTCGAGATGATAGTATGCTATCTGGTTTACCTTTATCATCGTGTACTGTTTTAGGTGACCTGACAAGTTGCTATTACACGTTGATAGAGCCCCTAGGATTCTTGCTTGACCACAAGCAGTATGAGGGCGATCATATAAGTGGGAGCTGGGGTCTATAAGCATATCCTTAAATGGTCCCTAGTCGTGTGAGTTTCGAGACAGGGCATCGATACTCCAGAGTAGACTAGTGTATACAGTCGAGACCCCGACGAGGGGCGGTGACCGGTCTCACAAGCCACTGGTGTCAGTTAGATCACCTAAGATGTATACAGGTGCTCATTGGGTTATGAGTACACCGGACAGGACTCGCCGGGAACATGCTAGTTGGTCATATACCAGACGTCAGATGGCAGTTCCCTGGTGACATGTGTACAGGTTAGTTCATCGACCTGGGGATCGTCATTTGTCTCGTGTGAGTTCCCACTGTACTTTGATTACTACCCTACCACGGCTCAAAGGAGTCGTGCAAACAGGTTTTAGTTGGGTACAGTCCCGAGCCACATGGAGGCAGTGAGCGTATCTTCAGGGGTTCGTCTCTCCCGGTATTGGGGGTGAGGTCGTGCTGTGTCTAGGAGAGCCATTACACGAAGCCCTCGGCCGAGGCAAGGAGATTTACTGGTAGGTATTCCAGTAGTATCTCAGGGTGTTCTGGGCTACACTCCGACACGACTTGTACCGCTTTTGGGGGTCTGACTTTTACCAACCCCCTAGGCCCGCCATGCGATGCTCATAGACGAACGGACCGGACTGTACGGATATTGTCACTGACAGGCTCAGTAGGAAGTCAGGCTGAGTTCGCTCACAGACGTCCCTTTTGGTCAATACCTGGTAGCCCGTTATGTATTGGCTTATACCTCTAACGTGCTAGTGGTTAAATCCACAACCAAGGTGTTGATGAGTCTTTAGAGTCCCCCACATTCTGTTACTCAGCTTTCGGGCGAAAAGTTGTAGAGGCCGTATGGAGATATGGCAAGGTTCGATCAGATACGTGCGGTATTGCACGGATCAGGATCGGACAGTCTGTACTATAGGCCGTATGGATATATGGCAGGGTTCGATCAGATACGTGCGGTATTGCACGGATCAGGATCGGACGGATATTACTAGCCGGTTTTGGTATAAGCCGGATCCTAGTATAGTACAGTGTAGATTTTGTCTCATTGCATTTGTATTTCGGTCGGAATACAGATGCGGGTGTGTATGCACAGTATCGTGGTTTTCCTGTAATTTATTACGGGACCAGTTTTCTGGAGTTGCCAGTTTGCTTTCCGTTTCGGCCAATTTCCTTTGTATCGTTCATTGGCCGAAGATTGGTGGAGGAGGGCTTATTTGCATTGTTGCAAATAAGCTTTTGTGGAGGGGGTCTTTGCATATACTTGTATCATGATGGTGCACCATTCTTTTGACCTTGACTTCTTCCTTCATGATTGCTTGACTTTGTGAGCAATCATGGTTGTGGTGGGTGGGTTTTTGGAGTATGGGTTTGATTTTGTGATCATTGCTTTTCATGATAACCATTCCTCTCTCTCTCTCTCTTGGATGATATGAGAATGGCTCCCATTATTTTTGAGCTTCTTCCTCATTCTCACTCTCCCTCTCCTCTAGTGATGGCCGGCCACCATGAGGGTGGGTTGCCCATTTTTGTAGTGGGGATTTTTGCTCTCTTGATGCTAGAAAAATCCCCAAGTTCCTCCACAAAAGTTCATATCTCATTTCCTCCACCAAAACGGCACCTCCATAAACCCCAAATGAGACACTAGTTCTACTAGATATTCTACAGCAAATCTTGGGCACGTCGACTAGCCAGCTTCGTCCCCGAGTTGCCTCGGCATTGAGGTGGGAGCCCGTAAAAGAAGTAGGCGATGTGGTGCACTTCCGGCGACGAGGAGGAGACGGCACATTCCGCAGGAGATCGGGACGACGACGAGAAGACCGGAGGACTCGGATCTGTCGGTATATCTCTCTTCCCTTTCTTGTAGTTAGCTAGGACTAGTTAGTGGTTCGATCCGGGTATTAGTGCGCGGCGGTTTGCCAGTTCAAGAAAATTTAAAGTTTATCACCGCTTCCGCATTTGGCCGTCGGATTGACGGCCGAGGCGCCGCCGTGCACTTACAATGGGTTTTAGACATTTGAGTTGATTTTGTGCGTGTGCACGCATACGATTTGGTTTTTGCACTCGGTATAGTTCACATATGCTTGCAGTGCAGTGTTTCGTATTTTGTGCACTCGGTTGCACTGGACTTCGATTTCGATTGGGATGTTCGATATTCGTTTTGTGCGCTTTATGCACCTGATTGGATTTGCGCGTGTTCGGCGCTTGATATTGGATTTCATGATTTCATGCATGATGGATGCACCGGATTTGGATTTGTAGCGCATGTTGGGCGCATGTTCTGAGATGTGATTTGTGCACACCAGATGCACTAAATCGGGATTTTTCAAGCATAACAGATGCACCTGATTTTGCTGTCAGGCACACACGTTGCCTATGACCGATGGTGTGTACACACCCGTTGCACCTTGATGTCGTTTTTGTGCACCTGCTTGGCACATATGGATTTTGATTTCCGTGCGCACCGGACGCACAGGTTTTTCATATGTACTTTTTGGGATTGATTTCTTATGGAGCAGTACATTTTTATGATATTGCGATTTGTTTTCGTACTGAGCAGGACTAGTCAAATGACAGTATCTGAGTATGTTTTGCATGCATTGATAGATTTCAAAGGGATTTCCAAAAGCGTGCTATAGTCTCATTATTTACATACGTGTCCGATATGACACGAAACGTTTAAAACGAAGGAACCCTACTAAATTATTTTCAAAACGGCGGATCGTACATACTAAACAAAAGATATATACGTATATGGCTATTTTCTTATAGAGACGTCCGCCACTGTGCAGTGTTTTGCGCATTGCACCTCGATTTAAGGGATTTGGCATGCATTCCCTTCAAGATATTTACATGTACAGATTTGGTATTTACCTGTATAGTTCCGATTTCTAGCCTATCGGTTTTGCCTTAGATTTGGCGGTCGTGTTTTCACCTTGACTCCGATGATTGCGAGATGCTTGACGAAGTTTTGTTTTCGAGTTATCTGTTCGTTACTCATGCGTATATATTGCGCTATGATGCCTTTTGATGATTTCGGAGCCCCGTTGGTTGGACATTTTATTGAAATGTTTTAGAATTTGGGGGTTTAAATTTAAATTCGGGACCGAATTTCTTTAAGGAGGGAAGACTGTAACATTTCAAAAAAATAAAATATTATTTTTTGGGAATTTTCATAATTTAATATTAATTTTTAATGAATATTTTAATAGTCGGTATAATTAAATACCGATAAATGGGGAAAATTTTGGGAAAAACTTACGAAAATTCTAAAATAGGTTATTTTGTGGAAATATGCCATTTTACCGTTTTTATGATGAATTATATGCTATGTTGGTGTAAATCGCGATTAAAAATCGCTAATTGGTTTTTTGGCTTTTTGTGCAAATTATGCACCATAACATTTCTACACTTGTTTCATGTTTTGGTCATGGTAGCCTAGGGTTGGACCATGTTTAGATGACCATGATGGGTTGAACCATTTGATTAGGTTAATTGGGTTAATTAAGGGTTTTAGCTTGGTTAAGGGTGATTAGGGTTAGAGTTGACCTTGAGAGAGAGAGAGGTGGCTAGGGTGTGCCATGATCCCTCTCATTTCATAATTCCTTGTATTCCTTCGATTTTCCCCCCTCTCACATCTTCTAACTCTCTCTCACACTCACTAATACATCAACAAAAGAGAACAACCCAACACTTCAGCCAACACCTACACACCCTACATCAGCAACAGCAGCTGATGAAACAGCTTCAGCCCCAATGTCAAACTTCAGCCACAAAACTACTGCAACAGCAGCCCATTACATCAACAGCAGCTGCAGCCACCAGCCCCTAGCACCATAGCCCAAAACCTACACCCCCATATCAACACATCATCCCCTGAATTAAGCTAAAACAATCCATCAACCCCCAATCTTGCATCAGCACACTCCAGCAGCAGCTGCATCAGGTCCCTTCACCCACACATCAGCCCTGTTAGTTATATGTATGCCCTAGAGGCCATTACTATACATAAGATGTATATTGTAGTGGATGCTTGGACATATATAGGGAGGACTTTCTTGCTCGACATGATAGTATGCTATCTGGTTGCTCTTTATCTTAACGTGTACACTGATTGTCTTTCTGTTACATGTTGGTAAAGCCCTTAAGATGTGTACTTGACTACCTGGACTATGATGCAGATCATACTAGTGGGGACATGGTAATCCATAAGTACATCCTTCAAGGTCCCTATTTGTGGGTGTATCGAGACGGGGCATCGATATACCAGAGTAGACTAGTGTATACCTTCTCGACCCATACAGATGGGCGATGGATGATCCTATATCCATTAGTGTTTGACATCAGAGATGATATACGGGTGCTCAGTAGAGACTGGGTACACTGGACGGACTCGCCGAGAACTCGCAGATGGTATTATACCTTACGTCAGATGGCAGTTCTCTGGTGACACTGGTACAGGTTAGTCTGTAGACCCGAGATCGTCATAGAGTCTTGTGTGATTCTCACTGTGCTTTGATTTCCACCTTACCACGTCCAAGAGGGCATGCAAAACGGTGGTTTTTGGGTACAGTCCCGAATCACATGGAGGCAATGAGCGATAGGAGAGGATTCGTCTCTCCCGGTATAGGGAGTTGATGTTGCACTGTGTTCGATTGGCTATAACCGGAAATCCCTGGCCAGGGTTGCTGAGATTTACTGGTAAGTGTTACCAGTAGTTTCTCGAACTGTTATAGACCTCATATCGACACGACTTATCGAGCTACTGGGGTCTGACGTTTACCACCCCTAGGCGAGATATGCGACATATCAGACGAACAGACCGGACTGTACGGTAAGTGTTACTGGTTGGATTCACAGGAGTGTGAGCGGGCTTGCTCGTTGATCTTCTAATCGCTCAATACCCGGGTGGCCGTTACGTTTAGCAGACTGCTTGCGGCTTATGGGTGTTTGATATGATCATCACCTGCTGCCGGCGTATTGACGAGTCTTTAGAGTCCTACACAGAGGTTTCCTGGCTCAAGCAAAACGAAATAGGAGCGCATATGAGATATATGCGGGACCGAGAATAATGCGTGTATGTGATACCGTATTCTATTCTCGCGATGAATGTATCGATTGGTTGTATGCGATATAACCTAGTTATCGAATCAAAGATTGATTCGATAAGTCGATGCATTGGATATTAGTCGGTCATATGCGATATGACCGGATCGTTAAATCAAGTGTTGATTTAATGATTTAATGTATAATTATATATTAGATATATTACTTTACATTAACTAGTATTTGTTCACTTAAAGATGGATTTTCTCACTTGATGTGCACATTGTATATGTGATATAGTTTTGTGCACTTGTTTGTATCATGTTTGATGATACATGCAAACTTGGGTGTATGTTTGAATTGAACCATGTTTAGTAAATGGTTAGGGTTTCATATCATTTGCTTTATTTACTTATTCATTTATTTATTTATTCATTTTGGTAAGAAATAAAATTGTGACTTTATTTGGATTTCACTTGAAGCTTCATGAAGCTTTGAAAGTCAAACCATTTTGTTTCTTTCCTAAACCCTAACCCTTTAACTAAACCCTAGTTCATTCTCTACACTTAACCATGGTTGCTAATATGATAAGAATCATTTTATTTTCTATTATCTATTATTCTTATCATATTCTTTCTCTTCTTCTTCTTCTTCTTCAAGAAGAAAGAAGCATGCTAGCTTCAATGGTAACTTGAGAAAAAGAGTAAGAAATCCAATTCTAAAGTGAACCCACTTCCTATTTCTTCATCCTCTACCACTTGCCATGTAGTATAGGGTGTTTTCTTCACAAGTTTCACAACTTGGTGAAGTTGGAGCTTGATCTTGTGCTGCCTCGACGTAGATCATCTTCGGCATCGAAGTCGACGACCCAGCCCGATCTTTTCTCCGATGAAATCACCGCGAGAGTCTAGGATTCCGATGGGTACAGCGGAGGGACGTCATCACGGAGCAAAGGAAGTGGAGGACCGGATCTACAAAGGTTGTAGCCTCTTTCACTTAGCAGTAAAGTTGTTTACTTGCATAGTTTATCGCCTAATCTCTAATTAACGATCTATATTAGGGTTTCTCGGCACCGGAAAATTTTGAAATTGGCATGGTTGATGCCTTGTGAGACCTCCTTAGAGTGCCTAGGAACCCTACAGTGGTATCAGAGCCTAGCTAGAGCTTTAGGCGATGTGTAGACGAAGCTAGAAACCCGATCGAACCCGAAACCCTAACCCGAGACCACTCTCTGTACATTTTCTGAAAATGTGGTTTTTTCCAAATTAAAAATAGCCAAAAAATTCTGCAGGGTTTTATAGGAATTACTGTGAAATTCGTGGACCCAATTCGACTAAACCGCCGCGGAACCGCGGCCGTACCCTAGGTTGGGCGGCGGTTCCGCGGCAATACAGTGAGCTTGTTCACTTTTGTTTGCACAGTAATCTCTATCTTCAGTTGCTGTATTTTATGGGAATTTTTAATTGATACTCAACAGTTGGGTTTTCTGGGGTGTATTGGGGACTCAGTGTTTCGATCGGAAAGTTTAACTCCGTCTATGTGTTTTCCGGATAATTTTTGAATATGTTAAAAAGTTTGACCGGATATAAATACCCACTTTTTCCCTTGCCGGGAAATTTCCAAGTGTTGGATCTTTCTGTAGTTTAATGACGTTCTAAGTAGTGCAAGTAACGCGATGGTCCCTCTAGAAGACAACAAACCTTAACTCGATTATGTGACCGTCTTGAACTGCCCTTTAAACCTTAGGCTTTGGGGCAGTACGGCGTGCCACATGTGAGGCATTGGCTTGACCCTTCTACGGCTGGACCGTTGGTACTGAGGTATGAAGTGAATGTTTTTAAACTTGTTTCATGTGTTGAGCTGTTTCGGGAAAACTTGGGTGTTCGATTGTTCGATCGGAAAGTTTGACATTTTCTATTTATCCGGAATGTGATACAATAATTGGAATTCACAAGTAGTTATGAGATAACTGAATGAATGTTATAAATGCGGTTTAGTCTCACTTGATCGGTTGCCACGGAATTTTGATGTGATCAAAAGCCCGTCGCAATCACGTAGCGTATGCGGATACTCGCCGGGTAAACTTAATATACAGCCTCACTCCATAGCCCCGACCAAGTGACTGTAGGAGAACCCCGTCGCCGAAAGCATCCGTTCGGATGCTCGCAGCAGCGGTGTTCCGCCTTGGTGCACTTCGTCGGCGGCATCGGGGGTGCAGCCGTCTACTGAAGTTTGCAACGAGCATTCGATCAGGATGTCGGGAATCTTGTTGAATTGCCCGACTTGATATTGAAAAGAGTTTTCGATAATGAGACTAAATGCGGGGTTTATAATTGTTAGGCATGTGATGTCTAAGGAATTCATTTAATTAGGCATGTGATGTCTAAAGAGTTTGCGGATTCCAACTGTTGTAGTTTTACACTTTCTTTTCTGCGACCGTAAGTGTAATATGTGATATCGCCGGTTTCGTTGCTATATGTCAACGACAATTGGGATACGCATGTTTACTTACGTTGATGACATGTGATGTTATGTGTTGCTGGATATGTTGTATTGGATCGTCGTGTTTGAATAGCCGGGGGGGTTTTATGTGAGATGAGTGTTTTTCATTTTCATTCATGTAAAAACTTGTATGTAATATTCTTTTATTGGGGCACTTCCAGGTTGCGGAAGATGTCACCTTTTGTATATTATTTACTATTCCGCACTAGGATAGACCCAAGGAGGAGGGCACAAGTAACCGGGTTCTGGAGTCCAGTGGGAGACCAACTCGAGGAGTCGAGTCCGGGTCTCCTAAATCTAGAATTGGTAGGGTCACTTACCGCTCTCGTAGGGTCTTGGGGTGTGGGTTTGGCTATTCATCGTGACCGTGGAATCCGTGTTTTATACTGGCTCGTATTAAAAACACGGACGTCCTAGTATATCCAATATTTCATATGATTCTTCTGCTGCGATATCTGTGATGTGATCATGTGATATGTTCAGATAGATATTATATATAGTATATATGATATATTATATAGACGTTGCTTATGTTTTACACCCGCACTAGCCCTGCCTCGCTCTGGCATTAGTAACCTAACCTAACGGTGCAGACAGGACATCGAGGCGAATGCGGATGGTATAAGCGTACGTTATATTTATCTGTGATGTTTAGGTGGACTTAAATGATGGGACTTCATTAATATGATTAATGAATGAAAAAGAAACCTAAGATGTTGTGGAATCGAATTTCAAAAATAAAACAGGTAGCTACAGTTCTTTCTTTGCACAGTGGTATATATGATATATCCTGCACCTTATTCGATGAGGAAAGGGCCGACGATCCCTTCACCGGGAGTGACCCCTTTAGAAATAACTGGCAGATGCTACAACCCTCGGTTTGTCTTTTGATTGCTTCTATAGTTTCTGCTTTGCACAGTGATATATATGATATATCCCGCACCTCATTCGACGAGGAAAGGGCCGACGATCCCTTCACCGGGAGTGACCCCTTTAGCAAAACTAGAAAAGCCTCGAAAACACTCCATTTCAAAATCATTTGATTCTACAACGATATCAAGTTCATTACGAAATAGGTTTTCAGAAAAACCTGTCGTAGCCCTCCGTCATTTCAGATAAGTACTAGTTAGTATTCGTGCTACGTTAGTTGACCATTTTAAGGCGTAGTGTGCGGTAGTTAATTAGTGCTTATCTGTATAAGCACATGATGCGATTGGATTAGGGTAGTCGTGGGACTTTGTTGCCTATGTTAAGGGTCGTGCGGGTGGGTTTAATTCAATCGGGAAATGACGGGTTGAACTTGACTAGCACTTATGATTTGTTGACTATGTTAAGGTCATATAGCTGCTAGGGGAAAAATATTATCGGGAATTTCAAGTGTTGAAATTTGCAATGAGATTGCATACCTTCTATGAGATAGTTGGATCCCGATACCCACTGCGAGTAAGAGTTACCCCTGGGAGAGTTTTACACATTACAATTAGCCGATCTAGTAGGTGTCTAGAAAGGTGTTAACGGGGTTACGCCTATGGGAAAACGAGGTTTACATTAATTAGGTTCGTGCGAAAGCACGGGGGACCTCCCTCAAAGTACTGACACTGGCCTGGCTGAAAGATTGGCGAACCTGTAGCGTGTAATTAATCCCGGCTAGTCTTTCCTTTTAGGGTTTGAAGGAAGATTTGATAAAAACAGTGGGAGCCATCCTGATTAGATAAAATTATAACCAATCTATTCTTGCAAGAGCGCACGCTGAGTGTTTTCTTCTCTCTCTCCTGGTAGCGACCATATCACGCCTTAATCAAGATAATAATACGGATGTATTGACCGAACCCGCTTGTTATACTGAGCTGGAGAACGTTGGTCCCGCTTCAACTTATAATTGTTATAAGACAGAGCAGGAAATTGGGGATTACCAGAATTCCCGTGCCGCCCAAACGAAGAAAGTGCATACCGATGCATCATCTTCGGGTGTGTTCATTACAAAGAACTGTTTCTCAGTATCCTCTATGTCCTGGGTATTAGATACCGGATCAGGATCCCACAAATGTAATCCGTTACATGGGCTACAGAAAGGTAGAGAACTGAGAACGGGTGATAAGTTTCATGAGACAGAAAACGGGGCAAGTGTTGCAGCCAAGTCTGTTGGTCACTGTCACCCTGTATTACCAATACATTGATTCTAAACGAGTGTTATTAGATACCGAACCTGATATACAAAATCATATCAGTCTCTTTATTAGTAAAGATATGATAAAATTTTGTATTGTTAGATAATGTTTTGAACATTTCCTATATCAAAAGTTGATCGGTTCAGGCATGTTATCTAAAAGCATTGATGTTCTAAATCAAACTACAGTTCTTAGTATACGGAACACACACAAGAGGAAGAGTTCAGAAATGAATGGATCCTTCTTGAGGTATTGTAGACTAAGTCATATCAATGCGACCGGACTAGCTAAGTTACATATAGATGCATATTTAAACTAGTTTGAATTTACATCTTGTGAAACTTGCCAGTCATATCACAGAGATAAGATGACCATAACTCTGTTTATTGGAAACAGAGAAAGTGTTAGTGAACTCTTGGGATAATACATGTTGATGTATGTAGGTCCCCTGTCTACACATACCAAGACCAGTTCTTTGTATTTCATTACATTCTCTGATAATCTCTCAAGATTCAGACATATGTTCCTGTTGAAACACAAGTCCGAACCTTTTGAGATATTCACAGAATATAAGTTAGAAATAGAGAACCAATACGGGTATAAGTATTATGTCCTTTGAGGTGATCAAGGAGGAGAATACTTGAGCACGGAAATCCTGGACTATTCTAAAGGAGAATGAGATTCTCTCTCAGCATTACTCCTCCGTATACACCATAGCATGATGGTATATCGGGGCGAAGCAATTGCACCCTATGTGATATGGTGTGCTCTATGATAAGTATGCTGAGTTTCCTATTTCCTTTTGGGAATAATGCACTTGAGAAGTTGCATACCTATTGAATAGGGTTCCGATCAAATCAGTTGCCTACCACTTCATATGTGATATGGAAAGGGAAGAGCCCATATCTTAAGTTAGTTAAGATTTAGGGTTGTCCGGCCTATGTCTAAAAGCAAAATTCGGACAAGCTCGAGGCAAGGTCTGTTATGCAGAACTGGAAGTGTTCCAGCTATACAAACTGCAGCTGATGATTTGGTAGAACCAAAGGATTCAATAGTTACCAACGAACCTCAGCCTCTCCGCCGATCTAGTAGGGTTCCTTACCCACCTGAGAGTTACTTCGGTTTCTCTATGACAGTGGGAGCAAGGATTGCATCATGAGATGATGACCCAACTAGTTTCGAGCTGGCCATCAGGAGTGAGACTCTGTAAGAATGGCTGGATGTTTATCGATCTGAGATGGAATCCTTAAACACCAACAAAGTATGGACTTTGGTTGCTATATATGAAGGGTTAAATCCCCATCAGGAGCAAGTATATCTTGAGAAGATTACTTGGTGTAGATGGAATGGTTGAGACTTTCAAAGCTAGACTTGTTAAAGGTTTTCGTCATCGACCAGGCGTGGATAATGATGAAACCTTTTTCCAGTGGCTATGCTTAAGTCCATCCAGATCCTACTTGCCACGGCTACATACCATGACTACGATATCTGGCGGTTGGGTGCCATGACTGCTTTTCTAAATGATGTTTTAGAAGAGTGCGTCTATAAGTACACAGCCAGAGGGACTCGTAGACAGTGGGAGCAGCGGAAACGTGTGCAAGATGTTTTATGTGATAAAGCAGGCATCGCGGAGTTGGAACATCTGTTTTGATGAGTTAGTCAAACAGTTTGACATCATCAAAATGGTAGATGAACCTTGTATATACAAAAGGGTAGTAGGGAGTATGGTAGTGATCCTCGTAAAGTACGTGGATAACATACTCTTGATAGGGAAGGAGTTTCCTATGCTACGCTCGGTCAATCTCCGCTTATCACAATGATTCTCCATATAGGATCAAATTGATACCTCCTAAATCCTGGGTTTTGGATCTATGAGATAGATCTATTTGGATGTTAGGATACTCACTAGTTGTAGTGAGAAGGTATCAGTTGATCCTGGGGAGAATGACTGGAAAGGTTCCAGAGTGATAGGGACGACTGAAAGTCAGTCGCAGGCATTGTCTTTACCCTCAGTAAAGTGACGGTATGTTGGAAGAGCTCCAAGCTAGATACCGTGGCATTCTAGACGATAAAGGCTGGATACATCGCTACTTAAGATGCAACCAAAGAGGCTGTCTGGGTGTATATTAGTTCATGAGATGAACTTAGTTCCTCCAATTGTGTGACAATGGAGTTGTGGCTTATGCCAAGGAACGTCCGTCCCATCAGTGATCCAGAAATATTCTAAGGCAGTATCACCTGATCATGGAGATGGCTGATCTCCAAGGTGATCGAGGTTAGGAGAGTAGACTCAGAGGACAACACGGCGGATCCACTCACAAAGGCCTTTTCCCAGAGAGAGACTTTTATGGGATGGTTGAGTATGAGATACTACAACCACTGCTACAGATGGCCCCAGTGCAAGTGGGAGATTGTTAGTTATATGTATGCCCTAGAGGCCATTACTATACATAGGATGTATATTGTAGTGGATGCTTGGACATATATAGGGAGGACTTTCTTGCTCGACATGATAGTATGCTATCTGGTTGCTCTTTATCTTAACGTGTACACTGATTGTCTCTCTGTTACATGTTGGTAAAGCCCTTAGGATGTGTACTTGACTACCTGGACTATGATGCAGATCATACTAGTGAGGACATGGTAGTCCATAAGTACATCCTTCAAGGTCCCTAGTCGTGGGTGTATCGAGACGGGGCATCAATATACCAGAGTAGACTAGTCTATACCTTCTCGACCCATACAGATGGGCGATGGATGATCCCATATCCATTGGTGTTTGACATCAGAGATGATATACGGGTGCTCAGTAGAGACTGGGAACACTGGACGGACTCGCCTAGAACTCCCAGATGGTATTATACCTTACGTCAGATGGCAGTTCTCTGGTGACACTGGTACAGGTTAGTCTGTAGACCCGAGATCGTCATAGAGTCTTGTATGATTCCCACTGTGCTTTGATTTCCACCTTACCACGTCCAAGAGGGCGTGAAAAACGGTGGTTTTTAGGTACAGCCCCGAATCACATAGAGGCAATGAGCGATAGGAGGGGATTCGTCTCTCCCGGTATAGGGAGTTGATGTTGCACTGTGTTCGATTGGCTATAACCGGAAATCCCTGGCCAGGGTTGCTGAGATTTACTGGTAAGTGTTACCAGTAGTTTCTCGAACTGTTATAGACCTCATATCGACACGACTTATCGAGCTACTGGGGTCTGACGTTTACCACCCCTAGGCGAGATATGCGACATATCTGACGAACAGACCGGACTGTACGGTAAGTGTTACTGGTTGGATTCACAGGAGTGTGAGCGGGCTTGCTCGTTGATCTTCTGATCGCTCAATACCCGGGTGGCCGTTACGTTTAGCAGACCGCTTGCTGCTTGTGGGTGTTTGATATGATCATCACCTGCTGCCGGCGTATTGACGAGTCTTTAGAGTCCTACACAGAGGTTTCCTGGCTCAAGCAAAACGAAATAGGAGCGCATATGAGATATGTGTGGGACCGAGAATAATGCGTGTATGTGATACCGTATTCTATTCTCGAGATGAATGTATCGATTGGTTGTATGCGATATAACCTAGTTATCGAATCAAAGATTGATTCGATAAGTCGATGCATTGGATATTAGTCGGTCATATGCGATATGACCGGATCGTTAAATCAAGTGTTGATTTAATGATTTAATGTATAATTATATATTAGATATATTACTTTACATTAACTAGTATTTGTTCACTTAAAGATGGATTTTCTCACTTGATGTGCACATTGTCTATGTGATATAGTTTTGTGCACTTGTTTGTATCATGTTTGATGATACATGCAAACTTGGGTGTATGTTTAAATTGAACCATGTTTAGTAAATGGTTAGGGTTTCATATCATTTGCTTTATTTACTTATTCATTTATTTATTTATTCATTTAGGTAAGAAATAAAATGGTGACTTTATTTGGATTTCACTTAAAGCTTCATGAAGCATTGAAAGTCAAACCATTTTGTTTCTTTCCTAAACCCTAACCCTTTAACTAAACCCTAGTTCATTCTCTACACTTAACCATGGTTGCTAATATGATAAGAATCATTTTATTTTCTATTATCTATTATTCTTATCATATTCTTTCTCTTCTTCTTCTTCTTCAAGAAGAAGAAAGAAGCTTGCTAGCTTCAATGGTAACTTGAGAAAAAGAGTGAGAAATCCAATTCTAAAGTGAACCCACTTCCTATTTCTTCATCCTCTACCACTTGCCATGTAGTATAGGGTGTTTTCTTCATAAGTTTCACAACTTGGTGAAGTTGGAGCTTGATCTTGTGCTGCCTCGACGTAGATCATCTTCGGCATCGAAGTCGACGACCCAGCCCGATCTTTTCTCCGATGAAATCACCGCGAGAATCTAGGATTCCGATGGGTACAGCGGAGGGACGTCATCACGGAGCAAAGGAAGTGGAGGACCGGATCTACAAAGGTTGTAGCCTCTTTCACTTAGCAGTAAAGTTGTTTACTTGCATAGTTTATCGCCTAATCTCTAGTTAACGATCTATATTAGGGTTTCTCGGCACCGGAAAATTTTGAAATTGGCATGGTTGATGCCTTGTGAGACCTCCTTAGAGTGCCTAGGAACCCTACAAGCCCCTAGCTGCTGCTACAAGCTGTAACATCAGCCCCAATTCAATCAACATGAGCAGCTACATCAGCACAAATTCAGCCCCATTTTCTGCCAACATATCAGCCACAACACGCCACAACAATAGCCACAATATCATAAGCCACAGCCCAACACTTCTGCTGCTGCAACACACATAGAAAAACAAGAGAAAAAGGAAATTTCAAGCAGCAGCAGCAGCCCAAAATAAACCAACAGAAGCAGTTTTAGCCCAGGAAACAGCATCAGTATCAGCTACTGCAGCATCACCTGGAACACAAGGAGCAGCTCCACAGCAGCAACAACCCTTCATTCATCTTGATCTCCCCTTCTCCTTCATCCTAGAACTCTTTTGAGGTATAATCTCTCAACTCAATTCCTATCTTGCAAGTTATAGTTGTCTAGCTGAAATTTAGTGTTATTTTGAAGATTAGTGCTAGTTTAGGAGAATTTGAGTAAGACTTGACCAAGTGTTGGTTTTGATTGTTAGTATAGCCTTACTAGGTGTTGTTAAGATCAGTTTAACCAAAATTTGTTCCAGATTTCACCAAAATACCAGATTTGTTATACTTGGCGTAATTTAGCAACTTTGTCGACTTATTGACCTTTCTGGAAACTGCTATAACCCGAGGTACCCTAAAATAATTTTGACTTGGCAGTAGGCTGTGCAGGTAC
The DNA here is from genome assembly GCA_030015575.1 of Agapanthus africanus. Lineage (NCBI taxonomy): Eukaryota > Viridiplantae > Streptophyta > Magnoliopsida > Asparagales > Amaryllidaceae > Agapanthus > Agapanthus africanus. Next base: position 778,133,058 of record CM057338.1, on the reverse strand, counting down.
CCTGGAACAACCACCCAAAGCCCTATCCCCCATCTCAAAACCCCGGCCGCAGATAAATTCCCCCTGGCCGCAATTTGCGGCCAGAGCAGGGGAAAACCCCCTCGTTTTGCATGCACGGCCCTATTTCATGTAAACTTGACCCCTGGTATGTCTAGTTTTGACTGATTCCAGTTAGGATAGAATCTGGGTTGATTTTCATGAGTTGGTGTATGATTTACGAATTGATTTTGTATGGATTTTGGGTATTTGGTGATTCGTTTCTGTCGGGTGGCGTTTGGACGTCAACGGCAGTGGATATTGGCTGTGTTTGCACGCGAGGCCACAGGTTTTTACCTATGGGCGTAGCATGCACCATTTTGGTTTCCGACATGGTTTTCATGTGTTTTAGCGTGTGATATCCTTGTAGGTACCCCACGTGGCGTCGGAGCGTTAGAGATGCAAATGGAGACATCGACACCGGCAGGCTTAAAGAAAGGTGAGTGGATTTATATCTACGGGGAGAAGTCGGGTGGATGGCGTATAGCACCCCCGCAGTCCGTGGTGATGTATACGGATGCGTATACACACCTACAATTATTATTTGTTGTTTAGGAAATTATCGATGTTTAGGATGGATAATTGGTGGACTTGGATGATTTAGTGTCGCGAGAACCCTAGGTAGTGGGTGCACTACACATACATATACACATATACATACATGCATACATCCTTATTTCATATATGGTTATGGGATTCTATATAGATATGTGTTCACATGGGTTTGGGACCACGTGTTCACATACGGATTTGAGGATGATACTTGGGAATTGAGATGAGTCGATGATAGTTGATCCGAGATTAGGATATTAGTGATATGATGAAATTTATATTTGAGAAACGTCTCGATGCTTTAGCGGATTCTGGGATGATGATGCCATATGGATAGTGATTTTTAAATATAAAATGATCGACATGTGATTATGATATGATATGATATGATAAGATAAGATATCCATGATAGGCCACCTTGGGCGTTGTTTACTTCTTGAGATGATATATGCTGATTATATCGTTTTTGCTAGACTGTCGATCAGTAGTCAGATCTTGATTATAGTGATGAGGTTAGCATTGTACTAGACATAGGTCAGTACCCAGATAATGATATTTGATAAAGAGAATACCAGATGAATGATATGACGAATGTGATATTGACCCGTACCCAGATTGGGGATGCCGTACGACGGATTTACGTACGAGCTATACTTTGATGTTTGATCTGCACTCTTGATTTGGGAATAACTAATTATAGAGATATGTTATCGGATGTGATATTATCGAGGTGGGATCACCGACTATATATATATGTATATATATGTATCTACTCAGAGATTAGGCGGTTTCCCTTACCTACTGTTAGCTTTAGCTCAGCCTTATAGTGGTGTAGCTATAGGACTCTTATGTCATTAGATGCAGTTTAGCCATCTTTGTGTTTAGCATTCAGCTCCCGCATATTATCATTGTTGCTCTGCATCGCATACTGTTGTGATTCATATTTTATTACTGATATCATGCTGTTAGGACACCAGCACCATTACCGGTGATGCGTATGTTCCACATACACTTACTTGCCAGCTCACACACATCTTCATCGGTAATTGCCATGTCACTACACAGTAGTATTATTGCATCAGGATATGACCCTTGTAAGTGCATATTATTTTTCCATGTTGCATGATATACTGTTATACTTGCATTTCATTTATATGTCACATACATCATGCTTCCTGATTATACGCATTGAGATATGGTGTTTCTATGATATTTCTGGATTTGGGAACCGTGGATATTTCAAAGAGATTATGTAAATGTTTTAAAAACCCGGTTACCCTTGATATGATATTTCAGTGCGTCCACCATGTGTTTTCTCGGTGCTGAGAGCGATATGTGGAACCCGAATCGAGGAGGCGGATGAGACCGATTGCGGGTGGGCCCGGTGCGGTACCCCGGGGCAAGAAGATCGCAGGAGATGGCGTTGAGCCTGGCAGGGGAGCACTACCGACCGGTGATATTACCCGACACGTCGGATATCCGGAGGATACCGTCGTAGTCATGAGACGGATGGTAGGGGCCGATCTGGACTGACGGCACCCTGGATTTATGATTGAGATATTGAGATTTGAGATATTGAGGTACAGAGATTGTGATTCAGAGATATCGAGATATTGAGATTATGTTTTGTGCCGATGCTAGGCATTGTTTTATACTGATTTCATTATGATATCTCATCTTAAAATTCAGAAATCTCACAAATTTATGAAAGCAGTTTTCTTCAGTACATGCATTCTGTTTCATGCATTCATACATCATTCATATGATATATTGCCACCTGATGCACTGACACAGGCACATGGGTTTACACTTGGGTTAGATATTTACCCTAGTCTTGTTATAGATTGCTGGTTATATATTTGAGGATTATATATTATGATCGTATGACCTAGAATTGCGTCATACATGTGATTTTCTGTTCGTAGATCTTTTTCTACTCACAAGTTGGCAACTCACCCCCGTTGTGCCCCAATTTCTTGCAGGTGTTGCCGTACGGGTTTCATTACAGCTTGCGGGCACTGCTTCTTTCGGGTGACTTGCTAGTAGGTGGGTTATTTGTATCATACCCATCATTATACTTTTTATATTATATTTCTGTTGTATCTAGAAGTTCTATCAACCAAACATGTACTTATTTGAGATAGAGACCAGTGATGTTTATTCTTTCGACCTTAGAGTCGTGCGTTACATTTCTGTGGGTTTCTTGATGATTGGAGTTTCCTTTCTGTTGTGATCCTCGCCTTTAGGCGTTGGATATTATGTTGCTAGCTGGTTGACTCATAATGATTTTCCTACTCTCTACTACTTTTCATGGTTTGGATTTCTGGGTTCGGCTTATTTAGAGTACGTACGCCTCGAGACGTTCGTAGTCTAAGTGCCGGTCATGTTCTGTACTTTCGGGTCGTGACAAACCCAGACAGAAATGCCTAGGCCGCAATTTATGGCCTAAAAGGATAAATTTATGACTTAAAGAGGGAATTGGGGTCCTGGGTTTTGGTGGTACACTCCAGGTTGCCTGCACATCACTCTGTGTTTGCTAAATAATTTTCAGAGGCTCCGGGTGATAGCAGATACCAAAATACATCACAATTTCCATAAAATCTGCCGATGTCAGGGTTTCAAAGTTTGGTTTTGGGGTTCTATTCTCTGGCTTCAGTCCATAATACAATCCCTACAGGGGTTTAAGGTCACTATTAAGTCAATTACACTATCCCAAATCAAAATCCCTTCAAACCCTAACTAGGGATTTTCAAAGTTCACCAAACTGCATCAAAACACCTCTAAACTTGTATGAGTGCTAGGGAAATCTAAATACAATACTAAGAGTGCAGAAGTTACCTCATTTGGCAACTCAAGAACTTTCTTGAGTTGCCCCAAGTTTCCAAAACCCTTCCTTTCTTGGTCCAAAGTGCTTGGTGTGAGCTTGTGCAAGTTTTTTGTGAAATGGAGAAGGATTTTTGAGTTGTCTTGGATGGTGAAGTGAGGTGGTTGAGGAGGTGGGGGATGAGGGCAGCAGCCATGGGGGAAATGGAGAGGATAAAGATGAAGAGAGATGAAGGGGAAAGAGGAGAATAGCCATGGTCAATTGACCCCCTCACCTTTCTCTCTCATGCCCATGCCTAATACTATATTCATTTCCATTTTCCTTTTTCTTTTCTTTTGTTTCCTTCTCTTTGCAATAGTAAACCCAAAACAAATAACCATACACCCAAAAATCATGTAGGAAAAATGTAACAAGTGTTAAAATGACATGTGCATGTCATGTGCACAAAACACGCTTAAAACCAGATTAGCGATTTTTAATCGCGATTAGCACAAAATTAGTGTATAATAAATCGTAAAATTTCATAATTTGCTTAAATCACATAAAGCACCCTATTTTCAGTAATTTTCATAATTTTCCAAATTTTTCTCCCATTTATCGGTATTTAATTATATCTCCTTATTAAAATATTCAATATTTTATTATTTAACTATAAAAATTCCCAAAAATAATATTTTATTTTTTTGAAATGTTACACAAGGTAACTAGGGTAGCTAGTTCGCTAAACTAGATAACCTAGAAGATGTGGAGTCTAATGATGGATTGATTTGTCTCTAAGCACCCTAGGTTTCTCAACACATGAGACTTTTAGGGTGGAGGTAGAAGAAAAAACTTGAGGATGAGAGTGTGAAGAAAACATATCAAGTCAAGAAAATGGCTAAGTGTTGTGATCTATATGAAGCAAGGCAATAAAAATATCTCAAGTCCACACAAATATCTCACAACACGAATAAATATCAATCATATCACAATAGTACCCCATGAGTCACACCATGAGTCACCCCATGAGTCACCAAGTGAGCATGCTTGATATAAAGCCAAATACAACTCATCCTCCACCTCATTAACCATTTAATCCTAAATGGTTTAAAACAAAATGAGGCGTAATCTTCTAGAAGCAATCTTGTAATAAATTACAAGAATACCCATCATCCGTATATACATACCCGTATCCGTATTCTGATAAAATACAAATATAAAAGAGACGAAAATAATTCAACAGTATAATACTAGAATCCGACTTAAACTAAAGACTACTAGTATTACCCGTCTGAATCATGATACATGCATAAATGCATGTATATGATCGAACCCTGCCGTAAAACCATACGTCTTCTACATCATTTCGCCCGAAGCAGGAAAACCCTCTGTGTAGGACTCTAAAGACTCATCAATACGCTGGCAGTAGATTTAACTACAAGCACGTCAGTGGCACTAGCTATATGTAACGGCTACCCAGGTATTGAGTGAAAGGGAAGCCGACGAGCAAACTCATCTGAACCCCTACTAAGTCTATCCGTGACAATATCCGTGCAGTCTGGTCTGTTCGTCTAAGAGTATCGCATATCGGGTCTAGGGGGATGGATAAAGTCAGACCCCTAATAACGCGATATTTTGTGTCGGTGTAAAATCCATCACCAACTGAGAAACTACTGATCCAAATCAGTAATTCTCGTCTACCTTGGCCAAGGATTTCTGGTGATGGCCACCTGTGCACCGCGCGACATCAACCCCCAATACCGAGAGAGATGAATCCCCGACGATTCGCTCACAGCCTCCATGTGGCTCGGGACTGTACGCAACTAAAACCTGTTTGCACGACTCCTTTGAGTCGTGGTAGGGTAGTAATCAAAGCACAGTGGGAATTCACACGAGACAAATGATGATCTCAGGTTGACAGACTAACCTGTACACATGTCACCTAGGAACTGCTATCTGATAATAGGTATATTACCAACTAGCATGTTGTAAGTCTACAGTAGCGGTTCCTAGGTGACATGTGTACAAAGTTGGCAAGCTACGGTTAATGAAGTTGCCATTTTTAGAGTGGAGGTGAAGGAGATGAACTTTGAGATGGAGCTAAGGAATTTTGTGGCAAGCAAAATTAGAATGATCTGTTTTTTTTTTCCCACCCATTCACCCCTCACTAGAAATGGCCGGCCATTCTTCAAAAGGAGAGGAGGGAGAGAATCATGTAAGAAAGAGAATGGGTGATAATCATGAAAATGTGTCACAACAAAGTCTAATCAAAAACCCATCACCAATCCCATCTCAAAAAGCAAGCAATGATGAACAAAACAAATCATAACATGCTAGAACCATCATGAACCCTCCACCACAAAAAACACCCTCCATTTTGCCAATTTGCACATTTGCAAATAAGCCCCTCCCATCAATTTTCAGCCAAAGAAAGAAAGAAAGGAAGGAAGGAAGGAAAATGGCCGAAACGGAATGCAAACTGGCAACTTCAAAAAAGCGATCCCGTAATAAATTACAGGAAAACCCCGCGACTGTATATACATACCCGCATTTGTATTCCAACCGAATACAAATGCAATGAGACAAAATCTACACTGTAAAATACTAGGATCCGGCTTAAACCAAAGCCCGCTAGTATTATCCGTCCGATCATGATCCGTGCAATACCGCACGTATATGATCGAACCCTGCCATATATCCATACGGCCTCTACAGCCTTTCGCCCGAAACTTGAGAAACTGTCTGTGGGGGACTCTAAAGACTCGTCAATACTTTGGCTGTGGATTTAACCACTAACACGTCAGAGGTATTAGCCGTACGTAACGAGCTACCAGGTATTGACCAAAAGGGAGGTCGATGAGCGAACTCATCCTGACACCCTACTGAGCCTGTCAGTGACAATATCCGTACAGTCCGGTCCGTTCGTCTATGAGCATCGCATGTCGGGCCTAGGGGGTTGGTAAAAGTCAGACCCCCAAAAGCGGTACAAGTCGTGTCGGAGTGTAGCCCAGAACACCCTGAGATACTACTGGAATACCTACCAGTAAATCTCCTGCCTTGGCCAAGGACTTCGTGTAATGGCTCTCCTAGACACAGCACGATCTCACCACCAATACCGGGAGAGACGAAACCCCTGCCGATCCACTCACTGCCTCCATGTGGCTCGGGACTGTACCCAACTAAAACCTGTTTGTACGACTCCTTTGAGTCGTGGTAGGGTAGTAATCAAAGCACGGTGGGAACTCACACGAGACAAATGACGATCTCAGGTCGATGAACTAACCTGTACACATGTCACCAGGGAACTGCTATCTGACGTCAGGTATAATACCAACTAGCATGTTCCCGGCGAGTCCTGTCCGGTGTACTCATAACCCAATGAGCACCTGTATACATCTTAGATGATCCAACTGACACTAATGGCTTGTGAGACCGGCCACCGCCCCTCGTCGGGGTCTCGACTGTATACACTAGTCTACTAATGGAGTATCGATGCCCAGTCTTGAAACTCCCAAAACTAGGGACCACTTTAAGGATGTGCTTATAGACTACCCAACTCTCACGTATATGATCGCCATCATACTGCTGGTAGTCAAGCAAGAATCCTAAGGGCTCTATCAACGTGTAATAGCGACCTGTAAGGTCACCTAAAGCAGTACATGATGATAAAGATAAACCATGGTAGCATACTATTCTCCATCAACGTGTAATAGTGAACCACAATGTCACCTAAAACATGTACACGATGATAAAGACAAACCAGATAGTATACAATCATTCTGAGTAAGATTGTCCTACCGGCATAGGTCCTCCCTCAATCATTGCAATCACGTGCCTGCGATCCAATAAATGACTCTGAGGGCACTATATCCAACACATGTTCCCAGCGAGTCCGTCCAGTATACTCATAACCCAATGAGCACTTGTATACTATCTTAGGTGACCAAACTGACACCAATGGCTTGGAAGATCTGGTCACCGCTCTTCGTCGGAGTCTCGATAAGTATACACTAGTCTACTCTGGAGTATCGATACCTACTCTCTCGACTAGAGATATTTAAAGATATGCTTATAGACCACCCAGCTCTTACGTATATGATCGCCATCATAATGCTGGTAGTCAAGCAGGAATACTATGGGCTCTATCAACATGTAATAGTGATCTGTAATACCACATAAAGCATGTATATGATGATAGAGACAAATCAGATAGCATACTATCATCTCGAATAAGACTGTTCTATCCGTATAAGTCATCCCTCAATTATCATAATCACCTGCCTGCAATTACGATAATTGTCTTGAGGGCACTATAGCCAACATGAAGAGGTGATGGAGGATGGAGGAGGAGAAGAAGAAATGAAGAAGAGAATGGGGAGGTGAAGAAAATAATAAGATGGTGGCTCAAGGCGCTAGAACCTTCTCACTCACTCACTCTCTCCCTCCCTCTCTCACCCATGCTCCCATGTCCCCACCATTTAATCTATTCTCTTCTTTTCTTTTTTCCAAATTAAAAATAAAAACCATTTAAAATCAAATGAAGCCATGGTTCAAAAGATATAGACAAAATTCATAACATAATGTCACGACCCATCCCCAAACACAGACGGTATTGTCCGCGCTGGCCGAAACCGCATGGTTTTATCCCTTTGAATGAACCGGACTCAAGAAGGGGCCTACTTCCCAATAGATCACCCCTCCCAGAATTTCTCTGGCTCAAGCACGCTTAACTTCGAAGTTCTTCAAACTTCGGAATTCCGATTCATCCAAAAGGCGCCTCTGTGTTATAGGATTGGTATCATTTCATTTATAGTTCAGATAGTGCCCTCTTTCAGAATGGAATTCGATACTCCCCATTGTTCTACAGTGGGTCCCCGTGTGTATATGTATCAGTTACATCCCCACCTCGATACCGGATAACATCTCACTTCTTACGGGGTAGGTGGCATTCATCCCCAACTCCGTCTGGGGTATTACATTCCCCCCCCCCAACTTAGAATAATGGTTCATAATCGAACCACAGACCTACTTTTAAGGGATCGTCTTTGATACCATATTAGTCATGACCCACCCCCAAACACAGATAGTATTGTCCACTCTGGCCGAAACCGCACAGTTTTGTCCCTTTGAATGAACCGGACTCAAGAATGCTTAACTACGGAGTTCTTTACACTCCGGAGTTCCGATTCATCCAAAAGGCGCATCTGTGTTATAGGAGTGGTATCATTTCATTTATTGTTCAGATCGTGCCCTCTTTCGGAATGGAATTCGATACTCCCCGTTGTTCTACAGTAGGTCCCCGTGTGTATCCATATCGGTTACATCCCTACCGCGATACCGGATAACATCTCACTTCTCACGGGGTAGGTGGTATTCATCCCCAACTCCACCCTGGGTATTACATTCCCACCCACTTAGAACAATGGTTCGTCCTCGAACCAATACCTACTTTTGAGGGACCGGCTCTGATACAATATTTTTCACGACCCACCCCCAAACACAGATGGTATTGTCCGCTCTTGCCGAAACCGCACGGTTTTGTCCCTTTGAATGAACCGGACTCAAGAAAGGGCATACTTCCCAGTAGGTCACCCATCCCAGAATTTCTCTGGCTCAAGCACGCTTAACTACGGAGTTCTTCAAACTCTGGAGTTCCGATACATCCCTACCGCGATACCGGATAACATCTCACTTCTCACGAAGTAGGTGGCATTCATCCCCAACTCCACCCGGGGTATTACATCCCTCCCCACTTAGAACAATAGTTCGTCCTCGAACCACAGACCTACTTTTGAGGGACCGGATCTGATACCATATATTTGTCACGACCCACCCCCAAACACAGATGGTATTGTCCGCTCTGGCCGAAACCGCACGGTTTTGTCCTTTTGAATGAACCGGACTCAAGAAGGGGCCTACTTCCCAGTAGGTCGCCCATCCCAGAATTTCTCTGGCTCAAGCACGGTTAACTACGGAGTTCTTCAAACTCCGGAGTTCCGATTTATCCAAAAGGCATCTCTGTGTTATAGGAGTGGTATCATTTCATTTATAGTTCAGATTGTGCCCTCTTTCGGAATGAAATTCGATACTCCCAATTGTTCTACAGTGGGTCCCCGTGTGTATCTGTATCGGTTACATCCCCACCTTGATACCGGATAATATCTCACTTCTCACGGGGTAGGTGGTATTCATCCCCAACTCCACCTGGGGTATTACATTCCCCCCACTTAGAACAATGGTTCGTCCTCGAACCACAGACCTACTTTTGAGGGACCGGCTCTGATACCATATTTGTCACGACCCATCCCCAAACACAGATGGTATTATCCGCTCTGACCGAAACCGTACGGTTTTGTCCTTTTGAATGAACCGGACTCAAGAAGGGCTTACTTCCCAGTAGGTCACCCATCCCAGAATTTCTCTGGCTTAAGTACGCTTAACAACAGAGTTCTTCAAACTCCGGAGTTCCGATTCATCTAAAAGGCGTCTCTATGTTATAGAAGTGGTATCATTTCATTTATAGTTCAGATCGTGCTCTCTTTCGGAATGGAATTCGATACTCCCCATTATTCTACAGTGGGTCCCCGTGTGTATCCGTATCGGTTACATCCCCACCTCGATATCGGATAATATCTCACTTCTTACGGGATAGGTGGTATTCATCCCCAACTCCACCTGGGGTATTACACATAATATGTTGCATGTCATGATACATAAACATGGTTAATACATAATTAGTAAAATATTAATCAAATTTAGCATTAAACTTGTATACAAATAATTGTATAATAACTTATAAATGTACAAATTAAATAAATACTTCCATAATCAACAATTCATATAAATTTCCAAATATTTTCCAAACTATATGTATATAATCATACTATTCCATTTAAAACTAATTTCCATACTTTTATAATATTAATAAAATTTATTATTTTATTATTTAAATTACAAAAATAATATTTTATATTTTTGAAATGTTACAATCTTCCCTCTTAAATAAATTCGATTCCCGAATTTAAATTTAAACCCCCCTCTCAAATATTAAAACATCTCAGTAAAACAATCAAGTCGTCGGGGCTCCGAAATCATGAATACAGAAGATATATCATAGCGCAACGCATGCGCATGAAAACGAGTGCAAAACTCAATATCAAAACTCCGTGAAGTATCACGCAATCATGGGAGTTATGACGAAAATACAGGTTCAAAATCCATTACGAAAATCAAATATAATATAATTAGGACTATACCATATATATAGTACGCATTGTTGTGAAATCATCAAAACAACCGAATAAAAGTGTATGCAAAATCCTTTCCAATTCGCCGTGCGATACGCATATCACGGCACAAGTAGCGGACGTTCATTTATAAAGAAAATAGCTATATATATCTAGATATCTTTTGTTTAACATATACGTCCCGCATTTTAAAAATGATTTGGAAGGGTTTTCTTTGTAAAATTTCAAGTTATCGTGGACACGTAGGAAAATATTGAGGCTATAGCTCGTTTTGAAAATCCTCTTGGTAATTATCGATACATGCAAAAATACTCAGGTACTGTTCTCAGACCAGTCCTGTCCGGTTACTAAACCATATAGTATATATAGTAAAAATATGATGCTCGAAGAAAATCAATCTCAAATAATGTATAAAAAAATGCCACGTGCGTCGGGTGCGTACGAAAATCGAAATTAAATACAAATATCATGAATGTGCACAGAAGCAAAACCAAGTGCAACGGGCGTGCACGAAAACATCTGTCAAGTGCAACGAGTGTGCATGACAACAATATCAGGTGCATCTAATATGCATGAAGAATCTCGGTTAAGTGTATCTGGTATGCACAAAATCATATCAAGTGCGCCAAGTGTACGTAGGAATCTAAATCAAGTGCACATGATGCACGAAAATGAACATCGAGTATAAAAATCAAAATTAACAGTATACGACATACACCAAATCAAATCAAGTATACCGTGGTATATGAACTCGTAAACGTGTGCAACTACATGTACAAAAACCCATATCAAGTACTGAAAGCGCATGTAAAGTACACCAGATGCATAAGTCAAAATCATATGCATAATATATGCACGAAATCAAAATCAAGTATCTCGAAGTGTATAAAATCAAAATCGAGTGCAAATGGGTATGCACAAAAACGAAATCAATACAACTGATACATAAAATACAAATCAAGTGCAACTGTGGTGCACATAGGAAATATCAATCATGAAACACATCGTCAAATTAGAGAAAGCTAGAAAGGAGTTCGATGTTAATGAGGAAGGCGGCGATCGACGTTGATGAGGAAGACACGGGGTGACGATCGATTGAGCTCGAACGACTGCCGGGAAGGATCTCGACGGAGGAAACGAGGACCTTGATGTTGACGAGGAGGAGCTTGAGCGGCAGTTGGGGAGGATCTCGATGGCGGCGACAAATCAAGGATCGACGAGGAGCTCGAGGAGGCCGGGATGAAGGCTAGGATCTCGATGAGGCGGAAGCTGGGACGAGGACCTTGATGTCGATCGGCGGAGATGGAGGAGGAAATTTTTTGGGGGGTGACGAGAGAGGAGATGAAAATTATTAGGGGGAATGAATAGTGGGCGTGGGAAAAACATTATTTTGTTCTTCTATTTTTTTTTATTACAGCAGTTTTGCCTTTACGGTGCAAACCGCAGAGAATTCTCTTTCGTCATCGTAGAGGCATCTATGAAGGTTATTTTTTAAAATCTTTTTATATATCACCGTCCCAACGGTTGTAACCGTAGGGACAATTATTGATCCTACAGTGTTAACCGTAGAGGCAAAATATAATTTCCCCTGCGGATTTTCCCTTCCGCGGCCATCCCATCTTTGCTGCCAGTAGGGAGAGAATAAGTCGGTAGAGAGAATAAGTTCTTAAATAAATAAATAAAGGGATAGGAACAGCTGGAGCTTTGAGTGACCATATAAAGATGTTAATGCTAATCTTAGAATTTAGAATCAGATCCCACCACTAGCATCCCCGTTTCAAATTCATTTTTTCTTGCTGTCTCCCTCTGTCTCTCTAAAAACGTGAGGGAAAAAGCCATATCTTTTCACTTTCCACCCTTAAATTTCTACTTTTGCAAGATTCCTTTATTCACTTGATAGATATAAATCGAGCTTTCTCATACTTGATCAAATTGAGCTTGAATTAATAAAACAGAGTGTTCTAATTTTCTTGAGTAGAGAGAGAGAGAGAGAGAGAGAGAGAGGGAGGGAGGGATGGCTCTTGTGATAGTTGTCTCCATTCCTCTAATTGCCTTTGCTATTTTGATGGGTTGCTGCTGCTATTTGTTCGGGAGATCAAGGGGAATGTGACATTTTTTAAAGATGATATTGTTATAGCCACTTATTGATTGATGCAAGAGAGGGGATAATTTGAAACTAAGTTTGTGTGGTTTTTTTTTTAATATTTTTTTTTATGTTTGTATGAATTTTTCTTCATGTTTGTTCAACTCTGTGGGTTGTATGATACTCTCTGTGGAGGAAACTGGACTTAATTTGTTACCGCAGTAAGTTATATATGAGATGATTTCATAGTTATAATATCTCATTTGATTTATTCATAGTTTTGATCATGTAAAAATTCACAGTTTAATCATTTTTTAAAAATAAAATCAAGCTGTCCACCGTGTTTAACGCGATACACGACGCTTAAGATTTGATAAGAAAAAAGGAACATGCTAAGTATAGAATGAGATTTCTCTTTCAATATCAACCATTCAATTTTTTACACAATGGAGATGGATAAATACTCGCTTCTACATAAAAGTTCAAAAATGAATCCTACAATATTCTTGCACCATAAATTTTGTACAGATTGGTCTTCCTCTTTTCTGTGGTTGGATTTCTGAGTTCATGAAATTAATTTGGATGCACTTATTAATACACCTGATCAAGACTCGATCAAAGAAAAAAACGAGTCTGATCGTTGGAAAGTACGAAGAGGAGGAGGCAGGAGTCCTCTTAACTTTACATCTACTTGTACAATCCATCGATGCATTTCCATGAGCTGACCGGTGGGAGCGAGGTTTCACCGAGCGTGGCAGGCCGGATCGAAAAACACACTTTATTTTTGGAAGTAAACCGTCAAATTGAGACTGAACGACCTAGGATAGAATTTCATTAAGCAGACGGGTAGAATCCGAAGCTCAATTTGGGAACCCTCCCCTTTAAAGGCTACGTGTCTGCACCCAATGACAGTGGATTTCCTACTCTATCTGCACCCAATGACAGTGGATTTCCTTTGTTCATTTGGTGGGTGTACATATCAATTCCATCGACAACATTTTTAAAAAAGGTGTAACATGGGGTTTGAATGTTTCATTTTACTCTCACTACTAACCTGTTAATCCGAGGATGAAAAAAACACGAACAAACTAGTAGTTAAGAAAATCAAATTCATGTGAAAAAAGACTAGTTTATATTGACATGAAGCCAAAGAAAAACAATGTGAGGTAACAGTAAGTTTGGAATTTATATATCCCCCCAGATATAAAAATTGAATTTGGTTCATTTGAGCAATTTGAGAAACTTTCTGTTTGCAAAACGGCCCCTCAAATTGAATTGTCAAAAAGCGCCGAGGGCCCGTTTGGTTGCAAGATTATGAAATTTGGATTCCAAAATAGTACGGTTGAAATTTCTGGATTTGGTTATTTATTGTTTGGTGGGTTTTGAATTCCTAATATTGGATTTATGGATCCTTGTAATCTTTGTTTGGTTGGTGAAAATAAAGTGGGATTTGGATTTGAGAATTTTAGAGAGAGAGAGATGGAGAGGATTATTAAATAAATAAAGTATACGGGACCCATCTAAAAGTATAATGGATGGTGCCAAATCCTTGGAAATCCTTAAAAAAATTTAGGATTCAAGAATCCTTATTTTGTGGTGGGCACCCCATAAAAAACAAAGAAATTCAAATATAACAACAACAACAATACTAACAATAACAGCAATATTAGGAACACCAACAACACTACCACCATAATATAACAAGTACCAACTAGAGAATAAAAATATTAGAAAATACGTCCTCAATAATATTATAACATTCAAAAGATCTCAATCCTAAAGAGAAGTAACTTCATCATCATCGTTTCCATCATCACGGTCCCTCCCACCATCTTGAACGTCTACACCTTCATTTAATGCAAATTTCTCTATCCAATCCCTTCTCGATTCTTCCGACATCACCGTAAACATCCGTGCATGTTCATATCAGAATATTGCATTATTATATCGCTCATTCTTAATCATATTACAAATAAATAGGTGTTTTTGATCCATGTCTGCTAAATAGTTGCAGCTTACAGGTTCTCAGGTCATTACAGTGAAATTCATGAAAAAGACACTACAAATGTGAGACTGCGACCAACAATAGATGAATCTGTATGATATCGCCTACAAGTTTAAGAAACAAACAAAGATCAGTAGACAGTTCAATGCACAAAGTACAAGGGCAACACAGGATTAAAGACTTCAACGCGAAGCTCACGGTAAAAGTCCACATCATCTGCACTGTTGGAAATCTGGAAGAAAGTAGAAAAAATTCTGAGGAACCAAGTGAAAAAAACAGAAGGAAAAAGCAACATGAAGCAGCCCTGAGAAGTTGAACTCAAGACCCCACTATATGGCCGCAGAACTGCGGCCAAACATGGCATTCTGCCGCGGTTCCGTGGCCGTGTAGTGTACGTGTCGGTGGGTGTCGGAGGTTTGATCCGGCTTTCTTAGGGTAGTCTTGTAATTTCATGTATGGATCAGATATAAAATCTAGGGTTTCTCCTATCTATAAATAGGAAAGCCGAAAGCCTAATTAGGTATGCCTCTTTCACGGTGCCTCTTTTTAATTTTCCTAGATTAAATTTTATTCCGTTGTAATCGTTGAAGAGGTGTCAATAAAAGTAAGGTTTTTTTATCTTGCAATTTTCCATTTGAATTTAATTTCTGCAATTTTATTATCTGTCTTTTATTATCAGCAAATTAGGTCATTAAAATAAAATTATAAAAATGAATTTTGTCGCAACTTCCCTAATGAGTGAGTAGTTCTTCACTTGTTAGGATTAGGATTGGGTAGTTTGAGAGATGGAAATCTCTCACTCCTTTCTTGCCCATATAATATTTTAATTAGGACTCTACTTGAATCAAACACACGCCGCTCACTACGGCACCATATCCTACGAGATAGCGGTGATTCCCTAATTAGACCGGTTGTGGTTGATTTACATAGAGGTTAGGGCTAAGAGTTAAGAAAGGATGGACAAGGACCAAAAGGAAGAAACGAAGTTTCTTCCTAGTCGTGCTAATCCCCTTTGTTGACTATTACCCTGACACCTATGTTCTTAATTAAGGCAAAGGAAGCAGTAAGTAGAGTTATTTTTCCAAACTAATCTAATCCTAATCCTACCAAGGTTTTAAATCAAATTAATTTTAATCTTAGATTTTTAAATCAAAACCTACAAAAAATAGGACTTAACTCGTAAGAACTTAAAGAAAGAACACGTTTTCCCTGTGGACCGACCCGTACTCAACTGGCTAGCTACTAAGCGACACCGTTATTGATTGCGGTATATTCTTAATTTTGATTTTAAAACACACGTACGCAAAAGATAAACCAATCAAATGGCGTCGTTGCCAGGGAGGCGGTAGTCTCTTTCTTTGTGTAATTTCGGGTTAAAAAAAATTAAAAATTATAAAAATTGAAAATTTTAAAACAAAAATAAAAAAATAAAAAAAATAAAAATCATCCTGTTATTTTTGAAAGGTTTTTGTGCAAGTGTGTAGGCTTGGAGCAAACTCTGTTTCAGATCTGAAGCAAATTCGGTGAACAAATAAATATTCAGGAGATCTAAACAGAAAGAGAAGAACCACAACAGAACAGAGAAAAATTTCAGAGATCTAAACCAATTAAACCGCCGCGGAAACGCGGCATAAGTAGGCATTTAACCGCGGTTCCGCAGTCAACTGCTGACGTCGGTATACCATTTTTTCTCTGTAAGTATTTTTTGTCTTCTCCTCCTACCCCCAGAACTCCACTGAAAAAAATTTCCTGCAGGTATTCTTTGTGTAGGATTCTTTACGCTGCCAGATAAAAAAAATATTTTGCAAGTGTTTTAGATTTTTTTTTTGTTAACTGCTTTGCATAATTAATACGGATTTTTAAGGGGCTATAACACCAATTCAGATTGGGTGGGGATTTCATTACCCTTCCTAAAACCCCAAGAATCACTAAAAGTATATGCATCACTCTTGAGCTAATTAAAAAATATCTAGACTCAGCCAATTAAGGACTGTTGCGCTCATTAGGACAAAAGAAGGTTGTGAGCATTCAGTCGTTTATCTAAACCTGACTTTGTGGTGCTTAGGCTAGACAAGTGAGAAAGGTAACTTTAAAAAGCTCGTCTCACGGTGATTCGTGAGCGGATCCCTCCTTTCTTTATTTGTGCTTACCTGGTCACAATTGGCGGTGAAGAGGCGATTTGAGGGATTTCTCACAACTTGTCGCTTTGGAACAGTTAGGAGCAGTCTAGTTGACTTAGGAAACCCTAACTCTAGGTTTGATTGTGCATGTTTAAACTGTAGTTGTTTGAAATTGTGCCGTAGTTCCGTACAAATTTTGCAAAAACTCTTTCTAAAAAAACACATTCAAAAATTTCAAAACTCCAAAAACAAACAATTTTTTTTAAAAACAAAAAATATAAAATAAAATAAAATAAAATCACATTCTTTTTCTTCTCCTTTCTCTCATCACATCATGGGTACCCCACCTCGCAAAACTCTTGCCGAACTTTGGTACCCTCAACCAGACATTACTTCCTACGCTTCTTGTTTTGGTCGAATTTCGAACGGCCCCTTCATGCCCAAAATTTCTTTGAAAGATCGAATAGACGCGTCTAGAACAACCAGTTGGACTCCGCAATCCACCTTATATCAACCATTTCAAGCTTCACCACCTTCTTACGTTGATACCCCTTTTTTGAGTCCTGTTGTAACTCCGAAACCCATGTCTATTGCTGCACATATTGAACAATCTCGTAACCGATCTTTCACTCCTTTCACCGCTGCAAATTCTTTGGATCAACAATTCCATTCACCTTCTTATCCAAATATTGATCCTACTCATGTCCAACCATTCAATTCCTATCAGTCCTACCCGACTTTTGCACCTTCCCTAGATATTGCTTCCACACAGCCATTTGGGAGTTTCACGTATCCAAACAATTTTGAATGTTTTACTGAAACCCGTCATAACCCATGTTGTAAGTCTATGTTACCCACCCCGGTGCTTAACGGGGAGGCGGAATAGGTAAAAATCAAATTTTTCTTAAAGGAAACATAGACTAACCATGAAAGATCTTTGCTAAACAAAAGCTAACAAACTAATGTGGAGTTTTAACTACTAGGTTAAGAAATTATACCTAAACCTTGAACTCCTTCTCTTCTTGTTGTGGTGCTCTTTGTTGCGAGCTCCTTGGAGTGGTGTAGATGGCTCCTCCTCACCGTCTTCTCTAGGTCAAAGAATGATCCACCCGAAAGCCTCTACCTTGAGCTCCTACCTCAACAATGAAGTAACTAAAGTGCTTGGCTTGATAGACTAAGAACCCTAGAGTGAGTAGAGAAGTATTTTGGTGGTTTGGTCTCAAAAGCTTTTGATTTTCAACACATGAAAGATTAAAGCTTTGAGAGAGGAAGAGGGAGAACAAACCATGAGAGAGAAAGATAATAAGAGAATGAGAGAACAAAGCTCTCATATGAGAAATATATGATGATGATAATAATAATTAAGAAAATTGTGACGGTGAGTTGATTTGACCATTATCATTTCATAATTAATGCTAAGCATGCTTCAAAAAATATCTCATGCTCAACAAAAGAAAATATCTAAGTCAATGTGAGTCAACAAGTCAAATGGTCAGTCCAACTCTAACCATGATACAGTTATCCTTAATTAAAACTATTAATCATATTCCTTCTTCTCATTATGGTTTTGATCAAGTCAATGGTCAAAACCCTAATGAGGTGTCTCCCTCTTCTCCTATGTCAACTGTACATACATACCCGCATCCGTGTTCCATAGAAACAAGAATACAATGAGACTAGACCAATCCCAAAACAAATACTAGGATCTGGCTTAAACCAAAGCCCACTAGTATCAACTGCCCGAATACCAAACGTGCACAAGTGCGCGTATGTGAACGAACCCCCGTCGTAAAACCATACGACCTCTACCATGTTTCGCCCAAAGGTGAACAACCCTCTGCGTGGGACTCTAAAGACTCGACACTACGCTGGCAGTGGGTTTAACCATAGTCCGCAAGCGGTACTAGCTGTACGTAACGGTCCCCAGGTAGATGTCGATAAGAAGACCGATGAGGTGAACCCATCCGAACTCCTACTGAGCCTGAATGTGACAATCTCCGTACAGTCTGGTCTGTTCGTCTAAGAGTATCGCATGTCGGGCCTAGGGGGCGGTAAACGTCAGACCCCTAATAGCGGTACAAGTCGTGTCGGAGTGTAGCCCAGAACACCCTGAGAAACTACTGGAAACACTGCCAGTAAATCTCACTTGCCCTGACCAGGGACTTTTTGTAATGGCTCTCCTAGACACAGCGTGATATCAACCCCCAATACCGGGAGAGACGAATCCTGTCTAACCGTCACTGCCTCCAAGTGCTTCGGGACTGCACCCAACTACTACCTATTTGCACGACTCAATAGAGCCATGGTAGGGTAGTAATCTAAGAGCAGTGGGAATACACTTGAGGCGAAGTGGCAGTGTCAAGTCAACGGACTAAGCTGTACTCATGTCACCTGGGAACTGTTATCTGACGATAGGTATAGTACCAACCAACAGTTCCCGACAAGTCCTGTCCAGTGTACTCATAACCTAATGAGCACCCGCATACTATCTCCAGTACGACGTACTGATGGCTGTGGGACAGACCATCTCCCAAGCTGGGACGAGAAGCGTACACACCAGTCTACTCCGGAGTATCGATGCCCTGTCTCGATAATCCTACGACTGGGGACCTGTATAAGGATGTGCTTGTAGACTACCCAACCCCCACAAGTGTGTCTGCCATCACAACGCTGGTAGTCAAGCAAAGATCCTAAGGGCTCTATCAATATGTATTAGCGATATATCAAAAGAAATATATACACATATTAAGATAGATACAAACCAAGTAGCATACTACCATATTGAGTAAGACTGTTATAAATCTGTGTATATATCCCAAGCTTCCAAAATGTAATATACAAACTAGTACTATACAATAATGGCCTCTAGGGCATATCACACTAACACATGTCTAGTTTGGAACAGTTGTTGGAAGACTTTATGTAGCGTCATGCCAACGGATGAGGGATTTGAATACGTTCATGGCCGCCCTTATACAACCTAGTGACCCGGTAGCTAGTTTCCAACTAGCTCCAAATTTTCCAATGTATGATGAGACGGTTGGAAAGATTGATAATTTGAGTGGAGAGAGTGAGCTGCGCACCCTTCCAAATCAAACCTACCCATCCCTAATTGAATCCCACAATTCCGGTTTTGAATGTCTATCAAGTGTTCCAAATGATTCACCAGTTGAAAATAAAACGTTTAATGAGTTGTGCGACTTTGTAGTGTTTAATTTACCTGATTTTGAAGGGTCCCTTTCGAGTGAAACCATCGCCAATCCTTTTGACCTCTACACCTCCACTCTAGAACATAAATTGATTAATATCCATGCTTTTGATGAGGTGTCTGAAAAAATTGAATTTCACTTGATTGGGGATATAGACGCTGGGAATATTTTGGATGATGAACCCACAGATTTGGATGAGTTTCTCTCTCCAATTCATCATCCCGAGTCATTAACAGTTTTTCCCGAATTTCATATGCGTCTTGATTTTGATGAGAATTGCATGGATAAGTTAAATTTTGAGGAGAGTATTGAGCAAATTATTGAGGATGAAGCAGTTTTACTTGAGGAGTCGGATTTTCCAATTCATTCTATCCCTTTCATTGACTGCGCACACCCTCCTGAATCTTTAACCGACACCCTTCCTCAATCACTTCCCTCCATCCTCGTTCCGACCTTGCAAGAAACCGTTACACTTTCATTTTTTATGTCTGGTTTACCAAGTTCGACGTACCCATGTTTTCTCACGAATCTTGAGGGATTTGACCTCATTTCTCAGTGGGTTGATAGATTAGCACAATCGCTTTTTACACATCGATCATTACAAATTGTGCTAATTTATACACTCAATCTCCACCCTCAAGTTCGTATTCAACTTCTTTCTCCCACTTTCTCAGGTTCTTCTTCTATTCTTCCTATAATTTCAGTGAGTGTTGATGAATCACAATCCGATAATTCAAGTTTGATCATTCCAGAAAGCCAACTTGATTTGGATACTTTTGAAAATGAGGTAGATGAGTTTTTCGAGTCTCCTACCTCCATAATTTTTGACAAATCAAGTATGATAAATTCTGACACAAAACTTACTGACAGTAAAATGTTCAATTACATCGATGAGAGTTTTGAAGAACTTTTCGCTGACGAACTTGCATTCCTAAACAACAAGGATTTTGTGATTAATCAACCTCCACCTATAGAAGTTGAACCACCACCCTTTCTTCTTATAAAATACGAGAATGCCAATATTCCACTCATTTCTGATCATTCACATTCTTGTTTTTATTTATCATCACCTCTTATCTCCTCACATTCACGTTCACGCAAACCCTTTCCATACCACCACTTATCTCTTCCCCATTTCTTCTTAGCTCTATATAATATGTTCTTCCACCGACCTATACGTTACATTGATAAATTCTTCAAATGGTTGGTGTTGACTTTTGGTCTATGCAAAACTTGGTATTGACCAATAACATTGAACCCCCTCTTTAAAAGCTTAACATTGTTTAACTCAAGTTTTTTTTGGGGGGGGTATAATTTGGCTCTCAAAAATAATTTTTTCTAACTCAAAGTGGTGAGCCAAAAATAAGTTTGGGGGAGATTTTCACAATCATATTTCATGTCCCCATTAATAAATTTTTCCTCCCAAGTTTATGAGTTTATGAGATTTAAAAAATGGCAACAGTAGAAACAATGTTTCACTTAAGTTTGGGGGGGGGGGGGCCTTTTTGTGTATATATATTTTGTTTTCTTTTTCTGTTAATAATAAAAATTAAAAAAAAATTAAAAAAAAAGAGGAGTGCCGACAATTTTGACCCTCTTAGAGTAGCCTGACAGTGAGGGCACTGTCAAGTTTAAGTTTGGGGGTGTGCTCGGTAAGCTTTCTTCCTTCGCATTCATATGTATATTTTTGCATTTGCATACTTATTTTAAAACCCATAAAAATTAAAAGGTTTTTAAAAAATTATAAAAATTGAAAAGTTCAATTTTGACCATATTTGACTTAAGTTTAACATGACGGTTGACTAGTTAGGAAAAACTAGATCCTAAACTTAGTAAAAATAACCTTTCTTAAAGTTTAACTGTAGAAAATATATGTCCTGGTAGTTTATTTTGAAATAGGCAAATTTTGAGTTCAGTTCTTGGGCTAAGTCAAAATAAGGGAAAAGTATTGAAATTTTTATGTGAAGTGTAAGTCTGAAAAATAATTCCAAAGCTTAAATCTAAATTCTGAAAATATATACCCTACAACTCGCACAAACACGCACCTTGAAACTTGGGATAGTAGAGGATACCTTGAAATGCTCTTGTCTAAAATCCTTAGTACGAAGGAAAATAAAATAAAAGTATAAGTGTAAATAAAAAAAAATGAACACTGATTTTGTAATTACTTAAGGCTGCATAAATAAAAAAAATATAGAGGGTGCTTTATCACCTAGTGCCTTAGACCAACTGGTTTGGGAGTCACTGCTAAAGCCTTAGGTATTACAAGACGGGGAATTACGCCTAAATGCGCGAACACATTTTGTAACCGGGCGTTAGTACCTCAAGAAGTATTAACGGTCACATGAAGGATGTGTGAGCAATTTCATCTAAAATTCACCAACTAAAAGTACTTTGGACTATGGACAAGGGTATGATAGCTTGAATTGAATTTCCAAGTGTAGGGGTGATACATACACACACGTAGGGGTATATGATTGGGGTTTGGATGAGAGATAGGAATGAAAGATAGGGCTTATACCTTCAGTAGAGATGATAGAAATTCCTAAGTTGAGATGGAACCTTAGAAGGAAAATTCAAAAGATGCTGAAAGCTTAATAAATTTGCAGAACATATACGATCTTAAGTTAAATGAGAAGTGAGTGTGAAAAATACGGGTTGATGATTTCTAAGTTGAAGATAATAGAATTTCTTGCTAGAATACCGAATTGAAGAATGAAAGTCAACAAACCAAATTGATCGGATTTTGTGGGTAGTATCCGCTGAAAACCCTCAGGAGACAACACTCCTCCTACTAGGGACACCTAGAGATTTAACGGCTTGTTGCACGAGCTCAGTGCAATCGCGATTCCCTGCAAAAGTGAGGTTAGGATATTTCGAGAATAAATTGGCTTTGCTCGGGACGAGCAAAAGATAAGTTTGGGGGTATTTGTTCATATCAGAATATTGCATTATTATATCTCCCATTCTTAATCATATTACAAATAAATAGGTGCTTTTGATCCATGTCTGCTAAATAGTTGCAGGTTACAGGTTCTCAGGTCATTACAGTGAAATTCATGAAAAAGACACTACAAATGTGAGACTGCGACCAACAATAGATGAATCTGTATGATGCCGCCTATCAGTTTAAGGAACAAACAAAGATCAGTAGACAGTTCAATGCACAAAGTACAAAGGCAGCACAGGATTAAAGACTTCAACGCGAAGCTCACGGTAAAAGTCCACATCATCTGCACTGTTGGAAATCCGGAAGAAAGTAGAAAAGATTTTGAGGAACCAAGTGAAGAAAACAGAAAGAAAAAGCAACATGAAGCAGCCCTGAGAAGTTGAACTCAAGACCCCACTATATGGCCGCGGAACCGCGGCCAAACATGGCATTCTGCCGCGGTTCCGCGGCCGTGCAGTGCACGTGTCGGTGGGTGTCGGTGCTTTGACCCGGCTTTCTTAGGGTAGTCTTGTAATTTC
The DNA here is from genome assembly GCA_030015575.1 of Agapanthus africanus. Lineage (NCBI taxonomy): Eukaryota > Viridiplantae > Streptophyta > Magnoliopsida > Asparagales > Amaryllidaceae > Agapanthus > Agapanthus africanus. Next base: position 778,109,535 of record CM057338.1, on the reverse strand, counting down.
ATGTATGGATTAGATGTAAAACCTAGGGTTTCTCCTATTTATAAATAGAAAATCCGAAAGCCTAATTAGGCATGCCTCTTTCAGGGTGCCTCTTTTGGGGCATACCTCTTTTTAATTTTCCTAGATTAAATTTTATTCCATTGTAATCGTTGAAGAGATGTCAATAAAAGTAAGTTTTTTTTATCTTGCAGTTTTCCATTTGTATTTAATTTCTGCAATTTTATTATCTGTCTTTTATTATCAGCAAATTAGGTCATTAAATTAAAACTATAAAAATGAATTTTGTCGCAACTTTCCTAATGAGTGGGTAGTTCTTCACTTGTTAGGGTTAGGATTGGGTAGGTTTGAGAGATGAAAATCTCTCACTCCATTCTTGCCCATATAATATTTTAATTAGGACTCTACTTGAATCAAACACACACCGCTCACTACGGCACCCTATCCTACGAGATAGCGGTGATTCCCTAGTTAGACCGGTTGTGGTTGATTTATATAGAGGTTAGGGCTAAGAGTTAAGAAAGGACGGACAAGGACCAAAAGGAAGAAACGAAATTTCTTCCTAGTCGTGCTAATCCCCTTTGTTAACTATTACCCTGACACCTATGTTCTTAATTAAGGCAAAGGAAGCAGTGAGTAGAGTTATTTTTCTAAACTAACCTAATCCTAACCCTAGCAAGGTTTTAAATCAAATTAATTTCAATCTTAGATTTTTAGATCAAAACCTACCAAAAATAGGACTTAACTCGTAAGAACTTAAAGAAAGAACACGTTTTCCCTGTGGACCGACCCGTACTCAACCAGCTAGCTACCAAGCGACACCGTTATTGATTGCGGTATATTCTTAATTTTGATTTTAAAACGCACGTACGCAAAAGATAAACCAATCAAATGGCGTCGTTGCCGGGGAGGCGGTAGTCTCTTTCTTTGTGTAATTTCGGGTTAAAAAAATTTAAAAATTATAAAAATTGAAAATTTTAAAAAAAAATAAAAAAAATAATAATAATAAAATTAAAAATCATCTTGTTATTTTTGAAAGGTTTTTGTGCAAGTGTGCAGGTTTGGAGCAAACTCTGTTTCAGATCTGAAGCAAATTTAGTGAACAAATAAATATTCAGGAGATCTAAACAGAAAGAGGAGAACCACAATAGAACAGAGAAAAATTTCGGAGATCTAAACCAATTAAACCACCGCGGAAACGCGGCATAAGTAGGCATTTGACCGCGATTCCGCGGTCAACTGCTGACGTCAGCATCCCATTTTTTCTCTGTGAGTATTTTTTGTCTTCTCCTCCTACCCCCAGAACTCCACTGAATATTTTTTCCTGCAGGTATTCTTTGCACCGCAACTTCTTCTCCCCTCCAATAAATTGTTTTTGTGCAGGATTTTTTGCGCTGCCAAATAAAAAAAATATTTTGCAAGTGTTTTAGATTTTTTTCTTTTGTGTTAACTGCTTTGCATAATTAATACGGACTTTTAAGGGGCTATAACACCAATTCAGATTGGGTGGGGATTTAATTACCCTTCCTAAGACCCTAAAAATCACTAAAAGCATATGCATCACCCTTGAGCTAATTAAAAAATATCTAGATTCGGCCAATTAAGGACTGTCGCGCTCATTAGGACAATGGAAGGTTGGGGCACTCAGTCGTTTATCTAAACCTGATTTTGTGGTGCCTAGGCTAGACAAGTGAGAAAGGTAACTTTGAAAGGCCCGTCTCACGGTGATTCGTGAGTGGATCCCTCCTTTCTTCATTTGTGCTTACCTGGCCACAATTGGTCGTGAAGAGGCGATTTGAGGGATTTCTCACAACTTGTCGCTTTGGAACAGTTAGGAACAGTCTAGTTGACATAGGAGACCCTAACTCTAGATTTGATTGTGCATGTTTAAACTGTGGTTGTTTGAAATTGTGTCGTAGTTCCGTACAAATTTTGCAAAAACTCTTTCTAAAAAAAACACTTTCAAAAATTTCAAAACTCCAAAAACAAACAACTTTTTTTAAGAACAAAAAATATAAAATAAAATAAAATAAAATAAAATAAATCACATTCTTTTTCTTCTCCTTTCTCTCATCACATCATGGGTACCCCACCTCGCAAAACTCTTGCCGAACTTTGGTACCCTCAACCAGACATTACTTCCTACGCTTCTTGTTTTGGTCGAATTTCGAACGACCCCTCCATACCCAAAATTTCTTTGAAAGATCGAATAGACGCGTCTAGGACAACCAGTTGGACTCCGCAATCCACCTTATATCAACCATTTCAACCTTCACCACCTTCTTACGTTGATACCCCTTTTTCGAGTCCTGTTGTAACTCCGAAACCCATGTCTATTGCTAAACATATTGAACAATCTCGTAACCGATCTTTCACTCCTTTCACCACTGTGAATTCTTTAGATCAACAATTCCATTCACCTTTTTATCCAAATATTGATCCTACTCTTGTCCAACCATTCAATTCCTACCAGTCCTACCCGACTTTTGCACCTTTTCTAGACATTGCTTCTACACAGCCATTTGGGAGTTTCACGTATCCAAACAACTTTGAATATTTTACTGAAATCCCGTCACAACCCATGTCTAGTCTGGAACAGTCGTTGGAAGACTTTATGGTAGCGTCATGCCAACAGATGAGGGATTTGAATACGTTCATGGCCGCCCTTATACAACCTAGTGACCCGGTAGCTAGTTTCCAACTAGCTCCACATTTTCCAATATATGATGAGGCGGTTGGAAAGATTGATAATTTGAGTGGAGAGAGTGAGCTGTGCACCCTTCCAAATCAAACTATCCATCTCCAATTGAATCCCACAATTCCGGTTTTGAATGTCTATCAAGTGTTCCAAATGATTCACCAGTTGAAAATAGAACGTTTAATGAGTTGTGCGACTTTGTAGTGTTTGATTTACCTGATTGTGAAGGGTCCCTTTCGAGTGAAACCATCACCAATCCTTTTGACCTCTACACCTCCACTCTAGACCTGAATTGATTAATATCCATGCTTTTGATGAGGTGTCTAAAAAAATTGAATTTCACTTGATTGAGGATATAGACGTTGGGAATATTTTGGATGATGAACCCACAGATTTGGATGAGTTTCTCTCTCCAATTCATCATCCCGAGTCATTAACTGTTTTTCCCGAACTTCATATGCGTCTTGATTTTGATGAGAATTGCATGGATAAGCTAAATTTTGAGGAGAGTATTGAGCAAATTATTGAGGATGAAGCAGTTTTACTTGAGGAGTCGGATTTTCCAATTCATTCTATCCCTTTCATTGACTGTGCACACCCTCCTGAATCTTTAACCTGTTGGCTGTAGTGCTCTCAAGGCAATTATTATAGTCGCAGACTTGTGATTATGATGATTGAGTGAGGACCTATACCGATAAAACAGTCTTACTCATGATGATAGTATGCTATCTGGTTTGTCTTTATCATCATGTACGTGTTGATAGAGCCCATAGGATTCTTTCTTGACTGCCAGCATTGTGATGGCGATCGCATACGTGGGAGCTGGGGTCTATAAGCACATCCTTAAATGTCCCTAGTCGTAAGAGTATCGAGACTGGGCATCGATACTCCAGTGAAGACTAGTGTATACTGATCGAGACCCCGACAAGGGGCGGTGGCCAGGTCTCACAAGCCATCGGTGTTAGTTTGTTCACCTAAGATAGTATATAGGTGCTCATTGGGTTATGAGTACACTGGACGGACTCGCCGAGAACCTGCTAGTTGATATTATACCTATCGTCAGATAGCAGTTCCCAGGTGACATGTGTACAGGTTAGTCTGTCGACCTGAGATCGTCATTTGTCTCGTGTGAGTTTCCACTGTGCTTTAATTACTACCCTACCACGGCTCAAAGGAGTCGTGCAAACAGGTTTTAGTTGGGTACAGTCCCGAGTCACATGGAGGCAGTGATCGGATCGTCAGGGATTCGTCTCTCCCGGTATTGAGGGTTGATGTCGCGTTGTGTACGGATGGCCATCACCATAAATCTGTGGCCACGGTGGACGAGAATTATCGATCCAGGATTGATAGTTTCTCAGGTGGTGATGGGGTTTCATACCGACACTAAATGTCGCGTTGTTGGGGGTCTGACTTTATCCACCCTCCTAGACTCGATATGCGATACTCTTAGACGAACAGACCGGACTGTATGGATATTGTCACTGTCAGGCTCAGTAGGGGTTCAGGATGAGTTTGCTCGCCGGCCTCCCTTTCGCTCAATATCTGGGTAGCCGTTACGTACAGCTAGTGCCGCTGACGTGCTTGTGGTTAAACCCACTGCCAGCGTATTGACGATTCTTTAGAGTCCCACACAGAGGGTTTTCACGGTTCAGGCGATATGGTGTACATAAGGTATGTTGATACATACAGGTGTCCGATTAAATATGTGCACATGCTGCGCAGACTTTAATCGGACGGTTGATAATACTAGCGGCTTAGGATTAAGCCAGTTTATTAAATCAGGTTTTGATTTAATAATTTACATATGTATTTATATATATGTATTCTAGTATTATTGTTCACTGTTCGTTTTCTCTCATGGCTATTCGTATTTTTATACGAATACGCGTATATGTATTTCGATACATGTACCGGGAAGTATTCCGTATTTTCTATGGAATAGCTTCTAGAAGGTGCCACCTCATTTATATGATTTTCCATTTTTGGAAAATCATTTGTTTTATAAATGAGGTGGAAGGGATGATGTGGCAAAAGCATGGGTCAAAGCATGTTGCAAAGCATGGCTTTGATTTGTTTATTTGTAAATTGGGAAATGATATTTTTCTTTTTTGTGTGAATGAGAGATGAGGATGGGCCAGCCACTTTTTGGTGGGGGATTGATTTTCATTATGTTACATTATGCTTGCTACACTCCACTCTCTCATTCATACAAAATACTTAGCCATTTCATTAGTCGCTCATGCCAAAAAGCTTCATCACCTCCATTCATCTTCTATGGTTGCTCTCATGAGCACATGAGTTGAAAGAAAATCAAAGTGACACACTACTACACCCCCACTCTCCATCACTAGCAATTTTGGAGTGTCGGTTGCCTCGTTTGTCGAGGCTGGAGCTTGCATCGTTTCTCTCAGGTGGATCATCGGAGATTGAGGAAGACCGGCAACCAAACATCATCAAAGAATCACTAGGAACTTGGAATGAAGACCGAAGGACACGGATCAACTCGGTATAATGTTTCTAACTCTTAGTAAGCTTGCTAGTTTAGGGTTTAAGGTCGATCCGGGAATCGGGTAGCGGTAGCGCCAGTTTGATAAATTTTTGTTCCGCATTTTGGCCGCGTTTCGATGGCCGAGACGCTGCCGTGACCCAACATAACCGATACCCTTCCTCAATCACTTCCCTTCATCCTCGTTCCGACCATGCAAGAAACCGTTACACTTTCATTTTTTATGTCTGGTTTACCAAGTTCGACGTACCCATGTTTTCTCACGAATCTTGAGGGATTTGACCTCATTTCTCAGTGGGTTGATAGATTAGCACAATCGCTTTTTACACATCGGTCATTACAAATTGTGCTAATTTATACACTCCATCTCCACCCTCAAGTTTGTATTCAACTTCTTTCTCCCACTTTCTCAGGTTCTTCTTCTATTCTTCCTATAATTTCAGTAAGTATTGATGAATCACAATCCGATAATTCAAGTTTGATCATTCCAGAAAGCCAACTTGATTTGGATACTTTTGAAAATTAGGTAGATGAGTTTTTCGAGTCTCCTACCTCCATAATTTTTGACAAATCAAGTATGATAAATTCTGGCACAAAACAAACTGACAGTAAAATGTTCAATTACATCGACGAGAGTTTTGAAGAACTTTTCACTGACGAACTTGCATTCCTAAACAACAAGGATTTTGTGATTAATCAACCTCCACCTATAGAAGTTGAACCACCACCCTTTCTTCTTATAAAATACGAGAATGCCAATATTCCACTCATTTTTGATCATTCACATTCTCGTTTTTATTTATCTTCACCTCTTATCTCCTCACATTCACATTCACGTTCACGCAAACCCTTTCCATACCACCACTTATCTCTTTCCCACTTCTTCTTGGCTCTATATAACATGTTCTTCCACCGACCTATACGTTACATCGATAAATTCTTCAAATGGTTGGTGTTGACTTTTGGTCTTTGCAAAGCTTGGTATTGACCAATAATTTTGATCTCTCTCTTTAAAAGCTTAACATTGTTTAACTTAAGTTTGGGGGGGGTTTAATAATTTAGCTCTCGAAAATAATTTTTTCTAACTCAAAGTGGTGAGCCAAAAATAAGTTTGGAGGAGATTTTCACGATCATATTTCATGTCCCCCTTAATAAATTTTTCCTCCCAAGTTTATGAGATTTAAAAAATGGCAACAGTAGAAACAATGTTTCACTTAAGTTTGGGGGGGACCTTTTTGTGTGTATATATTTTGTTTTCTTTTTCTGTTAATAATAAAAATAAAAATTTAAAAAAAGGGGGTGCCGACAATTTTGACCCTCTTGGTGTAGTCTGACAGTGAGGGCACTGTCAAGTTTAAGTTTGGGGGTGTGCTCGGTTATCTTTCTTCCTTCGCATTCATATGTATATTTTTGCATTTGCATACTTATTTTAAAACCCATAAAAATTAAAATGTTTTAAAAAAATTATAAAAATTGAAAAGTTCAATTTTGGCCATATTTGACTTAAGTTTAATATGACGGTTGACTAGTTAGGAAAAACTAGATCCTAAACTTAGTAAAAATAACCTTTCTTAAAATTTAACTGTAGAAAATATATGTCCTTGTAGTTTATTTTGAAATAGGCAAATTTTGAGTTCAGTTCTTGGGCTAAGTCAAAATAAGGAAAGAGTATTGAAATTTTTATGTGATGTGTAAGTCTGAAAAATAATTTCGAAACTTAAGTCTAAATTCTGAAAATATATACCCTACAACTTGCACAAACACGCACCTTGAAACTTGGGATAGTAGAGGATATCTTGAAATGCTCTTGTCTAAAATCCTTAGTACGAAGGAAAATAAAATAAAAGTATAAGTGTGAATAAAAAAAATGAACACTGGTTTTGTAATTACTTAAGGCTGCATAAATAAAAAAATATAGAGGGTGCTTTATCACCCAGTGCCTTAGACCAACTGGTTTGGGATTCACTGCTAAAGCCTTAGGTATTACAAGACGAGGAATTACACCTAAATGCGCGAACACATTTTATAACCGGTCGTTAGTACCTTAAGAAGTATTAACGGTCGCACGAAGGATGTGTGAGCAATTTCATCTAAAATTCACCAATTAAAAGTACTTTGGACGATGGACAAGGGTATGATAGCTTGAATTGAATTTCCAAGTGTAGGAGTGATACATATACACACGTAGGGGTATATGATTGGGGTTTGGATGAGAGATAGGAATGAAAGATGGGGCTTATACCTTCAGTAGAGATGATAGAAATTCCTAAGTTGAGATGGAACCTTAGAAGGAAAATTCAAAAAATACTGAAAACTTAATAAATTTGCAGAACATATACGATCTTAAGTTAAATGAGAAGTGCGTGTGAAAAATACGGGTTGATGATTTCTAAGTTGAAGATAATAGAATTTCTTGCTAGAATACCGAATTGAAGAATGAAAGTCAACATGCCAAATTGATCGGATTTTGTGGGTAGTATCCGTTAAAAACCCTCAGGAGACAACACTCCTCCTATTAGGGACATCTAGAGGTTTAACGGCTTGTTGCACGAGCTCAGTGCAATCGCGATTCCCTGCAAAATTGAGGTTAGGATATTTCGAGAATAAATTGGCTTTGCTCGGGACGAGCAAAAGATAAGTTTGGGGGTATTTGTTCATATCAGAATATTGCATTATTATATCTCCCATTCTTAATCATATTACAAATAAATAGGTGCTTTTGATTCATGTCTGCTAAATAGTTGCAGGTTACAGGTTCTCAGGTCATTACAGTGAAATTAATGAAAAAGACACTACAAATGTGAGACTGCGACCAACAATAGATGAATCTGTATGATACCGCCTACCAGTTTAAGGAATAAACAAAGATCAGTAGACAGTTCAATGCACAAAGTACAAGGACAGCACAAGATTAAAGACTTCAACGCGAAGCTCACGGTAAAAGTCCACATCATCTGCACTGTTGGAAATCTGGAAGAAAGTAGAAAAGATTCTGAGGAACCAAGTGAAGAAAATAGAAGGAAAAAGCAATATGAAGCGGCCCTTAGAAGTTGAACTCAAGACCCCACTATATAGCCGCGGAACCGTGGCCAAACATGGCATTCTGCCGCGGTTCCGCGGCCGTGCAGTGCACGTGTCGGTGCACGTGTCGGTGGGTGTCGGTGCTTTGACCCAGCTTTCTTAGGGTAGTCTTGTAATTTCATGTATGGATCAGATGTAAAACCTAGGGTTTCTCCTATTTATAAATAGGAAAACCGAAAGCCTAATTAGGTATGGCTCTTTCAGGGTGCCTCTTTTGGGGCATGCCTCTTTTTAATTTTCCTAGATTAAATTTTATTACATTGTAATCGTTGAAGAGGTGTCAATAAAAGTAAGTTTTTTTTATCTTGCAATTTTCCATTTGTATTTAATTTCTGCAATTTTATTATCTGTCTTTTATTATCAGCAAATTAGGTCATTAAATTAAAACTATAAAAATGAATTTTGTCGCAACTTTCCTAATGAGTGGGTAGTTCTTCACTTGTTAGGGTTAGGATTGGGTAGGTTTGAGAGATGGAAATCTCTCACTCTTTTCTTGCCCATATAATATTTTAATTAGGACTCTACTTGAATCAAACACACACCGCTCACTATGGCACCCTATCCTACGAGATAACGGTGATTATCTAGTTAGACCGGTTGTGGTTGATTTACATAGAGGTCAGGGCTATGAGTTATGAAAGGACGGACAAGGACCTAAAGGAAGAAACGAAGTTTCTTCCGAGTCGTGCTAATCCCCTTTGTTGACTATTACCTTAACACCTATATTCTTAATTAAGGCAAAGGAAGCAGTGAGTAGAGTTATTTTTCCAAACTAACATAATCCTAACCCTAGAAAGGTTTTAAATCAAATTAATTTCAATCTTAGATTTTTAAATCAAAACCTACCAAAAATAGGACTTAACTCGTAAGAACTTAAAGAAAGAACACGTTTTCCCTGTGGACCGACCCGTACTCAACCGATTAGCTACCAAGCGACACCGTTATTGATTGTGGTATATTCTTAATTTTGATTTTAAAACGCGCGTACGCAAAAGATAAACCAATCAGCGTACCTATTTCATCATTACGAATGCTTTGGACCGCCTTATCCAAGAGTTTGCGGGGATAGTTTCTCCCAACTTCATTCATACACTCTGAAAACTTCTCGATCCAATGCATTTGCGCCCTTTAGATCGACATAGCAAACTTTTCTATGCCGCTCATAACATTATCAAGAGATTCAACATCATTCGATATAGTTTTACCTTTGGTCCGACGACGACTCCCTCGACTATTGATGCTCGAAAAGACATTGCTAGTTTTACAAACTTGAGGGTAATCATTTTGTGTTTCATTAGCATTCTCTCCGCTTGGAGCCTCGTAAGCTTGCGGCCTATCAACTTCTTCATAAATCAACTGTTTGTAGGCCCCCGTCATCCCGTCATCCCCATATATTAGTTTAAGATCATCAAAATGTGTGAGTGGATGGTTCACATAATTCTTCAGCTTAGGATTAGTCTGCCAAAATAAATATTACAAATAAATTAATCAAGTTATTTAATGAAGATGAAATTTAAGCATAAATTAGAAGCAATTTTACCCTTGAAAAGGTTTTGTACTCCTCGTCTTCCATTACTAGCATTTTCTTATCTTCGTCCTATCCCACGCCGGTCAAATCAAAACATTTAAGCATTTTTGCATACGTCTTCTTCAGAGCTTTAATGTGATTGTGCACATTATCCGTAGTGTAAGTCTCGCCAAATTCTTGGTTAATATATACGGCTGCTGCCGTGAGAGCTGTCCTTTTAAACCCTTTATCTCCTTTCAATCCCTTTTTAGCCTGTGAGGCCAAAAAGGAGATGAGTATATCATCATGGACATCTAGCCAAATTTTATTCTGTCCTCTCATAGCCGGAACTGTTTCCTTAGGTTTTGCAGCGGCTTTCTTGTTACGTTTTTCATAGGCGAAGAATGCTCAATCACTTCGGCATGACTATGTAAAGATTTTCCCGATCCACCACTAGTATTAGATCCATGTGCATCGCTATTTGATGATTCTATGAACGTGTTTGCGTTCGAGCTAATTGGATAGTGTACATGTGTATTGCCAGGGGTATTAAAGTACGGCATGAAACCTTGATTTGCCGAACCCGGCATTAAACCCTGAAAGAAAGACTCACCTTGTATGGGAGGGTACATGTTCATCATACCGGGCACGGGGTAAAAACCTGTGCTAGGTGGAGGATACCTGAATCGAGCATGATTATTATCTTCTTGCGGATCCGGGGGACTTTGAGTCTGGGGTGATAATGGAAACTGAACCCACTCGCCGGTTGTAGGATGGAATCTTGGAGGAGTATTCGAAATACCTAAGTCATAACAAGAAACAACATGACATACTATTTTATTGGAAAGTAAAATAGTATTCAAAACATACAATAAAAGCACTTAAAATTTAACAAAATGAAATATGATATAAAGACTTAATAAGTTTAAACAAACGACACTATCTAAATGAACTGAACATAAAATAATATTTACTACATGCAACATAAAACAAAAATAAAGAGTGGACGACTCCGTTAACATTTATCTTGGTTACAATATAAATTGAATTAAAAAGGAGCATCATGTAAGCGACTATGTTGTGCCCCCCATGATATTCATTGCAATAATCTACCCACATATCCCAAGCTAATTGATCGCGTCGGGTCTTCCACTCCTCTCTTTCCGCCCTCAACTCGGCATGTGTCTGATTTGGGTCGAACTGAATAATGTCCGGACCATCCTCATCTACAACCTCACCTTCTTCAAACCGGGGCTCTTGAACGTCGTTGAATATGTCATCATACGGATCAACCATAGTTATGAAGTTATGAAGAATAGCACATGCCATAACAATTTGAACTTGTGTTGGAAATGGATGATGTGGCATTGCCGATAGTATTTTAAATCGGTTTTTAAGAATCCCAAATGTGGCTTCAATTTTTGTTCGTAAAGTAGAATGGAGTAGGCTGAAAAGCTCTTTTCTATTGGTGGGCATGTGACCAGAATGCTCCTTCAAGTGGTATCGAACACCACGATAAGGTGAAATTACTCCATGACCTGTACTGTAACCCGAATCGCCCAAATAGTATTTCCCTAAGAAACGAAATAATAGTTTATTAAATGATTATTAGTTACTTAATCTTAATCGTATTTAACGAAGATATTTTGTACTTTCTAACACTCGCAAACCGTGTGGCGGTGGTAATGATAAAGCGTCCTTAAGGACGGTACAATCATCGGCTGCCCCTTCCCAACCAGCCAAGATAAAGGTGAATAGTTTATCCGGAGTTGCGTTTGCTAAAATATTTTGCGTAAGGCCCTTACGGCCCCTAAAACGCGGTACGTCCTTTACGAGGACCATCGCATCTACATGTGTCCTATCGATCAGCCCAATACAGTCCTACAACAAATTTCAAGTGCTGCATGTGATTTCAAATATCGCTTACGAATAAAAATTAATACTTACTTACCGAAAAGTATGGATACCAACGAGGATTATGGACGATTTCTGGAGGAGTAGCACCGATTGGTTGCTTCATAAAACAGTTACGAATAGAAAATATAGCGCGCAAGACATCATTAAAATAACGGCTAACTGTTTCACCGGATCTTACAAATTCCAGTCTCACAACTCTATTTTTAGTTTTGTGTCCTACTATATGAAGAAACATGGCTACTTGCTCTTCAATTGGTACATGAACGGTATCTTGCAAGATTCGTAACTCCCTAAATAATTGTGCACGTTTGAGAAAATGTATTTTACGCATTCGTAAGTAATCAACACAGCTAGTATTACTATCATTCAATATCCGAAACATGTGCATATTTCTACATAAATGTCTTCTCCATTAGGGGTCTCTAGGAATGTTGCTACCTCTATTATGTTCGTTGCGCTTTTACAGAACATAAGCTCTTAGCGCAAGGACTACAGCAGTGGCACCTCCAATGCAAAGTCGTAAAATCATTTCCTCCGATTGTGAGCTCATCTACAATCGCAAATTAAATAAAAATATCACAACTAAATATGCAGAAGATAAATTCAAAGACACCAATCACAACCAATGCATTCGAAGACCATAATGATTTTAGCAGTAAGCTAAGACTCGAACAACAGAGTTTGAATTACAGATGAAAATTGGAAAAAATCAACAGTTCCATACTTGCAAAACCATCGACAACCAACACTATCTCCCTGTATTTCTTTCCATACATCTGATACACAGCTATGATGCATAAAACACAACTAGAACAATTTCAAGCACAAGACATCCTACCCAATAATCCATTTGTGCAGGGGAAAAGAATTCTATCTATGTAGTTCAAAATTTCAGCTAGAACCAGGTTAGTTTTACCTTTGCAGCTATAACGACAGGAGATCGGGGTGATATCGTCAAAGTGATCACCGTCGTTGAAGCGACCGGCCTCCTGATCGTCGAAGAAATCCACCGTCGTAGAACCGACCAGTCTCGTGGTCGTCCAAGTCACCACTGTCGTCGAACCGACCACCAAACCCCAAATCGAGCTCGTCGAACTCACACCGCGTTGAACTCACCACCGAAGCCCAAATCGAGCTTGATCTGTTCTTAGATTAGGGGAGGTTTTCTTCTAAGGCTGCGAACTAGGGCTCGTCGCACCACGGATGTCATCTTCGAGACCACGTCGTCGAATTCCACCAATCCCAAATCGAGCTCGTCGAACTCACCGTCGAACCCCAAATCGAGCTCGATTTGTCCTTAGATTAGGGGATGTTTGCTTGCAAGGCTTCGAAGTAGGCTTCGTCGAACCACGGTGGTTATCGGCGAGATCGCGACGTCGATTTTGGAAAGGGAATCGTCGATCTCGCCGATCTCGAAGAGAAAAAGAAGAGAGAGAAGGAAAGTGAGCGAGTGACTTTAGCCTGTGAAAGAATTGTTTATTGTGGAAATGCCTACGTGGCTGAGTATTTCTCATAAATCTATGTTTTTTGCCAAGATTTCAGGATCTAACAAAATGCCTACGTTGCAGTTGGCACAAAATCCATGCAATTATTCTTTGTACAACCAAACAGAGAATTTGTGAATTATCTGTGAATTCAAAACTCACGGAAGCACAACAGCAAGCCTGTTATTCTCACCCTCTATAATCTTCTCTCTAAATTTCAAAAGCCCCAATTTTGGAAGCGGAGAGATCGAGGAACGAAACCCTAAAATTTCCCAAAAATGGGAAGCAATCGCCTTCTCCTAGGGTTTCTTCATCTCGCTATGGTTTAGTCGAGATGAATCAGAGCGTGGATTTCCATCTCTCAGATGAGATCCTCTCCATTATTCCAACAGATCCCTATGAGCAATTGGATTTAGCGAGGAAGATCACTTCGCTTGCGATCGCTTCTAGGGTTTCGAAGCTTGAATCGGAGTATGGGAAGCTGAGGCAGAAGATCTCCGAGAAGGATCGGATGATTGAGGAGCTGCAGACGAAGCTAGCTCAGCTTGAGAATTTGGTTCAAGAAGCTGATTCTAGGGTTAGAGTCACTCTGGATGAGAATGTAGGTTGTGGATTTTCCTTTTACAATATAGATTGCTGTTAAAAGGTTGGTTTTTGGTTGCAATAATTTGGTATCTTTAGTTTTGTTTGGTAGGCTAAGTTGTCTGAGGAAGTGATTCGTTGGCTCTGATGACGAAGAAATTAGCTCTGGATCTAGCAAAGGTGTGATTTTTCGCTTTCGCTTCTCATAATTTTCACTTAGAAAAGTTTCCACGACTTTGATTAAGCAGAGGCCATTCTTAAATTTGAGCCGTTTATGAAGTTTGTAAATTGGAAGCAACTGTCTATTGGTACCTTCAGTGTATGAAAGGATGTTTTGTTGAAAGTTGTCGGAGCATTGGTTAATACAAGAATTTCAACATATTATGCTAGTCATGAATTGTATGTATGACTGATGAAATAAAATTAATACAAAGAACTAGGTTACAGGTATGTGATTCAAAGCTGACGAAGGAGTATGTCTGTTGTACCTGTGTGAATTAACGAGGGGAGTGAAAGAACCATGTGAGCATGGGCGGATGCAGAATTTTGACCCAAGATGACACAACAAAGTAAAATTACCTTAAGAAGTCAAACTAAATATTATATAAAATTCATTAAATGCGGAAGGCTATTTTACTTCCGGGACATAACCAACTTAGTTATTTCATATGGATAATGACCAAAAAAGTTTTTCCCTTTATAACTAATGCAGCGATAGAATGATCCTTGAACAATAGAGATACCTTAAAAAATACTAAAAGATATTACGTATTTTGATGTTTGTTTCATTGAAAATCAAAACGAAAAATATCAAAACAAATTCCAAATGCTAATTCGCAGCGTCGATTTCAGAGATAGAAAGATGCTTGTAGTGAATCAATGAGATGTTAATATCACTGTTGAATATCATCTCCAATTTTTCGCTGATGATCTTCATGAAAGCAAGCACAAAACATGTGGTTGAGAACCAAATATAGTAATAAACCTTTGCTAATTCAATCATGTTCTATTTTTTATCTCCTTCAAAATTCCAACAAGACATAGGTTAAAGAATCTACATATAATAAGGGTAGATGTCCACCAATCTAAAATTGATTATTTCAACCCATAAATCTTAAAATAGAACATTTCAAACGAAATAAGTTTAAAAAATGAGATTTAAATTCACAATTCCAGATATTTTTAACAATTACAAATTTCTGTGCATTTTCACCAAGAAATTTCAAATTGACATATAAATTTATAAGTTTTCCCAAATATAGATCAAATATTCTCATACTTCCAGAACTTACCCAATAGTTCATGAATTAGGAATTAGCGCTCATGGGATAGCAAGAACCCTATTAGAGGATGAGATGCTTTGAGAGAACAGAGAAAGAGAATTAAGAGAACGAAGGGTCATGACTCATGGAGAAAGAGGCAGAGAAAAACAATGAATTTAAGGTTTTATTTTTAGTTAATTTGATTGTTAAATGAACAATTTGTTCCTACTTTAGTTTTAAAGGGAAGGACTTATTTGGTCATTATCCACATGGCATAACTATGTTCGTTATGCGCTGGGAGTAAATAGTCTGCCCCCCATCAGATAATTTGAGAAGTGTCAACAAATTTTTAAATTAAATTAGTTACAAACATAGGAAAAAAACCTTTTCCTTTACAAAGAAAAAAGCTCGGTGGAATTTATAGTATCCAAAATAATTCAAGAAGTAACTGTGTGGATAATCAGAATTGAACCCAAGGCCATTTGTTGGGAAACAAAAAATAGCACCACTTAAGCTAGAGACTATTATTGCTTTGCTTATGCTATAAATATATATATTATCTGTCCAAAAAAAAAACCCAACACTCATTTCTAATATTAGTCCTATTTTTCTCAACTCCAAGTGGGGGCACGTGCCTCCTCTAGGGTCTTATTGAATCTGCCCTGTGTGTGAGCATTGAAGAAATGAACCTTCTTAAGGTTAAGGCTTCATGGAACATCGAACTAAAAATCACATAAAAATTAAACAAAACTAAGATTGCAAGTTTCCAATAACATAATAGAAATTTAACCTCACAATTCATATGGTATGAAAATTGATAGGGCATGCTAACTGTGACAAGGATGTCCAGTTATCCTGGCTTTGTTATCTAATAACACCTTGCTATTCTAGTACATGAAAATTCATGCCCTTTATAAGATGTCTCGTGTCAATTTTTCTGGTATTTTGTTTTAGGAATAGTCACTTTTTGTTATTGTCCTGACACCAATTATTTTAAGAAACAAGTGTCTAGTTTCAATGGTTAATGTGATCTGTTGGTGCGAGCTCTGGGATAGTGAATAGGTTGCAAGCAGTTGCGCTGTGTCTATTAAATTTTCTGTCGTCTTTGCAATTTTCAATAAGCGATATAAGTGGAAGCTTTACTCATATTTTCAGTAGCCTATTCATGTCTGATAATCAGATTATCGTTTACTTATTTTGAGCAGACTGTAATTTATATGGCTTTCAATTGTTGTAGCACCATTAATGGAACCTGAGCTTGTAATACAAGACGCTAGAGTTTGTGGTTCCTATGACAGGAAATTTTGTTTTACCTCATCTTACAAATGAAGGCAAATAATTTCTGCTAACCTTTAAGGAAAACCTTAAAAAAGAATCTGTACTATTTTATCCGCTATTTTTTCATAAGTTGCTTCTTTTCAGATTTTTTTAATCTATTGTGAACTGAAAGTTTGTTTATCTCACAGTTGGAAACGTTCAAGAAGCATCTCGTGCAGTCACTGAGTGGAAGATAATTCATCTGTAAGTTCAATAAACATGCACAGTTGTTGACCTTTTGCATGCTCCGCTCAAATAATCTGTCTTTGATTCTGCATCTGTGTCATCAATGTAAAGATACCTGACTTAGTTTGCACCCTTCTTGTTGCCAGCAAGCAGATACAGTTGATATAAGGACATCTGTGTCATAAATGTAAAGATACCTGACTTAGTTTTCACCCTTCTTGTTGCCAGCAAGCAGATACAGTTGATATAAGGACCTATGATCAAACGGTTCCCAAACCCCCTGTTTGGAAAGGTACGTTTCTCTTAGTTAGGAAAATATTTGCTTTTTATTCCTCCTTTTTCTCTTTTTTCTATACATTATTTTTCCTTACCTTGCATGCTTATCATCTTAAAGATAGAGGCTCTTTAAGTCGCACGCCATCAAATTTAGCTGACAATTCTGAAGAAACAGCCAACAAAGTTCGAGATGGTATTTGCAATTTCGCCTTTTCCTTTAATTATCAGACATATGCATTGTGAAGAATAAGGGTTAATGTTAGTGACATATGTCCAAGACGACGGCAGACGTCTGAAGAAGGCGCGGCAGACGTCTGCCGAAATAGCAGAGTAGGGCCAGAGTCTGAAGAAGGACGTGAAGTAGGACGTGGCTGATGCCGGTCTAAATAATAGAGCGGGGCCAGACGTCTGATGAAGAAACTCGAGACGTCTGGACGTAAGTTTTCAGCAAAACCAGAGAGCTCGTAGACGTCTGATGAAGATGAGTCATACGTCTGATCAAATTAAGACAAGTTGTCGTGGATCTCATTCAACACCAATCAATTCCTAATCTCAATCAACCACCAAAATTAGTTGTACGAAGATCAGAAAAGATCCTATCTCCTAATCTTATTTGATATTATTTCTCACCATGTAATTGTAATTATAAATATCTCTGTGAAATTCAATACATACAAGGTTCAAAACCCTAATTACATCTTTTCTATATGGCATCTAATTACATCTTTTCTATATGGCATCTAATTACCTTGCGATTAAAAGCTCAATTTTTGATCCATGGCTACCTCTCAAAACTCAATCCTAATCATTTCCGAATTCCCAATTCCAACAAAGCTTACCCACAAAAATTTCACTGTGTAGAGATGTCAAATTCAACCGGCCTTAATCGGCCACGAGCTTCTTAGTCACATCAACGGCTTTAGATCTTCCTTTCCGAGGACCATAACTGACGTCGATGACAACACCAAGCATGTTGAAAATCCAGATTATCATCAATGGTACCTTCAGGATCAACTCATCCTCAAAGCCATTCTCGGCAGCTGTGTCGAAACGATCCAGCCCCATATCTCCACTGTTTCCTCATCCAAGAAAACATGGGATGGACTTTTCATTCTCCTTGTGAACAAATTTCAATCGCGAGTTTTGTTGCTCAAGGAACGCCTCATCAACAATTAGCACGGCCCGCGATCTATAAATGAGTACCTACAAGAGATGAGGTCTATCTCCAATGATCTCGCTCTCGCCGACCACTATCTTTCTGAAGATGATCTTGTCCTACACATACTCGCTGGCCTCGGATATGAATTCAAAGAAGTCGCAGCTGCTATCCGAGTCCGTGATAACGATTACTTTCAACGATCTCTTTGACAAGCTTATAAACTATGAACGCCATCTAAAAAAGGAAGACACGGGTGCGTCCCTCTTTATCGCAACCGCCAACTATGCCAACCAACACAATCACTCCTCTTATCGTCCTCAACAACGTGGAAGAACTTCCTACAATCGCAACAACTTCGCTTGCAATAACAACCAATATTCCGCTGCTCGCAACAACTCGACCCGCTCCAACTTCTACTGTAACTTCTGTATGCGTCCCGGTCACAACACCAGAGAATGTCGCCAACTCGTCCGTTTCCTTCGTGAGAACACGGTGCAAATCAATCCACCGCAGCATCCGTCGCAGACCCACTCTCAACCTGTTGCAAACACCACGAATGTCAACTGGCTTACTTCCTCTTCCTGGCTATTGGACATCGGTGTCTCTTACCACGTCACGTCCGATGTTAGGACCCTTTACAGCTATCGATTATGGTGGTCCCGATAAGATCAACATAGGTGATGGTTCATGTTTAAAAATCTCCCACATCTGTAAAACAAAATCGCACTTTCCTTCACAATCTTTTCTTTTAGATAATGTTCTATGTGCACCATCTATTACTCAAAACTTGATTTCTGTCGCCAAATTATGCAAATCCAACATAGTCTCACTTGAATTTTTTACCTTCCATTTTTCGGTGTAGGATTTTCGCACGGGGCGCCACTTCTTCGCGGGGATAGCCTTAATGATGTCTACTATCTCCCACGTTCCATCAAACCTTAAATAAACGCTACCTCCAAATCAGAAATAAGTGAGTGGCACCGCCGTCTTGGTCATTCGTCCACTCGAATCCTTCAATCCGTTGTTCGGAGCAATAAACTGCTGTCTAATTTCTCTGTCGTTAATAATTTTCAATGTAACTCCTGTGATTGCAATAAAAGTCATAAACTTCATTTTTTCTGAAAATTCGCTTCACACTTTCAAATCTTTGCAGCTAATATACACTGATGTTTGGGGGACCCATCGAACTGTTGTGTGATGGTTTCCGTTGTTATGTAACCTTTGTCGATTATTAGACAAAATACATCTGGTTGTATCCTATTAAACATAAATTTGATGTTGCCATCATTTTTCCTCAATTCAAAAAACTTGTCGAAACATACTTTCAATTACCGCTAATATCAATATACTCTGATAATGGTGGCGAATACACATCTTTTGCATCCATTTGCATCTCCTACGGTGTCTTTCATCTCACCACTTCTCCGCACTCCTGAACACAATGGCCATTAGAACGTTGTCGTTGTTATCGTCATATTGTCGAAACCGGTTTTACACTCTTGCATACGACCTGTCTTCCTTCTAAGTATTGAAGTCATGTCTTCCAAACAGCCGTCTATCTATAAATCGTCTTCCCACACCGGTTCTTAATTTCCAATCCCCATTTGAAAAACTCTTCCAACGTCCATCGAACTACACCCGTCTAAAAATCTTTGGGTGTCTCAGCTATCCCTGGCTAAGGCCGTACAACTCCTCCAAACTTCAACTTAGATCTACTCACTGTATTTTTTTAGGTTATTCAATATTTCAATCTGCTTACAAATGTCTAGATCCCATCACACACAAACTTTACATTTCTCGTCATGTCGAATTCGTTGAAACCACCCTTCTTATGCAGCTCTTGAGTAGACGTCAAGAGGTTCTCTCGCATGATTTGGACTCATCTGGCGCAGCCTTGCACCAATCCACGACTATCAAACCTACCAAACTTCACATCCTCCCCACTCCAACTAACTTACCCCCTCTGAAACCCAATCAATAACCTCTCACACTCTCGACCTATCCCCTCCACCGACTCCTTACAATCCTCACCTTCTAATCTTGATAACACCGCCAACCTTCCCGACCCTATCACCCCGTCCTCTACAACTGCTTACCCCCATTTTCCCTCTCTACAACTATCTCCTACTCTTACATCCCCAAATCTCTGAACCATCTGAATGAAAACCGAATCCTAAATACTTCAACTCCATATACATCAACCGTATCACCGTTCACCCAATACCCCAAACTCTTGAACCAACATGCGTATCTCAAGCTGTGAAAGATCCTAAATGGCGCGCTGCAATGTCTGAAGAATTTGATGCCCACATAAAAAATGGAACATGTGATCTTGTCCTAAAATCAAATCAAAATATTGTTAGCCGCAAATGGGTCTTCCGAAATAAGCGAAACTCCGATGGTACCATTGCCTGATACAAAGCTCGTCTTGTGGCCAAAGGTTTCCACCAACGGCCTGGCCCGAACTATTTCGCCATATTCAGCCTGGCTATCAAACCGACAACACTTCGTGTAGTCTTATGCATAGCACTCTCTCATGGATGGCCCTTCCGTTGACTCGATTTTAACAATGCCTTCCTCAACGACACTCGCTATGAAGATGTGTATATGGTTCAACCACCCGACTTTATCCGTTCCTCCCTACCCTACCATGTATGCAAACTACGAAAAGCTATTTACGGTCTCAACCAAACGCCTAGGGCATGATACCAAGAACTTAAAGGCTATCTCTTTCAAACCGGCTTTGCAAACTCCGTGGCGGATGCGTTTCTTTTCGCCTACTCCAAAGAAGCCACCGTCGCCTACTTCTTGGTGTATGTCGATGACATAATCCTCACTGGTAACAACATTCAGTTCCTTTAATCTTTGTTCGTCAACTTGCGCAACGTTTTTCTTTAAAAGATCTCGGCAACCTTCATCACTTGGTGTAGAAGCTATTCCCACATCACAAGGACTATTCCTCTCCCAACATCACCACATCGCTGATCTACTGAATAAGTTCTCCATGATAGGAGCTAAAGAAACCACTACTCTATTCACTCCTCTTCTCCTCCATGACGAGCCTTTCTCCGTCGACCCCACACCATAATGCCAACTAGTTGGTGTTTTTCCATACCTCTCCTTCACTCGGCCCGACGTCTTATTTGCCGTCAATCATCTATCATAATTTATGCACTCTCCCACTGAACTTCACTAGACGACACTCAAGTACGTTCTTCGTTACCTTAAAGGAACAATACATCATGGTTTTTACCTCCGTAGAGAATATCCTCCAACCGGTCAGGTTTTTAGCGACTTTGACTGGGGTGGCAGTCGCGATGACGGCCGCGCCACCACTGCCTATATCCTTTACCGATGTAATACCCAGTTCGGTTGTGAATATTTTCCGTAATTATGAACAAACGTTTTCCCCAAAATTTTTCTATTTAAAATTCTATAATTAATTTTTCCTATATTTTTCTAAATATAATTTCTAATTTTATTTTTCCTAATCTAAACCTTAAACCCAAACCCTAACCCCTTTTTATATTTTTCCTAGCCGAAAGTGTTAGTTGTATGTATGGTTTAGAGGCCATTATTGTACATATGATGTATATTATAGTGGATGCTTGGACATATATAGAGAGGACTTTCTTGCTCGATATGATAGTATGCTATCTGGTTGCTCTTTATCTTAACATACATACTTGTCTCTTACTGTCTTATGGTTACATATTGGCAAAGCCCTTAGGATGTGTACTTGACTACCAGAATTATGATGCAGATCATACTAGTGGGGCCATGGTAGTCCATAAGCTCATCCTTTAATATTCCTAGTCGTGGGTGTATTGAGACGGGGCATCGATATACCAGAGTAGACTAGCGTATACGTTTCTCGATCCATGAGATTGGCGATGGATGATCCCATATCCATTGGTGTTTGACATCAGAGATGGTATACGGGTGCTTAGTGGAGACTGGGTACACTGGATGGACTTGCCGAGAACTCCTACATGGTATTATACCAGACGTCAGATAGCAGTTCTCTGGTGACACTGGTACAGGTTAGTCTGTCGACCCGAGATCGTCATAGAGTCTTGTGTGATTCCCACTGTGCTTTGATTTCCACCTTACCACGTTCAAGAGGACGTGCAAAACGGTGGTTTTTGGGTACAGTCCCGAGTCACATGCAGGCAATGAGCGATAGGAGGAGTTTCGTCTCTCCCGGTATTGGGGGTTGATGTTGCGCTGTGCTCGATTGGCCATAACAGGGAAGTCTCTGGCCAGGGCTGATTTAGAGATTTACTGGTAAGTGTTATCAGTAGTTTCTCGACCCGTTATGAGCCTCGTATCGGCATGACTTATCGAGTTATTGGGGTCTGATGTTTACCACCCCTAGACTGGATATGCGACATATCAGACGAGGAGACCGGACTGTACGGTAGTGTTACTGACAGGCTTTACAGGAGCTAGAGCGGGCTTGCTTGTTGATCTTCTGATCGCTCAATACCCGGGTAGCCGTTGCGTCCAGTTAGTACCGCTGACGGCTTGTGGGTGCTTGATGAGATCATCACCTACTGCCGGCGTATTGACGAGTCTTTAGAGTTCTAATAGAGGTTTTACTGACTCAGGCAAAACAAAGTAGGAGCACATATGTGATATGTGCGAGACCGAGAATAATACGAGTATGTGATACCGTATTCTATTCTTGCGATATTTGTATCGGTCGGTTATATGTGATATAGCCGTGTTATCGAATCAAGTGTTGATTCAATAAGTTGGTACATATTATATTAGTCTGTTGTATGTAATATAGACGGATTATTAAATCAAGTGTTGATTTGATAATTTAATGTATAATTGTATATATGATATACTAGATTACATTAACTAGTATTAGCTCACTTAAGCATTTATTTTTCTCACTTGTGTGCATGTGATATATATGTGATATATATTAATGTACATTATTTTGTGTCATGGTTGATGATACACACTACATGGGTGTATGAGATTTACACCATACTAATTATAATGTAGGGTTTAAATATTTAAAGTAAATCCAAATTAGTGGATAATTGCTCACATGCATGAAGCTTATAGAAGTTTGTGGATGCATTGACTTAGTCCGTTAATTTTGTTTTACTAAAGATATTTATTAACCTAACCATTATAATTTAGCCATGGTTATGTCTCTACATGAGTTAACTATATGATACAAACTCACCCATGATTGATTCTCTCACCTCATTAGTTCATTCTCATCTCTTGACTTCATCTTCTTCATCCTTGAGAAAAAAGCTTGCTAACTTTTTCAAAAGTGAGAATATTGTGAGAAAAATAAAACTAAAGTGTGCCCACTTCCTACTTCATCATTCTCTACTAGATTAGCATTTTAGTGTAGGGTATTAGCTTCACTAATCTCTCATTAGTGAAATAGTAGCTTGAGTTAGTGTCTTCTCGACGTAGATCATTTTCGGCCTCGAAGACTTCAAGCAAGATCGTTGCTTTCACCTTGAGAAGCCATGCAAGAGTTCGGGAGTTCCATGATCGCAGCGAAGGGACTACTACAAGGAGCTGTGAAGGACCGGTCTACAAAGTTTGTATTCCATTATCACTTAGATGTAAAGTTGTTTACTTTCTAGTTTTGCTCCTAAAACTCTAGTTAGATCCTAGGTTAGGATTGTTTGGCACACTAAAATTTAAATACGGCATGTTTGATGCATTGTGGAACCTTGTGATTGTGCCTAAGAATCCTACAGTGGTATCAGAGCCTTGCTAGAGCATTAGGAGTTGTCTAGACGAAGTTAGAAGTTCGAACGAACTCCGAAAACCCGATATTGCTCACTTTCTGGAAATTTTTCAAAATGTTGGAATTTTTCATATTAAAAATATTCAGAAAATTATGCAGGTAATTTTATGGACACACCTGAAGAACGAAACCCTAACTCGTCTAAGTGACCGCGAATCCGCGGCGCCACTTGAGAGGCTTGGGTCGGGCCCTTCAGCTGTTGGTTCGTAGGTACTGGGGCATGCTTCTGGGCATTTTTAATTCTGCTTAAGTGTTGAGCTCTCTGAGAATTTTAGGAATTCGTTGATTCGATCGAAATATTTAATATTGTCTAGCTTTCTGTAATGTGATACAATATGTGGAATTCATATAGTTAGGCATGAAATCCAAAGTATGTGATATTTTGGGTTTATGATGTCTAAGGTTATTATGGATTCCAAATGTTGTAGTTTGACATTTTCTTTTCTGTGACCGTAAGTGTAATATGTGGTGTATCGCCGGTTTCGTTGCTATATGTCAATGACAATTGGGATACGTATATTTACTTACGTTGATGACATGTGATGTTATGTGTTGCTGTGATATGTTATATTGGATCGTCGCGTTTTGAATAGCCGGGATTTTATGTGAGATGAGAGTTTTTATTTTCATTCATGTAAAATTAATTGTATTTAATATTCTTTTATTGGGGCACTTCCGGGTTGAGAATGATGTCACCATTATTGTATATTATTTACTTTTCCGCATTAGGATAGACCCAAGGAGGGGAGCACAAGTAACCGGGTTCTAGAGTCCAGTAGGAGACCAACTTGAGGAGTCGAGTCCGGGTCTTCTAACTCTAGAATTGGTAGGGTTGCTTGCCGCTCTCGTAGGGGTTTAGGGATGTGGGTTTGGCTATTTATCGTGACCGTGGAATCCGTGTTTTATACAGGCTCAAAATAAAACACGGACCTCCTAGTATATCCAATATTTCATATGTTTCTTTTGCTGCTCTGTGATGTGATCACTGTGGATTCTGAGACGAATGAATACCGATATACATTATATATGAGATATACAGTAGACGTTGTTTATGTTTTGCATCCGCGCTAGTCCCGTCCCGCTATGCCGTTAGTTAAGTAACCTAACGGTGCATAACGAGACACTGTGGCGAATGATGGCATAAGCGTACATTGTATTTTCGTTTCTTCTATGATGCTTAGGAAGCATAAATGATGGGACTTCATTAATGAAATTAATGAAAGAAAAGAAACCTGAAAGATGTTGTAGAATCAAATTTTCAAAAAGGGTAGCTTTAATTTTTGCTTTGCATAGCGGTATTTCTTGTAGAATATCCAGTACCTTATTCGATAAGGAAAGCCGAAATCCCTTCACCGGGAGTGACCTTTTTAGCAAAACTAGTGAAAGCTAGCAGATGCTACAACACTTGGTTTGTCTTTTGATTGCTTTTATAGTTTCTGCTTTGCATAGTGGTATTTAGGAAATATCCTGCATCTTATTCGATAAGGAAAGAGCCGAGATCCCTTCACCGGGAGTGACCTTTTTAGCAAAACTAGTGAAAGCCTAAAAAACACTCCTTTTTAAAATCATTCGATTATACAACGATATCATGTTCATTATGCAAAAGGTTTTCTGAAAAACCTGCGTAGCCTTCCGACATTTCAGATAAGTAATATTTAGTATTTGTGCTACGTTTATTGGCTTTCGTCAAGGCGTAGTGTGCGGTAGCTACTTACTGTTTATCTGCTGCATATGATGCGATTGGATTAGGGTAGTCGTACGGACTTGTTGTCTTTCGTCAAGGGTCGTGCGGGTGGGTTTAATTCAATCAAGAAATGTACGGGTTGAACTTGATTAGCGGACTGTGGCTTGTTGGCTTTCGTCAAGGTCATAGCACGTAAGGGGCAAAATATTATCGGGAATTTCAAGTGTAGAAATTTTCAATGAGATTCCATACCTTCTATGAGATAGTTGGATCCCGATACCCACTGCGAGTAAGTGCTACTCCTGGGGGAGTTTTACACAAGACAATTAGCCGATCAAGTAGGTGTCTAGAAAGGTGTTTACGGGGTTACGCCTCTAGGAAAATGAGGTTTATTTTAATTAGGCCCGTGCGAAAGCACGGGGAACCCCCCTCAAAGTACCAACACTGGCCTGGCTGAAAGATTGGCGAAATTGTAGGGTGTAATTAATCCCGGCTAGTCTTTCCTTTTAGGGTTTGAAGGAAGATTTGATAAAAACAGTGGGAGCCATCCTGATTAGATAAAATAATAACCAATCTGATCTTGCAAGAGCATACGCTAAAGTGTTTTCTTCTCTCTCTCTCTTCAGGTAGCGACCATGTCAGACCTTAATCAAGATAATAATATGGATGTATTGACCGAACCCGCTTGTTATACTGAGCAGCGGAACGTTGGTTCCGTTCTTTCTTATAATTGTTATAAGACTGAACATGGAATAGGGAAATATCCGGATTCTCACGCCGCCCAAACGAAGAAGAAGCACGTTGATGCATCTTCTTCGGGTGTGTTAGTCATTGAGAACCGTTTCTCAGTTCACTCTACGTCCTGGGTATTAGATACCGGATCGGGATCCCACATATGTAATATATTACATGGGCTAAGGAAAGGTAGAATGTGTGATCATTCCGTAAGAATAGGGAATGGTGCGAATTTTGCAGCCAAAGTACTTGGCGAATATCACCTTGTACTACCAAATGGTAGTACATTGATTCTGAACGAATGCTATTACATTCCGACCCTGATATGCAATCTTATATCAGTTTCTTTATTAAGTAAAGAAGGATATAATTTTGTAGTACAGGATAATGTTATGAACATTTTCCTGGATTAAAAGTTGATTGGATCAGGCTCGTTAAATAATGGCATATACGTTCTAAATCAAACCACGGTTCTTAATGTACAAAACACGCACAAGAGGAAAAGTTCAGAAATGAACGAATACTTCTTGTGGCATTGTAGACTGGATCATATCAATGCGACACGACTCGCTAAGTTACATAAGGATGGATATTTGAATCCGTTCGAATTTTCATCTTATGACACTTACCAGTCATGTCTTAAAGGCAAGATGACCAAAACTCCGTTTACAAGACACGGAGAAAGAGTTACGGAACTCTTAGGACTGATATATAGTGATATATGTGGTCCTATCTCTACACATGCCAGGACTGGTGCCTCATACTTCATTACATTCACTGACGATCTCTCAAGATACGGACATGTGTTCCTGATGAAACACAAGTCTGAAACTTTTGAGAAATTCAAGGAATATAAATCCGAAGTCGTGAACCAAACGGGTAAAACTATTAAAATCCTACGATCTGATCGAGGAGGTGAATACTTGAGCACGGAGTTCCTGAACTTTCTAAAAGAGAAT
Organism: Agapanthus africanus; assembly: GCA_030015575.1. Lineage (NCBI taxonomy): Eukaryota > Viridiplantae > Streptophyta > Magnoliopsida > Asparagales > Amaryllidaceae > Agapanthus > Agapanthus africanus. The sequence continues at coordinate 778,082,394 of CM057338.1, read as the reverse complement.
GAGATTCTCTCTCAACTTACTTCTCCGTATACACCACAGCACAACGGTGTATCGGAACGGAGGAATCGCACCCTATTAGATATGGTGCGCTCTATGATGAGCACCGCTGAGTTACCTATTTCCTTTTGGGGGTATGCGCTTGAAACAGCCATACACCTATTGAATATGGTCCATACCAAATCTGTGTCTCCATATGAGATATGGAAGGGGAAGAGACCATGTTTTAATTATGTTAAGATATGGGGTTGTCCTGCCTATGTCAAAAGACACAATCCGGACAAACTCGAGGCAAGGTCTGTTCTGTGCAAGTTTGTAGGATATCCCAAAAATTCACAAGGGTATATCTTCTACCACACTGAGGAACAAAAGGTGTTTGTTTCTCGACATGCCACCTTTTAAAAAAAGGAATTTCTTGCAAAGGAAATTAGTGGCAAGGAGGTAGAAGTGGAAGAGGTTTCAGTAGCACAAACTACAACAGAAGATTTGGTAGAACCAGAGGATTCGATAGCACCCAACGAACCTCAGCCTCTCCGCCGATCTAGTAGGGTTCCTCACCCACCTGAGAGATACTACGGTTTTCTCATTGATTGTGGGAGCGAGGATTGCATCATGGAGGATGATGACCCGACTAGCTTCGAGCAGGCCATCACGAGTGGGGACTTTGTGGATGCAATGCGATCTGAGATAGAATCCATATACACCAACAAAGTATGGACTTTGGAAGTTGCTCCTGAAGGGGTAAAACCCATTGGGAGCAAATGGATCTTTAAGAAGAAACTTGGTGTAGATGGAAATGTTGAGACTTTGTAAGCTAGATTTGTTGCAAAGGGTTTTCGTCAAAGACCAGATGTGGATTATGACGAAACCTTTTCTCCGGTGGCTATGCTTAAGTCCATCCGGATCCTACTTGCCATCGCTGCTTACCATGACTACGAAATCTGGCAAATGGATGTTAAGACCGCCTTTCTAAATGGTGATTTGGAAGAGTGCGTGTACATGACTCAGCCAGAGGGCTTCGTAGACAGTGGGAGCAGCGGTAAGGTGTGCAAGCTGCTTAAATCCATCTACGGGTTAAAGCAAGTATCGCGGAGTTGGAACAACTGTTTTGATGTCGTTATCAAAGTGTTTGATTTCATAAAAATTGTAGATGAACCTTGTGTATACAGGAAGGTGGCAGAGAGTAAGGTTGTTTTCCTCGTATTGTACGTGGATGCCATACTCTTGATAGGAAATGACATTCCTATGCTGCAATCGGTCAAGCTATTCTTATCACAAAGATTCTCAATGAAAGATGTAGCGGATGCCTCCTACATCTTGGGGATTAAGATCTATAGAGATAGATCTAAACGGTTACTGGGATTGTCCCAATCCAGGTACATTGACACCATACTAAAGCGGTTTAGTATGAAAGCATCCAAGCGTGGGTTTTTACTCACGATCTCAGGACTCACTCTCTCCAAAGAGATGTCTCCCAAGACTGATTTGGAGAGAGCTCGCATGCAAGGGATATCCTATGCTTCGGCAGTAGGCTCTATCATGTACGCGATGCTATGTACCAGACCTGATGTAGCACACTCACTAAGTGTAGTAAGTAGGTATCAAGCAGATCCTGGAGAGAGTCACTGGACAGCTGTGAAGAGCATTCTCAAATACTTGAGAAGGACTAAAGAGATGCTCTTGGTGTATGGTAACGGAGAACTCCAAGTGGAGTCCTTTACCGATTCGAGCTTCCAGAGTGATAAGGACGACTTTAAGTCGCATTCGAGATTTGTCTTTACCCTCAATGGAGGGGCGGTATGCTGGAAGAGTTCCAAGCAGGAAACCGTGGCAGACTTGACGATGGAGGCTGAATACATCGCTGCCAACGTTGCTGTCTGGATGAAGAAGTTCATAACTGAACTTAGAGTGGTTCCATCCATTGAGTATCCAATACCTTTGTATTGCGATAACAATGGAGCGGTCGCTTTGGCCAAGGAACCCAGGTCCCATCAGCGATCCAGGCATATTCTGAGGTGGTATCACCTGATCCAGGAGATAGTTGATCGCCGGGAGATCGAGGTCAGGAGAGTTGACACGAAAAACAACACAGCAGATCCACTCATGAAGGCCATTCCCCAGATACAGTTCGAGAGACTCTTCGGGATGTTGGGTATGCGATACTACAGCAGCTGGCCTTAAGGAAAGTGGGAGATTGTTAGTTGTATGTATACCCTAGAGGCCATTATTGTACATATGATACATATTATAGTGGATGCTTGGACATATATAGAGATGACTTTCTTGCTCGACATGATAGTATGCTATCTGGTTGCTCTTTATCTTAATATGTATACTTGTCTTTTACTGTCTTATGGTTACATGTTGGTAAAGTCCTTAGGATGTGTACTTGACTACCAGGATTATGATGCAGATCATACTAGTGGGGCCATGGTAGTCCATAAGTTCATCCTTTAATGTTCCTAGTCGTGGGTGTATCGAGACGGGGCATCGATATACCAGAGTAGACTAGAGTATACGCTTCTCGACCCATGAGATGGGCGATGGATGATCCCATATCCATTGGTGTTTGACATCAGAGATGGTATACGGGTGCTCAGTGGACACTGGGTACACTGGACGGACTCGCCGAGAACTCCTACATGGTATTATACCTGACGTCAGATAGCAGTGCTTTGGTGACACTGGTACAAGTTAGTCTGTAGAGCTGAGATCGTCATAGAGTCTTGTGTGATCCCCACTATGCTTTGATTTCCACCTTACCACGTTCAAGAGGACGTGTAAAACGGTGGTTTTTGGGTACAGTCCCGAGTCACATGGAGGCAATGAGCGATAGGAGGGGTTTCGTCTCTCCCGGTATTGGGAGTTGATGTTGCGCTGTGCTCGATTGGCCATAACAGGGAAGTCCCTAGCCAAATCTGGTTTAGAGATTTACTGGTAAGTGTTATCAGTAGTTTCTCAACCCATTATGAGCCTCGTATCGACATGACTTATCGAGTTATTGGGGTCTGACGTTTACCACCCCTAGACTGGATATGCGATATATCAAACGAGGAGACCGGACTGTACGGTAGTGTTACTGACAGGCTTTACAGGAGCTAGAGCGGGCTTGCTTGTTGATCTTCTGATCGCTCAATATCCGGGTAGCCGTTACGTCCAGCTAGTACCGCTGACGGCTTGTGGGTGCTTGATGAGATCATCACCTACTGCCGGCGTATTGACAAGTATTTAGAGTCCTATATAGAGGTTTTACTGACTCAGGCAAAACGAAATAGGAGCACATATGTGATATGTGCGGGACCGAGAATAATACGAGTATGTGATACCGTATTCTATTCTCGCGATATTTGTATCGGTCGGTTATATGTGATATAGCCGTGTTATCGAATCAAGTGTTGATTCGATAAGTTGGTACATATTATTTTAGTCGGTTGTATGTGATATAGCCGGATTATTAAATCAAGTGTTGATTTGATAATTTAATGTATAATTGTATATATGATATACTAGATTACATTAACTAATATTAGCTCACTTATGCATTTATTTTTCTCACTTGTGTGCATGTGATATATATGTGATATATATTAATGTACATTATTTTGTATCATGGTTGATGATACATTACATGGGTGTATGAGATTTACACCATACTAATTATAGTGTAGGGTTTAAATATTTAAAGTAAATCCAAATTAGTGGATAATTGCTCACATGCATGAAGCTTATAGAAGCTTGTGGATGCATTGACTTAGTCCACTAATTTTGTTTTACTAAAGATATTTATTAACCTAACCATTATAATTTAGCCATGGTTATGTCTCTACATGAGTTAGATATATGATACAAACCCACCCATGGTTGATTCTCTCACCTCATTAGTTCATTCTCATCTCTTAACTTCATCTTCTTCATCCTTGAGAAAAAAGCTTGCTAACTTTTTCAAAAGTGAGAATATTATGAGAAAATAAAACTAAAGTGAGTCCACTTCCTACTTTATCATTCTCTACTAGATTAGCATTTTAGTATAGGGTGTTAGCTTCACTAATCTCTCATTAGTGAAGTAGTAGCTTGAGTTAGTGTCTCCTCGACGTAGATCTTCTTCGGCATCGAAGACTTCAAGCAAGATCGTTCCTTTCACCTTGAGAAGCCATGCAAGAGTCCGGGAGTTCCATGATCGCAGGGAAGGGACTACTATAAGGAGCTATTGAAGTGAAGGACTAGTCTACAAAGGTTGTATTCCATTATCATTTAGATTCAAAGTTGTTTACTTTCTAGTTTTGCTCCTAAAACTCTAGTTGGATCCTAGGTTAGGCTTGTTTAGCACACTAAAATTTAAATACGACATGTTTGATGCCTTGTAGAACCTTGTGGTTGTGCCTAAGAACCCTACAGTGGTATCAGAGCCTTGCTAGAGCATTAGAAGTTGTCTAGACGAAGTTAGAAGTTCGAACGAACTCCGAAAACCCAATATTGCTCATTTTCTGGAAAATTTTCAAAATGTTGGAATTTTTCACATTAAAAATATTCAGAAAATCATGCAGGTAATTCTATGGACACACTTGAAGAACGAAACCCTAACTCGTCTAAGTGACCGCGGATCCGCGGCGCCACTTGAGAGGCTTGGGTCGGGCCCTTCAGCTGTTGGTTCGTAGGTACTGGGGCATGCTTCTGGGCATTTTTAATTCTGCTTAAGTGTTGAGTTCTCTAGGAATTTTGGGAATTCGTTGATTCGATCGAATTGTTTAATATCGTCTAGCTTTCTGTAATGTGATACAATATGTGGAATTCATATAGTTAGGCATGAAATCCAAAGTATGTGATATTTTGGGTTTATGATGTCCAAGGTTATTATGGATTCCAAATGTTGTAGTTTGACATTTTCTTTTCTGCGACCGTAAGTGTAATATGTGGTGTATCGCCGGTTTCGTTCCTATATATCAACGACAATTGGGATACGCATATTTACTTACGTTGATGACATGTGATGTGATGTGTTGCTGTGATATGTTATATTGGATCGTCGCGTTTTGAATAGCCGGGGTTTTATGTGAGATGAGAGTTTTTTTTTTCATTCATGTAAAATTAATTGTATGTAATATTCTTTTATTGGGGAACTTCCGGGTTGAGGATGATGTTACCATTGTTGTATATTATTTACTTTTTCGCATTAGGATAGACCCAAGATCGGACCCTGCCATATATCATACGGCCTCTACAACGTTTCGCCCGAAACTTGAGAAACTGTCTGTGGGGGACTCTAAAGACTCGTCAATACTTTGGCTGTGGATTTAACCACTAGCACGTCAGAGGTATTAGCCGTACATAACGAGCTACCAGGTATTGACCAAAAGGGAGGTCGATGAGCGAACTCATCCTGACACCTTACTGAGCCTGTCAGTGACAATATCCGTACAGTCTGGTCCGTTCGTCTATGAGCATCGCATGGCGGGCCTAGGGGGTTGGTAAAAGTCAGACCCCCAAAAGCGGTACAAGTCGTGTCGGAGTGTAGCCCAGAACACCTTGAGATACTATTGGAATACCTATCAGTAAATCTCCTGCCTTGGCCAAGGATTTCGTGTAATGGCTCTCCTAGACACAGCACGATCTCACCCCCAATACCGGGAGAGACGAAACCCCTGCCGATCCGCTCACTGCCTCCATGTGGCTCGGGACTGTACCCAACTAAAACCTGTTTGCACGACTCCTTTGAGCCGTGGTAGGGTAGTAATCAAAGTACAATGGGAACTCACACGAGACAAATGACGATTTCAGGTCGATGAACTAACCTGTACACATGTCACCAGGGAACTGCTATCTGACGTCAGGTATAATACCAACTAACATGTTCCCGGCGAGTCCTGTCCGGTGTACTCATAACCCAATGAGCACCTGTATACATCTTAGGTGATCCAACTGACACCAATGGCTTGTGAGACCGGCCACCGCCCCTCGTCGGGGTCTCGACTGAATACACTAGTCTACTAATGGAGTATCGATGCCCAGTCTCGAAACTCCCACGACTAGGGACCTTTTAAGGATGTGCTTATAGACCTCAGGTCCCGCGTATATGATCGCCATCATACTGCTGGTAGTCAAGCAAGAATCCTAAGGGTTCTATCAATGTGTAACAGCGACCTGTAAGGTCACCTAAAGCAGTACACGATGATAAAGATAAACCAGATAGCATACTATCATCTTGCGTAAGACTGTCCTACAGGTATAGGTCCCCCCTCAATCATTGAAATCACGTGCCTGTGATCCAATAATTGACTCTGAGGGCATTATATCCAACATTTACTCTGTGTAAGGTTGCCTAGCACGGCAACAAGGTTTCGGGAGACATCGTCCATGCCAATTTTAAAAATTTGCCGTATTAGTAAACCATAACCCTAGAATCGTTGCTAGAAAATTCGATGAAACGAGTGCAAACAACTTTGCAATTAAAGTGAACAAGGGATACAGCCTTTGTAGACCGGTCCTTCACTTCAATAGCTCCGTGTAGTAGTCCCTTCGTTGCGATCACGAACTCCCGGACTCTAAAGAGGCTCCCATGAAGAAATGAACAAGCTTGCATCGAAGTTTTCGAGGCCGAAGATGATTTACGTCGAAGAGACACTAACCCAAGTTATTTATTCACTAATTATAGAATTAGTGAAGCAAACACCCAATACTATATGTTAAGTAGTAGAGGACGATGAAGTAGGAATTTTGCTCACTTTAGATTTAGTTTTCTCACAATTTTCATCATCTTTTCAAGTCCTAGAAAACTCTTTTCATTTGGAAGAAGAAGATGAAGCAAGTGATGAAAGAATAATCAAGTGAGGTTAAAAATGCAACCATGGTGAGTGTATGTCATGCACTAACCATTGTAGAGACTAAACCATGGCTATGAGTTAAGGTTGGATTAACAAATATCTTAAACTAGACAAAAGAGTGGACTAAGTCAATGAAACCTTCAAGCTTCTACAAGCTTTGAACCATGACAATATTTCCACAATTTTGAATTTGCTTGAAATAAATATAAACCATAACACATACATACATGTTGCATGTGTAAGCTAGTATGACACACCAATATATATCACATATATATTTATGTGTGCAAAGAAAACAATTAACATATATCACATATATGTTAAGTGTATCATGAGTGAGAAAAAGAAAAGCTTAAATGAGTTAATATTAGTTAATGTAACTTAATATATCAAATATATAATTCTACATTAAATTATTAAATCAACACTTGATTTAATAATCCGGTTATAGTGTGTATAGCCGACTAATATCAAATGCAACAACTTATCGAATCAACACTCGATCCGATAACCCGGCTATATCTAATATAACCGACCAATGTCACAAGTCGCGAGAATAGAATGCGGTATCACATATCGCATTAAATCTCGGTCCCGCACATATCATATATGTGCTCCTACTCCGTTTCGCTTGAGCCAGGAAACCTCTGTGTAGGACTCTAAAGACTTGTCAATACGCCGACACTAGGTGATGATCATATCAAACACCCACAAGCCGCAAGCGGTCCGCTAAACGTAATGGCCACCCGGGTACTGAGCGATCAGAAGATCAACGAGCAAGCCTGCTCGTACTCGTGCGAATCCAATCAGTAACACTACCGTACAATCCGGTCTCTTCGTCTGATATGTCGCAATCATAGCCTAAGGGTGGTATAACGTCAGACCCCAATAGTCTGATAAGTCATGCTGATACAAGGTCCATAACGGTTCGAGAAACTACTGGTAACACTTACCAGTAAATCTCAGCAACCCTGACCAGGGATTTCCTGTTATGGCCAATCGAGCATAGCGCAATATCAACTCCCAATACCGGGAGAGACGAAACCCCTCCTATCGCTCATTGCCTCCATGTGACTCGGGACTGTACCCAAAAACTACCTTTTTGCACGATCTCTTGACCGTGTTATGGTAGAAATCAAAGCACAGTGGGAATCACACAAGACTCTATGACGATCTCAGGTCTACAGACTAACCTGTACCAGTGTCACCAGAGAACTGCTATCCGACGATAGGTATAGTACCATCTAGGAGTTCTCGGCAAGTCCGTCCAGTGTACCCAGTTTCCACTGAGCACTCGTATACCTTCTCTGATGTCAAACACCATTGGATATTGGATCATCCATCGCCCATCATATGGGTCAAGATGCGCATACGCTAGTCTAATTTGGAGTATCGATGCCCTGGCTCGATACTCCCACGACTAGAAACAATATAAGGATGTACTTACCGACTACCTCTGCCCCACTCGTATGATCTGCATCATAATCCTGGTAGTCAAGTACTCATCCTAAGGGCTTTATCAATATGTAATAGAGAGACAATAAGTGTACATGTTAAGATAAAGTGCAACCAGATATCATACTATCATGTCGAGCAAGAATGTCCTCCCTATATATGTCCAAGCATCCACTACAATATACATCGCATGTACAGTAATGGTCTCTAGGGCATACATATAACTAACAATCTCCCACTTGCACTAAGGCCATCTGTTGTAGTATCCAATACCCAACAATACAGCAGTGGTTGTAGTATCCCATACTTAACCATCCCATAGAAATCTCTCTAGGGGTAAGGTCTTTGTGAGTGGATTCGCTGTGTTATCCTTCGTGTCAACTCTCCTAACCTCGATCCCTTGGAGATCAACTATCTTCCTGATCAGGTGATACTTGCCTCAGAATATGTCTGGAACGCTGATGGGACCCGTGTTCCTAGGCCTAAGCCACAACTCTATTGTTGTCACAATAACAGTTATTGGACGCACAATGGTAGGAACCTTGTTCATCTCATGAACAAGAAATGTCCAGATAGCCACTTTGGCAGCATCATTGGTAGCAATGTATTTAACCTTCATCGTCTAGTATGTGTAACGTTTTAAAAATAATTAAAAAAAAATTAGATAACTAAAACCCTTTAAGTGAATTTTCTGATTTTCGGTAAAATAAAACGTATTTTTCGTAAAATTTAACCATAATTATTTTTCATTATAAATTTAAAAAGACCTATTTTAATCATGTAATTACTAGTAAATGGTGTTTATTTAGCCACTTATAAATTTTTAGTTTAATGAAATATTTTTCCTAAATTAATTATTTTAAATATTAACATAAGCTTTTAAATATATATTAAATTAGTATAAATTACAATTTGCAATGGGTTTATTTTTCAAAAGTGAACCATGACATATTAGAATTAGGTTTTTAGCATGCTAATCTCTTCTTGAATTGTCTTTAAAATTCTAGAGTTTTCTATGATGAATTGAATTAAGAAAATTAATAAAATAAAGAAATTATGAAAAGACATAAAAGGTGTATTTCTTTGGAGAATGTTCAACACTATTCTTCATTCCTTCTTCCTCTCTTTTCCTCACCTCATGGCCGGCCTCACCTCCATGGGCAGCCCCAAAATTTTTCCCCCATCATTTTTTTATTAAAAATCATCAAAATTCATCAAAAATTCCAAAAATAAACCTCAAAAATCAACATTCAACCTCTACCATTTTCGTTTGACCTATTTAGCATGGAATTTGGAGTTGGAAACCATTGTTTTGGAAGCATATTTTCATGTTTGGATCTCATGCTTTGAAGGTATAATTTTTATTCTTATGATTAATTGTTGTTAAATGCTTTTATTTAGCATATTTAGATTTTCTTAATTAATTCTATTTGCAAGTTTAAAATTCAAGATAGGGTTTCTAAAATCAAGTTAGGGTTTTTATTAATTAAGTGGGGGTTATAATAAGTAGCTTAACATTTTTATAAAGGAAAAATCTAGCATGATTGATGTATTATAATTTGTGCATTCAAAATTGTTTAAATTACGCAATTTTGCTAACTAGATTTTTATAAATTATATATATTGGTGTGTTAAAATTCTAATTAAGGTTTTTATCATTATATTGTGGTTTTAATGAGAATATTAACATGTTAAATGAATGAAAGACCTAATCTAATTATTAGTTTCAAATTGTTAGTTAATTTAATGTGATAAATATGCTATTTCGGTAAACTAGGTTTTAGAAATTAATTTAAAATGTAGTATTAAAAATCTAATTTGGGGTTTAGCTCATTCTTAAGGTTTCATGGAGTGGTTTAACACTTTAATATATGCAAAATCAAGTTTAGTAGTGGAATTGTGAATTTTTACTTAACAAGTGTTAATTTTGGCTAATTTGCAAATTAGAAATTGTAAATTAAGACAAAATGGTGTGAGAAAAATATGGTAATGGTTTCTATAATCTAGTTATGTTATTTAATGAATATTATGACCATTAGTTTCTTTTAAACATCAAGTTTTGAAGTAAAACGGTAAATTGACATTTTCAAGGTTTTACGGAATTGGACGATTTGATCGATTTTAGGGTTTCGATGAATTAAATCGTGTTTTATATTATAAGTAATGAGTTTTAAAACTACGAGTTGTTTGTTGGTGTTTTATCTCGATCAATCTGCGTTTGTACGTCGATATCGAGCGATATTTGGTTCTTTTGCATGAGCGGGTCATCGGTTTTAACCTATGCGCGTTTCGTGCGTCGTTTTGGTTTTGTCCGTGATTCAGTTTACGATATTATATATGTTTGCGTATAGGTACCCCTCGCGTGGACTTCGGACGAGGAAGAAGAGGAGGGCGACATCGTCTTCGGCAGATAAGGACCAAGTGAGTAGATGTATATCTACGGGGGAAGTCGGGTGGATGGCGTTTAGCACCCCCGCAAACGTAGAATAGGGATATTGCTTATTGTCATTAGGAAGTCGGACGTGACCTTAGATTCTTGGCGAATAGGACCCTATTAAAGACCGTAGGTTGGACTAAACTGATTTAGATAGACTTTGCCAGAGGTGGAATGTCTTGGAGGAAATTCGTAGGTTTCAGGTAGACACACACACGCACACACGGAAACTTGGCTCGGTGTATTTGTGTATGTGTATATATAAGTAGGAATGTGTGTAGGTGTATATATACACAACATGTATATGTGATATAAGGATGTTATATGATACATGGGGATGAGACGATATAACTGGGCCTGATGCCGTGATCTCTTGGCTATACAGTCATATTATGATCTTAGCGGATCGTTGGAAAATGAGAGAATGGATATGTATACATAAACGATAATAGGTGATGATGACATTGAGATATACGAGACTCTAGAATAGAACCCGGACCGTAACCTGTGACTTGATTACGATATGATATATGTGTGACCTGATTACGATATGATATATGTGTGACCTGATTACGATATGATATATGTGTGACCTGATTACGATATGATATATATGACATGATATTTCCGAGGAACAATTGACGACGTATATGTTCGCAGACAATGATATATGATTGGTGATGTTGGGATGTATGCGATTACAGTATAGTACTTTTGATCATGACATTATTTGATGATGATATTATACGAATGATGATGTACGTAGGTGATACTTGACCCGTACCCCGATATTGGGATGCCGTACGATGGATTTTACCGTACGAGGCATAGATGTGATGATTGATCCGCGCTCTTGATTCGAGGAAGCCATACTATGTACGTGACGCTATTGAGGCTGGATCGCCGACTATTACAGATATGGACTCAGACCTTAGGTGGATTCTTATTTCCTATCGACTAGTTCTTTTAGTTTAGTTCCTTAGGGGGTTAGATAGATACTAGTTGAGGCTCGAGTCATATAGCTGTAGTTAGATATGTATATTCCAAATGAGTGTTTAGTACACATTTTACCTTTACATTCAGATTGAAATCATCAAGTTGCATGTTCATACATATGTTTCTTTAGTCAGTATGAAACTCTGCCTGTTAGGACACCGGCACCATTACCGATGATGCGCATCTCCCACGTACACTTATTTGCCGACTCATACACACATCATCGGTAATTGCCATGTCACGTACACTTTAGAACATATTATCTTTTATGATAGAATCAGCTAAATGCTAGATCAATATAGTATTGTGATTATTCTCAGGTGTTAGTCTAGACATTGCATTTATTACTTAGACATTTCATGCATTCACATTTTCATGTTATCATGCAGTATTATGGGGTTTATGCCGGCACTTACCATTTACTTATGATTTTGGGATTTTGGATTTCTATGAGATTTCTGGCTTTTGGGGAAAACCACAAGAATATATATAAAAACTTCTCTCTTTCTCCCTCTCTTTTTAAAATATAAGTTGCGGTTTTCTCGTTATGTATGTGTCGTCCACCATGAGATTTCATGTTTTCTGTTGGATTTCGAGACCCGATTCGAGGAGTGGATGAACCGTCTCAGGTACATGGTGGGCCCGGTATGGTACCCCGGGGCAAGAAAATCGAGTTGTAGATGATGAGCCTGGCAGGGGAAGAATACTTACCGGTGATATCTGGCGCGGCGGATATCCGGAGGATACCGACCGTTGTCGTGAGATTTGATGTATGGGCCGATCCGGACTGACGGAGCCCGAGATATTGAGACTATGAGGTATTGAGACTTGAGATTTACATGTTTTGTGTCGATACTTGACACGGATTTTCATGGATTTCATCGATGATGTTTCAGACTTCTATACAAATTTTACTATGGTGAAAGTTAAAGACTTTTTATACAGATATATTCAGATTTCAGGGTTGATTGTTTTACATTCATGGTGCATGCATACTCATTCACACTACATATTACTATTTGAGGCACTGACACGAGCATGGAGCATTTGCACTTACGCGCAGTTTATTACCCTGCACTACTAGATGACTAGTGATATATTAGTATATTATTATGACCTAGGACAGCATCATGCATTCGATTTCTTTTCGCAGATGTCTTCTACTCACGAGTTGGCAACTCACCCCCGTTGTGCCAAATTTTATTACAGGTTCGATGTACAGGTTTCCTTAGCAGCTTGCTGACACATCTTTTCATTCAGGGTGATTTGCACGGTAGGTTGGTTCATTTGTATCAGGACCGCCGTTGTACTTTATTTATTTCATTGGTATCTAGTAAGCTCCATCAACCAAATTTGTATTACTTGATAAGTTTAAAGGACCAGTTATTTATTTCGACCTTAGAGTCACGCTTGTATTATTATGGTATCTGGTGGATTTATTTTCTTTTGAGTTTTGAGCCTCGCCCTTTGGCGTTGTATATTATTGTGCTTGGTGTGGTTGTTTCTGCCTGTTGGCGTAGAGCTAGTTCCCGTTTGGGGATGCTTTTTTATTGTTTGTATATGTATTATTCTTGTTTGTACCCGTTTAGGGCCAGTTTTTACAAAGGAGACTCTGCCGAAATTTTTGAGAAAATTGGATGTTGCTTTTAAACTTGTTTTTCTACATGTTTTCCTTTACTTCTTCTTTTATATGGTTTAGATTTCTGGGCTTCGGCTTACTTAGATTATGTTGCGCCTCTAGATGCTTTGTAATTTAAGTGCCGGTCACGTTCCGTACTTTCGGGTCGTGACAGTATGCCTCGGTATCTAGCTTGGAACTTTTCCAACATACCGTCCCTCCACTGAGGGTAAAGACAATGCCTGTGACTAACTCTCAGTCAAACTTATCACTCTGGAAGCTGGAACCAAGAACTTTCTTTTAGTGCTTCTCAAGTACTTAAGAATGTCCTTCACAGCTATCCATCGATTCTCCCAAGATCCGATTGATTTCTGATCACTACACCTAGTGAGTCATCTACATCTGGTCTGGTACGTAACGTCGCATACTCTGATAGAGCCTACTGCCGAAGTATAGGATATCCCTTGCACGCGAGCTCTCTCCAAATCAGTCTTGGAAGACTTCTTTTTGGAGAGAGTGATCTTGTGTAAGTGGACGAACCATCATGCTTAGAATCGTCCATACTAAACCCCTTTAGTACGATGTTAATGTACCTGGATTTGGGACACTCCCAATATCCACATAGATTAATCACCATAGATCATAATCCACAAGTTGTAGTAGGTATCATCCAGATCTTATATTTAGAATCCCGTGATAAGAGGAGCTTGACCGAGTGTAGCATAGGAAACCTTTTCCTATCAAGAGTATGTCATCTATGTACAGTACGTGGATGACAACCATACTCTCTACAACCTTCTTGTATATACGAGCTTCATCTACCTTTTGATGAAGTCAAACTCTTTGACTGTCACATCAAAACAGATGTTCCAATTCCGCGATGCTTGCATTGATCCTGATGGACTTAAGCATAGCTTTGAAAGTCTCAACTTTTCCATTTACACCAATAATCTTCTCAAGATCCATTTGCTCCCAATGGGTTTTATCCCTTCAGGTGCAACATTCAAAGTCATACTTTGTTGGTGTATATGGATTCATCTTTGATCGCATAGCATCCAGCCATTTCACAGAGTCCCCACTCGTGATGGCCTGTCTGAACCTGGTTGGGCCATCATCTCATGATGCAATTCTCGCTTCCACTGTCACCGAGAAGACCGTAGTATTTCTCAAGTGGATGAGGAACCCTACCAGATTCGCGGAGAGGCTGAGGTTCGTTGGAGACTATTGAATCCTTTGGTTTCACCAAATTATCAGTTGTTAGTTTGTCTAGCTGGAACTCCTTCCAGTTCTACCTTCTGACCACAAATTTCTTCATAAGAAATTTCTTTTCTAAAAAGGTGACATGCTGAGAAACAAAACACTTTTTATTCCTCAGAGTGGTAGAAGATATTCCCTCGTAAATGTTTGGGATATCCTAACAAACTTACACAGAATTGACCTTGCCTCGTGCTTGTCCGAATTTTTCTTTTCAACATAGGCCGGGCAACCCCATATCTTAACTCGTTTAAGACATGGTCTTTTCGCATTCCATATCTCATATGTAGTGGTAAGCTCTGATTTGGACGGAACCCTATTCAATAGGTATGCAGCTTCTCAAGTGCATAACACCAAAAGGAAACAGGTAACTCAGCAGTACTCATCATAGAGCACGCCATATCTCATAGAGTGCGATACCTCCGTCCCGATATACCGTTGTGCTGTGGTGTACTCGAAGGATTAAGCTGAGAGAGAATCACATTCTCCTTTAAGAAAATCCAGGAACTCCATGCGCAAGTATTCTCATCCTCGATCTCATCGAAGGACTTTAATATTTCTACCAGTCTGGTTCTTAACTTCAAACTTATATTCCTTGAATTTCTCAAAAGTTTCAGACTTGTGTTTCAACAGGAACATATGTCCGAATTTTGAGAGATAGTCGATAAATGTAATGAAGTACCAAGAACCTACCTTGGCATTTGTAGACATAGGACCGTATACATCATCATGTACGCGTCCCAAAAGTTCACTAACTCTTTCTCTGTTTCCAGTAAAAGGAGTATCGGTCATTTTACCTTTGAGACTGTTAGTGATATGTATGCCCTAGAGGCCATTGCTGTACATACGATGTATATTGTAATGGATGCTTGGACATATATATGGAGGACTTTTTTGCTCGACATGACAGTATGCTATCTGGTTGCACTTTATCTTAACATGTACTCTAATTGTCTCTGTTGGAGATAGTGCCCTCAGAGTCAATTATTAGATCACAAGCACGTGATTGCAATGATTGAGGGAGGACCTATCCCGCTAGGACAGTCTTACTCGAGATGATAGTATGCTATCTGGTTTATCTTTATCATCGTGTACTGCTTAGGTGACCTGACACGTCGCTATTACACGTTGGTAGAACCCCCTAGGATTCTTGCTTGACCACCAGCAGTATGAGGGCAATCATATAAGTGGGAGCTGGGGGTCTATAAGCACATCCTTAAATGGTCCCTAGTCGTGCGAGTTTCGAGACAGGGCATCGATTCTCCAGAGTAGACTAGTGTATACAGTCGAGACCCCGACGAGGGGCGGTGGCCGGTCTCACAGGCCATCGGTGTCAGTTGGATCACCTAAGATGTATACAGGTGCTCATTGGGTTATGAGTACACCGGACAGGACTCGCCGGGAACATGCTAGTTGGTCATATACCAGACGTCAGATGGCAGTTCCCTGGTGACATGTGTACATGTTAGTTCATCGACCTGGGGATCGTCATTTGTCTCGTGTGAGTTCCCACTGTACTTTGATTACTACCTTACCACGCTCAAAGGAGACGTGCAAACAGGTTTTAGTTGGGTACAGTCCCGAGCCACATGGAGGCAGTGAGCGTATCTTCAGGGGTTCGTCTCTCCCGGTATTGGGGGTGAGGTCGCGCTGTGTCTAGGAGAGCCATTACACGAAGCCCTCGGCCGAGGCAAGGAGATTTACTGGTAGGTATTCCAGTAGTATCTCAGGGTGTTCTGGGCTACGCTCCGACACGACTTGTACCGCTTTTGGGGGTCTGACTTTTACCAAACCCCCTAGGCCCGCCATGCGATGCTCATAGACGAACGGACCGGACTGTACGGATATTGTCACTGACAGGCTCAGTAGGGTGTCAGGCTGAGTTCGCTCACAGACGTCTCTTTTGGTCAATACCTGGTAGCCCGTTATGTATTGGCTTATAACTCTAACGTGCTAGTGGTTAAATCCACAACCAAGGTGTTGATGAGTCTTTAGAGTCCCCCACATTCAGTTACTCAAGCTTTCGGGCGAAAAGCTGTAGAGGCCGTATGGAGATATGGCAAGGTCCGATCAGATACGTGCGGTATTGCACGGATCAGGATCGGACAGTTTGTACTAGAGGCCGTATGGTTATATGGCAGGGTTCGATCAGATACGTGCGGTATTGCACGGATCAGGATCGAACGGATATTACTAGCCGGCTTTGGTTTAAGCCGGATCCTAGTATAGTACAGTGTAGATTTTGTCTCATTGCATTTGTATTTCGGTCGGAATACAAATGCGGGTGTGTATGCACAGTATCGGGGTTTTCCTGTAATTTATTACGGGACCAGTTTTCTGGAGTTGACAGTTTGCTTTCCGTTTCGGCTAATTTCCTTTGTATCGTTCATTGGCTGAAGATTGGTGGAGGAGGGCTTATTTGCATTGTTGCAAATAAGCATTTGTGGAGGGGGTCTTTGCATATATTTGTATCATGATAGCTTTTCCTTGACCTTGACTTCTAGCTTCATCATGCCTTGACTTTTGTAGGACATGATGGTTGATGGTGTTTGTGGTTGAGTGTGGGTTTGATTTTGTGATGATTCTTTTTGCATGATAGCCTTCTCTCTCTCTCCATTGTAGGATTGGATGGCTCTCTCATTCTATCACACTACTCCCTCATTCTCACTCTCCCCCTCACCAAGATGGCCGGCCACTATGCATGGAGGCTGTCCAAATTTTGAGTGTGGGTTTTTTGGCTCATTTCATGTTGCAAAATTCCCACAAGATCAATCTCAAAAGCTCCAAGTTCAATCCCTCCACCAATGGCAACCTCCACTACCCTAAAATGAGACACAAGTTCTACACAACATTCTACAGCACATCTTGGGCACGTCGACTAGCCAGCTTCGTGCCCGAGTTGCCTCGGCATTGAGGTGGGAGCCCGTAAAAGAAGTAGGCGATATGGTGCACTTCCGGCGACGAGGTGGAGACAGGACATTCCGCGGGAGATCGGGACGACGACGAGAAGACCGGAGGACTTGGATCAGTCGGTATATCTCTCTTCCCCATCTTGTAGTTAGCTAGGATTAGTTAATGGTTCGATCCGGGTTTTAGTGCGCGGTGGTGCCGGTTTGCTAGTTTGCAAAATTAAAGTTTATCACCGCTTCCGCACTTGGCCGTCAGATGGACGGCCGGGGCGTCGCCGTGCACTTACAGTGGTATCAGAGCCTCGCCATTAACTTAGTCTAGCTTTGTTTAATGTGTTTGCATTTCCGATCGATCAAAAATTCCAAATTCCGCGTTTTCTCTCACATCAGTTTTCTGTTGAAATTTTTTTTGAGTCGAAATTTTTTTCAGGTTACAGAAAAGTGATTTACTAGAAAAAATAAGAGTTCTGTGAAAATTCGATGCAGCAACTCCACTGTAGGAGCGCGGAACCGCGGCCAAAAACCCCTTTGGGCCGCGGTTCCGCCGCACTATTTTGGGTTCCCTGCACCAAATTTCTACAGTATCTTTCTGGGGTGAAAATTGGGTTTTTGGAATAATAACATTGGGCCCAGATTTTCTTGATCTGCTACAGTAATGCTTTGGGGCCCACTTGTTAAAATTTGATCGATCGGATATTTTAAACACATTATTTCACAGTATTTACATTATATCTGCGACCGTGAATGTCACTTGATCGGTAAATCCTGTCTAACTGCTATAGCCCGGTTAGACGGATTTGCAAACGTGACTTTCACGTTGATGTTTTGTGTTTTGCTGTGATGTTGCGGATCGGTCGTGGGGATAGCCTGGATGCAATGCTAGTACAGTTGTGGTTGTATTATGTACATTTGATATTGCGGGGCGAGCGTCCGACATATGGACTACCGTCACTGCCTGTTTGTATTATTATTTTGGGGCACGGCCAGGTTGCGGTCGATGTACCCGTTGTATGTATATTTTACTTTCTGTACTAGGCTTATCCCGTGGAGGGGTGCACGGATAGCCGGGTTCTAGAGGGCAACAAGCCCGCATCTCATGGCATTGGGACGGAGGGGGCTTCACTCTAGGATTGGCGGGCTATTCGCCGCACTCGTAGGGGGTACAGGTTGACCCAGGAGGGGTGCCCAAGTTGCTGGATTCCGTGAAGTGCCGGGTGGTCCATTCACGTCGCTGAAAGGGGCTGCCTCGCTTCAGGCTTTGGCGGGTAACTTGCCGCGCCCGTAGGGGTCTAGGATTTCATTGCACAGGCTATCCACACGACCAGGGGAACGTCGGGTTTCAGCGGCTCTGTGAAACCCGGGGATCCCAGATATCTGTATTGTTCTGTGATGCTGTACATTTCTTTGATGTTGCATTTTTATCACGCCATGAGCGAAATATAATATATTGGTATATATATTAGTAGATGTTGTATATGTTTTGCATCCGCACTAGTCCAGTCCCCGCTCTGTCGTTAGTTAGCTAACCTAACGGGTAATGACGGGACCCAGTGGCGAATGCGGATGGCATATACGTACATCAGTATATTTTCGTTCTTTGTGGTGTGATCAATTGATGGGACTGCGTTGATTCGGATCAATGCAAGTTAAAAACAAACCTAATCTGATGTTGTTGGAACACTTTTCAAAAGCTGTTATTGCAAAGACGTTCTCTTTTGTTTTGCATCGTGGTATTCAGTTGGAATATCCTGCTCCTCAGTCGACGAGGCAAGGGCCGAGATCCCTTCACCGAGAGTGACCCCTTGGACAAAAGTTTGCGTCAGGGCAATGACTTCACTATAGCCGATTACTTTTGCTTTGCATCGTGGTATTCAGTTGGAATATCCTGCACCTCATTCTACGGGGAAAGAGCCGAGATCCCTTCACCGGGAGTGACCTCTTTAGCAAAGGTTTTCGTCACTATATTTTTAAAAGCTATCCGTTCCTTCAACGATATCAAGTTCATTACGTTAAAGGTTTTCGCCAGAAACCATTCGTAGCCCTCCGTCGTTTCATATGGGTGGTCAATAGTATTCAAGCTGTGTATGTTGGCCAAAGTCAAGGCACAGTGATTGGTAGCTATTGGGGTATTCATATGCAGCATAGATAGATGCGTTGGTTTGGGACAGTCGTACTGCCATTTTGGCCAAAGTCAAGGGTAGGTACGGGTGGATTCAAATTAACCTGGAGAATGACGGGTAGAACTTGACATGTGACTTATGATATGTTGGCCAAAGTCAAGGTCATAAGAGTATGGGGTAAAAATCACATCGGGAGTTTCAAAAGAACTGAAACTTGCCAGATATGCGCATACCTTCTGGAGTGTGATGACGTGAGCGGATTCCGTCACGTTATCATACGATGATAGTTGGATCCCGATTCCCACTGATGAGTTGGTTTACTCCTCGGGTGATCCCGACTAATTCTTCTTTTGGGTTTGGAGAAGAATTTGACGGTACAGTGGGAGGTTTCCATATTAGATAAATTGGTAACCATTCTGATCTAGGTTAGAGTGCACGCTGAGTGTTTCTTTTCTCTCTCTCTCTGGCAGCGACCATTGACCCGACCCTAAGACTATGACTCAGTGACCAAGTTGACCGAACCTTCTATAACACTGGCTTTTGGATTGTCAGGGTTGCGAACCTCATTGCCACTCCTACTTTTACCTATTTCTCCAGGACACTCCGTATCACTACGAAGATCCACAGTTTATTGGATAAACCATCGTATGGTTATATACGAACTCGAAGGAATTCGAGGATGGTTTCAGGTTCTGGAGGAAACGGATAGGACTATTCAGTTGTCTTTTCTTTTTACCTTCTCTCAAGTTGCGAGTACTCCTTGGTTTAGGAGATAGTACACCTATTACGCAAATTGGATAGTCTTCTTCCAAACCATAGGCAGGTGCCGACTGGTAGGGAATGAAGAAGACCAATTAGCCTAACGATGGTGTACAGAAGGTATTATGTAAAGACAAAGAAAGGGATTAGTAAGAGGGCAAAGTAAATTGCGACTGATATTCACGACCATACCAAGTTTTTCGTTACCACTCCCACACCACCTTTGTATTTCTCCAGGACACCCCGTATCACTACGAAGATCCACAGTTTATTGGATACTCCATCGTATGGTTATATACGAACTCGAAAGGAACTTGTTCCAGTTCGGGGATGGATTCTGGTTCAGGAGAAATAGGAATAAGGTTTATTCAGGTGTCTTTTATCTTCACCTTCTCTCGCATTGCGAGTGTTCCTAGGATTGGGACAGTACACCCATTATGCTTATTGGATAGTCTTCTTCCAAACCATAGGCTGGTGCCGAACGGTAGGGAAGGAAGAAAACCATTTGGCCTAAAGGGGTGTGCAGAAGGTAATGACTAAAGACATAAAAAGGGATTTGGAGAGGTGGCAAAGAAATACACGGTTACAGTTATGAATCTGGATAATGGAAGAGGCATTACTAAGAATACCCAGATACCCCATCGAAACATTTCAATGTTTCAGTTTCACTGTGTACTGTTAAAGGAAAACTGATTTCCCAATTAGTCCTTACTCCAGGGTATGTATTTACCAGGTTCGATTCTCACATCTGTATGGTTTTACAGATGATGAGTGGGAGTAAATTATTGGGAATTGGGTGATCATCCTCATTATATCGGGATTCGTTGTAATCGGTGATATTTGAGGAAATCACCCTGGCTGTTTGCCGGTCGGCAAATATTTGGTTTTGAATATCCGCTGTTATGCATCAATTTCAAATTGATTTATCTGTACGTCTATTTTCATAGAGTGAGATATACCTTTTTGAAATTATGTCGATGACATTTACCTATATCAGTGGATGGTTAGGTAAGGAGCATTAAACAGCGGTGTAATTCTTCTTAACCATAAGTACAGTTTTCAACCTACGACACACAGTGAGTGAGTTATCAGACTCAAGGGACTTGTACAGAGTATTGTATGATGTCCAGGGTCCATCAGGACAGAGGGGTTGGTCCTCGTACTATATTCGGTTTACTTATGACTTCTCTAGTTTTTAGACAGGTGTTTCGTAGAAACACAGGGTCCGAATTTCGAGAAGTTATAGGTATTTGAATAGAGTAGAGAACCAGGTGTAGCAAGTATCGGGATTCTTCAAAGTGATCGAAGATGTAGATACTTGTATATGGTATTCAGTTGATAGTAGTGATTAAGAGAAATTGCTTCTCTTTCAGGTTACTCATAATTGGAAGCATTCCTAAGTTGAGTAACGATGATCGGCCTCCTTCCATTTAGTTGACATGCACTGGAGACAGCTGCATGATTTGAATCTGGTTCAATTAAATCAGTGCCTCTGGTTCTATATTGGATATAGAACAGTTCATATCTTAACGATGTTAAGGTACGGGGAGTTGTCTGGTTTATGATTAAAACCAGAGACTGGACAACTCAAGGCACGTTTCTATAATGGCTGTTTATGGGTTGACCCAGGCTATGACGAGGGTTGACTTTCTACCATCTGGATGAACAATAGCGATATTGTTCTAGACTCGCCACAGTTTTAATAAAAATGGATTTTTTCAGAAAACAGTAGTGGGAGTATGGTAGAACTGGAAGTGATTCCAGAACCACAAACGATTACTGAAGATTTGATAGGAACCTAAAGATTCAATCTGGTTTGACATTCCATTGGCCACTCCGCAGATACAGTGGGTAACTTCAGGCACCCGAGAGGTACTTCGGTAGCCTCAAGGACGGTGACAGGGAAGTTCTTGTTTACCCACACTAGCCATTGCTGTTGTTCCAGACTGTGAGACCCGGCAGGAGGATGAGTATAGCGTCGTTCTAAACTTGCTTTAGAAATGTACGTTTATATGACTCTGCCAGAGGGTTGTCGTAGTCAGTGGGAGCAGCGGAAGCATTGGTGGACAGGTAGCTTATGTCTATTTATAGACTAAAGCAGATGTAGCGGAGATAGATCATCAATTTCTGATGTGACAGTCATAGGTTTGACTTCATCAGAATAGGGGATGGATCTGTTGAGAAGGTAGTAAGGTGTGATGTCATGGTATTTGGATGACATACACAGAGTAGGAAAAGAAACTCCTATACTACGATCGGTTATACTTTGGTCGTCACACAGTGGTTTCTCCATTTGGGACTTGGACATTATATCAGACATACTGGTTACTAGATCTATGGTTTTAGATCTATATTTGGGTGGTTTCCCAATCAGGGTACTTAGACAGCATTCTAAGAGTATTTAGAATGGACGACTCCTGGCACGGTAGTGTACCTGCAGGTGATGGAGTCACCCTCTCTAAAGCTGTCTTACAGACTAAAGGGGAGAGGGATGTGCATGATTGGAAGATCACTTGCTTAGGCAATTGAGTCAATCATGAGATGTCAAGTACCACGCCAGATGTTGTTCTTGCACTAGATGCAATAAGTTGACATTGATCCAATCCCGGAGAAACAGTCGGAAGCAGTTTTAGAACATAAGTGAATGTTCTAGGGATATGATAACGACAGCCTCATTCAGGAGACAGTTATCATTCCAGGCTTCCAAGGTGACATGGACGACAAGGAGGTTGTCAGAGTTATAGTTTTCCTTCTGACGAGGGGCAGTATTTTGGACAGGTGGTCCAAGGCAATACTGAGGGAGGCATGGCGCAGGATACTGATTAAGTTCAGTTGACGATACAGTCTAAGAAGTTTGGATTTGGAGTTCATTTATGAGCTAAGTCCCATCAGACATCCAGACATATTCTAAGACAGGTATTGCTCATTTCGGGAGATGGTTTTCTCCACGAACATGAGATATAGAGAGACATAGAAAGAAACATCAAGGCGGATCCACTCACTGAGGCTATTCCTCGAACGCAATAGTTTCGCAAACTAGCTTTTTGAGACTGACTGGTAGAGGAGTTGGGTGTTCGGTATCACACGGGCTGTGAGTATGCGACATCGCAATAATTAGCCTTGAGTGCAAGTGGGAGATTGTTGGAGATAGTGCCCTCAGAATCAATTATTAGATCACAAGCACGTGATTGCAATGATTGAGGGAGGACCTATCCCGCTAGGACAGTCTTACTCGAGATGATAGTATGCTATCTGGTTTATCTTTATCATCGTGTACTGCTTAGGTGACCTGACACGTCGCTATTACACGTTGGTAGAACCCCCTAGGATTCTTGCTTGACCACCAGCAGTATGAGGACGATCATATAAGTGGGAGCTGG
Source organism: Agapanthus africanus (assembly GCA_030015575.1). Taxonomy (NCBI): domain Eukaryota; kingdom Viridiplantae; phylum Streptophyta; class Magnoliopsida; order Asparagales; family Amaryllidaceae; genus Agapanthus; species Agapanthus africanus. The sequence continues at coordinate 778,058,654 of CM057338.1, read as the reverse complement.
GGGTCTATAAGCACATCCTTAAATGGTCCCTAGTCGTGCGAGTTTCGAGACAGGGCATCGATTCTCCAGAGTAGACTAGTGTATACAGTCGAGACCCCGACGAGGGGCGGTGGCCGGTCTCACAAGCCATTGGTGTCAGTTGGATCACCTAAGATGTATACAGGTGCTCATTGGGTTATGAGTACACCGGACAGGACTCGCCGGGAACATGCTAGTTGGTCATATACCAGACGTCAGATGGCAGTTCCCTGGTGACATGTGTACAGGTTAGTTCATCGACCTGAGGATCGTCATTTGTCTCGTGTGAGTTCCCACTGTACTTTGATTACTACCCTACCACGCTCAAAGGAGACGTGCAAACAGGTTTTAGTTGGGTACAGTCCCGAGCCACATGGAGGCAGTGAGCGTATCTTCAGGGGTTCGTCTCTCCCGGTATTGGGGGTGAGGTCGCGCTGTGTCTAGGAGAGCCATTACACGAAGCCCTCGGCCGAGGCAAGGAGATTTACTGGTAGGTATTCCAGTAGTATCTCAGGGTGTTCTGGGCTACGCTCCGACACGACTTGTACCGCTTTTGGGGGTCTGACTTTTACCAACCCTCTAGGCCCGCCATGCGATGCTCATAGACGAACGGACCGGACTGTACGGATATTGTCACTGACAGGCTCAGTAGGGTGTCAGGCTGAGTTCGCTCACAGACGTCCCTTTTGGTCAATACCTGGTAGCCCGTTATGTATTGGCTTATACCTCTAACGTGCTAGTGGTTAAATCCACAACCAAGGTGTTGATGAGTCTTTAGAGTCCCCCACATTCAGTTACTCAAGCTTTCGGGCGAAAAGCTGTAGAGGCCGTATGGAGATATGGTAAGGTCCGATCAGATACGTGCGGTATTGCACGGATCAGGATCGGACAGTTTGTACTAGAGGCCGTATGGTTATATGGCAGGGTTCGATCAGATACATGCGGTATTGCACGGATCAGGATCGAACGGATATTACTAGCCGGCTTTGGTTTAAGCCGGATCCTAGTATAGTACAGTGTAGATTTTGTCTCATTGCATTTGTATTTCGGTCGGAATACAAATGCGGGTGTGTATGCACAGTATCGGGGTTTTCCTGTAATTTATTACGGGACCAGTTTTCTGGAGTTGAAAGTTTGCTTTCCGTTTCGGCCAATTTCCTTTGTATCGTTCATTGGCCGAAGATTGGTGGAGGAGGGCTTATTTGCATTGTTGCAAATAAGCATTTGTGGAGGGTTTTTTTGCATATATTTGTATCATGATAGCTTTTCCTTGACCTTGACTTCTAGCTTCATCATGCCTTGACTTTTGTAGGACATGATGGTTGATGGTGTTTGTGGTTGAGTGTGGGTTTGATTTTGTGATGATTCTTTTTGCATGATAGCCTTCTCTCTCTCTCTCCATTGTAGGATTGGATGGCTCTCTCATTCTATCACACTACTCCCTCATTCTCACTCTCCCCCTCACCAAGATGGCCGGCCACTATGCATGGAGGCTGTCCAAATTTTGAGTGTGGGTTTTTTGGCTCATTTCATGTTGCAAAATTCCCACAAGATCAATCTCAAAAGCTCCAAGTTCAATCCCTCCACCAATGGCAACCTCCACTACCCCAAAATGAGACACAAGTTCTACACAACATTCTACAGCACATCTTGGGCACGTCGACTAGCCAGCTTCGTGCCCGAGTTGCCTCGGCATTGAGGTGGGAGCCCGTAAAAGAAGTAGGCGATGTGGTGCACTTCCGGCGACGAGGTGGAGACAGGACATTCCGCGGGAGATCGGGACGACGACGAGAAGACCGGAGGACTTGGATCAGTCGGTATATCTCTCTTCCCCATCTTGTAGTTAGCTAGGACTAGTTAATGGTTCGATCCGGGTTTTAGTGCGCGGTGGTGCCGGTTTGCTAGTTTGCAAAATTAAAGTTTATCACCGCTTCCGCACTTGGCCGTCAGATGGACGGCCGGGGCGCCGCCGTGCACTTACAGTCTCTATGTTACATGTTGATAAAGCCCTTAGGATGAGTGCTTGACTACCAGGACTATGATGCAGATCATACTAGTGGGGACAGAGTAGTCGCTAGCTAAGTACATCCTTCAAATGTTCCTAGTCGTAGGTGTATCGAGACAGGGCATCGATATACCAGAGTAGACTAGCGCATAGCTTCTCGACCCATGTAGATGGGCGATGGATGATCCCATATCCATTGATGTTTGACATTAGAGACAGTATACGGATGCTCAGTGGAGACTGTGTACACTGGATGGACTCGCCGAGAACTCCCAGATGGTATTATATCTCACGTCAGATGGCAGTTCTCTGGTGACACTGGTGCAGGTTAGTCTGTAGACCCGAGATCGTCATAGAGTCTTGTGTGATCCCGCTGTGCTTTGATTTCCACCTTACCACGTTCAAGCGAACGTGCAAAACGGTGGCTTTTGGGTACAATCCCGAACCACATGGAAGTAATGAGCGATAGGAGGGGTTTCGTCTCTCCCGGTATTGGGAGTTGACGTTGCGCTGTGTTCGATTGGCTATAACTGGAAATCCCTGGCCAGGGTTGATGAGATTTACTGGTAAGTGTTATCAGTAGTTTCTCGAACCGTTATGGACCTCATATCGACACGACTTATCGGTTACTGGGGTCTGACGTTCACCACCCTTAGATTAGATATACGACATATCAGACGAAGAGACCGGACTGTACGGGAGTGTTGCTGATTGGATTCACAGGAGAATGTACATGCTTGCTTGTTGATCTTCTGATCGCTCAATACCTGGGTGGCTGTTACGTTTAGCTGACCGCTTGCAGCTTGTTGGTGTTTGATATGATCATCACCTACTGCCGGCGTATCGACGATTCTTTAGAGTCCTACACAGAGGTTTCCTGGCTCAGGCAAAACGGAGTAGGAGCACATATGTGATATGTGCGGGACCGAGAATAATATGTGTATGTGATACCGTATTCGATTCTCGCGATATGTGATATCGGCCGGGTATATGTGATATAGCTGGGTCATCGGATCAAGTGTTGATTCGATGAACTGATACTGATTATATTAGTCAGTTATTTGATAATAGCCGGATTATCGGATCAAGTGTTGATTCGATAATTTAATGTATAATTATATATTTGATATATTACATTACATTAATTAATATAAGCTCACTTAAAGATTCTTTTTCTCACTTGATAATACATTGATGTATCTGTGATATATGTTAATTGTATTATTTTTATTTGTTACAAAATATTGTATATGTGATATATAATATTGTAACATGTTAGGGTTACAAATGCAACTAGGGTTTAAACTTTGATTAGGGTTTATGGTTGGGTTTATATATATATATATATATTTGTTTTAATAATTCAAATTGTGTGGATTTTCTTTTGGATGAGCTTTGAGGAAGCTTCATGACCTTTGACAAAGTCCACCCTCTTTGTTTCTAGCTTGATATTTGTTAACCCAACTTTAACCCTAGCCTATGGTTTATTCTCTACATGAGTTAGCCATGACACATGTTTAACCTTGGTTGCATTTCTAAGCTCAATAATAATTCATTCATCACTTTGTTCTTCATCTTCTTCAAGCTCTCAAAAAGCTTGCTTGATTTTTGTTTGTGATGATTTAAAGTGAGAAATTGAAAAGAAAAGAGAGCAAAATTCCTACTTCATCATCCTTATCTATTCTAGCCACTTAGATTATGGTGTTTACTTTACTAATACTTGATTAGTGAAGCAAAAACTTGGGTTTGAGATTCTTCAAGGTAGATCATCTTTGTTTTTGAAGATTAGAAGCAAGGTTGCATCATTCTCTTCATGGAGCCTCTCTAGAGTCCGGGTACTTGATGATCGTAGTGAAAGGACCTCAACACGGAGCCTATGAAGCGAAGGAACGGACTACAAATGTTGTAATCCCTAACTCTTAGATGTTAAAGTGTTAACATGCTAGTTTTATTTGATTCTCTAGTTAATGATCTATATTTAGGGTTATCTATAATGGCAAAATTTTGAAATTGGCATGTATGATACCACCCGAAACCTTACTGCCGTTGTAGGTAACCCAACAGTGGTATCAGAGACTAGCTTGAGAATTAGACGGATAAGTGTAGGATTACGAAACCGAAACAACTCCGAAACACCCGACGAAAAACCCTAGTTTCTGTCGAAATTTTTCACGAGTCAAAAAATTATTTTAAATGTTGCAGAATGTTGTATGATGCAATATGAACATAGCACAAAACCCACCCCCCTGCTCGGATTTGGGCCGGCGACGAGGCTAGGTTTTCCGGCGATGTCGGCTATTCTGGAGACTTAGGGTTTGGGTTTTGTGGTGTGGTCCAGGTTCTGGGGTTTGGTACTTGCGGTGTTGTTTATTTTTGCTAAAATTGCATGTGATGTTAATTTACTGCATTAACTAATTCGGAGTGTTTCGTATTCGTAATTCTAGCTTTGTTTCGGTTTGTTTAGACAGTGTTAAAAAGTTTGAACGGATATCAATAAATCACTTTTTTCCCTGCCGGAAAATTTCCAAGTGTTGGATTTTTCCTTAGTTAAAGAACATTCAAAGTTGTGCAAGTAACGCGGTGGACCCTCTAGAAGAACGAAAACCTTAACTATATTATGTGACCGTCAGAACCACCTCTAAACCTTAGGGTTTGTGGTAGTTCGGCGTTGCCACATGTGAGGCGTTGGTTTGACCCTTCTACGGTTGGTCCATTGGTACTGTGGCATGTGATGGATGCTTTTAAACAAAGTTCACGTGTTGAGCAAATAGGGAAATTTTGGATGTTTGTTGATTCGATCGGAATATTTAACGTCGTCTAACTTTTTCTGTAATGTGATATAATATTTGGAATCCACATGTAGTTATGAGATAACTAATTTGAATGTTATAAATCTAGCAGTTTAGTCTCGGTTGATTGGTTGCCACGGAATTTTGATGCGATCAAAAGTCCGTCGCAATCACGTAGCGTACGCGGATACTTGCTGGGTAAACTTAATAGATAGCTGATTGAATGAAATCTCGGTGTGTAGGTAGAAAATGTATAGAAATCACAACCAAAGAAATTTTTGACCGCAATCAATAACGGTGTCGATATAGCGCGTTAGTGAATACGGATCGTCCGCAGGGAAAATGTGATCCGTTCGAATTTGATTTAGTTGAATTGAAAATTAAAGAGAAAAGAAAAGACAATTCAATTCAAGATTTTAAAAGTGAATTTCAAGAATTATCTAGATCTAAATCTAATATCAAGAAAACTCAAAATCAAGAATCAAGAATTGATGATATCCAATCGAATTAGGTTTCAAGAATTGAAGTGAGGCTCGTAGGAATCGATTGAATCTATAGAAGTGATGAAAACTAGTGATTACGTTTTCTTATCCATTAATGATTTGATACTAGATCGATGACGATCAATCGAGGTTTAAGGATCTTTTGAAGGAACTAGGGTTTCTTCATCTCATCCTTTGTCCTTTCGATGAATCTTATTCAAAAACTAGCCTCTAGTAAATTGAATTACCAATCGTCGATCTCTAGTTACGAGCGAAAATATTTAAGAAAGCATTTCGCTCGAAACTAGGTTGTCGATGATTCAATTTACAAGAGTTTACAAAACTTATAGGAATTAAGAATCGTTTCAAGATTTAATCATCATCATCTATTGATTCTCTCGACTCTTCTACGAGCGGAGTTTTTACTCAAGCATCATATCAAAGAACATAATCAAGAATCGAGATCTAATCATAATGCTCAAATATAAAAGTAAGCAAGATAAAGAAATTTCACCTTTTATTTATCAAAAATTTTGTTACAGATCTACAAGAGGAAAGAACTCGATCGTCGATTTAGCTCCGCATCGTCTCCGTGAGTCGCGGATCGTCTTGAGGATCACTTGCTCGGTTGAAGATCGGCGTCGCTTCTAAAAGGTTGATGGCTTCTTGCTTGATTTGTACTCAAATATCTTGAATTTTGGCTTTGGTGATTGGATCAGGGTTAGGGTTTGAATGCACAAGTTGTGTCACTCAACTTGTGGGATTTGTGGCTCAATTTTCAACAACCCTAGAATAATGCCCTTGGGTCCTTTTTATAGCCTTCTCCTTAGCTTCCCCTAAAAGATTGATTAGGATTAGCTTTCCTTAGAAGCTAGGTTTAGTTTAGCTTCACTTATAAGCTTGGTAGTTAGGTAGAAGGTTCTAGAGTTAGTTAGTCAGGGCTAGCTTCCTTCATAAGCTTGGAGGTTAGGGAGAAGCTTCTAGGCTTAGGTAGTTATGTGGCTTGCTTAAGAAGCTTGGAAGTGTTTAGCTTGAATAAAGAGCTTTGCTGTTCGGACAGAAGCTTCTGGAGTTCTCTGGAGTTTGCAGTGGCTGAAATGAGTGTGGACCTTGAATAGAGAAGCCTGAAGCGAGCTCTTCTGACGTCGTCATTACATGGCCGCGGATCCGCCACGGGAAGGGGCTTTTGGCCGTGGATCCGCGGCCCTTCAGAGGCTTTAATGCATGAAACTTCTAGGTTGGGTTGGTGATAACTTTAGGGTTACTTTCTGATATCAGGAATATTATAATTCTCTCTAGTTCACTGTCAGATCTCAAGTCTTGGACTTGGCGTATTTTTATTAGCACTTTTATCAGTGTCGGCTCTTTTCCTGGAATTTCCTGCACAGATTCTCGAGACAAGTGTTGCACTACACAAAAATTATGCGATGCAATGATAAACACTCAATTTCCCTCAAAGTGTCGGTTATAATACATAACACATGTTATTTGGTATTTTACAGATGTTTTGCTAATATGTGCTATATTCATTCCGAACACCTTTAGATGAGTGCAAATGGTAGGGAAATTGATGTGTTAAAAATGCAATATTTTCGACTGATCAAATTCCCCCAAACTTATTTTTGGTCGTCTCGAGCAAACTGTTTTATTAAAAAGAGAAGGAGAAAATAAAGAAAAAGAAAAACTAACTAGCACACTTTCGTAGGCAACACGATTGCACTAAGCATGTACAACAAGCCTTTAAACCTCTAGGTGTCCCTAGTAGGAGGAGTGTTGTCTCCTGAGGGTTTTCAGCGGATTGCACCTACAAAATCCCATAATAAAAGGAAGACCGTGAAAGTTACATATAAAGATAAGAATTATAAAAAAAGACTTTGAAAATTAGAGTTTCCAACTATACTAGCTTTTCGGTTGTCATAAGCCCTATCTTAATAGTCATGAAAAGTTGTCAGAAATCACATCATCCCTCAATAAAACATCGTCTTTATTCTTCATTCCTATCTTTCTTCCAAATATCGATCATATAACCCTACGTGTGTGTAAAGAACATCCCTACACCCGGAGAATTCAATTCAAGCTATCATACTCTTGTCCATCTGCCTCAGTACTTTTTAATTTGATGAATATTTAGATGGTTTTGCTCACACATTTTCATGCGACCGTTAATACTTCTTGAGGTACTAACCGACCGATTACTCATGTGCTTACTTATACGGTGTATTTTCCTCGTCTTGCACCACCTAAGGCTTAGCAGTGACTCCCAGACCAGTTGGTCTAAGGCACTAGGTGATGAAACACTCTCGCTATATTTTTTTATTGCTGCCTTGGTGATAACAAAACCAGTGTTCATTTTTCTCATCATTTTATATTTTATTCATTTTTTTTATTTCCTTCATACTTTGGCTTTTAGACGAGAGCATTTCAAGGTATCCTCTACTATCCCGAGCTTCAAGACGTGTGTAAATGCGTATAGTGGGGTATCAACGTTCAAATGTTTGGGTTCTAGAATAGGAACTATTTTTCAGACTTATTTTTATCCTCAGATTAGTGACTTCCTTCATCTTACTAACCCTTGGGACAACGGCTCATAACTACTTATTACTAGTTCGTTTAAGAAAACTTCTAATTTTCTTGGTTTCTTAAATTTTTCTAATCTTTTGGATGTAATTTTTCACTATCTAATCTTTTATTATCTTATTTATGTACACAATTTAAATATTAAATATTTTTTCTTTTGAATTTTTTTATTATAAATTTTTATAGGTTTTAAATGTTTTGTGCTAATGCAAAGTATGATGTAAATGATGCGAAAATAAGCACAAACCTCCCCCAAACTTGTCTTCAACAGTGTCCTCACTGTTGCCAACCGCTATATCTACAAAAAACCTGTAAGCCCGGGAGGAAATTTATTAATGGGGGCAATAAATATGATCGTGAAAATCCTCCCCCAAACTTATTCTTTTCACTCACCTCCATTCAAAAGATGATACAGTAATTTACAGGACATGGAGGTGAGACGGAGGAATTTTTATCATGATAAAATGGCTCCTGTAAAAACAGGAGCTCCTCCGTGTGGTCAGTGGAAAAATACGGCTTTAATCTGTGTCCATGCACTTTGAAAAATGTACCGTTTTTAATATTTTCTACCTCAACTGCCCCGTGCGGGTATATAGACCGCACAACCAAAGGTCCTTTCCACCGAGATCGTAGCTTACCCGCGTGAAGGTGTAGTCGTGAATCATAAAGGACTTGTTGACCAGGTGTAAATGTTTTCCTCAAAATGTCTTTATCGTGAAATACCTTAGTCCGGTTCTTTACAATTACAGCATTATCATAAAAGCTTCATCGCGGAGTTCGCTTAGCTTATTTAATTGCAGTTTCCGAAAGTTGCAGGCTTGATTCAAGTCAAAGTTGATTTCTCTAATGGCCCACATTGCTTTGTGCTCTATCTCGACCGGTAGGTGACAAGCCTTACCAAACACTAACCTATAAGGAGACATCCCTAGATCGGTTTTATATGCAGTTCAGAATGCCCAAAGAGCATCCATCAATTTGGTTGACCAATCTTTTCTATTTTTCGAAACAGTTTTCTCCAGAATTTGTTTGATTTGTCTGTTGGAAATCTCAGCCTGCCAGCTCGTTTGGGGATGATAGGGTGTGGAAAGTTTGTGGTTGATTGCGTATTTCCGCATCAAAGTCTCGAAAGACCTGTTGCAGAAATGTGTCCCGTTATTGCTAATGATAGCACGTGGGTGTCCAAATCGCGAAAAGATGTTTTCTTTTAAGAACTTAATGACAACCTTTTTGTCATTAGTGCGACAAGAAATAGCTTCAACCCACTTTGAGACGTAATCAACCGCAAGCAGTATGTACAGATTCCTAAAGGAGTTGGGAAAAGGACCCATAAAGTCAATGCCCCAAACATCGAAAATTTCAACCACTAAGATGGGTTGCTGTGGCATCTTATTTCTCCGGGAAATCCTACCCGTGTGTTGACACTGTGCACAGGTTTTGCAATGATCAAATGCGTCTTTGAACAAAGTCGGCCAATAGAAACCACATTGCAAAACCTTCTCCGCCGTCTTTCTAGGACCGAAGTGACCCCCACATGCCTGATCATGACTAAAAGATAGAACACTCTTGAATTCCTCATTCGGGACACACCGGCGAATGATCTGGTCAGGACAATACTTAAACAGATATGGTTCATCCCAGTAAAAGTGTTTTACTTGGGATAGAAATCGATCTTTGTCTTGTTTTGACCATTCACTGGGGATAAGTCCTGTGACAAGATAGTTCACAATATCCCTGAACCATGGTTCATCGGATATGTTCAAGAGTTGTTCGTCCGGAAAAGAATCATTGATCGGCAGGGTCATAGGTGAAGAAGAGATGCGCGAAAGATGGTCGGCTACAACGTTTTCATATTCTTTCTTATCTTTAATAACAAGATCAAATTCTTGTAATAGAAGGATCTAACGTATTAGCATACCTTTTGCATCTTTCTTCACCGAAAGTTGTTTCATGGCGGAGTGGTTAGTGTACACAACAATCGGTGAGCCAATCAAGTAAGGCCTGAATTTTTCTAATGCAAATACAACCGCCAAAAGTTCTTTTTCGGTAGTTGTATAATTCACTTGATCATCGTTCAGGGTCTTACTTGCGTAATAGATCACGTGTGGTATCTTTTCAATGTGCTGTCCTAAGACTGCACCAACTGCAAAATCTAATGCATCACACATAAGCTCAAACGGGTGGTTCCAATCTGGAGAAGATAGAACGGGGGCTGTAGTGAGAGAGTGTTTGAGTGGGTCGAATGCTGCCTCACAATCCGAGTCAAAGTGAAAGGTTGTATCCTTGGCCAAGAGAAGAGTTCAAGGTCTAGCAATTTTGCTAAAATCCTTAATGAATCTCCTGTAAAAGCCTGCATGGCAAGAAAAGATTGGATATCCTTGACGCTTTTGGGATGAGGAAGGTTTTGAATGACATTTATTTTAGCTCTGTCAACCTCAATGCCTTTCCGTGAAATAACATGTCCAAACACAATTCCTTCTTTGACCATGAAATGACATTTTTCCCAATTCAAGGTTAAGTTCTTCTCTTTACAACGAGTAAGAACCGCGTCAAGATTCGATAGGCAGTCAGAAAAAGAATCTCCGAAAATTGAGAAATCGTCCATGAAAATCTCCAAAAAGTTCTCGACCATGTCCGAGAATATCCCCATCATACACTGTTGAAATGTAGCGGGAGTATTGCATAACCCAAAGTGCATGCGTCTATAAGCAAAAGTACCAAAAGGACAAGTAAATGTTGTTTTATCTTGATCCTTTTTGGCAATAGGGACCTGATTATAGCCAGAGTATCCGTCCATAAAGCAATAAAATTCTCGTCCAGCTAAGCGCTCTAGCATCTGGTCAATGAAGGGTAGAGGAAAGTGGTCTTTCCTCGTTGCGGCATTGAGTTTCCTGTAATCAATACATACACGCCACCCAGTTTGAGCGCGTGTCTGGATTAATTCATTAGCCTCATTGGTAATGACTGTGATGCCAGATTTCTTAGGGACGACATGAATTGGACTTACCCATTGGCTATCGGAGATTGGGTAAATGATACCATTGTCAAGGCATTTAACGATTTCTTTCTTCACCGCATCCTTCATAACGGGGTTCAACCGTCTCTGTGGTTTTCGGGTTGGCTTGGCTTCATCCATCAAATGTATATGATGTTCAACAATCAAGGGACTAATCCCTTTGATGTCAGCCATGGTCCAACCAAACGCCTGCCTATTAGATCTCAGTACCGTCAAAAGTGCCTTCTCTTGCTCTGATGCTAGAGAAGCAGATATGATCACCGGTAAAGACTCATTCTCACCTAAATATGCATATTTAAGATGAGAAGGTAAAAGTTTGAGATCTAATGCTGGCGGAGAAATAATAGAAGGTGGGATCATCGAATGATTTTCGGAGTCACAAAGAAGCTCATAGCCTGTGAAAGATACAGACTCGGAAGGTGATGAGTCAAGAGTGTCGGACTCAAGCGTGGAAAATGTGTCCTCACTAAGATGTGCAAGATCAAACATTGATGTGGTAGTGTCGTCAAGATCTTCAAAGCAAAGTTCATTAACTTCGCAACTTTCGGGAGCAATCTCGTGGATAGAACAAACATCAAGTATATGAGCAGAGGGTTCAGATGGCTGACTTCCAATTTTGTAGGTGTTCAGTTCAATTGTCATTTTTCCAAAAGATAGGTTCATTGAACTGTTTCGACAGTTAATGACATCATTGGAAGTGGCAAGGAATGGTCGACCCAAAATCACCGGAATTTGATTCCGTGGGTTTGCTACAGGTTGTGTATCTAGAACAATGAAGTCCACAGGGAGTACAAATTCCCCGACATTTATTAACACATCCTCCAGTTCACCCCTAGGTTTGGTGATTGAACGTTCTGCCATTTGGAGAGTGCAGTGAGCTGGTTTCAACTTTCCAATCCCTAACTGCTCGTATACAGCATATGGAAACAGGTTAACACTTGCGCCAAGGTCAAGAAGAGCACGGTTGATGTTTTTACCCCCAATAGAAATTGAGATTGTAGGACATCCTGGGTCCTTACGTTTCTTTGGTAGCTGTGGGGTAAAAGCAGTGCTAACATTATTAGTCATGAAGACCTTTTTGGGCACTTGAGTCTTCCTCTTCCTAGTGCACAAGTCTTTAAGAATTTTTGCATAAACGGGGACTTGTTGAATAGCATTTAAGAGAGGGATATTGATGTTAACCTGTTTGAACATTTTCATAATCTTCTCCATATGTGGACTCGATTTGTTATCCCTTAACCGATTCAGATAAGGTGCTTTAGCAATAAGAGCTGGGTCCATCATAGGAGAAGGTGGTGTGTGTGGAAGTGATCCTAGAATAGGAGTGGGGATCGTCTTTGGTGGACTAGAAGAGGGTTGCTGAGGTAACGAGCCTTGTGGGAAACGAAGAATAGGCTCGCAAGAAGGTGGTGGGGTAGAAGAACAAGGATCAGAAGTAGAAGTGTGTGTGTAAGGAAATGTCTCAGCCGGGGTATTATTGATAGATTTTTCAGCATCATCAATTTCTTCCCCAACATGATTGTTCAGCACTCTTCCTGATCTCAACGTTGTGATGACATTTACATTGTAATGCCCAGGATTCGGTAAGGGTTGAGATAGAAGTTTCCCTTTCTCTCTCCCACTCCTCTCGGCTTTTAACAGTGCAATTTCTGCTTCCATCGATTTTATACTCTCAGCTTGGGAAGCTGAGTTTTTCTTTATATCATCGACAGAAGACTTAACCTCAGCCGACACTTGCATGAAATTTTTCAGAATTAAATTCATGGTTTGTGCGAGTGAAGAGAATTCATCAGTATCGGTCAATTGCAAAGGTGCAGATGTGTTGACCGGATTTTGAAAATTTTAGGACTGGTAGGGGTGCTGAGTTAGTTGAAGTGGTTGCTGTTGTGGTGGAGGAGCCCTTTGAAAATTGTTTTGGTTTGGAACCGTGTATTGATTTTGATGTTGGTTTCAAGAAAAGTTAGGGTGGTTCCTCCAACCCTGATTATATGTGGAAGAATAAGGATCGTTTCTAAGTCTTTGAAAAGCAGCATTGGTAAATTCTTGACCTTGAAACGGAGAATTCAATGGACATTCTTCCGTCAAATGAGATGGATCAGAACAGCATCCACATACAGTTTTGGGGAGTGACATCTGATTTAGGGAGGCTGCTAAATTTTTTTGTTCCATAGCTTCTAGCTTCTTTTGCATTGCTGCCATCTCAGCTCTAACACCTATGGAAACATCAATTTGGCGAATGCCACCCCTAGACGATGACTGGTTTACACTCTCCCACTGTAAGGATCTTTCAGCGAAATCTTCTAAGAATTTCCAAGCTTCGCCATCGTCTTTGGTCATAAAAGTGCCTTGACATATGGATTCAAGGTTCTGTTTAGTGGTAGGGTTAATGCCCTCATATATGATTCTGCACAGATCCCATTTAGGGATTCCGTGATGTGGACATTGAACCAACAGATCCTTGAAGCGTTCAAAACACTTCGAGAATGGTTCATTCGGAAGCTGGGTGAATTGATTTATTTCGCTACGGACTCGAGCTGTTTTATGATTGTGGTAGAATTTCTTAAGGAATGCTGCGACGAATTCTTCCCAGTTCGAAATGGAATGTGCGGTTGTGTTATAAAGCCACTTCTCGGCTATATCGCACAAGGTAAATGGAAGAAGACGGAGACGCATAGCATCCACAGAAAGCTGTGAAGTACCCATCATTGCGCATACATTTTCAAATTTGGTAATAAAGACATATGCGTCTTCAGACTCGAGACCGTGATATTTGGGTAGAACATTGATGTATTGGGGTTTTATTTCAAAATTGTCCCCGCTGGCTGGTGGAATGGTGAGACAGGTCGAAAGAGGACCTCGTATAGGATAGCATCTCTCTTGGAGAGAGATGCGGGGTGGATTCTGCGCACCTGCGGACGGCGGCAGAGTAGTGGTAAATAAGTTCGATGGAGAAGCGTCCATCGAAGTGGGTGTGGTGGTGGGTAAAGAAGAAGTAGACGTAGAATTACCGACTTCGGAGTCGATCGGGAGAACGCGGACAAGACGGGCACTAGAATCCCGTGTCCAGCCGAGCATGCACTAAATGGTTTAGCACAAGTGCCAGCGTTAAGATAATTAGGGGAAATATGAAGTGGTGTTTGTTTTGAAAAAGATACGGATTTTTGAAAAAATGCAAATCACAAAAATGCACACACAACCCTAAGTCTAATGGTCACCTAAGTCAAGTCTCTAGACGCTCCTAACTGCCAGAAGACAAATCGCAGGATCAATCTTCTACTGCCTCTTTGTCCCTCCTGTGGCCAGGTAAGTGCCAGGTAAGTGGGAGGTTCTCCACTACGTAAGTAGTGGGCCTAATTAAGTAACCACTTGCCTTAGACACACTTGCTTTAGACACCACAAAAGAAACGCGGATAAGCAATAGATTACCCATGACCTTCTCCTGTCCTAAGTGAGCGCGACGGTCCTTAGAGTCATGTCTAGATTTCTTTTAGTTAATGAGGATAATGCGGATGCAATTTTGTGATTTTCGGGGTTTAGGAAGGGTAATGAACTCCGCATCTAATCTGAATTTGGTCTTTGCCCCTTAATTTCCGTATTAAAAATGCAAACAACCAAGATCAAACACGCACAATTTTTTCTTTTTGCGGCGCTGCGAATTTTTGCAAAGAAACCTGCATAAATTGGTTAATGGAGCAGATGAGGGAGGAGATAAGAAAGTTAAAAATTCACCAAGAAATTTTCGTACAGCGATGCTTCGGACCTGCCGCGGAACCGCCACAATGAACCTCTTGTGCCGCGGAAACGCGGTCTCACTGTTTGATCACTGCACCAAATTCTCAGGAACCGTTCCTGTTCACCTCCTGAGCTCTCTGGAATATTCAAAATATTTTTCCTCAAGCTCCACAGATTCCAGATTTTCTTGCAACAATTCACAACGAATTGTTTAGTGTTTGCGCGAATTTTGATATAAAAATTCTGATGGAATAAAATTTTCAACTCAAATTTCAAAAACGAACAAATTAGCACACGATCCCTGCCAACGGTGCCATTTGATTGAATGAAATCTCGGTGTTTAGGTAGAAAATATATAGAAATCGCAACCAAAGAAATTTTTGACCGCAATCAATAACGGTGTTGATGTAATGCGTTAGTGAATACGGATCGTCTGCAGGGAAAATGTGATCCGTTCGAATTTGATTTAGTTGAATTGAAAATTAAAGAGAATAGAAAAGACAATTCAATTCAAGATTTTAAAAGTGAATTTCAAGAATTATCTAGATCTAAATCTAATATCAAGAAAACTCAAAATCAAGAATCAAGAATTGATGATATCCAATCGAATTAGGTTTCAAGAATTGAAGTGAGGCTCGTAAGAATCGATTGAATCTATAAAAGTGATGAAAACTAGTGATTACGTTTTCTTATCCATTAATGATTTGATATTAGATCGATGACGATCAATCGAGGTTTAAGGATCTTTTGAAGGAACTTGGGTTTCTTCATCTCGTCCTTTGTCCTTTCGATGAATCTCATTCAAAAACCAGCCTCTAGTAAATTGAATCACCAATCGTCGATCTCTAGTTACGAGCGAAAATATTCAAGAAATCATTTCGCTTGAAACTAGGTTGTCGATGTTTCAATTTACAAGAGTTTACAAAACTTATAGGAATTAAGAATCGTTTCAAGATTTAATCATCATCATTTATTGATTCTCTCGACTCCTCCACAAGCGGAGTTTTTACTCAAGCATCATATCAAAGAACACAATCAAGAATCGAGATCTAATCACAATGCCCAAATATAAAAGTAACCAAGATAAAGAAATTTCACCTTTTATTTATCAAAAATTTTGTTACAATTCTTTCAAGATCTACAAGAGGAAAGAACTCGATCGTCGATTTAGCTCCACATCGTCTCCGTGAGTCGCGGATCGTCTTGAGGATCACTTGCTCGGTTGAAGATCGGCGTCGCTTCTAAAAGGTTGATGGCTTCTTGCTTGATTTGTACTCAAAGATCTTGAATTTTGGCTTTGGTGATTGGATCAGGGTTAGGGTTTGAATGTACAAGTTGTGTCACTCAACTTGTGGGATTTGTGGCTCAATTTTCAACAACCCTAGAATAATGCCCTTGGGTCCTTTTTATAGCCTTCTCCTTAGCTTCCCCTAAAAGATTGATTAGGATTAGCTTTCCTTAGAAGCTAGGTTTAGTTTAGCTTCACTTATAAGCTTGGTAGTTAGGTAGAAGGTTCTAGAGTTAGTTAGTCAGGGCTAGCTTCCTTCATAAGCTTGGAGGTTAGGGAGAAGCTTCTAGGCTTAGGTAGTTATGTGGCTTGCTTAAGAAGCTTGGAAGTGTTTAGCTTGAATAAAGAGCTTTGCTGTTCGGACAGAAGCTTCTGGAGTTCTCTGGAGTTTGCAGTGGCTGAAATGAGTGTGGACCTTGAATAGAGAAGCCTGAAGCGAGCTCTTCTGACGTCATCATTACATGGCCGCGGATCTGCCGCGGGAAGGGGCCTTTGGCCGCGGATCTGCGGCCCTTTAGAAGCTTTAATGCATGAAACTTCAAGGTTGGGTTGGTGCTGACTTTGGGGTTACTTTCTGATATCTGGACTATTATAATTCTCTCTAGTTCACTGCCAGATCTCAAGTCTTGGACTTGGCATATTTTTATCAGCACTTTTATCAGTGTCGGCTCTTTTCCTGGAATTTTCTGCACAGATTCTCGAGACAAGTGTTGCACTACACAAAGATTATGCGATGCAATGATAAACACTCAATTTCCCTCAAAGTGTCTGTTATAATACATAACACATGTTATTTGGTATTTTACAGATGTTTTGCTAATATGTGCTATATTCATTCCTAACACCTTTAGATGAGTGCAAATGGTAGGGAAATTGATGTGTTAAAAATGCAATATTTTCGACTGATCAATAGCCACGCCCCATAGCCCCGACCAAGTGACTGTAGGAGAGCCCCGTCGCCAAAAGCATCCGTTCGGGTGCTCGCGGCAGTGGTGTTCCGCCTTAGTGCACTTCGTCGACGGCATCGGGGGGTACGGCTATCTACTAAAGTTTCCGACGAGCATTCGATCAGGATGTCGGGAAACTTGTTGAATTTCCCGACTAGATATTGAAAAATATTTTCGAGATCGGGACTAAAATGCGGGGTTTATAATTGTTAGGCATGCGATGTCTAAGGAAATTATTTGGTTAGGCATGCGATGTCTAAGGAGGTTGCGGATTCTAACTGTTGTAGTTTTACACTTTCTTTTCTGCGACCGTAAGTGTAATATATGGTGTATCGCCGGTTTCGTTGCTATACATCAACGACAATTGGGATACGCATATTTACTTACGTTTGATGACATGTGATGTTATGTGTTGCTGTGATATGTTATATTGGATCGTCGTGTTTTGAATAGCCGGGGGTTTTATGTGAGATGAGAGTTTTTCATTTTCATTCATGTAAAATTCATTGTATGTAATATTCTTTTATTGGGGCACTTCCGGATTGAGGATGATGTCACCATTGTATATTATTTACTTTTCCGCATTAGGATAGACCCAAGGCGGGGAGCATAAGTAACCGGGTTCTAGGGTCCAGTGGAGACCATCTCGAGGAGTCGAGACCGGGTGTCCTAACTCTAGAATTAGTAGGGTTGCTTGTCTCTCTCGTAGGGGTTTAGGGGTGTGGGATTGGCTATTCATCACGACCGTAGAATCCGTGTTTTATACAGGCTCGCAATAAAACATGGACCTCCTAGTATATCCAATATTTCATATGTTTCTTCTGCTGTGATATCTGTGATGTAATCATTTGATATGTTGAGATGAATATTGGATATAGTATATGTGATATATTATATAGACATTTTTTATGTTTTACACCCGCGCTAGCACTGCCCCACTCTGTCGTTAGTTACCTAACCTAACGGTGCACGAGGGGACATCGAGGCGAATGCGGATGGCATAAGTGTACGTTGTATTTATCTGTGATGTTTAGGTAAACTTAAAATGATGGGATTTCATTAATGAGATTAATGAAATAAAAGAAACCTAAAGATGTTGTGGAATCGAATTTTCAAAAACAGGTAGCTCTAGTTGTTGCTTTGCATAGCGGTGTTTCTTGTAGAAAATTCAGCACCTTATTCGATAAGGAAAGAACCGAGATCACTTCACCGGGAGTGACCTCTTTAGCAATAACTGGTAGATGCTACAACCTTCGGTTTGTCTTTTAATTGCTTTTCTAGTTCTTGCTTTGCATAGTGGTATTGTGAATATCCTGTACCTCATTCGATGAGGAAAGAGCCGACGATCCCTTCACCGGGAGTGACCTCTTTAGCAAAACTAGTAAAAGCCTAAAAAACACTCCAATTTAAAATCACTCGATTCTACAATGATATCAAGTTCATTACGCAAAGGATTTTCTTAAAAACCTGTCGTAGCCCTCCGTCATTTCAGATAAGTACTACTTAGTATTTGTGCTGCGGTAGTTTGGCATGCGTCAAGACGTAGTGTACGGTAGCTAACTAGTGCTTATCTACTAGCATACGATGCGATTGGATTAGGGTATTCGTACGACGTTGTTTGGCATGCGTCAAGGGTCGTACGGGTGGGTTTAATTCAATCAGGAAATGCACGGGTTGAACTTGACTAGCGGACTATGGTTTGTTTGGCATGCGTCAAGGTCATAGCACGCTAGGGGCAAAATATTATCGGGAATTTCAAGTGTTGAAATTTGCAATGAGATTGCATACCTTCTATGAGATAGTTGGATCCCGATACCCGCTGCGAGTAAGAGTTACTCCTGGGAGAGTTTTACACGTTACAATTAGCCGATCAAGTAGGTGTCTAGAAAGGTGTCAACGGGGTTACGCCCCTGGGAAAATGAGGTTTATTTTAATTAGGTCCGTGCGAAAGCACGGGGAATCTCCCTCAAAGTATCGGCACTGGCCTGGCTGAAAGATTGGCAAACTTGTAGGGTGTAATTAATCCCGACTAGTCTTTCCTTTTAGAGTTTGAAGGAAGATTTGACAAAAACAGTGGGAGCCATCCTGATTAGATAAATTGATAACCAATCTAATCTTGCAAGAGTATACGCTAAGTGTTTTCTTCTCACTCTTTCTCCAGGTAGCGACCATGTCATGCCTTAATCAAGATAATAAATATGGATGTATTGACCGAACCCGCTTGTTATACTGAGCTAGGGGAACGTTGGTCTCGCTCCAACTTATAATTGTTATAAAATCGAGCAGGAAATAGGGGAAAACCAGAATTCCCGTGCCGCCCAAACGAAGAAAGTGTATGATGATGCATCTTCTTCGGGTGTGTTCATTACCGAGAACTGTTTCTCAGTATCCTTTACGTCCTGGGTATGAGATACTGGATCATGATCCCACATATGTAATCTGTTACATGGGCTACAGATAGGTAGAGAACTGAGAATAGGTGATAAGTTTCAAGAGTTGGAAACGGTGCAAGTGTTGTAGCCAAGTATGTTGGCAGTTATCACCATGTATTACCAAAATACATTGATTCTGAACGAATGTTATTAGATACCGAACCTGATATACAATATCATATCAGTCTCTTTATTGAGATAAAGAAGGATATAATTTTGTATTATTGGATAATGTTTTGAACTTTTTCTATATCAAGAGTTGATCGGTTCAGGCACGTTATCTAAAAGCATACTCGTTCTAAATCAAACCACAGTTCTTAAAGTACAGAACACACACAAGAGGTAGAGTTCAGAAATGAACGAATCCTTCTTGAGGCATTATAGACTAGGTCATATCAATACGACCCGACTAGCTGAAGTTACATAAAGATGTATATTCAAATCAATTTGGATTTACATCTTGTGAAACTTCCCAGTCATGTCTCAAAGATAAACATGACCATAGCTCCGTTTATTGGAAACAGAGAAAGAGTTAGTGAACTCTTGGGATTGATACATGATGATGTATGTAAGGTCCCCTGTCTACTCATGCCAGGACCGGTTCTTTGTACTTCATTACATTCACTGATTATCTCTCAAGATTCGAACATATGTTCCTGTTGAAACACAAGTCTGAAGCTTTTGAGGAATTCAATGAATATAAGTTCGAAGTAGAGAACTAAAGAGGGTATAAGTATTATGTCCTTTGATGAGATCAGGGAGGAGAATACTTGGGCACGAAATTCCTGGACTATTCTAAAAGAGAATGAGAATTCTCTCTCAGCATTACTCCTCCGCATGCACCACGGCTCGTAGGTGTATCGGGGCGGAGCAATCACACTCTATGTGATATGGTGTGCTCTATGATGAGTACTACTGATTTGCCTATTTTCTTTTGGGGGTTATGCACTTGTAAAGCTGCATACCTATTGAATAGGGTTCCAACCAAATCAGGTGCCTTCCACTCCATATGTAATATGGTATGGGAAGAGCCCATGTCTTAAGTATGTTAAGATTTGGGATTGTCCGGCCTATGTCAAAAGCATAATCTGGACAAGCTAGAGACAAGGTTAGTTCTATGGAAGTTTGTTGGATATCCCAAGCATTAGCAAGGGAATATCTTCTATCGAACCGAGGAACAAAATGTGTTTTATTTCTCGGCATGCCACTTTTTTGAGAAAAAAAGGGAATTTCTTATGAAGGAATTAGTGGTCATGAGGTAGAACTGGAAGGAGTTCCAGTTACACAAACTGCAGCTGATGATTTGGTAGAACCGCAGGATTTAATAGTTTCCAACGTACCTCAGCCTCTCCGCCGATCTGGTAGGGTTCCTTATCCACCTGAGAGATGCTTCGGTTTCTCTATGACAGTAGGAGCGAGGATTGCATCATGAGATGATGACCCAACTAGTTTCGAGCAGGCCATCAAGAGTGGGGAATCTGTAAGAATGGCTGGATGCTTAGCGATCTGAGATGGAATCCATATACACTAACAAAGTATGGATTTTGGATGCTTTATCTGAAGGGTTAAATCCCCATCATGAGCAAGTATATCTTGAGAAGATTACTTGGTATACATAGAAAAGTTGAGACTTTCAAAGCTATGCTTAAGTCTATCCAGATCCTACTTGCCACTGCTACATACCATGACTATGATATCTGGCGGTTGGGTGTCACGACTGCTTTTCTAAATAGTGATTTAGAAGAGAGCGTCTATAAGTACACAACCAGAGGGTTTCATAGACAGTGGGAGCAGCGGAAACGTGTGCAAGTTGTTTTATGGGATAAATCAGGCATCGCGGAGTTGGAACGTCTGTTTTGATGTGGTAGTCAAAGAGTTTGACTTCATCAAAATGGTAGATGAACCTAGTATATACAAAAAGGTAGTAGGGAGTATGGTGGTGATCCACGTATAGTTCGTGGATGACATACTCTTGATAGGGAAGGATTTTCCAATGCTACGCTCGGTCAATCTCCACTTATCACAAGGATTCTCCATATAGGATCAAGGTGATACCTCCTAAATCCTGGGTTTTGGATCTATGAGATAGATCTAATTGGATGTTAGGATTCTCACTAGGTGTAGTGAGATGGTATCAATCGATCCTGGGGAGAATCACTGGAAAGCTTTCAGGGTGGTAAGGTCGACTGAATGTCAGTCACAGGCATTGTCTTTACCCTCAGTGGAGGGACGGTATGTTGGAAGAGTTCCAAGCTAGATACCATGGCAAACTAGACGATTAAAGGCTAGATACATCGTTATCAACGATGCTACCAAAGAGGCAGTCTGGATATATATGAGTTCATGAGATGAACTTCGTTCCTACCCTTGTGCGACAATGGACTTGTGGCTTATACCTAGGAACCCCCGTCCCATCAATGATCCAGACATATTCTCAGGCAGTATCACTTGATCATGGAGATGGTTGATCTTCTGGGAGATCGAGGTTAGGAGAGTAGACACAGAGGACAACAACATAGATCCACTCACAAAGGCCTATTTCCCAGTAGAGACTTTTATGGGATGGTTGAGTATGAGATACTTCAACCACAGTTGATTGTTGGGTATGCGATACCACAACAGATGGCCCTAGTGCAAGTGGGAGATTGTTAGTGATATATATGCCCTAGAGGCCATTACCGTACATACGATGTATATTGTAGTGGATGCTTGGAAATATCTATGGAGGACTTTCTTGCTCGACATGATAGTATGCTATCTGGTTGCACTTTATCTTAACATGTACTCTAATTGTCTCTATGTTACATGTTGATAAAGCCCTTAAGATGAGTGCTTGACTACCAGGACTATGATGCAGATCATACTAGTGGGGATAAAGTAGTCGCTAAGTACATCCTTCAAATGTTCCTAGTTGTAGGTGTATCGAGACAGGGCATCGATATACCAGAGTAGACTAGCGCATAGCTTCTCGACCCATATAGATGGGCGATGGATGATCCCATATCCATTGGTGTTTGACATTAGAGATAGTATACGGGTGCTCAGTGGAGACTGGGTACACTGGACGGACTCGTCGAGAACTCTCAGATGGTATTATAGCTCACGTCAGATGGCAGTTCTCTGGTGACACTGGTACAGCTTTAGTCTCTCGACTCGAGATTGTCATAGTCTTGTGTGATTCCCACTGTGCTTTGATTTTCACCCTACCATGTTCAAGAGAACGTGCAAAACGGTGGCTTTTCGGTACAGTCCCGAATCACATGGAGGCAATGAGCGATAAGAGGGGTTTCGTCTCTCCCGGTATTGGGAGTTGATGTTGCACTGTGTTCGATTGGCTATAACTGGAAATCCCTGGCCAGGGTTGCTGTGATTTACTGGTAAGTGTTATCAGTTGTTTCTTGAACCGTTATGGACCTCATATCGACACGACTTATCGGTTACTGGGGTCTGACGTTTACCACCCCTAGACTAGATATGCGATATATCAGACGAAGAGACCGGACTGTACAGGAGTGTTGCTGATTGGATTCACAGGAGAATGTACATGCTTGCTTGTTGATCTTCTGATCGCTCAATACCTGGGTGGCTGTTACGTTTAGCTGACCGCTTGCAGCTTGTAGGTGTTTGATATGATCATCACCTACTGCCGGCGTATTGACGATTCTTTAGAGTCCTACATGGAGGTTTCCTGGCTCAGGAAAAACGGAGTAGGAGCACATATGTGATATGTGCGGGACCGGGAATAATATGTGTATGTGATACCGTATTCGATTCTCGCGATATGTGATATCGGCCGGGTATATGTGATATAGCCGGGTTATCGGATCAAGTGTTGATTCGATGAACTGATACTGATTATATTAGTCGGTTATTTGATAATAGCCGGATTATCGGATCAAGTGTTGATTCGATAATTTAATGTATAATTATATATTTGATATATTACATTACATTAACTAATATAAGCTCACTTTAAGATTCTTTTTCTCACTTGATAATACATTTATTTATATGTGATATATATTAATTGTATTATTTTCTTTTGTTACAAAATATTGTATATTTGATATATAATATTGTAACATGTTAGGGTTACAAATGCAACTAGGGTTTAAACTTTGATTAGGGTTTATGGTTGGGTTTATATATATATATTTGTTTTAATAATTCAAATTGTGTGGATTTTCTTTTGGATGAGCTTTGAGGAAGCTTCATGACCTTTGACAAAGTCCACCCTCTTTGTTTCTAGCTTGATATTTGTTAACCCAACTTTAACCCTAGCCTATGGTTTATTCTCTACATGAGTTAGCCATGACACATACTTAACCTTGGTTGCATTTCTAAGCTCAACAATAATTCATTCATCACTTTGTTCTTCAGCTTCTTCAAGCTCTCAAAAGCTTGCTTGATTTTTGTTTGTGATGATTTAAAGTGAGAAATTGAAAAGAAAAGAGAGCAAAATTCCTACTTCATCATCCTCATCTATTCTAGCCACTTAGATTAGGGTGTTTGCTTTACTAATACTTGATTAGTGAAGCAAGAGCTTGGGTTTGAGATTCTTCAAGATAGATCATCTTAGTTTTTGAAGATTAGAAGCAAGGTTGTATCATTCTCTTCATGGAGCCTCTCTAGAGTCTGGGTACTTGATGATCGCAGCGAAGGGACCTCAACACGGAGCCTATAAAGCGACGGAACGGACTACAAAGGTTGTAATCCCTAACTCTTAGATGTTAAAGTGTCAACACGCTAGTTTTGTTTGCTTCTCTAGTTAATAATTTAGGTTTAGGGTTATCTATAATGGCAAATTTTTGAAATTGGCATGTGTGATGCCACCCGAAACCTTGCTGCCGTTGTAGGTAACCCAACAGAGACAAGACTGGAAAGTATTATAAGATGAAAATTCGAACAGATTCACATATTCATTGTTATGTAACATAGCTGGTCGTGTCACATTGTTATGATCTAGTCTACAATGCCATAAGAAGGATTCATTCATTTCTGAACTACTCCTCTTGTGTGTGTTCTTCATATTTTGAACTGTGGTTTGATTTAGAACGCACATGCTATTATCTAACGTGCCTGATCGAATCAACTCTTGATTCAGGAAAATGTTCACAACATAATCCTCCAATACAGAATTATATCTTTCTTTAACTCAATAAAGAATTTGATGTAATATTGTATATCAGGTTCGGTATCTAATAACATTCGTTCAGAATCAATGTATTTATCATTTGGTAATACAAGGTGATATCTGCCAACTGACTTGGCTACAACAATTGCACCATTATCTAACTCATAGAGATATATCACCTATTCTCAGTTTTCTACTTTTCTGTAGCCCATGTAACTCTTACATATCTGGGATCCTTGTCCGATATCTCATACCTAGAACGTAGAGGATACTGAGAAACAGTTCTCGGTAATGAACACACCCGAAGAAGATGCATCAACATGCACTTTCTTCGATTGGGTGGCATGGGAATCCAGATATTCCCTTATTTCCTGCTCGGACTTATAACAGTTATAAGATAGAGCGGAACCAACGTTCCCTACCTCAGTATAATAAGTAGGTTCGGTCAATGCATCTATATTTTTTTATCTTGATTAAGACCTGTCATGGTCGCTACCAGGAGAGAGAGAGAAGAAAACAGTCTGCGTGCGCTCTTGCAGGATTAGATTGGTTATTATTTTATCTAATCAGGATGGCTCCCACTGTTTTAGTCAAATCTTCCTTCAAACCTTAAAAGGTAAGACTAGCCGGGATTAATTACACCCTACAAGTTTGCCAATCTTTCGTCCAGGCCAGTGTCGGTACTTTGAGGGAGGTTCCCCGTGCTTTCGCATGGACCTAATTAAAATAAACCTCGTTTACCCAGGGGCGTAACCCCGTTAACACCTTTCTAGACACCTACTTGATCGGCTAATTGTAATGTATAAAACTCTCTCAGAAGTAACTCTTACTCGCAGTGGGTATCGGGATCCAACTATCTCATAGAAGGTATGCAATCTCATTGAAAATTTCAACACTTGAAATTCCTGATAATATTTTGCCCCTAGTGACTTATGACCTTAACTATGGTCAGCAAATCAAAAGCACCAGTCAAGTTCTACTCGTCATTTCGTGATTAATTAGACCCATCCACATTACCCTTAACTGTGGTCAACAAAGTCACATGACTGTCCTAATTAATCGCATCATATGCTGTGTAGGAAGACATCACTTAGCTACCGCACACTACGCCTTAACTATGGTCAACAAACGTAGCACGAATACTAAGTACTCTACTTCCTAAAATGACGGAGGGTTACGACAGGTTTTTAAGAAAACCTTTTGCGTAATGAACTTGATATCGTTGTAGAATCGAGTGAATTTTAAAAGGAGTGTTTTTGAGACTTTTACTAGTTTTGCTAAAGAGGTCACTCCCGGTGAAGGGATCTCGGCTCTTTCCTTATCGAATAAGGTGCAGGATATTTCACAAATACCACTATGCAAAGCAAAAACTATAAAAGCAATCAAAAAACAAACCGAGTTTGTAGCGTCTGCTAGTTTCGCTAAAGAGGTCACTTCTGGTGAAAGGATCTCGTCTCTTTCCTTATCGAATAAGGTGCTGGATATTCTACTAGGAATACCGCTATGCAAAGCAAGAACTAGAGCTATCAGTTTTTAAAACAAGTTTCTACAACATCTTTTAGGTTTCTTTTATTTCATTAATCTCATTAATGAAGTCCCATCATATTATGCTTCCTAAGCATCACATAAGAAACGAAAGCAGCAATATTTATTATATCTCATATATTTAATATAGGCATTCGTCTCAACATACCAAAGTGATCACATCACAGAGCAGCAGAAGATAACATATGAAATATTGGATATACTAGGATTTCCGTGTTTTATTTAAGCCAGTAAAAACGCGGATTCCACGGTCGTAATGAATAGCCAAACCCACATCCCTAGACCCTTGCGAGAGCGGCAAGCAACCCTACCAATTCTAGAGTTAGGAGACCCGGTCTCGACTCCTCGAGATGGTCTCCCACTTGATCCTAGAACCCGGTTACTTGTGCTCCCCGTCTTGGGTCTATCCTAATGCGGAAAAGAAAATAATATACATCAATGGTGACATCATCCTCAACCCGGAAGTGCCCTAATAAAAGAATATTATATACAATGAATTTTACATGAATGAAAATGAAAACCCTCATCTCACATAAAACCCCCGGCTATTCAAAACACGACGATCCAATATAACATATCACAGCAACACATAACATGACATGTCATCAACGTAAGTAAATATGCGTATCCCAATTGTCGTTGACATATAGCACTGTAACCGGCGATACACCACATATTACACTTACGGTCACAGAAAAGAAAGTTAAAAACTACAACAGTTGGAATCCGCAACCAGCTTAGACATCATAAACCCAAAGTGTCACATACTTTGGATTTCATGTCCAACCAAATGAATTCATTAGACATTACATGCCTAACATTTGTAAACCCCGCATTTCAGTCTCGATATTGAAAACTCTTTCCAATAACCTGTCGGGTAATTCAACAAGATTCCCGATAACATGATCGAATGCTCGTCGAAAACTTTAGTAAACGGCCGCACTCCCCGGTGCCGTCAACGAAGTGCACTAAGACGGAACACCGCAGCCGCGATTACCCGAAAGGATGCTTTTGGCGACAGGGTTCTCCTACAGTCACTTGGTTGGGGAAATGGGGTGTGGCTATCTAGTAAGGTTACCCGGCGAGTATCCGCGTACGCTACGTGATTGCGACAGACTTGTGATCAACATCAAAATCCCGTGGCAACCGATCAAATGAGACTAAACTGCTAGATTTATAAAATTCAAACTAGTTATCTCGTAACTATTTGTGGATTCCAAATATTGTATCACAATCACAGATAGCTAGACTGTTGGGATTCCTTAGCACCTTGACTAGGGTATTGCAAGCAACACTCATGCTACAACAAAAATTTTAGGGTGCTAAGTAATCATAACCTAGGATCAAACTAGATGTTTAGGGTAACAAAAGCATATCTCATACAAAAACAAGTGTTTAACACTAAGTGAAAGTGAATAAAACTTTGTAGACCTCCTTGCTAGACTCTTTTGATCGACTTGAGTTTGCACCGGCTTGCTTGAGATCTTCCTTGTCCACGATGATCCACCCGGGACTCCTTTTCACAAGCTTCAAGCTTCACTTGTTCTAGGAAGAAGATGAAGCTCACACTCTAATCTAGTGGGCTATACTAAAGTAGAATGGTGATGTGGGTTGTATGCTCACTTAAAAACCTTTTCTTTTTGAGTTCCTCACTCACTGTAAAAAACCAAGAGAGCAAGAGAGAGAGGAAGCAGAAGGTGGCAATGGCTAGAGCACAAAGAGATAATGTGATGATAAAATAAATGAGAATGAAATAATATATATATTAAATCCTTCTCACTTTTAACCAAGGGTTAATAAATATCTAGATATTTATTTTAGAGCACTAAGAGCCATAGAATGATAACTTATGGTTAATGCAAGGTTAAGTAAAGGAATAAATATCAACCATGAATCATTTCTATTTCTTTTTAACTCAAAAATAAGTATGAAGATATTTACTAACATGTGAGTCTTGCATTGCCACCATCCATGTATCATCTATCATGATACAAGTGTAAGCATGTATGTGTGCATACACATCACTATGTGTACATACACCAAATAATGCATACACCAAAAAGAAAAGGGTTTAAGTGAAAACAAAGGTCACAATATCAAATCAACAATTGATTTAATAAACCGGCCATATCTTATACGACCTGACCAACAGAAAACACCATATTACAATGCGGTATCATATACACGCATTTAATCAAGCACCTGCGCATATCCCCATATGCACCCCACATCGTTTCGCCTGAGCTAGGTAATCCCATTGTGGGATTCTAAGACTCGTCAATACGCTAGCAGTAGGAAGTGATCATATCACATACCCACAAACCGTCAGCGGCACCAGCAGTGCATAACGGCTCCTAGGAATTGAGCGATCAGAAAAAAAACAAGCGAGCCTGTAAAAACTCCTGTCGAGCCAACCGGTAACACTTACCGTACAGTCCGGTCTCTTCGTCAGATATGCTGCATATCGAGTCTAGGGATGGCAACGTCGACCCCAATAACTTAATAAGTCGTGCTGATGAATGGTCTATAACAGATTGAGAAACTACTGATAACATTTATCAGTAAATCTCAACATCCCTGGTCAGGGACTTACTGATATAGCCAATCGCGTACAGCGCAACATCAACCCCCAATACCGAGAGAGACGAAACCCCTCCTATCGCCCATTGCCTCCGGATGTCTCGGGACTGTACCCAAAAGCCATATGTTTGCACGACTCAGTAGAGCCGTGGTAGGATGGAAATCAAAGCACAGTGGGAGAACACATGAGACTTTATGACGATCTCGGGTCTACAGACTAACCTGTACTAGTGTCACCTGAGAACTGCTATCCGACGATAGATATTGTAAGTGCACGGCGGCGTCCCGGCCGTCAATCCGACGCCGGAATGCGGAAGCGGTGATAAACTTTAATTTTGCGGACTTAGCAAACCGGCACCACCGCGCACTAAACACCCGGATCGAACCATTAACAAGTCTAAGCTAACTAGAAGAGGGGAAAGAGATGTACCGACTGATCCGAGTCCTCCGGTCTTCATCTCCACTCCGATTTCGTCGCGGGATCTCCGGTGGTCGCCTCCTCGCCGGAAGGGCACCACGTCGCCTGTATCTTTTACGGGCTCCCACCTCTATACCGAGGCAACTCGGGCGCGAAGTTGGCTAGCCGACGCGTCCAAGGTTTGCTATAGATATAGTGTAGAAGCTTGTCTCTTTTGGGGTTATGAGGTTGCCATTTCTTTTGGAGGAATTTAGCACAAGAAATTTCATGGATGGATGCTAAAGAAAAAGAGCATGCTCTCTCATTCTCATTACAAGAAGTGGCCGGCCTCTGTTAGAGCTCACTGGAAAAAAATTAAGAATCAAGCAAGCACTCTCTCACTGTCCACACAAAGCAATGAATGAATATCAATATATTAATTCATCAATTCTTTAAAACAAATCCAGCACACTCTCATATAATCCATTCCTTACAAAAAGGAAATTAATCCACACAATTAAACAATACACACACACTCCATACTTCAAACAGTGGCCGGCCATACCCAATTTCCACTCAAACAGTGGCCGGCCCCACCACTAAACCCATACTCATTTAAATTCCATCGTATCAAACCTTTTTGCAATAAACCCCCTCCTCAAATTGTTATTTGCAAAGTTGCAAATAACCCCCTCCATCGGAAAAGTCCGGCCGGGAAAGAACAAAGGAAAACCGGCCGGAACGGAATGCAAACTGGCAACTCCAGAAAACTGGTCCCGTAATAAATTACAGGAAAAACCCCGATACTGTGCATACACACCCGCATCTGTATTCCGACCGGATACAAATGCAAAGAGACAAAACTACACTATCAAATACTAAGATCCGGCTTAAGCCAAAGCCGGCTAGTAAAAACCGTCCGATCACGATCCGTGCAATACCGCACGTATCTGATCGAACCCTGCCATATCTCCATACGGCCTCTACAGCGTTTCGCTCGAAAGCTGAGTAACTGAAAGTGTGGTAGACTCTAAAGACTCGTCAATACTATGGCTGTGGATTTAACCACTAGCCCGTCAGAGGTATAAGCCAATACGTAACGGGCCATCAGCTATTGACTAAAAGGGACGTCGATGAGCGAACTCATCCTGACACCCTACTGAGCCTGTCAGTGACAATATCCGTACAGTCCGGTCCGTTCGTCTATGAGCATCGCATGTCGGGCCTAGGGGGTGGGTAAAAGTCAGACCCCCAAAAGCGGTACAAGTCGTGTCGGAGTGTAGCCCAGAACACCCTGAGATACTACTGGAATACCTACCAGTAAATCTCCTGCCTTGGCCAAGGACTTCGTGTAATGGCTCTCCTAGACACAGCGCGACCTCACCCCCAATACCGGGAGAGACGAACCCCCGAAGATCCGCTCACTGCCTCCATGTGGCTCGGGACTGTACCCAACTAAAACCTATTTGCACGACTCCTTTGAGCCGTGGTAGGGTAGTAATCAAAGCACAGTGGGAACTCACACGAGACAAATGACGATCCCCAGGTCGATGAACTAACCTGTACACATGTCACCTGGGAACTGCTATCTGACGTCAGGTATAAGACCAACTAGCATGTTCCCGGCGAGTCCTGTCCGGTGTACTCATAACCCAATGAGCACCTGTATACATCTTAGGTGAACCAACTGACACCAGTGGCTTGTGAGACCGGCCACCGCCCCTCGTCGGGGTCTCGACTGTATACACTAGTCTACTCTGGAGAATCGATGCCCTGTCTCGAAACTCCCACGACTAGGGACCTTTTAAGGATATGCTTGTAGACCCCAGCTCTCACGTATATGATCGCCCTCATACTGCTGGTCGTCAAGCAAGAATCCTAGGGGTTCTATCAACGTGCAATAGCGACCTGTCAGGTCACCTAAAGCAGTACACGATGATAAAGGTAAACCAGATAGCATACTATCATCTCGAGTAAGACTGTCGTACCGGGATAGGTCCTCCCTCAATCATTGCAATCACGTGCCTGTGATCCAATAATTGACTCTGAGGGCACTATCTCCAACAATCTCCCACTTGCACTCAAGGCTAATTATTGCGATGTCGCATACTCACAGCCCGTGTGATACCGAACACCCAACTCCTCTACTAGTCAGTCTCACAAAGCCTGTTTGCGAAACTCTTGCGTTCGAGGAATAGCCTCAACGAGTGGATCCGCTCTGAAGTTTCTTTCTATGTCTCTCTATATCTCAAGTTCGCGGAGAAAGCCATCTCCCGAAATGAGCAATACCTGTCTTAGACTGTCTGGATGTCTGATGGGACCGAGCTCATAAATGAACTCCAAATCCAAACTTCTTAGACTGTATCGTCAACTGAACTTAATCAGTATCCTGCGCCATGCCTCCCTCAGTATTTCCTTGGATCACCTATCCAGAATACTGCCCCCTCGACAGAAGGAAAAACTATAACGCTGACAACCTCCTTGTCGTCCATGTCACCTTGGAAGCCTGGAATGATAACTGTCTCCCGAATAGGGCTGTCGTTATCATATCCCTAGAACATCTATTTATGTTCTAAAACTGCTTCCGACTGTTTCTCCAGGATTGGATAAATATCAACTTATCGCATCTAGTGCAAGAACAACATCTGGTGTGGTACTTGACATCTCATGATTGACTCAATTGCCTAAGCAAGTGATCTGCCAATCATGCACATCCCTCTCTACTTTAGTCTATAAGACACCTTTAGAGAGGGTGACTCCATTACCTGCAGGTACACTACCATGCCAGGAGTCATCCATTCTAAGTACTCTTAGAATGCTGTCAAAGTACCCTGATTGGGAAACCACCCAAATCTAGATCTAACACCATAGATCTAGTAACCAGTATGTCTGATATAATGTCCAAGTCCCATGTGGAGAAACCACTGTGTGACGACCAAAGAATAACCGATCGTAGTATAGGAGTTTCCTTTCCTACTTTGTGTATGTCATCCAAAACCCGGATATCACACCCTACTACCTTCTCAACAGATCCATCCCCTATTCTGATGACGTCAAACCTATGACTGTCACATCAGAAATAGATGATCTATCTTCGCTACATCTGCTTTAGTCTATAAATAGACATAAGCCTGATGTCCACCAATGCTTCCGCTGCTCCCACTGACTACGACAACCCTCTGGCAGAGTCATATAGACGTGCACTTCTAAAGCTAGTTTAGAACGACGCTATACTCATCCTCCTGCCGGGTCTCGCAGCCTGGAACAACAACAATGGCAAGTGTGGGTAAACAAGAACTTCCCTGTCACCGTCCTTGAGGCTACCGGAGTACCTCTCGGGTGCCTGAAGTTACCCACCGTATCTGCGGAGTGGCCAATGGAATGTCAAATCAGATTGAATCTTTAGGTTCCTTATCAAATCTTCAGTAATCGTTTGCGGTTCTGGAATCACTTCCAGTTCTACCATACTCCCACTACTGCCTTTGAAAAAATCCATTTTTAATAAAACTGTGGCGAGTCTAGAACAATATTACTATTGATCTGCCAGATGGTAGAAAGTCAACCCTCGTCATAGCCTGGGTCAACCCACAAACAGCCATTACAGAAACGTGCCTTGAGCTGTCCAGAGTCTGGTTTTAATCATAAGCCGGACAACTCCCCGTACCATAACAACGTTAAGATATGAACTGTTCTATATCCAATATAGAACCAGAGGCACTGATTTAATTGAACCAGATTCAAATCATGCAGCTGTCTCCAGTGCATGTCAACAAAATGGAGAGAGGCCGATCATCGTTACTCAACTTAGGAATGCTTCCAATTATGAGTAACCTGAAAGAGAAGCAATTTCTCTTTATCATTACTATCAACTGAATACCATACACAAGTATCTACATCTTCGATCACCTTGAAGAATCCCGATACTTGCTACACTTGGTTCTCTACTCTATTCAAATACCTATAACTCCTCAAAACTTAGACCCTGTGTTTCTACGAAACACATGTCTAAGAACTAGAGAAGTTAAAAGTAAACAGAATATAGTATGAGTACCAACCCCTCTGTCCTAATGGACACTGGACAACATACAATACTTTGTATAAGTCCGCTGAGTCTAACAACTCTTTCACTGTGTGTCGTAGGTTGAAAACTGTACTAATGGTTAAGAAGAATTACACCGCTGTTTAATGCTCCTTACCTAACCATCCACTGATATAGGTAAATGTCATCAACATAATATCAAAAGGTATATCTCACTCTATGAAAATAGACATACAGATATATCAATTTGAAATTGGTGCACAACAGCGGATATTCAAAACCAAATATTTGCCGACCGGCAAACAGCCCAGATGATCTCCTCAAATATCACCGATTACAACGAATCCCGATGAGGATGATCACCCAATTCCCAATAACTTACTCCCACTCATCATCTGTAAAGCCATACAGATGTGAGAATCAAACCTGGTAAATACATACCCTGGAGCAAGTGTCTAATCAGGAAATCAGTTTTCTTTTAACAGTACACAGTTGAACTGAAACATTGAAATATTTCGATGGGGTATCCTGGTATTCCTAGTAATGCCTCTTCCATTATCCAGATTCACAACTATAACCGTATAATTCTTTGCCACCTCTCCAAATCCCTTTATATGTCTTTAGTCATTACCTTCTGCACATCCCTTTAGGCCAATTGGTTTTCTTCCTTCCCTACCGTTTGGCACCAGCCTATGGTTTGGAAGAAGACTATCCAATAAGCATAATGGGTGTACTGTCCTAATCCTAGGAGCACTCGCAATGCGAGAGAAGGTGAAGATAAAAGACAACCGAATAAACCTTATTCCTATTTCTCCTGGACCAAAATCCATCCCCGAACTGGAACAAGTTCCTTTCGAGTTCGTATATAACCATACGATGGAGTATCCAATAAACTGTGGATCTTCGTAGTGATACGGAGTGTCCTGGAGAAATACAAAGGTGATTTAGGATTGGCGAAGAAATACTTGGTTTGGTCGTGAATATCAGTCGCAATTTACTTTGCCCTCTTACTAATCCCTTGCTTTGTCTTAATCTTAATACCTTCTGCACACCATCGTTATGCTAATTGGTTTTCTTCATTCCCTACCGGTCGGCACCAGCCTAAGGTTTGGAAGAAGACTATCCAATTTGCATAATAGGTGTACTATCTCCTAAACTAAGGAGTACTCACAACTTGAGAGAAGGAAAAAGGAAAAGACAACTGAATAATCCTATCCGTTTTCTCCAAAACCGGAAACCATCCTCGAATAAATCCCTTCGAGTTCGTATCTAACCATACGATGGTTTTGTCCAATGGAAGTGGACGTTCGTAGTAATACGGGGTGTCCTGGAGAAAAGGGTAAAAGTAGGAGTGGCAATGAGGTCTGCAACTCTGACAATCCAAAAGCCAGTGTTAAGAAGGTTCGGTCAACTTGGTCACTGAGTCATAGTCTTAGGGTCGGGTCAATGGTCGCTGCCAGAGAGAGAGAGAAAAGAAACACTCAGCGTGCACTCTAACCAAGATCAGAATGGTTACCAATTTATCTAATCTGGAAACCTCCCACTGTACCTTAAATTCTCCTCCAAACCTGAAAGAAGAATTAGTCGGGGTCACCCGAGGAGTAAACTAACTCATCAGTGGGAATCGGGATCCAACTATCATCGCATGATAACGTGACGGAATCCGCTCACGGTATCACACTCCAGAAGGTATGCGCATATCTGGCAAGTTTCAGTTCTTTTGAAACTCCCGATGTGATTTCTACCCCATGCTCTTATGACCTTGGCGTGAGGTCAAAATATCATAAGTCACATGTCAAGTTCTACCCATCATTGTCCAGGTTGATTTGAACCCACCCGTACATACCCTTGACGTAGGCCAAAATAGTAGTACGACTGTCCCAAACCAACGCATCTATCTATGCAACAGATAAATACCCGGTAACTACCAAACACTATGCCTTGGCGTGAGGTCAAAATACATAGCTTGAATACTACCGAATATCTAACTGAAATGATGGAGGGCTACGAATGGTTTCTGGCGAAAACCTTTAACGTAATGAACTTGATATTGTTGAAGGAACGGATAGCTTTTTAGAAAATATAGTGACGAAAACCTTTACTAAAGAGGTCACTCCCGGTGAAGGGATCTCGGCTCTTTCCCCGTAGAATGAGGTGCAGGATATTCCAACTGAATACCACGATGCAAAGCAAAAGTAATCAGCTATAGTGAAGTTAATGCCGTGACGCAAACTTCTGTCCAAGGGGTCACTCCCGGTGAAGGGATCTCGGCCCTTGCCTCGTCGACTGAGGAGCAGGATATTCCAAATGAATACCACGATGCAAAACAAAAGTGAACGTCCTTGCAATAACAGCTTTTTGAAAAGTGTTCCAACAACTTCAGAATAGGTTTGTTTAACTTGCATTGATCCGAATCAACGCAGTCCCATCAATTAATCACACCACAAAGAACGAAAATATACTGACGTACGTATATGCCATCCGCATTCGCCACTGGGTCCCGTCATCACCCGTTAGGTTAGCTAACTAACGGCAGAGCGGGGACTGGACTAGCGCGGATGAAAAACATATACAACATCTACTAATATATATACCAATATATAGTATTTCGCTCAAGGCGTGAATAAAATGCAACATCACAGAAATGTACAGCATCACAGAACAATACAGATATCCGGGATCCCCGGGTTTCACAGAGCCACTACTGAAACCCGACGTTCCCCTGGTCGTGTGGATAGCCTGTGCAGTGAAATCCTATACCCCCTACGAGTGCGGCGAATAGCCAGCCAATCCTGGAGTGAAGCCCCCTCCGTCCCAATGCCATGAGATGCGGGCTTGTTGCCTTCTAGAACCCGGCTATCCGTGCACCCCTCCGCGGGGTAACCCTAGTACAGAAAGTAAAATATACATACAATGGGTACATCGACCGCAACCTGGTCGTGCCTCAAAAGAATAATACAAACAGGCAGTGACGGCAGTCCACATGTCGGACGCTCGCCCCGCAACAACAAATGTACATAATACAACAGAAACTGTACTAGCATTGCATCCAGGCTATCCCCCACGACCGATCCGCAACATCACAGCAAAAACATAGAACATCAACGTGAAAATCACGTTCGCAAATCCGTCTAACCGGGCTATAGCAGTTAGACTGGATTTACCGATCGAGTGACATTCACGGTCGCAGATATAATGTAAATACTGTGAAAAATGTGTTTAAAATTTTCCGATTGACCAAACTTAACA
The DNA here is from genome assembly GCA_030015575.1 of Agapanthus africanus. Taxonomy (NCBI): domain Eukaryota; kingdom Viridiplantae; phylum Streptophyta; class Magnoliopsida; order Asparagales; family Amaryllidaceae; genus Agapanthus; species Agapanthus africanus. The sequence goes on along the minus strand of CM057338.1, from coordinate 778,022,427 downwards.
AGTGGGCCCCCAAACAATACTGTAGCACTCACAGAAAACCTGGGCCCAATTGTAATATTCCAAAACCCATATTTTAAGTCCAGAAAGCCTCTGAAAAAAAATGGTGCAGTGATCTCCACAGTGCGCGGCGGAAGGGCGGCGGAATGGGGGTTTATGCGGCGGTTCCGCGCTCCAACTGTGGAATCACTTCATCGAATTTTTACAGAGCTCTTAGATTTTCCAGTACATCAATATTTTACAACCTGACAAATTTTTAGACTTCAAAAAATTTCAACAGAAACTGATGTGAAGGAAAAATACGGTTTTTGGAATTTTGATCGATCGGAACTGAAAAACACATCAAACGAAGCTAGACGAAGTTAATGGCGAGGCTCTGATACCACTGTAAGTGCACGGCGGCGCCCCGGCCGTCAATCCGACGCCGGAATGCGGAAGCGGTGATAAACTTTAATTTTGCGGACTTAGCAAACCGGCACCACCGCGCACTAAACACCCGGATCGAACCATTAACAAGTCTAAGCTAACTAGAAGAGGGGAAAGAGATGTACCGACTGATCCGAGTCCTCCGGTCTTCATCTCCACTCCGATTTCGTCGCGGGATCTCCGGTGGTCGCCTCCTCGCCGGAAGGGCACCACGTCGCCTGTATCTTTTACGGGCTCCCACCTCTATACCGAGGCAACTCGGGCGCGAAGTTGGCTAGCCGACGCGTCCAAGGTTTGCTATAGATATAGTGTAGAAGCTTGTCTCTTTTGGGGTTATGAGGTTGCCATTTCTTTTGGAGGAATTTAGCACAAGAAATTTCATGGATGGATGCTAAAGAAAAAGAGCATGCTCTCTCATTCTCATTACAAGAAGTGGCCGGCCTCTGTTAGAGCTCACTGGAAAAAAATTAAGAATCAAGCAAGCACTCTCTCACTGTCCACACAAAGCAATGAATGAATATCAATATATTAATTCATCAATTCTTTAAAACAAATCCAGCACACTCTCATATAATCCATTCCTTACAAAAAGGAAATTAATCCACACAATTAAACAATACACACACACTCCATACTTCAAACAGTGGCCGGCCATACCCAATTTCCACTCAAACAGTGGCCGGCCCCACCACTAAACCCATACTCATTTAAATTCCATCGTATCAAACCTTTTTGCAATAAACCCCCTCCTCAAATTGTTATTTGCAAAGTTGCAAATAACCCCCTCCATCGGAAAAGTCCGGCCGGGAAAGAACAAAGGAAAACCGGCCGGAACGGAATGCAAACTGGCAACTCCAGAAAACTGGTCCCGTAATAAATTACAGGAAAAACCCCGATACTGTGCATACACACCCGCATCTGTATTCCGACCGGATACAAATGCAAAGAGACAAAACTACACTATCAAATACTAAGATCCGGCTTAAGCCAAAGCCGGCTAGTAAAAACCGTCCGATCACGATCCGTGCAATACCGCACGTATCTGATCGAACCCTGCCATATCTCCATACGGCCTCTACAGCGTTTCGCTCGAAAGCTGAGTAACTGAAAGTGTGGTAGACTCTAAAGACTCGTCAATACTATGGCTGTGGATTTAACCACTAGCCCGTCAGAGGTATAAGCCAATACGTAACGGGCCACCAGCTATTGACTAAAAGGGACGTCGATGAGCGAACTCATCCTGACACCCTACTGAGCCTGTCAGTGACAATATCCGTACAGTCCGGTCCGTTCGTCTATGAGCATCGCATGTCGGGCCTAGGGGGTGGGTAAAAGTCAGACCCCCAAAAGCGGTACAAGTCGTGTCGGAGTGTAGCCCAGAACACCCTGAGATACTACTGGAATACCTACCAGTAAATCTCCTGCCTTGGCCAAGGACTTCGTGTAATGGCTCTCCTAGACACAGCGCGACCTCACCCCCAATACCGGGAGAGACGAACCCCCGAAGATCCGCTCACTGCCTCCATGTGGCTCGGGACTGTACCCAACTAAAACCTGTTTGCACGACTCCTTTGAGCCGTGGTAGGGTAGTAATCAAAGCACAGTGGGAACTCACACGAGACAAATGACGATCCCCAGGTCGATGAACTAACCTGTACACATGTCACCTGGGAACTGCTATCTGACGTCAGGTATAAGACCAACTAGCATGTTCCCGGCGAGTCCTGTCCGGTGTACTCATAACCCAATGAGCACCTGTATACATCTTAGGTGAACCAACTGACACCAGTGGCTTGTGAGACCGGCCACCGCCCCTCGTCGGGGTATCGACTGTATACACTAGTCTACTCTGGAGAATCGATGCCCTGTCTCGAAACTCCCACGACTAGGGACCTTTTAAGGATATGCTTGTAGACCCCAGCTCTCACGTATATGATCGCCCTCATACTGCTGGTCGTCAAGCAAGAATCCTAGGGGTTCTATCAACGTGCAATAGCGACCTGTCAGGTCACCTAAAGCAGTACACGATGATAAAGGTAAACCAGATAGCATACTATCATCTCGAGTAAGACTGTCGTACCGGGATAGGTCCTCCCTCAATCATTGCAATCACGTGCCTGTGATCCAATAATTGACTCTGAGGGCACTATCTCCAACAGATATAATACCATATAGGAGTTCTCGGTGAGTCCGTCCAGTGTACCCAGTTTCCACTGAGCACCCGCATACGATCTCGATGTCAAACATCAATGGATATGGGAACATCCATCGCTCATTTCATGGGTCTAGTATCATATACGCTAGTCTACTCTGGAATATCGATGCCCCATCTCGATACACCCATAACTAGGGACATTTCAGGATATGCTTATAAACTACACATGTTCCACTAGTATGATCTTCATCATAATCACAGTAGTCAAGCAAATATCCTCAGGGCTTTATCAACATGTGCAAATGAATAAAAAGCATGATCAAGTCAACATGTCAGATAAAGAGCAACCAGATAGTATACTATCATGTCGAGCAAGAATGTCCTCTGTATATATGTGTGTGTGTGTGTGTGTGTGTGTGTGTGTGTGTGTATACATCCACTATCATATAACGGCCTCTAGGGCATACATACATCCAACAATCTTCCACTTGCACTAAGGCCAGTTATTGGTGTATCTCATACCCAACATCTCAAAAAGTCCCTCATGCTGCGGCTGAGGGAGGGCCTTGCTGAGTGGATCCGCGGTGTTATTCTTTGAGTCTACTCTCCTAATCTCGATCTCGCGGCGATCAACTATCTCCCGGATCAGATAAAAACGCCTTAGGATGTGTTTGGACCAATGATGGGACTTGGGCTCCTTGGCTAACGCCATAGCCCCATTATTTGTTGGATATAGTGCCCTCAGAGTCAATTATTGGATCACAGGCACATGATTGCAATGATTGAGGGAGGACCTATGCCGGTAGGGCAGTCTTACTCGAGATGATAGTATGCTATCTGGTTTATCTTTATCATCGTGTACTGCTTTAGGTGACATTACTGATCACTATTGCACGTTGATAGAGCCCCTAGGATTCTTGCTTGACTGCCAGCAGTATGAGGGCGATCATATACATGGGAGCTGGGGTCTATAAGCATATCCTTAAAAGGTCCCTAGTTGTGGGAGTTTTGAGACAGGGCATCGATACTCCAGAGTAGACTAGTGTATACAGTCGAGACCCCGACGAGAGGCGGTGGCCGGTCTCACAAGCCACTGGTGTCAGTTGGTTCACCTAAGATGTATTCAGGTGCTCATTGGGTTATGAGTACACCGGACAGGACTCGCCGGGAACATGCTAGTTGGTATTATACCTAGCGTCAGATAGCAGTTCCCTGGTGACATGTGTACATGTTAGTTCATCGACCTGAGATCGTCATTTGTCTCGTGTGAGTTCCCACTGTGCTTTGATTACTACCCTACCACGCTCAAAGGAGTCTTGGAAACAGGTTTTAGTTGGGTACAGTCCCGAGCCACATGGAGGCAGTGAGCGGATCTGCAGGGGTTCGTCTCTCCCGGTATTGGGGGTGAGGTCGCGCTGTGTCTAGGAGAGCCAGTACACGAAAGTCCTTGGCCAAGGCAGGAGATTTACTGGTAGGTATTCTAGTAGTATCTCAGGGTGTTCTGGACTACACTCCGACACGACTTGTACCGCTATTGGGGGTCTGACTTTTACCAACCCCCTAGGCCCGACATGCGATGCTCATAGACGAATGGACCGGACTGTACGGATATTGTCACTGATAGGCTCAGTAGGGTGTCATGATGAGTTCGCTCATCGACGTCCCTTTTGGTCAATACCTGGTAGCCCGTTACGTATGGCTATTACCTCTGACGTGCTAGTGGTTAAATCCACAACCAAAGTATTGACGAGTCTTTAGAGTCCACCACAGACCGTTTCTCAAGTTTCGGGCGAAACGCTGCAGAGGCCGTATGGAGATATGGCATGGTTCGATCTTATCCGTGCGGTATTGCACGGATCATGATCGGACGGATAATACTAGCGGGCTTTGGTTTAAGCCGGATACTAGTATTCTACAGTGTAGATTTTGTCTCATTGCGTTTGTATTCAGTGGGAATACAAATGCGGGTATGTATATACAGTCGCGGGGTTTTCCTGTAATTTATTACGGGATCAGTTTTCTGAAGTTGCCAGTTTGCATTCCGTTTCGGCCAGTTTTCCTTTGTTCCTTCACGGCCGGATTTTTCTGATGGAGGGGCTAATTTGCATATTTGCAAATTAGTAATTGTGGAGGGGTTCATTTGTGAAATGGAGGCATCATGATGGTTGTAGCATCATGAGATTCTTTTTGCATCACTTGGTTTTGCATTAATGAGATAGGATTTGGATTAGAAATAGATGTGACATTATATCCTCATTATCTTCACATTTCTTATGGTTACCAACATCCTCTCTTGTGCTCACCCCTTGCATTTTTTCCACTCCCATTCTTTAGAGAGGCCGGCCACATTCATGTGGGAGAAGGAGAGAGATTCATTTTTTGATGGTGGGAAAAATATTCATCACATTTTTAGCTTGCTACAAAATTCCTCACCTCTCCAAAAGTTCATTTCTCCACATCAAATGGCAACTTCATAACTCCATGAGACAAAGTGATCCACACTTCATCTATAGCATCCTTGGGCACGTCGACTCGCCAACTTCGTGCTCGAGTTGCCTCGGTCCAGGGGTGGGAGCCCATAAAAGAACCCGGCGATGTGGTGCCCTTTCCGACGAGGAGATGAAGACCAGAGATTCCGCGAGGAGATCGGAGTGGAGGCCGAAGACCGAAGGACACGGATCGCTCGGTATAGCTTTCTACCCTTTCTCGTATTTGCTAGCATTAGGTTAATGGCTCGATCCGGGATTTTAGTGCGCGGTAGTGCCAGTTTACAAGTTTAAAGAAAAGTTTCGTTTCCGCATTCTGGCGTCCGATTGACGGCCGGGGCGCTGCCGTGCACTTACATTGATATCAGAGCCACGCCATTAACCTAGTCTAGCTTGCTCTAACATGTTTACAAGTTCGATCGAACGGATTTTTCCAAAAAACCGTATTTTCAAGCACAGTTTCTGTCGAATTTTTCCATTGCTCTAAAAATTATTTGGTACATTGTAAAAATACGTGCAGGGTTTTTTATGCATTCTGTGAAAATTTGGTCACATGTTATTACTATTCCGCCGCGGAACCGCGGCCAAACCCATGCTTGGGCCGCGGTTCTGCCGCCGTTTTGACTGCTCAATGCACCAAAATTTTACAGAGGGCTTCTGACTTGAAAATGGGGTTTTTGGTATATTCTGTTTGGGCCCAGATTTTCTTTGAGTACTACAGTAGTGCTTGGGGCCCACTTCGGTAAATTTAGTCGATCGAAAATTTTAAACATGTTAATTCACAGTATTTACATTATATCTGCGACCGTGAATGTCATTTGATCGGTAAATCCTGTCTAACTGCTATAGCCCTTTTAGACGGATTTGCGAACGTGACATTCACGTTGATGTTCTGTGTTGTGCTGTGATATTGCGGATTGTCGTGGTGGATAGCCTGGATGCAATGGTAGCACAGTTTGGTTTTTTATGTACATTTGATATTGTGGGACGAGCGTCCGACATGTGGACTGCCGTCACTGCCTGTTTGTATATTATTCTTTTGGGGCACGACCGGGCTGAGGTCGATGTACCCGTTGTATATTTTACTTTCTGTACTAGGATTACCCCGCGGAGGGGTGCATGGGTAGCCGGGTTCTAGAGGGCAACGGGCCTGCATCTCATGGCGTTGAGACGGAGGGGGCTTTACTCTAGAATTGGTGGGCTATTCACCGCACTCGTAGGGGGTATAGGTTGACCCAGGAGGGGTGCCTAAGTTACCGGATTCCGTGAAGTGCTGGGTGGTCCATTCACGTTGCTGAAGGGGGCTGCCTCGCTTTAGGTTTTGGCGGGTAACTTGCCGCCCCCGTAGGGGTCTAGGATTTCATTACACAGGCTATCCATACGACTAGGGGAACGTTGGGTTTCAGTAGCGGCTCTATGAAACCCGGGGATCCCAGATATCTGTATTGTTTTGTGATGCTTATTACATTTCTGTGATGTTGCATTTTTATCACGTCTTGAGCGAATATTATATATTGATATATATATATATATATATTAGTAGATGTATATCTTTTGCATCCGCGCTAGTCCAGTCCCCGCTCTGTCGTTAGTTAAGTAACCTAACGGGTAATGACGGGACCCAGTGGCGAATGCGGATGGCATATACGTACATCATTATTTTTGTTCTTTTATGGGGTGATCAATTGATGGGACTGCATTGATTCGGATCAATGCAAGCTAAACAAATCTATTCTGATGTTGTTGGAACAATTTTCAAAAAAAAGCTGTTATTACAAGGGCGTTCTCTTTTGTTTTGCACAGTGGTATTCGGTTATGAATATCCAGCACCTCAGTCGATGAGGCAAGGGCCGAGATCCCTTTACCGGGAGTGACCCCTTGGACAGAAGTTAGCGTCAGGGCAATAACTTCACTATAGTCGTTTACTTTTGCTTTGCATCGTGGTATTCAGTTGGAATATCCTGCACCTCATTCCACGGGGAAAGAGCCGAGATCCCTTCACCGGGAGTGACCTTTTTAGCAAAGGTTTTCGCCACTATATTTTTATAAAAGCTATCCAGTTCCTTCAACGATATCAAGTTCATTACGTTAAAGGTTTTTCGCCAGAAACCATCCGTAGCCCTCTGTCATTTCAGTTAAATGTTCGGTAGTATTCAAGCTTTGTATTTTGACCTGCGCCAAGGCATAGTGATTGGTAGCTACCGGATATTTATCTGTTGCATAGATAGATGCGTTGGTTTGGGACAGTCGTACTGCCTTATTGGCCAAAGTCAAGGGTAGGTACGGGTGGGTTCAAATCAACCTGGAGAATGACGGGTAGAACTTGATATGTGACTTATGATTTGTTGGCCAAAGTCAAGGTCATAAGAGCATGGGGTAAAAATCATATCGGGAGTTTCTAAAGAAACTGAAACTTGCCAGATATGCGCATACCTTCTGGGTGTGATAACGTGAGCGGATTCCGTCACGTTATCATGTGATGATAGTTGGATCCCGATTCCCACTGATATGTTGGTTTACTCCTCGGGTGATCCCGACTAATTCTTCTTTCAGGTTTGGAGGAGAATTTGACGGTACAGTGGGAGGTTTCCAGATTAGATAAATTGATAACCATTCTGATCTAGGTTAGAGTGCACGCTGAGTGTTTTTTCTCTCTCTATCTTTGGCAGCGACCATGACCCGACCCTTGACTATGACTCAGTGACCAAGTTGACCGAACCTTTTTATAACACTGGCTTTTGGATTGTCAGAGTTGCATACCTCATTGCCACTCCTACTTTTCCCCTTTTCTCCAGAACACCCCGTATTACTACGAACGTCCACTTCCATTGGATAAAACTATCGTATGGTTATATACGAACTCAAAGGAATTTATTCGAGGATGGTTTCCGGTTCTGGAGAAAACGAATAGGACTATTCAGTTGTCTTTTCCTTTTACCTTCTCTCAGGTTGCGAGGGCTCCTTGGATTAGGACAGTACACCTATTACGCAAATTGGATAGTCTTCTTCCAAACCATAGGCAGGTGCCGACCGGTAGGGAATGAAGAAAACCAGTTAGCCTAATGAAGGTGTACAGAAGGTATTAAGTTAAGACAAGTAAAGTGATTAGAAGGAGGGCAAAGTAAACTGCGACTGCTATTCACGACCAAACCAAGTATTTCTTTACCACTCCCACTTCACCTTTGTATTTCTCCAGAACACTCCGTATCAATACGAAGATCCACAGTTTATTGGATATTCCATCGTATGGTTATATACGAACTCGAAAGGAACTTGTTCCACTTCGGGGATGGATTCTGGTTCAGGAGAAATAGGAATAAGACTTATTCGGTTGTCTTTTATCTTCATCTTCTCTCGCATTGCGAGTGCTCCTAGGATTAGGACAGTACACCCATTATGCTTATTGGATAGTCTTCTTCCAAACCATAGGCTGGTGCCGAACGGTAAGGAAGGAAGAAAACCATTTAGCCTATGAGGGTGTACAGAAGGTAATGACTAAAGACATATGAAGAGATGTGGTATAGAAATATACGGTTACAGTTGTGAATCTGGATAATGGAAGAGGCATTACTAGGAATACCAGGATACCCCTATGAAACATTTCAATGTTTCAGTTTCACCGTGTACTGTTAATAGAAAACTGATTTCCCAATTAGACATTTGCTCTAGGGTATGTATTTACCAGGTATGATTCTCACATCTGTATGGTTTTACAGATGATGAGTGAGAGTAACTTATTGGGAATTAGGTGATCATCCTCATTATATCAGGATTCGTTGTAATTGGTGATATTTGAGGAAATCGCCTGGGCTGTTTGCCGGACGGCAAATATTTGGTTTTGAATATCCGTCGTTGTGCACCAATTTCAAATTGATATATCTGTACGTCTATTTTTATAGAGTGAGATATAACTTTTTGAAATTATGTCGGTGACATTTACCTATATCAGTGGATGGTTAGGTAAGGAGCATTAAACAGCGGTGTAATTCTTCTTAACCATAAGTACAGTTTTCAACCTACGACACACAGGGAATTAGTTATTAGACTCAGGGAACTTATACAGAGTATTGTATGTTGTCCAGTGTCCATTAGGACAGAGGGGTTGGTCCTCGTACTATATTCGGTTTACTTATGATTTCTCTAGTTCTTAGACAAGTGTTTCGTAGAAACACAGGGTCTGAGTTTTGAGAAGTTATAGGTATATGAATAAAGTAGAGAACCAGATGTTGCAAGTATCGGGATTCTTCAAGGTGATAAAAAATGTAGATACTTGTGTGTGGCATTCAGTTGATAGTAATGATTAAGAGAACATGCTTCTCTTTCAGGTTACTCATAATTGGAAGCATTCCTAAGTTGAGTAATGCTGATCGGCCTCTTTCCATTTAATTGATATGCACTGGAGACAGCTGCATGATTTGAATCTGGTTCCAATTAAATTAGTGCCTCTGTTTCTGTATTGGATATAGAACAGTTCATATCTTGATATTGTTAAGGTACGGGGAGTTGTCCAGCTTATGCTTAAAACCAGACACTGGACAACTCAAGGCACGTTTCTGTAATGGCTGTTTGTGGGTTGACCCGGGCAATGACGAGGGTTGATTTTCTACCATCTGGAAGATCAATAGTGATATTGTTCTTGACTCGCCACAGTTTTAATAAAAATGGATCTTTTCAGAAAACAGTAGTGAGAGTATGGTAGAACTGGAAGTGATTCCAGAACCGCAAACGATTACTGAAAATTTGATAAGAACCTAAAGATTCAATCTGGTTTGACATTCCATTAGCCACTCCGCACATATGGTGGGTAACCTCAGGCATCCAAGAGGTACTCCGGTAGCCTCAAGGACGGTGACAGGGAGGTTCTTGGTTACCCAGACTTGCCATTGCCGTTGTTCCAGGCTGTGAGACCCGGCAAGAGGATGAGTATAGCGTCGTTCTGAACTAGCTTTAGAAGTGTACGTATATATGACTCTGCCAGAGGGTTGTCGTAGTCAGTGGGAGCAGCGGAAGCATAATGGACAAGTGTCTTATGTCTATTTATATAGACTAAAGCGGATATAGCGGAGATAGATCATCTATTTCTGATGTGACAGTCATAGGTTTGACTTCATTAGAATAGCGGATGGATCTGTTAAGAAGGTAGTAGGGTGTGATGTCCTGGTATTAGGATGACATATACAGAGTAGGAAGTGAAATTCCTATACTACGATCGGTTATACTTTGGTTGTCACACAGTGGTTTCTCCACATAGGATATAGATGTTTTTGCACTAGATGCAATAAGGTGATATTGATCCAATCCTGGAGAAACGTTCGGAAGCAGTTTTAGAACATAAGTTGATGTTCTAGGGATATGATGACGGCATCCTCCTTCGGGAGACAGTAATCATTCCAGGCTTCCAAGGTGACCTGGATGACAGAGTGGCCGTCAGAGTTATAGTTTTCCCTCTGACGAGGGGCAGTATTTTAGACAGGTGGTCCAAGCGGATACTGAGGGAGGCATGGCGCAGGATACTGATTAAGTTCAGTTGACAATACAGTCTGAGAAGTTTGGATTTGGAGTTCATTTATGAACTAGGTCCCATCAGATATCCAGACATACTCTAAGACATGTATTGCTCATTTCGGGAGATGGCTTTCTCCGCGAACTTGAGATAAAGAGAGTCATAGAAAGAAACATTTGAGCGGATCCACTCACTGAGGCTATTCCTCGAACGCATTATTTTCGCAAACGGGTTTTGTGAGACTGATTGGTAGAGGAGTTGGGTGTTTGGTATCACACAGGCTGTGAGTATGCGATATCGCAATAATTAGCCTTGAGTGCAAGTGGGAGATTGTTGGATATAGTGCCCTCAGAGTCAATTATTGGATCACAGGCACGTGATTGCAATGATTGAGGGAGGACCTATGCCGGTAGGACAGTCTTACTCGAGATGATAGTATGCTATCTGGTTTATCTTTATCATCGTGTACTGCTTTAGGTGACATTACTGATCACTATTGTGTTGGATATATATGCCCTAGAGGCCTACATTGTATAGGATGCTTGGGATATGTATGTACATAACAGTCTTGCTTGATATGATAGTACGCTATTTGGTTTGACTTTGTCTTAACGTATGATATATTTTACTTGGTACTTATATATATATGTTGATAAAGCCCTTAGGGTGTTTTTCTGACTACCGGCGTTGTGATGGCAGTCATACTAATGGGAGCTGGATAGTCAATAGGCACACCCTTAGATGTCCCTGGTCGCAGGAGTATCGAGATTGGGCATCGATACTCCGGAGTAGACTAGTGTATACATATCTAGACCCTGACGAGGGGCGATGGATTGGTCCCGCAACCATTGGTGGTGTTCACCTAAGATTGTATACAGATGCTCACTGGGTGTGAGTACACCGGACAGGACTCGCCGAGAACTGACTGGATGGTATTATACCTAACGTCAGATAGCAGTTCTCAGGTGACATATGTGCAGATGGTCCGTTGACTTAAGGTCATCATTTGTCTCGTGTGAGTTCCCACTGTGCTTTGATTATTACCCTACCACGATTCAAAGGAGTCGTGCAAACAGGTTTTAGTTGGGCACAGTCCCGAGCCACGTGGAGGCAGTGAGCGACTGTTAGGGATTCGTCTCTCCCGGTATAGGGAGTTGATATCACACTGTGATCGGTTGGTCATTACCATAAGTCCCTGGCCAGGGCTGATTGAGAATTACTGATAGATTGATCAGTAGATTCTCGGGTGGTCTTGAGCCATACCGACACGACTTGTACGGTTATTAGGGGTCTGACGTCCACCACCTCCCTAGACCATACATGCGATACTCTTAGACGAACAGACCGGACTGCACGGATATTGTCACAGACAGGCTCAGTAGGATTTCAGATGGGTTACCTCATCAGCTTTCTTATCGACAACTACCTGGGGACCGTTACGTACAGCTAGTGCCGCTTGCGGTCTGTGGTTAAACCCACTGCCAGCGTAGTAGTCGAGTCTTTAGAGTCCCACACAGAGATTTCCCAAACCCAGGCGAAAAGATATAGAGGTCGTATGGTTTTACGACAAAGGTTCGAACGCGTACGTGTTTAAACGCACGTGCGACATTCGGACAGTTTTTACTAGCTGGCTTTGGTTTAAGCCAGATTCTAATATCAGGTTATTGGATTTATACAGTCTAAAGTTTTTCCGTGTTTTCACGGATGAGAGGGGCGTTCTCGTAATTTTCCGAGAAGCTTCTAGAAGGATGTGACATGGAGGGAGAGGTGGCATTTTCATTTAATGATTTAGTGACTCATTGTGAGTGATTCATCATGTCATTAATGCATTATTAAATGCTTAATGACTCACATAATGAATCACCCACTTGCATTTATGAAACATGATGAATAATCTCATATTATTCATTTATTTTTATTCATTATGTTTCATATATCAAGTGAGAAGCTATTTCATTATTATTTATATTTATCATTATCATCTTCTCACTCTCTCTCTTCAAGCTCTCTCTCTTTCACCAAAGCCTAATCCTACCCCTCATGAGTTGAGAAAAAGGATTAGGAAAGACTAATTACTCCATAACCCATCTCTACATCACCTTAGCTACTCTATTTAGCAACTAGAGAAACTAAGTAACCTCAAGTTTAGAGGTTATAGCTTGGATTAGGGTTCTCGGGTGGATCGTCTATCACGGAAGGAAGCCGAGGAGGACGTGGAGATCCAAAGAGTCCATAGATAACATAAAGACGAAGGACTAGAAACGTTTGGTATAATATCTTAACATAGTAGTTTAGAACTCTATAGCTTTTGTTAAAACTTGTTTAGCAAACGATTCATACGGTTGTTCGATGTTTAACAATAGAACAAGATTGTTATTCATATTTCCGCCTCCCCATATATTATTGGGGTGTTGAACATCGACTTACAGTGGTATCAGAGCCTAGCTAAACAGTATTTAACACACTTGCAAATTTGTATGAATTTCGAACGGAAAAACAAACCGGAAAAACCCCGATATCATGTACTTTCTGTCGAATTTTAAATGAGGTCCAAAAATTTTTCAGGGACCTGCAGATTGACTTAAATGAATGTATTAGAACACCCAAGAAAATTGGGCTCATGAATCGGCCATAGCGCCGCGGAACCGCGGCCGATCCCACCGATCCGCCGCGATTCCGCCGCGCTTTGGACGATTCATCATCCCAAGTTTCTTGTGTTGATTCTCTGTGATATTTGGTGTTTTCTGGTAATTTTTATTTTTGCTCAGGTTTCAGATTTACAGAGAAGTATTGGAGCAAAATTAAATGTGTTTAATCGATCGAAATTATACGGTATTTGCTTTTTTGATTATATCTGCGAAATGTTTTATGTGTTCGTAAACCTCCCCTAACTGCTAGTATGTCGGTTGGCAGAGGGTTGCATATATCTGTGATGTTATATATAACTGTTTGTGTATATAAACTGTATTGGACTGTTGTGGTGTTTAGCCGGGTTAAGAGATGGGTTATTGTATTAATTCATTTGATGTAAATGTAATAAGTTGTAATATTATTTTGCGGGGCACATCCAGGTTGCGGTTGTAGCCACCGTTGTACTATTTCTTTTTACTGTTTTTGCTCCTAGGATAGACCCAAGGCGGGGTGCACAAACTACCGGGTATTTTGAAGTGTTGGGGCAGACCGCTTCACTTCTGATACTTGGCGGGTAGTTTGCCGTACCCGTAGGGGTCTGGGGTGGGAAAATGGCTATTCATCACAACTGTGTAATCCGTCTTTCATTGCAGGCTCAAAAGAAATGCGGATTGCTTGCAAATCCAATATTGTTTATCTGTGATCTGGAATGCCTATTATTGCGTCTGACGAATGTACAATATCTATATATGATAGCTATTTATACGTCGCTTATGTTTTACACCCGCGCTAGCCCAGCCTCCGCTCTGTCGTTAGTTAAGTAACCTAACGGATGATGATGGGACCCCGAGGCGAATGCGGATGGCATAAGAGGACGTTGTATTTTCGTTGTTATCTGTAATGATAGGTTAAAGATGGGACGCATTATTATTAATGCAAAGAAAATAAAACCTAAACTGAATCGTTGGAACAATTTCTAAAAACCACTCGGTTTTCTTGAAAAAGCAAATTTTAAATGCGGAGCTTAAACCACTCCTTTTAATAAAAGCTATCTTAGTTCCTTCGATCAAATCAAGTTCACTACGTTAACGGTTTTTTGCCAAAAACCAGCCGTAACCCTCCGTCGTTTCAGATAGACAGCACATCGTATTCATGCTATGCTTGTTGGCCTACGTCAAGGCATAGTGTATGGTAGCAGTGTGTGTGCCTATTTGTTGCATAGATAGATGCATTAGTTTAATACAGACGTACACCTTGTTGGCCTACGTCAAGGGCTTGTACGATGTATTTAAATTGATCAGGACAACGACGGGTAGAACTTGACTTGCGTCTTATGACTTGTTGGCCTACGTCAAGGTCTATAAGAGCTTGGGGTAAAAATCACATCGGGAGTTTCAAACATAAAGGAAACTTGCAGATTTAGCTTACCTTCTGGAGTGTGGTGACTAGAGTGGCTTCCATCTAGGGCATCATGCAATGATGTTGGATCCCGATCCCACTGATGAGTAGGATTACTCTCGGGAATTTCTCTCACTTAACAATCAATGCTATAAACCAAGTAGGTGCCTAGAAAGGTGTTAGAGAGGCTACGCCTCCAGGGAAAAGAGGTTCTTTAATTAAGGAACTTCGCGAAAGCATTGGAAAACCTCCCTCGAAGTATCAACACCAGCCTGGCTGAAAGGTTAAAGAAAGAATTATAACGTGTGATTAAATCCTGACTAGTTCTTCTTTTAGGTTTTGAAGAAGGATTTGAGGAAACAGTGGGAGCCATCCTGTTTAGATAAATTAATAAACCAATCTAAACTTGCAAGAGCATATGCTGAGTGTTTCTTTTCTCTCTCTCTGGCATCTACCATGACTGGACTAAAACTATTACTTGAAAAGAATATACTGACCGGGCAGAACTATAAAGATTGGCTAAGGAACGTCAATATTGCACTGACTTATGACAAAGTTGCATATGTTACCACCGCTGTTCCTCCCCTTATCCCAGGACCAGATTCCTCAGTTGCGGACAAGGAAGTTCGCAAAACCTGGGATCTAGACTGTGAGTGAGCTAAGTGTATCGTGCTGGCGTCCATGAATAATGAACTCCAGAAACAGCACGAGAGTATGGATATTGTATCCATATTCCTCCATTGCAAGGAATTGTATGGTGAACACTCCCGTATCGCGAGGTACGAAACCTCAAGGAAACTCTTCCAGATGAGGTTTGCTCCAGGATCGCCTGTTGGAGAGCACGTCCTCAAAATGATCACCCTCATTGAGGAACTCGCAAACCTGGGATGCGTGCTAGAGAATGATTTGTATATCGACTTGATTTTGCAGTCCCTTCCCCACACCTTCTCTCAGTTCGTGCTGAACTTCAACATGCACGAAATGGAAGCGGATCTTCCAAAGCTTCTCAATATGTTGAGGGTAGCAGAGACCTCCTTGAAAAAGGAGAAGACCCCCGTTCTGTATGTTGGCCAATCATCTTCTTCTAAATCTAAAGCGAAAGCTAAAGGGAAGAAGAAGATGAAAGCCACCAAACCGAAGGGTGGGGTCAAGAAGGTGCAGGGAACGAACAAGGCAGGAAGGGTGAAGGCAGAAAAGAACGAGTGCTTCTATTGTCACAAGCAAGGGCACTGGAAGAAGGACTGTTTGGCCTTTAAATCTAAGGACATGAAGCAAGCTGTTGCTTCTGCTTCAGGTGTGTTCGTAATCGAAAATTGTCTTTCAGTAAACTCTACTTCATGGGTACTTGATACCGGTTCTGGTTCTCACATCTGTAATTCTTTGCAGGATTTGAGAAATAGTAGAGTACCGGGGGCAGGTGATATGACTCTCCGGATGGGCAATGGAATGCATGTAGATGCAGTTGCAATAGGGGAATATCACCTAGGGTTGAATAGTGGACACATTTTGGTACTGTACAGCTGTTTTTGTATTCCCAGTATGTTGTGTAATATTATATCAGTATCTTTGTTGTCTAATAAAGGATATAATTTTATGCTTGAAAGAAATGTCATGAACATTCTCCTAAATCAAGAACTGATTGGGTTTGGCACACTGGAAAACGGCATATACATACTTAATCAACCTCAAGTTTTCAATATTCAAAACACGCGTAAAAGAAAGGCTCCAGATTCGAATCAAGCCTTCCTATGGTCTTGTAGACTTGGTCATATAAATGAAACAAGGTTGACTAAGTTACATAAAGATGGATATCTAGATCCGTTTGAATATTCATCATATGCAACTTGTCAATCATGTATCAAAGGAAAAATGACCAAATCTCCGTTCACCGGACACGGAGATAGAGCCACTGAACTCTTGGGACTAGTACACAGTGATGTATGTGGTCCGATGTCTACGCATGCACGAAGCGGTCACTCCTACTTCATAACTTTTACTGATGACTTCTCTAGGTATGGACATATATTCTTAATGAAACATAAATCCGAGGCCTTTGAGAAGTTTAAAGAGTATAAAAATGAAGTAGAGAAACAGACTGGTAAAAGCATCAAGACACTTCGATCTGATCGAGGTGGAGAATACTTAAGTACCAGTTTCCTTGAATACTTAAAAGAGAATGGAATTCTTTCTCAGCTTACTCCGCCTTATACACCTCAGCATAATGGTGTGTCAAAAAGGAGGAATCGCACGCTATTAGATATGGTGCGTTCAATGATGAGTAGTGCTGAGTTGCCACTTTCCTTCTGGGGATTTGCTCTAGAATCAGCCGCATACCTATTGAATAGAGTTCCAACTAAGTCTGTACCTACCACTCCATATGAAATGTGGTGTGGGAAGAGACCATATCTCAAGTATATCAAGATATGGGGGTGTCCGGTATATGTTGAGAAGCATAATCCGGACAAGCTCGAGGCACGATTGGTTTTGTGCAAGTTTGTAGGATACCCCAAGCATTCAAGGGGGTATATGGTCTACCACACTGAAGAACAAAAGGTATTTGTCACTCGCCACATTGTCTTCTTAGAAAGCGAATTTCTTGCAAAAGAAATTAGTGGGAGTGCGGTAGAACTGGAAGAAATTCCAGAACCTCAAACTGCAACCGAGGACTTAGAAGAATCTCAGATTTCAATAGAACATGACGAACCAACGCCACTCCGCAGATCTAGTAGGCTTTCTCATCCTCCTGAAAGATACTATGGTTTTCTTCTTGATGGGGATCGAGAGGATTGCATCATCGATGATGATGAGCCTACTAGTTTTCAGCAGGCTATCACGAGTAGCGACTCAGTGAAGTGGCTGGATGCTATGAGATCCGAAATGGAATCCATGTACACCAATAAAGTATGGACTTTAGAAGTTGCTCCTCCTGGGGTAAAACCAGTTGGGTGCAAATGGATCTTAAAAAAGAAGATTGGTACATTTGGACAAGTGGAAACCTACAAAGCTAGACTAGTAGCAAAAGGTTTTCGTCAAAGACCAGGATTGGACTATGATGAAACTTTTTCACCAGTAGCTATGCTTAAATCCATTCGGATCATGCTTGCCATTGCTGCCTTCCATGACTATGAAATCTGACAAATGGATGTAAAAACAGCTTTTCTAAATGGACATCTAGAAGAGAGTGTTTACATGGATCAATCAGAAGGTTTCTTAGACAGTGGGAGCAGCGGAAGAGTGTGCAAATTGCTTAAATCCATTTATGGGTTAAAGCAAGCATCGCGGAGTTGGAACATCTGCTTTGATGAAACAGTCAAGGAATTTGACTTTATCAAAAATATAGATGAACCATGTATTTATAGGAAGATTGTAGAAGGAGCAGTAGTCTTCCTCGTTTTATACGTCGACGACATACTACTGATAGGGAATGATATCCCTATACTACAATCAGTAAAGCTCTTCTTGTCACAGAAATTCTCCATGAAAGACTTGGGAGATGCATCATACATTCTGGGCATTAAGATCTATCGTGATAGATCTAATAGAACATTGGGACTTTCACAGTCCAGGTATATAGACACTATACTAAAGAGATTTAGTATGGAAGATTCCAAGCGCGGCAATATGCCCGCTTGTCACGGAATCACCCTCTCCAAAGAGATGTCTTCAAAGACTGATGAAGAGAGGGCTCGCATGGGCATTATACTCTACGCTTCGGCGGTAGGATCAATAATGTATGCGATGTTATGTACCAGACCGGATGTAGCTTACGCACTTAGTATAGTAAGCAGGTATCAGTCTGACCCAGGTGAGAAACATTGGAGAGCGGTGAAGAACATTCTCAAGTACCTGAGAAGGACTAAGGAGATGTTCTTGATTTACGGTAATGGGGACCTCCAGGTAGAGGCTTTTACCGACTCCGGCTTCCAAAGTGACAAGGATGATTCTAAATCCATTTCGGGTTTTGTGTTTACCCTCAATGGAGGGGTGGTATGTTGGAAGAGTTCCAAATAAGATACCGTCGCAGACTCAACTATGGAGGCTGAGTATATAGCTGCTAGTGAAGCCGCAAAAGAGGCTGTCTGGATGAGGAAGTTCATTTCTGAACTCCAGGTGGTTCCGTCCATTGCCAATCCAATACCTTTGTATTGCGATAACAATGGCGCTGTAGCTTTAGCGAAGGAACCAAGGTCCCATCAGAAATCCAGGCATATCTTAAGGCGGTTTCACCTGATCAGGGAGATCGTGGATCGTCGGGAGATCGAGATACGGAGAGTGGACACAAAAGACAACACGGCAGATCCATTCACCAAGGCCATTCCTCAAGTACAGTTCGAGAGGCTATTTGAGATGTTGGGCATGCGGTACGCAAGCAACTGGATCTGGTAGAGACAGTGGGTACTCATTGCGCCAATTATAGGCCTTAGTGCAAGTGGGAGATTGTTGGATATATATGCCCTAGAGGCCTACATTGTATAGGATGCTTGGGATATGTATGTACATAACAGTCTTACTTGATATGATAGTACGCTATTTGGTTTGACTTTGTCTTAACGTATGATATATTTTACTTGGTACTTATATATATATGTTGATAAAGCCCTTAGGGTGTTTGTCTGACTACCAGCGTTGTGATGGCAGTCATACTAGTGGGAGCTGGATAGTCAATAGGCACACCCTTAGATGTCCCTGGTCGCAGGAGTATCGAGATTGGGCATCGATACTCCGGAGTAGACTAGTGTATACATATCTAGACCCTGACGAGGGGCGATGGATTGGTCCCGCAACCATTGGTGGTGTTCACCTAAGATTGTATACAGATGCTCACTGGGTGTGAGTACACCGGACAGGACTCGCCGAGAACTGACTGGATGGTATTATACCTAACGTCAGATAGCAGTTCTCAGGTGACATATGTGCAGATGGTCCGTTGACTTAAGGTCATCATTTGTCTCGTGTGAGTTCCCACTGTGCTTTGATTATTACCCTACCACGATTCAAAGGAGTCGTGCAAACAGGTTTTAGTTGGGCACAGTCCCGAGCCACGTGGAGGCAGTGAGCGACTGTTAGGGATTCGTCTCTCCCGGTATAGGGAGTTGATATCGCACTGTGATCGGTTGGTCATTACCATAAGTCCCTGGCCAGGGCTGATTGAGAATTACTGATAGATTGATCAGTAGATTCTCGGGTGGTCTTGAGCCATACCGACACGACTTGTACGGTTATTAGGGGTCTGACGTCCACCACCTCCCTAGACCATACATGCGATACTCTTAGACGAACAGACCGGACTGCACGGATATTGTCACAGACAGGCTCAGTAGGATTTCAGATGGGTTACCTCATCAGCTTTCTTATCGACAACTACCTGGGGACCGTTACGTACAGCTAGTGCCGCTTGCGGTCTGTGGTTAAACCCACTGCCAGTGTAGTAGTCGAGTCTTTAGAGTCCCACACAGAGATTTCCCAAACCCAGGCGAAAAGATATAGAGGTCGTATGGTTTTACGACAAAGGTTCGAACGCGTACGTGTTTAAACGCACGTGCGACATTCGGACAGTTTTTACTAGCTGGCTTTGGTTTAAGCCAAATTCTAGTATCAGGTTATTGGATTTATACAGTCTAAAGTTTTTCCGTGTTTTCACGGATGAGAGGGGCGTTCTCGTAATTTTCCGAGAAGCTTCTAGAAGGATGTGACATGGAGGGAGAGGTGGCATTTTCATTTAATGATTTAGTGACTCATTGTGAGTGATTCATCATGTCATTAATGCATTATTAAATGCTTAATGACTCACATAATGAATCACCCACTTGCATTTATGAAACATGATGAATAATCTCATATTATTCATTTCTTTTTATTCATTATGTTTCATATATCAAGTGAGAAGCTATTTCATTATTATTTATATTTATCATTATCATCTTCTCACTCTCTCTCTTCAAGCTCTCTCTCTTTCACCAAAGCCTAATCCTACCCCTCATGAGTTGAGAACAAGGATTAGAAAAGACTAATTACTCCATAACCCATCTCTACATCACCTTAGCTACTCTATTTAGCAACTAGAGAAACTAAGTAACCTCAAGTTTAGAGGTTATAGCTTGGATTAGGGTTCTCGGGTGGATCGTCTATCACGGAAGGAAGCCGAGGAGGACGTGGAGATCCAAAGAGGCCATAGATAACATAAAGACGAAGGACTAGAAACGTTTGGTATAATCTCTTAACATAGTAGTTTAGAACTCTATAGCTTTTGTTAAAACTTGTTTAGCAAACGATTCATACGGTTGTTCGATGTTTAACAATAGAACAAGATTGTTATTCATATTTCCGCCTCCCCATATATTATTGGGGTGTTGAACATCGACTTACATATTGCACGTTGATAGAGCCTCTAGGATTCTTGCTTGACTGCCAGCAGTATGAGGGCGATCATATACGTGGGAGCTTGGGTCTATAAGCATATCCTTAAAAGGTCCCTATTCATGGGAGTTTCGAAACAGGGCATCGATACTCTAAAATAGACTAGTGTATACAGTCGAGACCCCGGCAAGGGGCGGTGGCCGGTCTCACAAGCCACTGGTGTCAGTTGGTTCACCTAAGATGTATACAGGTGCTCATTGGGTTATGAGTACACCGGACAGGACTCGCCGGGAACATGCTAGTTGGTATTATACCTAGCGTCAGATAGCAGTTCCCTGGTGACATGAGTACAGATTAGTTCATCGACCTGAGATCGTCATTTGTCTCGTGTGAGTTTTCACCGTGCTTTGATTACTACCCTACCACGCTCAAAGGAGTCGTGCAAACAGGTTTTAGTTGGGTACAGTCCCGAGCCACATGGAGGCAGTGAGCGGATCTGCAGGGGTTCGTCTCTCCCGGTATTGGGGGTGAGGTCGCGCTGTATCTAGGAGAGCCAGTACACGAAAGTCCTTGGCCAAGGCAGGAGATTTACTGGTAGGTATTCTAGTAGTATCTCAGGGTGTTCTGGACTACACTCCGACACGACTTGTACCGTTATTGGGAGTCTGACTTTTACCAACCCCTTAGACCCGACATGCGATGCTCATAGACGAATGGACCGGACTGTACGGATATTGTCACTGACAGGCTCAGTAGGGTGTCAGGATGAGTTCGCTCATCGACGTCCCTTTTGGTCAATACCTGGTAGCCCGTTACGTATGGCTAATACCTCTGACGTGCTAGTGGTTAAATCCACAGCTAAAGTATTGACGAGTCTTTAGAGTCTCCCACAGACCGTTTCTCAAGTTTCGGGCGAAACGCTGTAGAGGCCGTATGGAGATATGGCAGGGTTCGATCTTATCCGTGCGGTATTGCACGGATCATGATCGGACGGATAATACTAGCGGGCTTTGGTTTAAGCCGGATACTAGTATTCTACAGTGTAGATTTTATCTCATTGCGTTTGTATTCAGTGGGAATACAAATGCGGGTATGTATATACAGTCACGGGGTTTTCCTGTAATTTATTACGGGATCAGTTTTCTGAAGTTGCCAGTTTGCATTTCGTTTCAGCCAGTTTTCCTTTGTTCCTTCACGGCCGGATTTTTCTGATGGAGGGGCTAATTTGCATATTTGCAAATTAGCAATTGTGGAGGGGTTCATTTGTGAAATGGAGGCATCATGATGGTTGTAGCGTCATGAGATTCTTTTTGCATCACTTGGTTTTGCATTAATGAGATAGGATTTGGATTAGAAATAGATGTGACATTATATCCTCATTATCTTCACATTTCTTATGGTTACCACCATCCTCTCCTGTGCTCACCCCATGCATTTTTCCCACTCCCATTCTTTAGAGAGGCCGGCCACATTCATGTGGGAGAAGGAGAGAGATTCATTTTTTGATGGTGGGAAAAATATTCATCACATTTTTAGCTTGCTACAAAATTCCTCACCTCTCCAAAAGTTCATTTCTCCACATCAAATGGCAACTTCATAACCCCATGAGACAAAGTGATCCACACTTCATCTACAGCATCCTTGGGCACGTCGACTCGCCAACTTCGTGCTCGAGTTGTCTCGGTCCAGAGGTTGGAGCCCGTAAAAGAACCCGGTGATGTGGTGCCCTTTCCGATGAGAAGATGAAGACCGGAGATTCCGCGAGGAGATCGGAGTGGAGGCCGAAGACCGAAGGGCACGGATCGCTCGGTATAGCTCTCTACCCTTTCTTGTATTTGCTAGCATTAGGTTAATGGCCCGATCCGGGATTTTAGTGCGCGGTAGTGCCGGTTTACAAGTTTAAAGAAAAGTTTCGTTTCCGCATTCCGGCGTCCGATTGACGTCCGGGGCGCAATACAATGGTATTGGATCAATAATGGGTGGAACTACTCCTAGCTCCGAGACGAACTTCCTCATCCAGACGGCTTCCTTGGCGGCATCATTTGCGGCAATGTACTCAGCTTCCATCTGTAGGGTTCCTAGGCACTCTCAAGAGGTTCCACAAGGTATCAACCATGCCAAATTCAAAAATTAGGTGCCGAAAAACCTTAATATAGATCGTTAACTAGAGGATAGGCGAAACTAAATGCAAGCAAACAACTTTGCTACTAAGTGAATGGAAATACAACCTTTGTAGATCCGGTCCTCCACTTCTAAAGCTCTGTGTTGACGTCCCTCCGCTGCGATCATCGGATCCCGGACTCTAGCGACGGTTTCATCGGAGAAATGGGCGGGCTAGGTCGTTGACTTCGATGCCGAAGATGATCTACGTCGAGGCGACTCAAACTCAAGCTCCATCTTCACTTGGTCATGAAACTTGTGAAGATAACACACTCTACTACATGGCAAGTGGTAGAGAATGAAGAAATAGGAAGTGGGTTCACTTTGGATTTGGATTTCTCACTTGGATTCATCACTTGGAATTTTCTAGCTAGGGTTTTCTTTCTTCATGAAGAAGAAGAAGAAGATGAAAGAAAAAGAAGTCTCACAAAAAGAAAATTCAAGTGATATCTATCATATTGCAACCATGGGTTAGATAAACTCATGTAGAGAATAAACTAGGATTAAGGTAAATGGTTAGGGTTAAGGTATAAAACAAAATGGTAAGACTTTTTCAAAGATGCTAGAAAAATCATGAAGCTTCTTGCACAAAACAAAGAAAGCCACTACCATTTTATTTTTGCCAAAAATGAATAAAGAAAATAAATGAGTAAATCAAACCCTAACTATTAACCTAATCATAGTTTAAAGCATACACATACCCAAGTTTGCATGTATCATCAAACATGATACAAACAAGTGTACAAAAATATATCATATATACAATGTGCACAATCTAGTGAGAAAATAATCTTAAGTGAACCAATACTAGTTAATGTAAAGTAATATATCAAATATATAATTATACATTAAATCACTAAATCAACACTTGATTTAATGATCCGGTCATACTGCATATAACCGACTAATATCAAGTGTATCAATGTATCGAATCAACACTTGATTCGGTAACCCGGCTATATCTCATATAACCGTCCAATGATACAAATCGCGAGAATAGAATACAGTATCACATACTGGTATTATTCTCGGTCCCTCACATATCTCATATGCGCTTCTATTTCGTTTCGCTTGAGCCAGGAAATCTCTGTGTAGGACTCTAAAGACTCGTCAATACGCCGGCAGTAGGTGATGATCATATCAAACACCCACAAGCCGCAAGCGGTCTGCTAAACGTAACGGCCACCCGGGTATTGAGCGATCAGAAGATCAACGAGCAAGCCCGCTCACACTCCTGTGAATCCAACCAGTAACACTTACCGTACAGTCCGGTCTCGTCGTCTGATATGTCGCATATCTTGCCTAGTGGTGGTAAATATCAGACCCTAATAGCTCGATAAGTCGTGTCGATATGAGATCTATAACAGTTCGAGAAACTACTGGTAACACTTACCAGTAAATCTCAGCAACTCTGGCCAGGGATTCCGGTTATAGCCAATCGAACACAGCGCAACATCAACTCCCTATACCGGAAGAGACGAATCCCCTCCTATCGCTCATTGCCTCCATGTGATTCGGGACTGTACCTAAAAACCACCGTTTTGCACGCCCTCTTGGACGTGGTAAGGTGGAAATCAAAGCACAGTGGGAATCACACAAGACTCTATGACGATCTCGGGTCAACAGACTACTCTGTACCAGTGTCACCAGAGAACTGCCATCTGACGTAAGATATAATACCATCTGGGAGTTCTCGGCGAGTTCGTCCAGTGTACCCAGTCTCCACTGAGCACCCGTATATCATCTCTGATGTCAAACACCAATGGATATGGTATCATCCATCGCCCATCTGTATGGGTCGAGAAGGTATACGCTAGTCTACTCTGGTATATCGATGCCCCGTCTCGATACACCCACGACTAGGGACCTTGAAGGATGTACTTATGGACTACCATGTCCCCACTAGTATGATCCGCATCATAGTCCAGTTAGTCAAGTACACATCCTAAGGGCTTTACCAACATGTAACAGAGAGACAATCAGTGTACACGTTAAGGTAAAGAGCACCAGATAGCATACTATCATGTCGAGCAAGAAAGTCCTCCCTATATATGTCCAAGCATCCACTACAATATACATCCTATGTATAGTAATGGCCTCTAGGGCATACATATAACTAACAATCTCCCACTTGCACTAGGGCCATCTGATAGCAGTGGTTGTAGTATCTCGTACTCAACCATCCCATAAAAGTCTCTCTCTGGGAAAATGCCTTTGTGAGTGGATCCGCCGTGTTGTCCTCTGAGTCTACTCTCCTTACCTCGATCACCCTGGAGATCAACCATCTCCATGATCAGGTGACACTGCCTTAGAATATGTCTGGATCACTGATAGGACGGACGTTCCTTGGCATAAGGCACAACTCCATTGTCACACAATGGGAGGAACTAAGTTCATATCATGAACTAATATACACCCAGACAGCCTCTTTGGTAGCATCTTAAGTAGCGATGTATCCAGCCTTTATCGTCTAGTTAGCCACGGTATCTAGCTTGGAACTCTTCCAACATACCGTCCCTTTACTAAGGTAAAGACAATGCTGACATTCAGTCGTCCTTATCACCCTGGAACCCTTCCTGTGATTCTCCCCAGGATCAATTGATACCATTTCACTACATCTAGTAAGTATCCTAACATCCAATTAGATCTATCTCATAGATCCAAAACATAGGATTTAGTAGGTATCACATTGATCCTATATAGATAATCCTTATGATAAGCGGAGATTGACTGAGCGTAGCATAGGAAACTCCTTCCCTATCAAGAGTATGTCATCCACGTACTCTACGAGGATCACCACCATACTCCCTACTACCTTTTTGTATATACAAGGTTCATCTACCATTTTGATGAAGTCAAACTCTTTGACTACCACATCAAAACAGACGTTCCAACTCCGCGATGCCTTCTTTATCCTATAAAGCAACTTGTGCACGTTTCCGCTGCTCCCACTGTCTACGAAGCCCTCTGGCTGTGTACTTATAGACGTCCTCTTTTAAAACATTATTTAGAAAAGCTGTCATGACATCCAACCACCAGATATCGTAGTCATGGTATGTAGCCGTGGCAAGTAGGATCTGGATGGACTTAAGCATAGGCCCCAGAAAAGGTTTCATTATTAGCCACAACTGGTCTACGATGCAAACCTTTAACAAGTCTAGTTTTGAAAGTCTCAACCTTTCCATGTACACCAAGTAATCTTCTCAAGATATACTTGCTCCTGATGGGTATTTAACCCTTCAGATAAAGCAACCAAAGTCCATACTTTGTTGGTGTATAAGGATTCCATCTCAGATCACTAAGCATCCAGCCATTCTTATAGAGTCTTACTCCTGATGGCCAGCTCGAAACTAGTTGGGTCATCATCTCATGATGCAATCTTCGCTCCCACTGTCATAGAGAAACCGAAGTATCTCTCAGGTGGGTGAGGAACCCTACTAGATCGGCGGAGAGGCTGAGGTTCGTTGGTAACTATTGAATCCTTTGGTTTTATCAAATCATCTGCTGTAGTTTGTATAGCTGGAACCTTTCCAGTTCTACATTACAGACCTTGCCTCGAGCTTGTCCGGATTTTGCTTTTATACATAGGCCGGTCAACCCCAAATCTTAACTAGCTTAAGACATGGGCTCTTCCATACCATATCTCATATGGAGTGGTAGGCTGTGATCTGATTCGAACCTAATTTCAATAGGTATGCAGCTTCTCAAGTGCATAACCCCCAAAAGGAAACAGGTAACTCAGTAGTACTCATCATAGAGCGCACCATATCGAATAAGGTGCAATTGCTCCGTTCCGATATACCATCGTGCTATGGTGTATACGGAGGAGTAATGCTGAGAGAGAATCTCATTCTCCTTTAGAATAGTCCAGGAATTCTATGCACAAGTATTCTCCTCCTTGATCTCATCAAAGGACATAATACTTATACCCGTATTGGTTCTCTACTTCTAACTTATATTCTGTGAATATCTCAAAAGGTTCGGACTTGTGTTTCAACAGGAACATATGACTGAATCTTGAGAGATCATCAGAGAATGTAATGAAGTACAAAGAACCGGTCCTGGCATGTGCAGACGGGGGACCTTACATACATCAACATGTATCAATCACAAGAGTTTACTAACTCTTTCTCTGTTTCCAATAAACAGAGCTGTGGTCATCTTATCTTTGTGACATGATCGGCAAGTTTCACAAGATGTAAATTCAAACTGATTTAAATATGCATCTATATGTAACTTCAGCTAGTCGGGTCGCATTGATATGACCTAGTCTACAATACCTCAAGAAGGATCCGTTCATTTCTGAACTCTTCCTCTTGTGTGTGTTCTGTATATTAAGAACTGTAGTTTGATTTAGAACATCAATGCTTTTAGATAACGTGCCTGAACCGATCAACTTTTGATATAGGAAATGTTCAAAACATAATCCAACAATACAAAATTATATCCTTTCTTTATTAAACAAAGAGATTGATATGATTTTGTATATCAGGTGCGGTATCTAATAGTATTTGTTCAGAATCAATGTATTTGGAAATACAGGGTGACAGTGACCAACAGACTTGGCTGCAACACTTGCACCGTTTTCTGTCTCATGAAACTTATCACCCGTTCTCAGTTCTCTACCTTTCTGTAGCCCATGTAACAGATTACATTAGCGGGATCCTGATCCGGTATCTAATACCTAGGATGTAGAGGACACTGAGAAACAGTTCTTTACAACTAACACACCCGAAGGAGATGCATCATATGCACTTTCTTCGTTTGGGCGGCTGTTCACACCATAATATTGTATTATTATATTCCCCATTCTTATTCGTTTTATAAATAAACAGGTGCTTTTGACGCATGTCTGCTACATATTATAGGTTACAGGTTCTTGGATCTAAAACAGTGAAAACGATAAAAAGATGATGCAAAAGTGGATTTTGACCAACAAACAGAAGACTCTTGATCAAGCCTACATCAAAGATAAAATTCGCAAAGTACAAGGCAATGCAAGGTCCAAGATTATAAAGCGAACGGTTAAAAGTCCACCGCAATTATTCACTGGAGATCTTGAAGAAACATAGAAGCTATTTTAATAAAAGAACCAAATAATAAGGAAGCCCAAAGACAGAAGAGCCTACAAAGGAAATTTCATGGCCCAATAATTTCAAGGCCCAATACTTCCTTTTAAAGAGACAGTGACATAAAATTTTACGAAAATTTGAAGTCTACTTTGACTAGGTCTTCCTAAGGATATTTTGGTAAATGTAGACATGTGAATCAATTGGAACCTAGGGTTTCCTATCCTCTATAAATAGGAACTCTAAATCATTGTAAAGGCTATACCTCCCTTAATTAATAAATTTCAGCATTCTTTTGGAGAGCATAATTTTTTGTAAGTTCTTTATTTTCTGCCCTAGGTTAATTTTCTATTCTTGCCTTAGATAAATTTAATTTCTTGCCCTAGTTAATCTTTTATTCTCTTCCCTAAATAAATGTATTTTAATTCCCTAATGAGTGAGTAGTCTCTTCGCTTGTTAGGGTTAGATCTGGGGAAGGTTTGAGAGACGAAGATCTCTCATCCCCTTTCTTGCCCATCATATATTTTCATAGAACTCCATGCATACCTTCTTATTCCGCTCCCTACGGCACTCTACCCACGAGGTAGCGGTGATACCGTAGTCTAAAGGCCCGGATTTTAAGGTTTTCCATGAAGGTTAGGATAAAGATTAAGAAAGGAAGGACAAGGATCTAGAGGAAGAACAATCTTCCCAATCATCCTAATCCCTTTTATTAATATTTACCATAACACCTAATTAGATCTTCATATGGGTATAGAAAGCAGTGAGATTTATAGACTTTCCAAACTTAACCTAGACCTAACCCTAGCAAGACTTAGATATAGATTAATTAGGTTTTTAGATTTAATAATCAATCCGAACACCCTTCGGAATTAACTCGTTAGCGCGATTAGGAGATTCACAACATCCCTATGGACCGACCCGTACTCACCGGCTATCTTCATGCGACGCCGTTCTTGATTGCGGTTATAAATAGTTTTTGAGATCAATCAAATGGCGCCGTTGCCGGGGATGGCGTAGAACTTTCCTTTTTGCAATTTCGGGTTAATCTTAAATTAAAAAATCATAAAAATCTAAAAAAACTAAAAAATATAAAAATATATCAATTATTATTTTTTGGAAAGGGTACTTTGTTGTGTGAATCTTGCAGGAACAATCGAAACAGATCTGGAGATTTCCAGAAAGCGAAACAGAAAACGGGATATCGGAATAGAAGAGATTTTAAACAACAGAACAGTGAATTTTTTTTGGAGCAGTGAACCGCCCAAAGCGCCGCTTTTCCGCGGCCAAAACCTACCTTAGGCCGCGGAACCGCGTCCGTCTTGTCGAGTCAGAGCAACAGAAAAATTTTGGGGACTCGTGCTGACTAGACTGCCGCGAAAACGCTGCAGTAACGCGTTTATACCGCGGACACGCGGCCTTTTAGTGTCCTCTGTTCATGGAATTTTCTCTGTAAGCCTCCTCTGTTCTTCCTCTGTAATTTTCGAAATATCTTTTCTGAAAATTCTTGCAAGATTCCGTGCGTTATAAAAATATTTCCCCTTCCAAATAACAATCTTGTGCAGGATTTTTGCGACTCGCTTAGCATAGAAATTGATTGCAAGTAATCTTTTTCTGTTGCATATCTTTTACTAAAAATCTTTTTGCAACAAATTTTCAAATAAAGAAAAAGAAAAAGGACAAATCTTTTATAGAAACTTGCAAAAATTTTTGCCGCAAATAAATACTTACACCACCACCCAACTTTCTTTCTTTCCCCCTTTCTTCTTACATGGGTACCCCACATAATAAATCACTTGCCGAACTTTGGTATCCCGAACCTAATTTTGCGTTGTACGTCAATTTGTTCGGTCAATTTAAAGACGATCCTTCCTTGCCTAAAAAATCTTTGAAAGATCAAATAGAGGCGTCTAGGAGAAACAATTTGACTTTTCAACCCACTTTGTGTCAACCAAGTCAATCTTTACCACCTACATATGTTGATACCACCTCTTCAAGTCTTTCTGTCACTCCTCAGCCAATGTCCATTGCTGAGCATATTGCTCAATCTCGCAGCCGATCTTTCACCCCTCTCCACACATCTAGTTCTAGGGGTCAACAAGTCCATTCACCTTTTTATCCACATGTTGACCCTATCCCTGTCCAACCACCCACTTCCTACCAGTCATACCCGACTTTCCCACCGTCACTAGACACTGTTTCTACACAGCCTTTTGGGAGTTTCACATATCCAAACAATTTCGAATCTTTTACCGAAACCCCCTCACCACCTAAGTCTAGTTTGGAAGAGTCGTTGGAGGCTTATATTGCAGCAACAAATAAAATGACTAGGAATGTGGAAGCGTCCTTGGCCGCCCTTATGCAACCTACTGAACCGGTAGCTAGTTTCCCACTAGCTCAAAATTTTTCAATGTATAAGGAGGCGGTTGGACAGAGTGAGAATGAGAGAGGATTTCCAAATCAAACCTACCCTTACCCAATTGAAGCCCACAACTCCAGTTTTCCATCGAATGTCCTAAATTATTCACAAGTTCAAAATAAAAACGAGTTGTGTGATTTTGTAGTGCTTGATTTGCCAAATTGTGAGGAACCCCTTTCGAGTGAAACCGCACCTAATCCTTTTGACCTTTACACCTCTACTCTAGAACCTAAATCGATAAATATCCATGCTTTTGATGAGGTGTCTAAGCAAATTGATTTTCACTTGATTGAGGATATAGACGCTGGGAATATTTCGGATGATGAACCTGTCGATTTGATTGAGATTTTATGTTCAAATCATCATCCCGAGTCATTATATGTTTCTCCCGAACTTCATATGCGTCTGGATTTTGATGATAATGGCATGGATGAGTTGAATTTTGAGGAAAATTATAAGGATAGTATTGAGGAGAGTTTTGAGGATCATATTGAGGTTGAACCATTTTTATTTGATGTGTCTGATTTTCCAATTCATCCTCTTGAACCTTTAACTAAATCACCCTCCCTCCTTTCCATCGTTCCGACCACGCTTGACGACTGTGAGCTTGAAAACTTTTCCTTTGAATCTGACACAGTTCTCACAGACGATAACACCTACGAGTGTTTCACTTTTTCGGACGATGTTGATGACTCACCGCCCGAGTTTGAGTCCTTTACATTTTCAAATGAGTTAGTTGAACCATCGGACTCGGTTGCTTACAGTAGTTTCGAACCATTGATGGAATCTTTTAAGTTCGAGACAATTTACTACGGTGAGAAAGAGACTATTCCTAATTCACTTCCTGTCGTCATTCCGATTGTTCCGACCGTGCAAGTGACCGTTACGCTTTCATCTCAAATACCAAGTTCGGCGTACCCATGTTTTCTTGCGAATCTTGAGGGATTTGATCCCATTTCTCGACGGGTTGATAGGTTAGCGCAATCGCTTTTAACACATCGGTCATCACAAATTGCGCTAATTTATTCACTCGATTTACACCCTCAAGATCGCGCGACTCTTCTTTCCGCCATTCTTCTCCCCCACCGAGACCATATTCTACCATTCTTCTTTCCACACGGTCTCGTGTGTTTCTCATTTTTTCATCTCCACCCCATTCTTGCACCGACTATACCATTACCACGATAAGATTTTTGAATGGTTGGTGCTAACTTTTGGCTTGTGTAAGGCCAAGATTAAGTTTGGGGGGAACCTTGTTGTATATATGTATATATATTTTTTGTTTTCTTTTTCTATAAAATAAAAAAAAAATTCAACTCATTAAAAGAAAAAAAAATAAAAAAAAATTGTAAATAAATAAACAGGGGAGTGCCAATTTTTTGACCCTCTTGGTTTAGCATGACAGTGAGGACACTGTCAAGTTCAAGTTTGGGGGTATGCTCGGTACGTCTTTTTCCTTCGCATTCATTTGTACATATTTTTTGCATTTGCATACTTATTTGAAAACCCATAAAAATTGAAAAATTTCAAAAATTATAAAAATTATTGTATTCAATTTTGGTTTATTTGACTAGAGTTTGACAAATAGGTTAACTAGCTAGGAACAACTAGATCTTAGACTCGGTAAATAAAAAACCCTAAAGATAACCTTCCTTAAAGTTTAGCGGTAGAAAGTATATGTTTTTGTAGTTTATTTGAAATAGGCAAATTTTGGGTTCACTTCTTGGGCTAAGTCAAAATGAGGGAAGAGTATTGATGTTCTTATTAGAGTATAAGTTTGAAAAATAGTTCCTAGCTTAAGTCTAGATTCTGAAAATGTATACCCTACAATTTGCACAATCACGCACCTTGAAACTTGGAATAGTAGAAGAGACCTTGAAATGCTCTTGTCTGAAGTTCTTAGTACAATGAAAATAAAAAAAAAGTGAATAAAGAAAAAAAAAATGGACACTGGTTTTTGTGATTACTTAAGGCTGTAAAAATAGAAAAATATTTAGCGAGGGTGCTTCATCACCTAGTGCCTTAGACCAAATGGTTTGGGAGTCACTGCTAAAGCCTTGGGTGTTGCAAGACTAGGAATTACGCTTTAATATGCAAGCACATCTTGTAATCGGTTGTTGGTACCTCAAGAAGTATTAACGGTCGCATGAAGGATGTGTAAGCAAAATTCAATTAAAAAATTCACCTACTAATAAGTGCTTTGGACAACGGACGAGAGTATGATTGCTTGATTTGAATTTCTAAGTGTAGGGGTGATCTATACACACACGTAGGGGTATGTAATTGGAATTTAGATGAGAGGAAGGGATGAAGAATAGAACTTGTATCTATAGTAGAGTTGATAGAAATTCCTAAGTGGAGATGAAACTTTAGAAGGAAAACTTAAGAGATGCCGAAAGCTAAGTAGGTCTACATAACATATATAATCTTAAGTTAGATGATAGGGAAGTATGAAGAATATGGGTGGATAATTTGCGAGTCGACGATAATAGAATTCCTTGTTAGAAAACCTAATTGGAGAACAAAAGTTGATAAGCCGAATTGATAGGATTTTATGGGTGTAATCCGCTGAAAACCCTCAGGAGACAACACTCCTCCTACTAGGGACACCTAGAGGTTTAACGGTTTGTTGCACGAGCTCAGTGCAATCGCGTTTCCCTGCGAAAGTGCGGTTAGGTTTTTTAGTGAATAAAAATAAGTTTGCTCGAGGACGAGCAAAAGATAAGTTTGGGGGTATTTGTTCACACCATAATATTGTATTATTATATTCCCCATTCTTATTCGTTTTATAAATAAACAGGTGCTTTTGACGGATGTCTGTTACATATTATAGGTTACAGGTTCTTGGATCTAAAACAGTGAAAACGATGAAAAGATGATGCAAAAGTGGACTTTGACCAACAAACAGAAGACTCTTGATCAAGCCTACATCAAAGATAAAATTCGCAAAGTACAAGGCAATGCAAGGTCCAAGATTATAAAACGAACGGTTAAAAGTCCACCGCAATTATTCACTGGAGATCTGGAAAAAACATAGAAGCTATTTTAATAAAAGAACCAAATAATAAGGAAGCCCAAAGACAGAAGAGCCTACAAAGGAATTTCAAGGCCCAATAATTTCAAGGCCCAATACTTCCTTTTAAAGAGACAGTGACATAAAATTTTACCAAAGTTTGAAGTCTACTTTGATTAGGTCTTCCTAAGGATATTTTGGTAAATGTAGACATGTGAATCAATTGGAACCTAGGGTTTCCTATCCTCTATAAATAGGAACTCTAAATCATTGTAAAGGCTATGCCTCCCTTCATTAATAAATTTCAGCATTCTTTTGGAGAGCATAATTTTTTGTAAGTTCTTTATTTTCTGCCCTAGGTTAATTTTCTATTCCTGCCTTAGATAAATTTAATTTCTTGCCCTAGTTAATCTTTTATTCTCTTCCCTAAATAAATGTATTTTAATTCCCTAATGAGTGAGTAGTCTCCTCGCTTGTTAGGGTTAGATCTGGGGAAGGTTTGAGAGACGAAGATCTCTCATCCCCTTTCTTGCCCATCATATATTTTCATAAAACTCCATGCATACCTTTTTATTCCGCTCCCTACCCACGAGGTAGCGGTGATACCGTAGTCTAAAGGCCCGGATTTTAAGGTTTTCCATGGAGGTTAGGGTAAAGATTAAGAAAGGAAGGACAAGAATCTAGAGGAAGAACAATCTTCCCAATCATCCTAATCTTTTTTATTAATATTTACCATAACACCTAATTAGATCTTCATATGGGTATAGAAAGCAGTGAGATTTATAGGCTTTCCAAACTTAATCTAGACCTAACCCCAGCAAGACTTAGATATAGATTAATTAGGTTTTTAGATTTAATAATCAATCTGAACACCCTTCGGAATTAACTCGTTAGCGCGATTAGGAGATTCACAACATTCCTGTGGACCGACCCGTACTCACCGGCTATCTTCATGCGACGCCGTTCTTGATTGCGGTTATAGATAGTTTTTGAGATCAATCAGCGGCATAGGAATTCTGGTATTCCCCTATTTCCTGCTCTGTCTTATAACAATTATAAGTTGGAGCGGGACCAACGTTCCCCAGCTCAGTATAATAAGCGGGTTCGGTCAATACATCCATATTATTATCTTGATTAAGACGTGATATGGTCGCTACCTGGAGAGAGAGAGAAGAAAACACTCTGCGTATGCTCTTGCAAGATCAGATTGATTATTATTTTATCTAATCAGGATGGCTCCCACTGTTTTAATCAAATCTTCCTTCAAACCCTAAAAGGAAAGACTAACCGGGATTAATTACACACTACAAGTTCGCCAATCTTTCAGCCAGGCCAGTGTCGGTACTTTGAGGGAGGTCCCCCGTGCTTTCGCACGAACCTAATTAATGTAAACCTCGTTTTTCCAGAGGCGTAATCTCGTTAACACCTTTCTAGACACCTACTTGATCGGCTAATTGTAATGTGTAAAACTCTCCCAGTAGTAACTCTTACTCGCAGTGGGTATCGGGATCCAACTATCTCATAGAAGGTATGCAATCTCATTGCAAATTTCAACACTTGAAATTCCCGATAATATTTTACCCCTAGCGTCCTATGACCTTGACGCAGGCCAACAAACCATAGTCCGCTAGTCAAGTTCAACCCGTCATTTCTTGATTGAATTAAACCCACCCGCACGATCCTTGACGCAGGCCAACAAAGTCGCACGACTACCCTAATCCAATCTGCATCATATGCATAAACAGATAAATACTAGTTAGCTACCGCACACTACGCCTTGACGCAGGCCAACAAACGTAGCACGAATACTAAGTAGGACTTATCTGAAATGACGGAGGGTTATGACATGTTTTTTCTGAAAACCTATTGCGTAATGAACTTGATATCGTTGTAGAATCAAATGATTTTGAAATGGAGTGTTTTTGAGGCTTTTCTAGTTTTGCTAAAGGGGTC
Organism: Agapanthus africanus; assembly: GCA_030015575.1. Classification (NCBI taxonomy): domain Eukaryota; kingdom Viridiplantae; phylum Streptophyta; class Magnoliopsida; order Asparagales; family Amaryllidaceae; genus Agapanthus; species Agapanthus africanus. The sequence continues at coordinate 777,986,860 of CM057338.1, read as the reverse complement.
ACTCCCAGTGAAGGGATCGTCGGCCCTTTCCTCGTCGAATGAGGTGCGGGATATATCATATATATCACTATGCAAAGCAAGAACTATAGAAGCAATCAAAAGACAAACCGAGGGTTGTAGCATCTGCCAGTTATTGCTAAAGGGGTCACTCCCGGTGAAGGGATCGTCGGCCCTTTCCTCATCAAATAAGGTGCAGGATGTTCTTCAAGGAACACCGCGATGCAAAGCAAGAACTGTAGCTACCTGTTTTTGAGAAATTCGATTCCACAACATCTTTTAGGTTTCTTTTCTTTCATTAATAATATTAATGAAGTCCCATCATTTAAGTCACCTAAACATCATACATAAATACGACGTACACTTATGCCATCCGTGTTCGCCTCGATGTCCCCTCGTGCATCGTTAGGTTAGGTGACTAACGGCAGAGCGGGGCAGGGCTAGCGTGGGTGTAAAATATAAGTAATGTCTATATAATATATTATATATACTATATACAGTATCCATCACAGCATATCAAATGATCACATCACAGATATCGCAGCAGAATAAACATATGAAATATTGGATATACTAGGACGTCCGTGTTTTCAATACGAGCCTGTATAAAACACGGATTCCACGGTCGCGATGAATAGCCAAACCCACACCCCTAGACCCCTACGAGAGCGGCAAGCAACCCTACCAATTCTAGAGTTAGGAGACCCGGACTCGACTCCTCGAGTTGGTCTCCCACTGGACCCTAGAACCCGGTTACTCGTGCTCTCCTCCTTGGGTCTATCCTAGTGCGGAAAAGTAAATAATATACAAATGGTGACAACATCCGCAAGCTGGAAGTGCCCCAATAAAAGAATATTACATACAAGTTTTTACATGAATGAAAATGAAAAACACTCATCTCACATAAAACCCCCCCGGCTATTCAAACACGACGATCCAATATAACTTATCCAGCAACACATAACATCACATGTCATCAACGTAAGTAAATATGCCCATCCTAATTGTCGTTGACATATAGCAACGAAACCGGCGATATCACATATTACACTTACGGTCGCAGAAAAGAAAGTGTAAAACTACAACAGTTGGAATCCGCAAACTCTTTAGACATCGCATGCCTAATCAAATGAATTTCTTAGACATCACATGCCTAACAATTATAAACCCCGCATTTTAGTCTCATTTATCGAAAACTCTTTTCAATATCTAGTCGGGCAACTCAACAAGATTCCCGGCATCCTGACCCAATGCTCGTCGCAAACTTTAGTAGACGGCCGCACCCCCGATACCGTCGACGAAGTGCACTAAGGCGGAACACCGCTGCCGCGAGCACCCGAACGGATGCTTTCGGCGATGGAGTTCTCCTACAGTCACTTGGTTGGGGCTATGGGGCGTAGCTATCTATTAAGTTTACCGGCGAGTATCCGCGTACGCTACGCGATTGCGACGGACTTTTGATCACATCAAAATTCCGTGGCAACCGATCAAGTGAGACTAAACTGCTATGTTTATAACATTCATTCAGTTATCTCATAACTATTTGTGAATTCCAAATATTGTATCACATTCCAGATAAATAGAAAATGTTAAACTTTTCGATCGAACAATCAAACACCCAAGTTTTCCCAGAACAGCTCAACACATGAAATAAGTTTAAAAACATTCACTTCATGCCTCAGTACCAACGGTCCAGCCGTAGAAGGGTCAAGCCAACGCCTCACATGTGGCACGCCGTACTGTCCCAAACCCTAAGGTTCAAAGGGCAGTTCAAGACGGTCACATAATCGAGTTAAGGTTTGTTGTCTTCTAGAGGGTCCATCGCGTTACTTGCACTACTTAGAACGTTATTAAACTACGGGAAAAATCTAACAATTGGAAATTTCCCGCCAGGGGAAAAATTGGGTATTTATATCCGGTCGAACTTTTTAACATATTCTAAATTACCCGGAAAAACACATAGACGCAGTTAAAGTTTCCGATCGAATCATCGAATCCCCAAAACACCCCAGATTACTCAACTCTTGAGTGCAGATTAAAATTACCCAGAAAACACAGGAGTCAAATAGAAACATTACTGTGCAAATTGTGGTCAACGAAGCAACAGTATGGCCGTGGAACCGCCGCGCCACGTGGGGTACGGCCGCGGTTCCGCGGCGGTTTGATGGAGTTAGGACGACGTTTTGCACAGTAATTCTTATAAAACCCTGCTGATTTTTCTGCATATTTTTTATTAGGAAAAATGCACAGTTTTGAAAAATGTACAGAGAAGGGTTTCGGATTAGGGTTTCGGGCTCGATCGGACTTTTAATATCGTTTACACTTCGCCTAAGGCTCTAGCTAGGCTCTGATACCACTGTAGGTCAGGCAGCAACCCCATCCAATGGGGTCGCCGTGGCACCAACGGGTCCCTCAGCGGCTACTTTTTACGCATGCCCCCTCGCGAGGACTACAACCCGCCGGAACACCTTCCGGTCTCGGGACACCCTGGGGGTAAGAGCCTATGCTTCGCCACACTGTCACACAGTGAGAACCCCCCATAGGTCGACATCCAATGCCTAGTAGCTCTGATACCACCGTAGGGTTCTTAGGCACTCTCAAGAGGTTCCACAAGGCATCAACCATGCCAAATTCAAAAATTAGGTGCCGAGAAACCATAATATAGATCGTTAACTAGAGGATAGGCGAAACTAAATGCAAGCAAACAACTTTGCTACTAAGTGAATGGAAATACAATCTTTGTAGATCCGTTCCTCCACTTCTAAAGCTCCGTGTTGACGTCCCTCCGCTGCGATCATCGGATCCCGGACTCTAGCGACGGTTTCATCGGAGAAATGGGCGGGCTAGGTCGTTGACTTCGATGCCGAAGATGATCTACGTCGAGGCGACTCAAACTCAAGCTCCATCTTCACTTGGTCATGAAACTTGTGAAGATAACACACTCTACTACATGGCAAGTGGTAGAGAATGAAGAAATAGGAAGTGGGTTCACTTTGGATTTGGATTTCTCACTTGGATTCATCACTTGGAATTTTCTAGCTAGGGTTTTCTTTCTTCATGAAGAAGAAGAAGAAGAAGAAGAAGAAGAAGAAAGAAAAAGAAGTCTCACAAAAAGAAAATTCAAGTGATATCTATCATATTGCAACCATGGGTTATATAAACTCATTTAGAGAATAAACTAGGGTTAAGGTAAATGGTTAGGGTTAAGAAATAAAACAAAATGGTAAGACTTTTTCAAAGATGCTAGAAAAATCATGAAGCTTCTTGCACAAAACAAAGAAAGCCACTACCATTTTATTTTTTCCAAAAATGAATAAAGAAAATAAATGAGTAAATCAAACCCTAACCATTAAACTAATCATAGTTTAAAGCATACACATACCCAAGTTTGCATGTATCATCAAACATGATACAAACAAGTGCACAAAAATATATCATATATACAATGTGCACAATCTAGTGAGAAAATAATCTTAAGTGAACCAATACTAGTTAATGTAAAGTAATATATCAAATATATAATTATACATTAAATCACTAAATCAACACTTGATTTAATGATCCGGTCATACTGCATATAACCGACTAATATCAAGTGTATCAATGTATCGAATCAACACTAGATTCGGTAACCCGGCTATATCTCATATAACCGTCCAATGATACAAATCGCGAGAATAGAATACAGTATCACATACTGGTATTATTCTCGGTCCCGCACATATCTCATATGCGCTTCTATTTCGTTTCACTTGAGCCAGGAAACCTTTGTGTAGGACTCTAAAGACTCGTCAATACGCCGGCAGCAGGTGATGATCATATCAAACACACACAAGCCGCAAGCGGTCTGCTAAACGTAACGGCCACCCGGGTATTGAGCGATCAGAAGATCAACGAGCAAGCCCGCTCACACTCCTGTGAATCCAACGAGTAACACTTACCGTACAGTCTGGTCTCGTCGTCTGATATGTCGCATATCTTGCCTAGGGGTGGTAAACGTCAGACCCCAATAGCTCGATAAGTCGTGTCGATATGAGGTCTATAACAGTTCGAGAAACTACTGGTAACACTTACCAGTAAATCTCAGCAACCCTGGCCAGGGATTTCCTGTTATAGCCAATCGAACACAGCGCAACATCAACCCCCTATACCGGGAGAGACGAATCCCCTCCTATCGCTCATTGCCTCCATGTGATTCGGGACTGTACCCAAAAACCACCGTTTTGCACGCCCTCTTGGACGTGGTAAGGTGGAAATCAAAGCACAGTGGGAATCACACAAGACTCTATGACGATCTCGAGTCAACAGACTACTCTGTACCGGTGTCACCAGAGAACTGCCATTTGATGTAAGGTATAATACCATCTGGGAGTTCTCGGCGAGTCCGTCCAGTATACCCAGTCTCTACTGAGCACCTGTATATCATCTCTGATGTCAAACACCAATGGATATGGGATCATCCATCGCCCATCTATATGGGTCGAGAAGGTATACGCTAGTCTACTCTGGTATATCGATGCCCCGTCTCGATACACCCACGACTAGGGACCTTGAAGGATGTACTTATGGACTACCATGTCCCCACTAGTATGATCCGCATCATAGTTTAGGTAGTCAAGTACACATCCTAAGGGCTTTACCAACATGTAACAGAGAGACAATCAGTGTACACGTTAAGGTAAAGAGCAACCAGATAGCATACTATCATGTTGAGCAAGAAAGTCCTCCCTATATATGTCCAAGCATCCACTACAATATACATCCTATGTATAGTAATGGCCTCTAGGGCATACATATAACTAACACCATCATAGAGTCTGCAACGGTATCCTGTTTGGAACTCTTCCAACTCACCGCCCCTCCATTGAGAGTAAATACAAACCTAGAGATAGATTTGCTGTCGTCCTTATCACTCTGGAAGCTCGAATCGGTAAAGGCCTCCATTTGGAGATTTCCGTTAGCATACACCAAGAACAATTCTTTAGTCCTTCGCAAGTACTTAAGAATGTTCTTCACAGCTGCCCAGTGATTCTCCCCTGGGTTGAACTGATACCTGCTTACTACACCAAGTGTATAAGCTATATCAGGGCGTGTACACAACATCGCATACATTATAGATCCTACGGCTGAAGCATAGGGTATAATGCTCATGCGAGCTCTCTCTTCATCGGTCTTTGGGTAAAAGTCCTTGGAGAGAGTGACTCCATGGTAAGCGGGTAAGGCACCCCGCTTGGAGTCTTCCATACTAAATCTCTTTAGGATGGTGTTAATGTACCTGCTTTGGGACAATCTCAATAACCTTTTGGATCTATCCCTATAGATCCGAATGCCCAGTATGTACGTGGCATCACCCAGGTCCTTCATGGAGAACCATTGTGATAAGAAAGATTTGACCGACTGTAGCATAGGAATATCATTTCCTATCAGAAGAATGTCATCCACGTACAATACGAGAAATGTGACAGCTCTCTCTACAGCCTTCTTATAAACACAAGGTTCATCTGGATTTTTGATGAAATCAAACTCTTTGATAACACCTTCAAAATAGATGTTCCAGCTCCGTGATGCCTGCTTTAATCCATAAATGGATTTAAGCAATCTACATGCTTTCCCGCTGCTCCCATTGTCAATGAAGCCCTCTGGCTGATCCATATAAACGCATTTTCTAAATCACCATTTAGAAATGCAGTTTTAACGTCCATCTGCCAGATTTCATAGTCGTAGTGAGCAGCACTAGCAAGTAGGATCCGAATGGATTTAAGCATGGCTACGGGAGAAAAAGTTCTGTCATAGTCCAGACCTGTTCTTTGACGAAAACCCTTCGCCACAAGTCTTGCCTTATAAGTCTCCACCTGCCTATCTACACCAATCTTTCTTTTAAAGATCCATTTGCACCCTACGGGTTTTACCCCAGAGGGTACAACGTCCAAAGTCCATACTTTGTTGGTGTACATAGACTCCATTTCAGATCTCATGGCATCCAGCCAGTTCACAGAGTCTCTACTCGTGATAGCTTACTGAAAACTAGCAGGATCATCATCATCCATGATGTAATCTTCTCTATCACCATCAATGAGAAAACCGTAGTATCTCTCCGGTAGGCGAGAAGTCCTACCAGATCTACGGAGTGGTTGAACTTCATTAGTTTCTGTTGCAACAGCCGGTTCAACCAGGTCGTCATTTGTAACTTGTGTTTCTAGAACCTCTTCTTGATCTACCACATTGCCATCTGAATCATTTGTAAAAAATTCTTTTTCTAAAAATGTGGCATGCTGAGAGACAAACACCTTTTGTTCCTACTTGTGGTAGAAAACATATCCATATGAATTCTTTGGATATCCCACAAACTTGCACATGATTGACCGTGTCTCGAGTTTGTCCGGATTTTGCTTTTTGACATAGGCCGGACAACGCCAAATCTTAACTCGTTTAAGAGATGGTCTCTTCCCAGGCCATATCTCATATGGCGTGGTAGACACGGTTATGGTTGGAACCCTATTTAATAGAAACGCTGCAGTCTCAAATGCATGACCCCAAAATGAGACAGGTAACTCAGCATCACTCATTATGGAACGAACCATATCTAATAGGGTCCGATTTCGACGTCCTGACACACCGTTGTGCTGTGGTGTGTAAGGAGGAGTGAGCTGAGAGAGAATCCCATTCTCTTTTAGAAAGTCTGCAAACTCTGTACTGAGATATTCCCCACTTCGATCTGATCGAAGCATCTTGATACTCAATCCAGTTTGTTTTTCTACTTCAAGTTTGTACTCAGTGAATTTCTCGAAAGCTTCAGACTTATGCTTTAGTAAAAACACATGACCGAACTTTGAGAAATCATCAGTAAAGGTTATGAAGTAAGAAAAACCGCCTCTAGCCTGGATAGACATTGGCCCACATACATCATTATGTATGAGGGCTAAGAGCTAAGTAGCTCTTTCTCCGTGTCCTGTAAACGGAGATTTGGTCATTTTACCCTTGATACAAGACTGGCAAATCGCATAAGATTTATATTTAAAAGGGTTTAAATATCCATCTTTATGTAGCTTGTTTAGTCTTATTTCGTTAATATGACCAAGTCTACAGTGCCAAAAAAAAAGCTTCATTTATTTCTGAAAGTTTTCTTTTATTAGTGTGTTGTATGCTGAAAATTGTGTGTTGATTTAGGATGTATATCGCATTATTAAGTGTACCATACCCAACCAACATTTGATTCCGGTTAATGTTCATAACATTATTCTGCAACACAAAATTATATCCTTCATTGTCTAACAAAGAAACGGATACAATATTACAAAGCATACTAGGTACATAATAACATGGGTTCAAAACCAATACACACCCTGACGGCAACTCCAGGTGATACTCTCCCACTGAAACCGCATGTACATTGGAACCATTTCCAACCCGGAGAGTATGGTCACCTGTATTCAAAACTTTGCTATTTCTCAGCCCCTGCATGGAATTGCAAATGTAAGAACCTGAACCGGTATCTAATACCCAGGAAGCAGAGTTTATAGAAAAACAGTTTTCTGTCACAAACACACCTGAAGCGGAAGCATCACAATGCTTCTTCTTTTTGAGATCCAAGTACTCAGTGCAGTTACGCTTCCAGGGTCCCGCTTTGTGGCAATGATAACATTACCCTTTCCTCGATTCCCCAGCCGTGGACTTGTCTTTCCCTTTAACCTTTTTAACTCCACCTCTAGGTTTGGTGGGTTTCTTCTTCATCTTTCCCTTGGCCTTAGCCTTCGGGCGAGAGGAGGAAGATGGCCCAACAGTCAAAGCGGGAGTCTTTACTGACTTCAGCGTGTTCTCTGCACTCCTCAACAATTGAGGAGTTCAGGTAGTGACTTTTTCATGTTGTGCATGTTGAAGTTTACTACAAACTGAGTAAAAGTGGGGTGGGGGGGAGAGACTGCAGAATGATATCAGTATATTGTTCGTTGTCCGTTGTCCATCCGAGGTCCTCAAGCTCTTGTATAAGGGCTATCATCTTCAGAACATGGTCACCTTCTGGTGTGCCAGGAGCTATCCGCGTTTGAAATAGCTTTCGTGACTCTTCATATCGTAAGACACGAGATTGCTCCCCATACAACTCTTTTGTATGGAGAAAGATGGATTGAACGCCCATCTTCTCATGCTTCTTTTGATGTGTGTTATCCATCGATGCAAGCGCGAGACATTTGGCCGTGGCACAGTCAGGGTCCCATGTCTTGCGGACTTCCTCATATGCAACCGAAGATTTAGGACCTGGGACGGGCGGGGCTGGAGCCGTGAGGACATATGATACCTTATCATAAGTCAAGGCTATGTTAATGTTCCTCAGCCAGTCTTTATAATTGGTCCTATTCAGTTTATTTTTATCTAGTAGAAGTTTGAGTCCAGTCATTGGTATCTGCCATTAAGAGAGAGAAAAGAATACACTCAGCGAAAGCTCTTGCAAAGATCAGATTGGTTATTATCTTATCTAATCGATGTCTCCCACTGCTTTTATCAAATTTCCCTTCAAACCTTAGGCGTAGCCAGGATTAATTACAGTCTACAACTTCGCTAACCGTTCAGCCAGGCCAGTGTTGGTACTTGCGGGAGGTTCCCCGTGCTTTTGCACGGACCTAATTAATATAAACCTCGTCTTCCCATAGGCGTAGCCTCGTTAACACTTTTCTAGACACCTAATGGGTTAGCTAATTGTAACGTGCAAAACTCTCCTAGGAGCAACTCTTGCTCACAGTGGGATCGGGATCCAACCATCATATGGAAGGTAAGCAATCTCATTGCAAATTTCAACCCTTAAAACTCACGATATGGTTTTTACCCCTAGCACTCATGACCTTGGCTATGGTCAACAAATCACAAGCACTAGTCAAGTTCAACCCGTCATTTCTTGATTAATTACACCCATTCACATGACTCTTGGCTAAAGTCAACAAAGTCACATGCCTGTCCTAATTAATCACATCATATGTTATATAGGAAGACATCACTTAGCTACCGTACACTACGCCTTGGCTAAGGTCAACGAATATAGCACGAATACTAAATACTTTACTTCCTAAAATGACGGAGGGCTGCGGATGGTTTTTAAGAAAGCCTTTAACGCTTTGAACTTGATATCGTTGTAGAATCAAATGGTTTTTCAAAAGGAGTGGCTTAAGCTCCGCAAGTTTGAAATGTAGTTTTTTCGTAAAAAGCCAAGTGGGTTTCAAATTCGATTCTACAACATCTTTTAGGTTTATTTTTCCTTACATTAATCATATTAATGTAGTCCCATTATTTAAGTCCTTAAGCCAAACACAGAAAAGAAACGAAAATACAACGTACGCTTATGCCATCCGCATTCGCCACGATGTTCCGTTATGCACCGTCAGGTTACTTAACTAACGGCATACCGGGATGAGACTAGCACGGGTGCAAAACATAAGCAATGCCTACTATATATCTCATATATAATATTGCATTCGTCTCAGATATATCAAGCGATCACATCACAGAATATAAACAGCAGAAGCACATATATGAAAATATAGGATATACTAGGAATTCTGTATTTTATATTTAGCCAACGATAGAAAATACGGGTTCCACGGTCGTGATGAATAGCCAATCCCACACGCTAGACCCCTACGAGAGCGGAAAGCGACCCTACCAATTCTAGTGTAAGGAGACCCGATCCCAACTCCTCGGATGGTTTCCCACTGGACTCTAGAACCCGGTCACTTGTGCTCCTCACCTTGGGTCTATCCTAATGCTGAAAAGTAAATAATATACATCAAGGTAACATCATCCTCAACTCGGATGTGCCCCAAATAAAAGAATATTACATACATTTGAATTTTACATGAATGAAAAGAAAACTCTCATCTCACATAAAATTCCCGGCCATTCATTCACGACGATCCTATACATCATGTCATAGCAACACATAACATCACATGTCATCAATGTAAATAAGTATGCGTACCTCAATTGTCGTCGACATATAGCAACGAAACCGGCGTTACACATACTACTCTTACGGTCGCATAAATAAGTATCATATAAATCTAGGCGATGTTAGACCCTTCGATCGAATTAACGAACACCCATATTTCCCAGCAAGCTCAACACTTGAGCAACTTTACACAATACCCAAAAATTATGCCACAGTACTTTATGGACTAGCCGTAGAAGGGCAAACCCAAGCCTCATCTGTGGTGCCACTAACTATGGTAAACCCTAAGCTTTAGTCGCGGTTTCGTGGTCACAGATCGAGTTAGGGTTTCATTCTTCTAGACGGTCCATATGATTACCTACATGATACATTGAGTACATTTAACCTGGAAAATACGAGTGTTTGATATTTGTTCGACTTGCTTAACGTCGTCTAGGTTACCATTGCAATGCTAAAATTGCGACTACGAATAGCTCCGAATAAGTCCCTGTAACATTTCAAAAAAATAAAATATTATTTTTGGGAGTTTTTATAATTTAATAATATTATATTGAATATTTTATTAAGACGGTATAATTAAATACCGATAAATTTGGAAAAAATTTGGAAAATTCTGGAAATTACTAAAATGACGGTGTTTTATGTGAATTATGCAATTTTAAGTTTTTATGATTAATTATACGCTAATTTAGTGCTAATCGCGATTAAAAATCGCTAATCGCGCTTTAAGCTAGTTCTGTGCAAAACATGCACCATGTCTTTTTTGTCACTTGTTACAAATTTTCCTACTTGATGTTAGGGTGTATGGTTTGTTTTAGGTATACTATTGAGGAGAGAGGGAAAAATAAAGGAAAAGAAAAGAAAAGGAAAATGGAAATGAATATAGTATTAGGCATGGGCATGAGAGAGAAAGGTGAGGGGGTCAATTGACCATGGACATTCTCTTTCCCCCTTCATCTCTTTTCATCTTTCTACTCTCCATTTCCCCCATGGCTGCTGCCCTCATCCCCCACCTCCTCAAACACCTCACTTCACCGCAAAAAACTACTCAAAAAGCCTTTTCTATTTCACAAAAAACTTGCACAAGCTCCCACCAAGCACTTTGGGCCAAGAAAGGAAAGGTTTTGGAGACTTGGGGCAACTCAAGAAAGTTCTTGAGTTGCCAAATGAGGTAATCTCTGCACCCTTAGTATTTTATTTCAATTTCCTTATCACCCATGCAAGTTTAGAAGTGTTTCGATATGGTTTAGCGAACTTTGAAATCCCTAGAAAAGGATTAGGGTTTGGATTGAATCCAAAGGTGAATTTGTGTGTAGTAGTGACCTTAAAACCCTTTTGTGATAGCACATTGGACCCAAAACCCAAGACTTAACCCCAATTACGAACTTTGAAAATCTGCCGATATGGAAAATTATGGATTTAGTGAGGGTATATAGAAATCTGGGATGACCTGAGACCACCATAAAATAAGTTGCCTTGGCAGAGATTTGTGCAGGTGATTATGAAGCAATTCCTGAAACCCGAGACCACAATTCCAAAATCCGGCCGCAAATTTATTCATTTTGGCCGTAATTTGTGGCCTAATTTTGGTGGAATTTGTTGATTTTTGGTTTGTGGGTCTCTTAGGTGATATATAGAGCAGCCCCATATGCAAAATTGGCTAGTTTGACCTGAGTCAAAATCTGGGAGCACATTGGGGTGTTTTTGGCTATATTTTCCGTATTTTGAAATGTTTGGTTTTGCTATTTGGATTTGTTTTGGTTGTTGGATGTTCGTACATCAACAACAAGAGTTGTTTGATTGTTTTGCACGCGTAGGCCATAGTTTCTAACCTATGAGCATACCGTGCGCCATATCGGTTTTCCGGATTCGATTTTAAAACGTATTGCGATTGTTTATTATTGTAGGTACCCTCGTATGGATTCCGAGGCGAAGGAGCGCGGAGTCATCGATTTCGGCGAGCGAAGACCAGGTGAGTGGATCTATATCCACGGGGGAAGTCGGGTGGATGGCGTATAGCACCCCCGCAAAGTATTGATGGAAAACTGATTATAGAATATGGTTAGGAAACCTAGATTAGGAAACTAGGGTTATAGTAAAGGATAGTTAGTGATACTATATTAGAAACTAAGGATAGATAGAAATGAGATAATACGGCTTTTATGTGATGACGGGATTCAAGAACGACGTTTGCGGATATTGCCGTTTAGGGCACCGTAGGGCTAGGTAGTCGATGTAGATGCGTCATCCGAACCATACCTTCTTCTAAACCGAAGAGTCATATGTATCTTTTAAAAATATACCTTGAGGGATGTTACGGATTTTCAAATGATATCTTTTTCTTAAAAACACCGTAACCCCTATTTTCAAAGCTACGATTCGCTTCTTTAAAAATCTGATTGTATGGTTTGGGTGTGTATATTAGATTAAGATACCTATACTTATAGTAGAGATAGAATGTTTAGGTAAACTCGGCTTGATATGAGTTATAAAAGCGATGAAAAGATTATAAGACGGATATGATGACCTGATGATATGTTGGTATACGGATGCGAGTCGATCGAGATGATTTATACCATGTCGGTCCCCTGATGTGAGATTATTGCGGATGTGACCTGGGACATAGGTATATATATATATATATATATATATATATATATATATATATATATATATAGAATGTTGTGAATCATGGATGATAGGCCGCACGTGACTTCAGGCCGTACCCTCATTTGTCGTATAGGATGATAGGATCCCTATTAGCTTAATGCCGCCGTACGATAATTTTCCGTGCGTGATGAATTTGACTTGATGATTGATCCTTACCCTTGACTAGAGGTTTCCGTACGATGGATCATACCGTACGCGATGTTGTTAGGCTGGATGTCGATTGATAGATTCCCAGACTCGGTCATATTAGATACGTATACCCGTCAGCATTTGCATATGATTTCCTTTATGCTGCATTCATATTATTTCCATTGCATTGCTTATACTTGTGCTAGTACACTTGCACTATTATCGATGATGCGTATGTTACACGCACCCAGATTTTCCGGCTCACACACTTCATCATCGATAATTGCCATGTCACTACACAGTAGGATTGCTGCATCATGATATGACTCTTTGTATAATTTGCCTTTTATAGTTACCTGTGCACTTATATACGATGTTGCATGATATATTGCTATGCTTACCTTTCCATCACATGTCGCATACATCATGCCTTATGATTTTACGCGTTGAGGTATGCTGTTTTCATAAGATTTCTGGATTTGAGAACCGTGGCTATTTCAAAGAAAGCGTGTACTATTTTAAAAACCCGGTTTCTCTTGATATGATATTTCAGTGCGTCCACCATGCGTTTTCTCGGTTCTGAGACGTGTGCTTGAAACCCGATTCGAGGAGTTGGATGATCCGTTTGCGGGTTCATGGTGGACCCGGTATGGTTCTCCGGGGCGAGAAATGTTTTTCGTGGAGCAGACGATGAGCCTGGTAGGGTGGCGAGTACCTACCGGTGATAGTATTTGGGCTCGGCGGATATCCGAAAGATACCGACCGGAGTCGAGAGATGAGATGGGCCGATCCGGACTGACGGAGCCCGATATATGAGGATTAGCGTGCCGATGCTAGGCACGGTTTTCATGATGTTTTCGAGTGTCGATGCTAGGCACTCAGGTTCCATGATTTTGATGTGTCGGGAGGGACACCGTTGATGTATATCCCCATACTTCCTTGCACACCCTTTATGATACTTACGTGCATGCGGACATTGATTTTGGGTAGACGAGATCCACATGCATACATACCTTGATTATGGTTGGACGAGATCCATATACATGCATTGATTATTACTGTTGGATGTTATCCACATCCATTACCTTTAAGATATAGTCGACCTAGGAGTCGTTGTTTATTCGATTTCTATCTGCTGATATTTTTCTACTCAAGAGTTGGCAACTCACCCCAGTTGTGCCACAGTTCTTGCAGGTTGACCGCTTGGATCAGTAGCAGCTTCGCTGGCACACAGTTGCATTCGGGTGTTTTGTATTGGTAGATGGGATATTTGTATCATTCCCACTCTTGTATCTATATTTCATATTGTATCTAGTTAACTCTGTCAATCAAAAGTTGTAAATTGTATAAGTGATGAGACTTAGTGAGACTTGTAGTTGCGAGATTTGAGCGATGGGTGTTATATTCACTTTTGGGGTTATATCTTGCTTATTTCTTTATCTTTTGTGGTGAATTTCGCCGTTGGGCGTCGTATACTTATTTATACTGTATTGCGTGGTTGTGATCCACCGTTTGGCGAAGAGCTAGCTCCCGTTTGGGGATGCCATTATTCTTACTATGTATTTGTGGTTTTGGATCAAAATATACAAAGCAGGTGCTGCCAAAATTTTTAAAAGACGAAACTTGTTTTCAAACTGGTAAATTTCACTTGCATCATTCATGTTCATTTCTATGCATTAAGAAAACTTGATTTCATATACCTTTATTTCAAAAACTCACCTCCTTTATTTTTTCAAAAAGTTTTAGATTTCTGGGTTTCAGCTTACTTGAATTCCGTTACGCCTTTAGACGTTGCGTGATTCAAGTGCTGGTCACGAGATAATATTCCGGGTCATGACAAAGTTGGTATCAGAGCGCTAGGTTTAACCTTGTTCGAGTCTATATTTGACTATGCGGAGTCTAGGACGGGAGTGTATTTCGGAACCTAGGCTTGACCTTACGGAACTTTGACTTGGACGGGGGGTATTAGACCCGAACTTTCGTTTCATAGGCTGACCCTGATTGGTGGAGTAGGTAGCTTGAGTAGAGTGACGTACCGTACGTATGTTCCGCGGCATATTTACGATACGATACTCCACTTAAGAAACCTTAGGATGTACATATTTTTGAGACCAATGATTCTCTTCGTATCCATGATTATTCATCCATTCGAGATCCTCGATTCTATTTGTTTCCATGATCATACTCCCATTGATGATGTTCCTTCTTATGATCATGTATTCATTCTGGATCTGTCGTTTCCTCTCACGCCGTTGATTTGCTTTCTTTGATATTCGATTGAGGTTCCTGTCACCATAGTTTGAGCTCCTGCTAGTGTTGCGGTTAGGGCGAGCTCGTCTGGTATGAGGGCTGACCATTTTGTTTTCTGGTGACATGGGAACGTCTCGATGTAATGTTGTGTTGTGGCCTCTTGTGGAGGCAAATGCTTGGTTTTACACCGGATGATCGGGCTATTGTTAGAGCTGCCAGTTGCGAGAGGACTATTGATGTAAAGCGCACCTCAGAGATTTTGATGTCGCCTACCGTACAGACAGGTGACCCAGCAGTCGCTGAGATGATGGGATGTCGCTTCCAGAGCTTACGAGCTAAGGTTGCCGGAACTTCCAGGTAGAAATGCGACAGATGATAACTAGTCTACCCCGATTTGAGAGACGAAGGTGATTCGTCAGATTGATGCGCCAACGCAGGCCCAGTTGAGTTGAAGATTTCCAGTGTGGAGAGTCTTACTCAGACCTAGAGCAGACCGATCCAGAGATGACCGCCGATGTATCGCCTTTACTGGAGGATTGAGGCATTGCTTAGCATGCGGGCGGAGAATATTCACATGTTGTATAGGCGAAGCAAAAAGGTTCGAACGAGTGTCAGAAACCCATTTTTCCCAAGTTTGAAGTGTTCGGAGGAACATGCAGGTAATTCTGTGGACCCTCTAGAAGAATGAAACCCTAACTCGATATGATGACCATGGAACCTCTTGAACCTTAGGGTTTGTGGCAGTTTAGCGGTGCCATCAATGAGGCTTGGGTTTGCCTTTCTACGGCTGGTCCAGAGATGCTGTGGTATGTACCAGATATTTTTAGACTGTGCTCAGGTGCCGAGCCTTCGGGAAATTTTGGGACCTTGATGACTCGATAGAAAAGTTTGACATCGTCCGGATATCATGTGATAAGAGACCAGTGAGCTGACAAGCTTTGGGTAGAGGACCTCACCCAGAGGCGTTGTGAGTTGATCGAGAACGGACGAGTATTGGGTATTCCTCCGATGGATGGGACGAGTTCCCGAGGACGTGTTCGGCCAGATATCTTCTACAGAGTGATGAAGCTACAGAGTACGCGATTTCGAGTCCGTGCGAGAGACTTCGGATTGACCGTGGCCGAGAACAGTTGCAGTGCGCAGATAGCGTGGCGTGACGTCATAATGAGAGATGATAAAGATGAGTGGAACCAGAAATTCGTGCGAGACGCTGACGAGCTGTTATTACTCCCCGTAGAGATCAGAGACCTGATATGCTTATAGAGGCGTTGGGATATGGACAGTTTCCGAGGAAATGTGTGCGGAACACGCAGATGTCCAGAAAACGAGAAAAGATTATCTGAGAGTACCAGCCTCCGTACAGTTCGTCATAGGCAGGATCGGAAGAGACCTTGAGTAGGATTCCTTCCAGGACACTGCTGCAATGAGAATTGCATCCAGGATCAGATGTGTCACGTGTATTCAGAGGACTAGAGACCGACGCCAGTAACGTGCTGCTTTATGAGTGGTCGTGACAAATGACCGGGAGATTACCAGTGAAGTGCTAGAACGGAATCGTTCCCGTTAGCATATCTAACAGGGCCGATGAGCCGATGGATTGCGAGATTGGTAATCCATAGAGAAGATAAGGACCCAGAGACAGAGGACACCAGCAGGAGGCGAGCGGATGTTCTTGCCCTGTCAGTTTTGGGCGTACCGATATTTTCCGACATTATAGGAGGTGTACCTCGATGTCATTTTTTTGCGATTTACGTTTGTGATCCGAGTGTCACGCTTACATCGCTTGGATTTGAGTTTTGATGACGAGTTTCCTGATATTGATTTTGTGCACCATGGCTGCACTTACTGAGTGTTTACGTTTTGCGCATAGTTATCGCACCTGATATATATTTTATACACCGTTGTGTTGATTTGCGATTTGTGCATGCTTATTGCGTTTGATGTCGATTTTATACCTGCGCAGCATGTGTTTATGATTTCATGGATTTCATACGGGTGATTTGATTTTTTGCACTCGGTATAGCTTATATGTGTCTGCAGTGCATTGATATGTGTTTTGTGCACGCAGTTGCACACGATTTTGATTTATACACCTTGGTATACTCGGTGTTGCTTTTGATGCGTTCGAGTTATTGATTGTATTTCGTGCATTTGATGCACCCGATTTTATTTCGTGTATAATAGGTGCACCAGAAATTGTTGTCATGCATACAGTTGCAATGGACAGATGCTTTCGTGCACACCCGTTGCACGTAGTTTTGGGTTTTTGTGCATATTGTGGCACCTATATTTGGATTTGATTTCCATGCGCACCAGATGCATGTGATTTTTGGATATGCCTTTTAGGCTGATTTTTGCTTTTGAGCACTTGGTTTTCATATTGAGCACTATATTGTGTATTAGCCAACAGGACTGATCTGAGAATAGTACCTGAATACTTTGCATGCATTAATATACTACCAAAAAGGGTTTTCAAAAGGAGCTATAGTCTCGCTATTTCCTACGTGTCCGTGAGCGACACGAACGTTCATAAGGAAAACCTTTTAGGATATTTTGGAAACGACGGAACGTGTATTTAAGAAAACATATATGGACATATATTATTATTTTAAAATGAGCGTCCGTCAGTTATGCCGTGAGTTACGCATTTCCGCGGCGGTTTAGAAAAGATTTTACATGTATTTCATTCAGATTTTGGAGTTTTTCAAAGATGCGTACTATACACGTATTATAGTATTTGACTAGTGTATATTGGATTTCAGTAGTGGATTTCGAGATCTGCATCCCTATTGTAACTCCGAGGATATGCGTGCAAATCCGATAATTTGCGTGACGCTTGACGGAGTTGATTTTGAGTGTTGTACTCGTTTTCACGCGCACTTGACGCGTTGTGCTATTTCAGCGTTTTCGATGATTTCGGAACCCCGACGACTTGGATTTTTACTGAAATGTTTTAGCATTGAGGGGTTTAAATTTAAATTCGGGGACCAAATTTCTTTAAGGGGGGAAGATTGTAACATTTCGAAAAAATAAAAAATTATTTTTGGGAATTTTTATAATTTAATAATATTATATTGAATATTTTAATAAGACGGTATAGTTAAGTACCGATAAATTTGGAAAAAATTTGGAAAATTCTGGAAATTACTAAAATGATAGTGTTTTATATGAATTATGCAATTTTAAGTTCTTATGATTAATTATATGCTAATTTAGTGCTCATCGCGATTAAAAATCGCTAATCGCGCTTTAAGCTAGTTTTGTGCAAAACATGCACCATGTCTTTTTTTTTCACTTGTTACAATTTTTCCTACATGATGTTAGGGTGTATGGTTTGTTTTGGGTTTACTATTGAGGAGAGAGGGAAAAATAAAGTAAAAGAAAAGAAAATGAAAATGGAAATGAATATAGTTTTAGGCATGGGCATGAAAGAGAAAAGTGAGGGGGTCAATTGACCATGGACATTCTCTTTCCCCCTTCATCTCTTTTCATCTTTCTCCTCTCCATTTCCCCCATGGCTGCTGCCCTCATCCCCCACCTCCTCAAACACCTCACTTCACCACAAAAAACTACTCAAAAAGCCTTCTCCATTTCACAAAAAACTTGCACAAGCTCACACCAAGCACTTTGGGCCAAGAAAGGAAAGGTTTTAGAGACTTGGGGCAACTCAAGAAAGTTCTTGAGTTGCGAAATGAGGTAATCTCTGCACCCTTAGTATTGTATTTCAATTTCCTTATCACCCATGCAAGTTTAGAAGTGTTTCGATATGGTTTAGCGAACTTTGAAATTCCTAGAAAAGGATTAGGGTTTGGATTGAATCCAAAGATGAATTTGAGTGTAGTAGAGACCTTAAAAACCTTTTTGTGATAGCACATTGGACCCAAAACCCGAGACTTAACCCTAATTACGAACTTTGAAAATCTGCCGATATGGAAAATTATGGATTTAGTGAGGGTATATAGAAATCTGGGATGACCTGAGACCACCATAAAATAAGTTGCCTTGGCAGAGATATGTGCAGGTGATTATGAAGCAACTCCTGAAACCCGAGACCATAATTCCAAAATCTGGCCGCAAATTTATTCATTTTGGCCGTAATTTGCGGCCTAATTTTGGTGGAATTTGTTGATTTTTGGTTTGTGGGTCTCTTAGGTGATATATAGAGTAACTCCATATGTAAAATTGGCTAATTTGACCTGAGTCAAAATCTGGGAGCACATTGGGGTGTTTTTGGCTATATTTTCCGTATTTTGAAATGTTTGGTTTTGCTATTTGGATTTGTTTTGGTTGTTGGATGTTCGTACATCGACAACAAGAGTTGTTTGATTGTTTTGCACGCGTAGGCCATAGGTTCTAACCTATGAGCATACCGTGCGCCATATTGGTTTTCCGGATTCGATTTTAATACGTATTGCGATTGTTTATTATTATAGGTACCCTCGTATGGATTCCGAGGCGAAGGAGCGCGGCGTCATCGATTTCGGCGAGCGAAGACCAGGTGAGTGGATCTACATCCACGGGGGAAGTCGGGTGGATCGTGTATAGTACCCCCGCAAAGTATTGATGGAAAACTGATTATAGAATATGGTTAGGAAACCTAGATTAGGAAACTAGGGTTATAGTAAAGGATAGTTAGTGATACTATATAAGAAACTAAGGATAGTTAGAAATGAGATAATACGGCTTTTATGTGATGACGGGATTCGAGGATGACGTTTGTCGATATTGCCGTTTAGGGCACCGTAGGACTAGGTAGTCGATATAGATGCGTCATCCGAACCATACCTTCTTCTAAATCGAAGAGTCGTATGTATCTTTTAAAAATATACCTTGAGGGATGTTACGGATTTTCAAATGATATCTTTTTCTTAAAAACACCGTAACCCCTATTTCCAAAGCTACGATTCGCTTCTTTAAAAATCTGATTGTATGGTTCGGGTGTGTATGTTAGATTAAGATACCTATACTTATAGTAGAGATAGAATGTTTTGGTAAACTCGGCTTGATATGAGTTATAAATGCGATGAAAAGATTATAAGACGGATATGATGACCTGATGATATGTTGGTATACGGATGCGAGTCGATCGAGATGATTTATACCATGTCGGTCCCCTGATGTGAGATTATTGCGGATGTGACCTGGGACATAGGTATATAGATATATATATATATAGATATATATAGAATGTTGTGAATTATGGATGATAGGACGTACGTGACTTCAGGCCGTACCCTCATTTGTCGTATAGGATGATAAGATCCCTATTATCTTAATGCCGCCGTACGATGATTTTCCGTGCGTGATGAGTTTGACTTGATGATTGATCTTTACCCTTGACTAGAGGTTGCCGTACGATGGATCATACCGTACGCGATGTTGTTAGGCCGGATGCCGATTGATAGATTCCCAAACTCGGTCATATTAGATACGTATACCCGTCAGCATTTGCATATGATTTCCTTTATGCTACATTCATATTATTTTCATTGCATTGCTTATACTTGTGCTAGTACACTTGCACTATTATCGATGATGCGTATGTTACACGCACACAGATTTTCCGGCCCACACAGTTCATCATCGATAATTGCCATGTCACTACACAGTAGAATTGCTGCATCATGATATGACTCTTTGCTTAATTTGCCTTCTATAGTTACCTGTGCACTTTTATACGATGTTGCATGATATATTGCTATGCTTACACTTCCATCACATGTCGCATACATCATGCCTTATGATTTTACGCGTTGAGGTATGCTGTTTTCATGAGATTTCTGGATTTGATTACCGTGGCTATTTCAAAGAAAGCATGTACTGTTTTAAAAACCCGGTTTCTCTTGATATGATATTTCAGTGCGTCCACCATGCGTTTTCTTGGTTCTGAGACGTGTGCTTGAAACCCGATTCGAGGAGTTGGATGATCCGTTTGCGGGTTCATGGTGGACCCGGTATGGTTCCTCGGGGCGAGAAATGTTTTTCGTGGAGCAGATGATGAGCCTGGCAGGGTGGCGAGTACCTACCGGTGATAGTATTTGGGCTCGGCGGATATCCGGAGGATACCGACCGGAGTCGAGAGATGAGATGGGCCGATCTGGACTGACGGAGCCTGATATATGAGGATTTACGTGCCGATGCTGGGCACGGTTTTCATGATGTTTTCGAGTGTCGATGCTAGGCACTCAGGTTTCATGATTTTGATGTGTCGAGAGGGACACCGTTGATGTATATCCTCAAACTTCCATGCACACCCTTTATGATATTTACGTGCATGCGGACATTGATTTTAGGTGGACGAGATCCACATGCATACATACCTTGATTATGGTTGGACGAGATCCATATACATGCATTGATTATTACTGTTGGATGTTATTGTTGGAGATAATGCCCTCAGAGTCAATTATTGGATCACAGGCACGTGATTGCGATGATTGAGGGAGGACCTATCCCGGTAAGACAGTCTCACTCGAGATGATAGTATGCTATCTGGTTTACCTTTATCATCGTGTACTGCTTTAGGTGACCTGACAGGTCGCTATTGCACGTTGATAGAGCCCTTAGGATTCTTGCTTGACTGCCAGCAGTATGAGGGCCATCATATAAGTGAGAGCTGGAGTCTATAAGCACATCCTTAAAAGGTCCCCAGTCGTGGGAGTTTCGAGACAGGGCATCGA
Source organism: Agapanthus africanus (assembly GCA_030015575.1). Classification (NCBI taxonomy): domain Eukaryota; kingdom Viridiplantae; phylum Streptophyta; class Magnoliopsida; order Asparagales; family Amaryllidaceae; genus Agapanthus; species Agapanthus africanus. The sequence goes on along the minus strand of CM057338.1, from coordinate 777,965,200 downwards.
TTCTCCAGAGTAGACTAGTGTATACAGTCGAGACCCCGACGAGGGGCGGTGGCCGGTCTCACAGGCTACTGGTGTCAGTTGGTTCACCTAAGATGTATACAGGTGCTCATTGGGTTATGAGTACACCGGACATGACTCGCCGGGAACATGCTAGTTGGTCTTATACCTGACGTCAGATAGCAGTTCCCTGGTGACATGTGTACAGGTTAGTTCATCGACCTGGGGATCGTCATTTGTCTCATGTGAGTTCCCACTGTACTTTGATTACTACCCTACCACGGCTCAAAGGAGTCGTGCAAACAGGTTTTAGTTGGGTACAGTCCCGAGCCACATGGAGGCAGTGAGCGGATCTTCGGGGGTTCGTCTCTCCCGATATTGGGGGTGAGGTCGTGCTGTGTCTAGGAGAGCCATTACACGAAGTCCTTGGCCAAGGCAGGAGATTTACTGGTAGGTATTTCAGTAGTATCTCAGGGTGTTCTGGGCTACACTCCGACACGACTTGTACCGCTTTTGGGGGTCTGACTTTTACCCACCCCCTAGGCCCGCCATGCGATACTCATAGACGAACGGACCGGACTGTACGGATATTGTCACTGACAGGCTCAGTAGGATGTCAGGATGAGTTCGCTCATCGACGTCCCTTTTAGTCAATAGCTGGTGGCCCGTTACGTATTGGCTTATACCTCTGACGTGGTAGTGGTTAAATCCACAGCCATAGTATTGACGAGTCTTTAGAGTCCACCACACTTTCAGTTACTCAGCTTTCGGGCGAAACGCTTTAGAGGCCATATGGAGATATGGCAGAGTCCGATCAGATACGTGCAGTATTGCACGGATCAGGATCGGACGGTTTGTATTAGTGGCCGTATGGTTATATGGCAGGGTTCGATCTGATACGTGCGGTATTGCACGGATCAGGATCGGACGAACATTACTAGCCGTCTTTGGTTTAAGCCGGATCCTAGTTTAGTACAGTGTAGATTTTGTCTCTTTGCATTTGTATCCGGACGGAATACAGATGCGGGTGTGTATGCATAGTATCGGGGTTTTTCCTGTAATTTATTACGGGACCAGTTTTCTGGAGTTGCCAGTTTGCATTCCGTTCCGGCCGGTTTTCCTTTGTTCTTTCCCGGCCGGACTTTTCCGATGGAGGGGGTTATTTGCATTTGTGCAAATAACATTTGTGGAAGGGGTTTCTTGCAATTATATGGATTATGATAGCATCTTTGATTCCCTCCATCACTTGCATTTAATGAGATTAGAAAGGGTATGGGTTTGTTGTTCATATGTTATCATGATGTTTTTGGATGTGGTCACCCCTTGCTTTCTACTACACTCACCTCCCTCTTGCATTTGGTTTACACTCCACCACCATTCCTCAAGAGAGAGGGCCGGCCACAAATTTGGGAGAGGAGAGAAAATGAGAGGTTTCATTTTTGGTGAAAGAAATTAATCATCCATCTCATTTTCATTGCTACCAAAATCCCCAAGTTCATATCTTGTTGATTCCTCCATCAAGGCAACATAACCCCAAAGAGACAAGCATCATCTACACTACATTCTACAGCACATCTTGGGCATGTCGACTTGCCAGCTTCATGCCCGAGTTGCCTCGGTATAGAGGCGGGAGCCCGTAATAGATGCAGGCGACGTGGTGCCCTTCCGGCGAGGAGATGGAGACCGGACATTCCGCGAGAGATCGGGACGACGACGAGAAGACCAGAGGACTCGGATCACTCGGTATATCTCTTCCCTATCTTGTTAGTTAGCTAGGAAAAGTTTAATGGCCCGATCCGGGGTTTAGTGCGCGGTGGTGCCGGTTTGCAAAGTTCGCAAAATTAAAGTTTATCACCGTTTCCGCATTTGGCCGTCGGATTGACGACCAGGGCGCCGCCGTGCACTTACAGTGGTATCAGAGCCTTGCCATTAACTTCGTCTAGCTTCGTTTGATGTGTTTTACATTTCCGATCGACCAAAATTCCAAAACTTGCATTTTTGTTCACATCAGTTTTCTGTCGAATTTTTTCGGTCTCTAAAATTTTTTCAGGTTGTAGAAAATTGATGTACTAGAAGTTCTAAGAGTTCTGGGAAAATTCGAGACATTGATCCTTCAGGAGGAGCACGGAACCGCGGCAAAACCCCCTTGTTGCCGCGGTTCCGCCGCAGGTTAGAATGGTCAATGTGTCAAACTTCTCCAGTGGGCTTCTGGGCTGATTTTAGGGGTTTTGGAATATTAAAATTGGGCCCAGAATTTCTGTGAGTGCTACAGTATTGCTTGGGGGCCCACTTGTTAATTTTTGATCGATCGGATATTTTAAACACATTATTTCACAGTATTTACATTATATCTGCGACCGTGAATGTCACTCGATCGGTAAATCCTGTCTAACTGCTATAGCACGGTTAGACGGATTTACGAACGTGACTTTCACGTTGATGTTCTGTGTTTTTTTTGCTGTGATGTTGCGGATCGGTCGTGGGGATAGCCTGGATGCAATGCTAGTACTGTTTCTGTTGTATCATGTACATTTGATATTGCGGGGCGAGCGTCCGACATGTGGACTGCCGTCACTGCCTGATTGTATTATTCTTTTGGGGCACGACCTGGTTGCGGTTGATGTACCCGTTGTATGTATATTTTACTTTCTGTACTAGGGTTACCCCGCGGAGGGGTGCACGGATAGCCGGGTTCTAGAAGGCAACGGGCCCGCATCTCAGGGCATTGAGACGGAGGGGGCTTCAGTCTGGAATTGGCGGGCTATTCGCCGCACTCGTAGGGGGTACAGGTTGACCCAGGAGGGGTGCCCAAGTTACCGGATTCCGTGAAGTGCTGGGTGGTCCATTCACGGTGCTGAAGGGGCTGCCTCGCTTCAGGTTTTGGCGGGTGACTTGCCGCGCCCATAGGGGTCTAGGATTTCATTGCACAGGCTATCCACACGACCAGGGGAACGTCGGGTTTCAGTAGTGGCTCTGTGAAACCCGGGGATCCCAGATATCTGTATTGTTCTGTGATGCTGTACATTTCTGTGATGTTGTATTTTATTCACGCCTTGAGCGAAATATAAAATATATTGGTATATATATTAGTAGATGTTGTATATGTTTTTCATCCGCGCTAGTCCAGTCCCCGCTCTGCCGTTAGTTAGCTAACCTAACGGGTGATGACGGGACCCAGTGGCGAATGCGGATGGCATATACATACGTCAGTATATTTTCGTTCTTTGTGGTGTGATCAATTGATGGGACTGCGTTGATTCGGATCAATGCAAGTTAAAACAAACCTATTCTGATGTTGTTGGAACACTTTTCAAAAGGCTGTTATTGCAAGGACGTTCACTTTTGTTTTGCATCGTGGTATTCATTTGGAATATCCTGCTCCTCAGTCGACGAGGCAAGGGCCGAGATCCCTTCACCGGGAGTGACCCCTTGGACAAAAGTTTGCGTCAGGGCATTAACTTCACTATAGCCGATTACTTTTGCTTTGCACAGTGATATTCGGTTATGAATATCCAGCACCCTATTCTACGGGGAAAGAGCCGAGATCCCTTCACCGGGAGTGACCTCTTTAGTAAAGGTTTTCGTCACTATATTTTCTAAAAAGCTATCCGTTCCTTCAACGATATCAAGTTCATTACGTTAAAGGTTTTCGCCAGAAACCATTCGTAGCCCTCCGTCGTTTCATATGGGTAGTCAATAGTATTCAAGCTGTGTTTGTTGGCCAAAGTCAAGGCACAGTGTTTGGTAGCTGTTGGTTATTCATATGCAGCATAGATAGATGCGTTGGTTTGGAACAGTCGTACTGCCTTGTTGGCCAAAGTCAAGGGTAGGTACGGGTGGATTCAAAACAACCTGGAGAATGACGGGTAGAACTTGACATGTGACTTATGATTTGTTGGCCAAAGTCAAGGTCATAAGAGCATGGGGTAAAAATCACATCGGGAGTTTCAAAAGAACTGAAACTTGCCAGATATGCGCATACCTTCTGGAGTGTTATACCGTGAGCGGATTCCGTCACGTTATCATGCGATGATAGTTGGATCCCGATTCCTACTGATGAGTTGGTTTACTCCTCGGGTATCCCCGATTAATTCTTCTTTTAGGTTTGGAGGAGAATTTGAGGTACAGTGGGAGGTTTCCAGATTAGATAAATTGGTAACCATTCTGATCTTGGTTAGAGTGCACGCTGAGTGTTTCTTTTCTCTCTCTCTGGCAGCGACCATTGACCCGACCTTATGACTATGACTCAGTGACCAAGTTGACCGAACCTTCTTTAACACTGGCTTTTGGATTGTCAGAGTTGCAGACCTCTTTGCCACTCCTACTTTTACCCTCTTCTCCGGGACACCCCGTATTACTACGAACGTCCATTTCCATTGGACAAAACCATCGTATGGTTATATACGAACTCGAAGGAATTCGAGGATGGTTTCCGGTTCTGGAGAAAACGAATAGGATTATTCAGTTGTCTTTTCCTTTTGCCTTCTCTCAGGTAGTGAGTACTCCTTGGTTTAGGAGTAGTACACCTATTACGCAAATTGGACAGTCTTCTTCCAAACCATAGGCAGGTGCCGACCGGTAGGGAATGAAGAAAACCAATTAGCCTAAATGGTGTACAGAAGGTATTAAGTTCAGACAAAGAAAGGGATTAGTAAGAGGGCAAAGTAAATTGCGACTGATATTCACGACCAAACCAAGTATTTCATTACCACTCCCACATCACCTTTGAGTTTCTCCAGGACACTCCGTATCACTACGAAGATCCACAGATATTTGGATATTCCATCGTATGGTTATATACGAACTCGAAAGGAACTTGTTCCAGTTCGGGGATGGATTCTGGTCCAGGAGAAATAGGAGTAAGGTTTATTCGGTTGTCTTTTATCTTCACCTTCTCTCGCATTGCGAGTGCTCCTAGGATTAGGACAGTACACCCGTTATGCTTATTGGATAGTCTTCTTCCAAACCATAGGCTGGTGTCGAACGGTAGGGAAGGAAGAAAACCATTTGGCCTAAGGGGTGTGCAGAAGGTAACGACTAAAGACATATAAAGGGATTTGGAGAGGTGGCAAAGAATTATACGGTTATAGTTATGAATCTGGATAATGGTAGAGGCATTACTAGGAATACCAGGATACCCCATCGAAACATTTCAATGTTTCAGTTCAACTGTGTACTGTTAAAAGAATACTGATTTCCCGATTAGACACTTGCTCCAGGGTATGTATTTACCAGGTTTGATTCTCACATCTGTATGGTTTTACAGATGATGAGTGGGAGTAAGTTATTGGGAATAGGGTGATCATCCTCATTATATCGGGATTCGTTGTAATCGGTGATATTTGAGGAAATCACCTAGGCTGTTTGCCGGTCGGCGAATATTTGGTTTTGAATATCCGCTGTTGTGCACCAATTTCAAATTGATATATCTGTACGTCTATTTTCATAGAGTGAGATATACCTTTTGATATTATGTCGATGACATTTACCTATATCAGTGGATGGTTAGGTAAGGAGCATTAAACAGTGGTGTAATTCTTCTTAACCATAAGTACAGTTTTCAACCTACGACACACAGTGAAAGAGTTGTTAGACTTGGCGGACTTATACAGAGTATTGTATGTTGTCCAGTGTCCATTAGGACAGAGGGGTTGGTCCTCATACAATATTCTGTTTACTTTTAACTTCTCTAGTTCTTAGACATGTGTTTCGTAGAAACACAGGGTCTAAGTTTTGAGGAGTTATAGGTATTTGAATAGAGTAGAGAACCAGGTGTAACAAGTATCGGGATTCTTCAAAGTGATCGAAGATGTAGATACTTGTGTATGGTATTCAGTTGATAGTAATGACAAAGAGAAATTGCTTCTCTTTCTGGTTACTCATAATTGGAAGCATTCCTAAGTTGAGTAACGCTGATCGGCCTCTCTCCATTTAGTTGACATGCACTGGAGACAGCTGCATAATTTGAATCTGGTTAAATTAAATCAGTGCCTCTGGTTCTATATTGGATGTAGAACAGTTCATATCTTAACGTTGTTAAGGTACGGGAAGTTGTCCGGCTTATGATTAAAACCAGACTCTGGATAACTCAAGGCACGTTTCTGTAATGGCTGTTTGTGGGTTGACCCAGGCTATGACGAGGGTTGACTTTCTACCATAAGCAAGATCAATAGTGATATTATTCTTGACTCGCCACAGTTTTAATAAAAATGGATTTTTTCAAAAACAGTAGTGGGAGTATGGTAGAACTGGAAGTGATTCCAGAACCGCAAACGATTACAGAAGATTTGATAAGGAACCTAAAGATTCAATCTGATTTGACATTCCATTTGGCCACTCCGCAGATAAGGTGGGTAACTTCAGACACCCGAGAGGTACTCCGGTAGCCTCAAGGACGGTGACAGGGAAGTTCTTGTTTACCCACACTTGCCATTGTTGTTGTTCCAGACTGCGAGACCCGGCAGGAAGATGAGTATAGCGTCGTTCTAAACTAGCTTTAGAAGTGCACTTCTATATGACTCTGCCAGAGGGTTGTCGTAGTCAGTGGGAGCAGCGGAAGCATTGGTGGACATCAGGCTTATGTCTATTTATAGACTAAAGCAGATGTAGCGGAGATAGATCATCTATTTCTGATGTGACAGTCATAGGTTTGACGTCATCAAAATAGGGGATGGATCTGTTGAGAAGGTAGTAGGGTGTGATATCCTGGTATTTGGATGACATACACAGAGTAGGAAAAGAAACTCCTATACTACGATCGGTTATACTTTGGTCGTCACACAGTGGTTTCCCCACAAAGGACTTGGACATTATATCAGACATACTGGTTACTAGATCTATGGTTTTAGATCTAGATTTGGGTGGTTTCCCAATCAGGATACTTTGACAGCATTCTAAAAGTATTTAGAATGGACGACTCCTGGCATGGTAGTGTACCTGCAGGTAATGGAGTCACCCTCTCTAAAGGTGTCTTATAGACTAAAGTAGAGAGGGATGTGCATGATTGGCAGATCACTTGCTTAGGCAATTGAGTCAATCATGAGATGTCAAGTACCACACCAGATGTTGTTCTTGCACTAGATGCAATAAGTTGACATTGATCCAATCCTGGAGAAACAGTCGGAAGCAGTTTTAGAACATAAGTGGATGTTCTAGGGATATGATAACGACAGCCTCATTTGGGAGACAGTTATCATTCCAGGCTTCCAAGGTGACATGGACGACAAGGAGGTTGTCAGAGTTATAGTTTTCCTTCTGACGAGGTGCAGTATTTTGGACAGGTGGTCCAAGGCAATACTGAGGGTGGCATGGCGCAGGATACTGATTAAATTCAGTTGACGATACAGTCTAAGAAGTTTGGATTTGGAGTTCATTTATGAGCTAGGTCCCATCAGACATCCAGACACTCTAAGACAGGTATTGCTCATTTCGGGAGAGGGCTTTCACCGCGAACTTGAGATATAGAGGGACATAGAAAGAAACATCTAGGCGGATCCACTCACTGAGGCTATTCCTCGAACGCAAGAGTTTCGCAAACAGGCTTTATGAGACTGACTAGTAGAGGAGTTGGGTGTTCGGTATCACACGGGCTGTGAGTATGCGACATCGCAATAATTAGCCTTGAGTGCTAGTGGGAGATTGTTGGAGATAATGCCCTCAGAGTCAATTATTGGATCACAGGCACGTGATTGCGATGATTGAGGGAGGACCTATCCCGGTAAGACAGTCTCACTCGAGATGATAGTATGCTATCTGGTTTACCTTTATCATCGTGTACTGCTTTAGGTGACCTGACAGGTCGCTATTGCACGTTGATAGAGCCCCTAGGATTCTTGCTTGACTGCCAGCAGTATGAGGGCGATCATATAAGTGAGAGCTGGAGTCTATAAGCACATCCTTAAAAGGTCCCTAGTCGTGGGAGTTTCGAGACAGGGCATCGATTCTCCAGAGTAGACTAGTGTATACAGTCGAGACCCCGACGAGGGGCGGTGGCCGGTCTCACAGGCCACTGGTGTCAGTTGGTTCACCTAAGATGTATACAGGTGCTCATTGGGTTATGAGTACACCGGACAGGACTCGCCGGGAACATGCTAGTTGGTCTTATACCTGACGTCAGATAGCAGTTCCCTGGTGACATGTGTACAGGTTAGTTCATCGACCTGGGGATCGTCATTTGTCTCGTGTGAGTTCCCACTGTACTTTGATTACTACCCTACCACGGCTCAAAGGAGTCGTGCAAACAGGTTTTAGTTGGGTACAGTCCCGAGCCACATGGAGGCAGTTAGCGGATCTTCGGGGGTTCGTCTCTCCCGGTATTGGGGGTGAGGTCGCGCTGTGTCTAGGAGAGCCATTACACGAAGTCCTTGGCCAAGGCAGGAGATTTACTGGTAGGTATTCCAGTAGTATCTCAGGGTGTTCTGGGCTACACTCCGACACGACTTGTACCGCTTTTAGGGGTCTGACTTTTACCCACCCCCTAGGCCCGCCATGCGATACTCATTGACGAACAGACCGGACTGTACGGATATTGTCACTGACAGGCTCAGTAGGGTGTCAGGATGAGTTCGTTCATCGACGTCCCTTTTAGTCAATAGCTGGTAGCCCGTTACGTATTGGCTTATACCTCTGACGTGCTAGTGGTTAAATCCACAGCCATAGTATTGACGAGTCTTTAGAGTCCACCACACTTTCAGTTACTCAGCTTTCGGGCGAAACGCTTTAGAGGCCATATGGAGATATGGCAGAGTCCGATCAGATACGTGCAGTATTGCACGGATCAGGATCGGACGGTTTGTATTAGTGGCCGTATGGTTATATGGCAGGGTTCGATCTGATACGTGCGGTATTGCACGGATCAGGATCGGACGAACATTACTAGCCGGCTTTGGTTTAAGCCGGATCCTAGTTTAGTACAGTGTAGATTTTGTCTCTTTGCATTTGTATCCGGACGGAATACAGATGCGGGTGTGTATGCACAGTATCGGGGTTTTTCCTGTAATTTATTACGGGACCAGTTTTCTGGAGTTGCCAGTTTGCATTCCGTTCCGGCCGGTTTTCCTTTGTTCTTTCCCGGCCGGACTTTTCCGATGGAGGGGGTTATTTGCATTTGTGCAAATAACATTTGTGGAAGGGGTTTCTTGCAATTATATGGATTATGATAGCATCTTTGATTCCCTCCATCACTTGCATTTAATGAGATTAGAAAGGGTATGGGTTTGTTGTTCATATGTTATCATGATGTTTTTGGATGTGGTCACCCCTTGCTTTCTACTACACTCACCTCCCTCTTGCTTTTGGTTTACACTCCACCACCATTCCTCAAGAGAGAGGGCCGGCCACAAATTTGGGAGAGGAGAGAAAATGAGAGGTTTCATTTTTGGTGAAAGAAATTAATCATCCATCTCATTTTCATTGCTACCAAAATCCCCAAGTTCATATCTTGTTGATTCCTCCATCAAGGCAACATAACCCCAAAGAGACAAGCATCATCTACACTACATTCTACAGCACATCTTGGGCATGTCGACTTGCCAGCTTCATGCCCGAGTTGCCTCGGTATAGAGGCGGGAGCCCGTAATAGATGCAGGCGACGTGGTGCCTTTCCGGCGAGGAGATGGAGACCGGACATTCCGCGAGAGATCGGGACGACGACGAGAAGACCGGAGGACTCGGATCACTCGGTATATCTCTTCCCTATCTTGTTAGTTAGCTAGGACAAGTTTAATGGCCCGATCCGGGGTTTAGTGCGCGGTGGTGCCGGTTTGCAAAGTTCGCAAAATTAAAGTTTATCACCGTTTCCGCATTTGGCCGTCGGATTGACGACCAGGGCGCCGCCGTGCACTTACAGTTATCCACATCCATATAGGTATTGACTTCCTTGTTGGCACATATACAGACCGGGTCACCCTAGGTATCATAGTATTACCTTTATGATATAGTTGACCTAGGAGTCATTGTTTATTCGATTTCTATCTGTTGATATTTTTCTACTCACGAGTTGGCAACTCACCTCCGTTGTGCCACAGTTCTTGCAGGTTGACCGCTTGGATCAGTAGCGGCTTCGCTGGCACACAGTTGCATTCGGGTGTTTTGCAATGGTAGATGTGATATTTGTATCATTCCCACTCTTGTATCTATATTTCATATTGTATCTAGTTAACTCCATCAATCAAAAGTTGTAAATTGTATAAGTGATGAGACTTAGTGAGACTTGTAGTTGCGAGATTTGAGCGATGGGTGTTATATTCACTTTTGGGGTTATATCTTGCTCTTTTCTTTATCTTTTGTGGTGAACTTCGCCGTTGGGCGTCGTATACTTATTTATACTGTATTGCGTGGTTGTGATCCGCCGTTTGGCGAAGAGCTAGCTCCCGCTTGGGGATGCCATTATTCTTACTATGTATTTGTGGTTTTGGATCAAAATATACAAAGGAGGTACTGCTGAAATTTTTAAAACAAGAAACATGTTTTCAAACTAGTAAATTTCACTTGCATCATTCATGTTCCTTTCTATGCATTAAGAAAACTTGATTTCATATACTTTTATTTCAAAAACTCACCTCCTTTATTTTTTCAAAAAGGTTTAGATTTCTGGGTTTCAGCTTACTTGAATTCCGTTACGCCTTTAGACGTTGCGGGATTCAAGTGCTGGTCACGAGATAATATTCCGGGTCGTGACAGTCCCACTGCAAATTAACATCACATGAAATTTATGAACTATGCAAACAATACCTAAAACCCCAAAACTTCCTGAATAGAGCACCAAAGGAAAACAGAGCATTTCTGGGCAAGGGGGGCCGAGCAGGCCGGTCCCAGAGGCCATGTGGCCGGTCCAATAGTGTCAGAATTCCCCCGTTTTTCTCTGGTGTTCTCAGTGTAGCACATACTAGCTTCTGCAGTTGTTTAAAAAATTTTCCCAGCACATTTTGAAATCGACAGAGAAGCAAGTTTTAGGGTTTCAAGTTTTTGTAAATTCGGAGTTGGTTTCGTTTCTATAATTGTTTTAACATCGTCACTAAAATTCTAGCTTGACTCTGATACCATATTGGGATCCTTAGCACCTTGACTAGGGTATTGCAAGCAACACTCATGCTACAACAAAAATTTTAGGTTGCTAAGTAATCATAACCTAGGATCAAACTAGATGTTTAGGGTAACAGAAGCATATCTCATACAAAAACAAGTGTCTAACACTAAGTGAAAGTGAATACAACCTTTGTAGACCTCCTTGCTAGACTCCTTGGATCGAGATCTTCCTTGTCCACGATGATCCACCCGGGACTCCTTTTCACAAGCTTCAAGCTTCACTTGATCTAGGAAGAAGATGAAGCTAACACTCTAATCTAGTGGGCTATACTAAACTAGAATGGTGATGTGGGTTGTATGCTTACTTAAAAACCTTTTCATTTTGAGTTCCTCACTCACTATAAAAAACCAAGAGAGCAAGAGAGAGAGGAAGAAGAATATGGCAATGGCTAGAGCTCAAAGAGATAATGTGATGATAAAATAAATGAGAATGAAATAATATATATATTAAATCATTCTCACTTTTATCGAAGGGTTAATAAATATCTAGATATTTATTTTAGAGCACTAAGAGCCATAGAATGATAACTCATGGTTAATGTAAGGTTAAGTAAAGGAATAAATATCAACCATGAATCATTTCTATTTCTTTTTAACTCAAAAATAAATATGAAGATATTTACTAACATGTGAGTCTTGCATTACTACCATCCATGTATCATCTATCATGATACAAGTGTAAGCATGTATGTGTGCATACACATCACTATGTGTACATACACCAAATAATGCATACACCAAAAAGAAAAAGGTTTAAGTGAAAACAATGGTCACAATATCAAATCAACAATTGATTTAATAAACCGGTCATATCTTATACGACCCGACTAACAGAAAACGCCAGATTACAATGCGGTATCATATATACGCATTTAATCAAGCACCCACGCATATCCCCATATGCACCCCACATCGTTTCGCCTGAGCTAGGTAATCCCATTGTGGGACTCTAAGACTCGTCAATACGCTAGCAGTAGGAAGTGATCATATCTCATACGCACAAACCGTCAGCGGCACCAGCAGTGCATAACGGCTCCTAGGTATTGAGCGATCAGAAGAAAAACAAGCGATCCTGTAAAAACTCCTATCGAGTCAACCGGTAACACTTACCATACAGTCCGGTCTCTTCGTCAGATATGTTGCATATCGAGTCTAGAGATGGCAACATCGACCCCAATAACTCAATAAGTCGTGCCGATGAATAGTTTATAGCAGATCGAGAAACTACTGATAACACTTATCAGTAAATCTCAACATCCCTGGCCAGGGATTTACTGATATAGCTAATAGTGCACAGCGCAACATCAACCCCCAATACCGAGAGAGACGAAACCCCTCCTATCGCTCATTGCCTCCACATGTCTCGGGACTGTACCCAAAAGCCACATGTTTGCACGACTCAGTAGAGCCGTGGTAGGGTGGAAATCAAAGCACAGTAGGAGAACACATGAGACTCTATGACGATTTCGGGTCTACAGACTAACCTGTACCAGTGTCACCTGAGAACTGCTATCCGACGATAGATATAATACCATATAGGAGTTCTCGGTGAGTCCGTCCAATGTACCCAGTCTTCAGTGAGCACCCGCATACGATCTCGATGTCAAACATCAATGGATATGGGAACATCCATCCCTCATCTCATGGGTCTAGTATCATATACGCTAGTCTACTCTGAATATCGATGCCCTATCTCGATACACCCACGACTAGGGACATTTCAGGATGTGCTTATAAACTACATATGTCCCACTAGTATGATCTGCATCATAATCACAGTATTCAAGCAAATATCCCCAGGGCTTTATCAACATGTGCAAATGAATAAAAAGCATGATCAAGTCAACATGTCAGATAAAGAGCAACCAGATAGCATACTATCATGTCGAGCAAGAATGTCCTCTATATATATATATATATATATATATATATACATCCACTATCATATAATGGTCTCTAGGGCATACATATATCCAACATAGACGAAGTTAAACTTTTCGATCGAATAAGCAAGCACCCAAAATTTCCCGACAAGCTCAACACTTGAGCGGAGTTTAAAAAGTACCTAGAAACTGCCACAGCTCCTATGAACCAGCCGTAGAAGGGTCAACCAATGCCTCACATGTGGCACCGCTGAACTACCACAAAGCCTAGGGTTTGATGGAGGTTCTGACGGTCACATAATCGAGTTAGGGTTTTGTTCTTCTAGAGGGTCCATAGAATCACTTGCATGTTTTTCTGAAAATTTTAAACTCGGAAAAATCCAACTCTTGGAAAATTTCAGCGAGGGAAAATATGGGTTATTGATATTCGTTCAAACTTTTTAACATCGTCTAAATAACCCGAATACATGTTAGAATTACGATTACGAAACACTGCGAATTGTTTTTGCAGAAAGTTAACATCACATGAAAATTTAGTAAAAACAAATAACACCTGAAACACCATAACCCAGACACTGGAACACAGAAGAAATTTGAAGCCAAATGCCCATGAAAAAACCGAGCACACCGGATTTTCCATGCATGTGGCCGACCTAAATTTCTCCAAATTGCCTCGAATTTATTCTATGTTCATGTCATATCACATATAACATTCTGCAGTTGTTTAAAAATTTTTTTGAAGACTTTTTAAAATCGACAGAAACTAAGTTATCGTATCGGGTGTTTGGGAGTAGTTTCGGTTCCGTAATCCTAGCAAACGTCGTCAAATTTTCTAGTATGGCTCTGATACCACTGTGTTGGTTGCTGTAACATCCTAGTTCGTTATAGCATGCTTGATTAGATTAATTTATATATTGGATGGCTATTTCTTGATTTATTGCTGTTTCGGGGTGCGAATAGTATAATTAGTGTCTGTATTTGCATCCGATCCGACCTGCTTGCTGGAAACCCGTCTTGATTCCTGTTTATGATTTATCCCTGCTAGTTATGAAGATCCGTGCACTTTCATGTTATATATCCTGTTTACCCGTATCATATATCTGGCATCTTCATTTTTTAATAATACAATTATAATCAAATAATATATTTTAAAAATATCTATGTTGGGGATGCCTTTATTCATATTGTTCATGTTGTACCCCGTTCGGGGCCAGTATTTACAAAGGAAACTCTGCCGAAATTTTCAGAAATGACTTGATGTTTTAAAAACGCATAATTCGGCTTATGCTACTAAAACCACTTTCTTTTAAACAAGTTTTCCTTTATTTATTATTTAAAATGGTTTTAGATTTCTGGGCTTTTGGCTTACTTGAATTAGATGGGGTCCTATAGACTTCATATGATTCAAGGGCCAGTCACGTGCCATTTCGGGTCGTGACAAATACCAACCAGCAGTTCCCGACGAGTCCTGTCCAGTGTAATCGTAACCTAACGAGCACCTGCATACTATCTCCAGTACGACGTACTAATGGTTGTGGGATAGACCATCTCCCCTGCTGGGATGAGAAGCGTATACACTAGTCTACTCCGGAGTATCGATGCCCCGTCTCGATTATCCTACGACTAGGGAGCTGTATAAGGATGTGCTTGTAGATTACCCAGCCCCCACTAGTGTGACTGCTATCACAACGCTGGTAATCAAGAAAAGATCCTAAGGGCTCCACTAATATGTATAAGCGATATGCTAAAAGAAACACATGCACATATTGAAGTAGAAACAAACCAAGTAGCATACTACCATTTTGACCAAGACTGTCAATACAACTGTGAATATCCCAAGTTTCCATTAAGTAATATATAAACCAGTATGATACAATAATGGCCTCTAGGGCATATACACTAACAATTCACATATGGAACATTCAATATATATCTAATCCCATTCTCTGTTTGCGGTGATGAACGAGCTGAAAGTTTGAAATGAGCTGCCAACGGAGTATCTAAAGATTCAGCGTCGGTCATGCCGAAACGCTCCAAAACTTTCGCAACATATCGCTGTTGAGACAAGTATAGCTTTCCACTTTTGCGATCTCGCCTGATTTCATACCAAGAATTTTCTTGGCCGCACTCAAATCCTTGGTTTCAAACTTGCCTTTCAACCGTTCCTTCAAAATCTTTAATATCAACCATATATCTTGCTGCTTTCAACATATCATCAATATAAACTAGCAAATATATGAAAGAACTATTGGCGAGCTTCTTCGAATATACACAACCGTCGCCCATACTTCTTGTAAACCCTATTTCTTTTATGAAGAAGTCGAACTTCTTATACCAACGTCTTGGTGGCTGGTTCAAACCATAGAGAGACTTCTCTAACAAGCAAACATGGTCTTTTTTTTTCGACTTCGAAACCTTTGGGCTGTTGCATGTATATTTTCTCTACCAAATCACCGTGCAAGAATGCGGTCTTCACATCGAGCTGCTCAAGCTCCAAATTTTGCATAGCTACCAAGCCGAGCAAGACACGTATAGATGCATGTTTAACAATCGGAGAAAATACCTCAGTGAAGTCAACTTCCCGCGCCTGCGAATAGCCTTTAGCTACCAACCGTGCTTGTATCTCGTATCAACCGCACCTTGGTCACTTTCTTTCTTCTCGAAAACCGACTTGCGGCCAACTATATTTTTTTCCTTCTTCGTGCTTCACGAGCTTCCAAGTTTGGTTTTTATGAAGAGACTCAATATTTTCGTTCATAACGACTAACCAACGAACTGTTTCATCGGATAAAATGGCTTCTTTATTGCTTGTTGGCTCACCTCTTTCAACTGTCTTTGCAACAGACAGCTTATACACTATTAGGTCCTCATAGCCATACCTCCGTGGCGGTCTAATATCCCTTCTTTATCGGTCATGAGTGAGCAAATACTCATCATAGGACCGCTCCTCTTGAACTTCTTCAGATGATGGTGATGAAGAGATTTCCTGTGAACCCGAGCTCTCACCAACCTCAATATCAACTCTCGGCCCATCCTTTTCGAATCGTCTTTAATTGGAGATTCCTTATTGTTCGGTTTCAACATAGCAAATTCATCAAAAGTCAAATCTCTACTAATCATAAATTTAGACGACTTTGGATCCGAACACCGCAACCTATAACCCTTAACGCCGGTAACATAACCCAGAAATATACATTTCTTTTCTTGAGGATATAATTTGCCTTCACGGTAATGTGCATAAGCGGGACAACCAAACACCTTAAATGTTGAATAATCAGCGTGTTTTTCCGATCATACCTGCTCCTGTATCTTACAACCTAGCGATGTATGAGTTGACCGATTCACGATATAACACGCCGTATTTACCGCTTCTACCTATAACTTCTTTCCGAGCTCTGCATTGGACAACATGCATCCCTCTTTCTCCAAAAGTGTCTGGTTCATTCGCTCCGCAACTCCATTCTGCTATGGTGTATAGCCAACGGTATGAAACTGAACTATTCCTTCATTTTTGTAGAAATTGTTGAAATCTCCACCGCAAAACTATAACCTGTTGTCCGTCTTCAGTCGCTTGATCTTCTTTCATGTCTGCTTCTCGAGCAACGTCTTCCATTGCTTGAATATAGTAAACACATCACTTTTGTACTTCAAAAAGTAGATCCAAACCTTTTTCAAAAAATCATCAATGAAGGTAAGCAGAAACTTGGCACTGCTTCCTTTATAGGCAACCGGATGAATATAATCTAAAGTACTTTTCGTGTTGTGTACCGCCGAATTGAAACTAACGCGTTTTTGCTTCCCAAATACGCAATGTTCAAAACTCTAGCTTCGTCGTACTCTTCCCACTAAGTAGACCCTGCTTCGACGACTCGGTCATACCTCTCACTCATATGCCCGAACCTCATGTGCCATAATTTGGTAGTTTCTGAATTCGTCTTAGATTTGGATGATGAAATAACCGCCAATCTGAAAGTCGTCGAACCCTGCAACGAATATAAGGACCCTTTTTTCAAGCCTTTTATCACAACTAGAGCGTCTTTGGTTACCTTCAAAACTCTACTTTCAGCGGAAAACTTGTAACCCTTGTTATCGAGTGCACCTAAAGAGATTCGATTCTTCTTCAAGTCAAGTACGTACATGACTTCCGCCAATATTCTCACAACTCCATCAAATATCTTGATTTGGATTATCCCTTTTCTAATAGCTCGACACGAGCTATTGTTGCCCATCAAAACCATTCCACCATCATTGGACTCGTACATGGTGATTAAATCCTTATTGGGACACATGTGGTAAGAACATCCCAAATCTATGATCCACTTATCCTTGGATCACTGTATGTTGTCGAGGACCATAAGAAGATCTCCTTCTCCTTCCGCTATATTCGTTTTGGCCGAAAACTCCTTTGATTTGTCTTCCTTCTTCAGCTTGTTCTGCAATTTAAAGCAATCGACCTTGAAGTGTCCCTTCTTCTTACAATAATTGCATGTCACGTTCTTAGCCTTGGATTTTGACTGTGACTTCTTTCTATTTGCTTCCGGATCTCTCTTCTCTGCTCGTCCTCGAATAAATAAGCCAGACAATGAATCATCCGCTTCGGTGAAAGTCAACTCCTTGTCGATCTTCATTTTGTTCATCAAATTCTCCTTGACATTCTTGATTGAGATCGTATCTCATCCATAAACTATTATGTCATGGAAGTGTTTATAAGAGAGTGGCAACGAACACAATAAGAGAGTTTGATCTTCATCATCAATTTTAATGTCGATCTTACCCAGATCCGTAATGATCGCATTAAACTCACCAACGTGAGATTTTATTAAAGAGCCTTCTGACATGCGAAGTATGTAAAAGACGCTGCTTCAATATGAGTCGATTCGTGAGAGACTTCCTTAAATATAACTCTTCCAATTTATTCCACAAACCAGCCGTCGTCTTTTCCACCAAAACTTCTTGTAGAAATTCGTTTGTTAGACACAAGAGGATAGCTGTGAGGGCTTTTTCATCCATTAACTCCCAAGCTTCCTCCGTCATAGTGGAAGGCTTTTTATCCTTTCTATGAATCGCTTTCTTCAAATTGTTTTGAGTCAAAACGGCAACCATACGGACTTGCCACAAACAAAAATTTATATTTCCATCGAATTTCTCGATATCGAACTTCATGATTGTCGGAGATATGATGTGAGATCAAAATATATTGAGTACTAACGAACCCTAAACTTTAAAATCACAATATAAGAAAGCGGGAAATAGGACTTAGTTGTCGTTACCCACCGTTGAGATAGATCGCAAAATCAAAGACCTAATAGTTCAACCAATAATCCCACAACAACGCAACAATTGCTTTGATACCAGTTTGTTGCGTATACGAGACGATCACAAAGCAAACACACAATCGATAACGAGAAGAAAATCAAACCACAGGTAAGGTAGAAATATGAATACTAACCATAAAACAAATAGGTGAAGGCGAATCTTTATTAATAATCAAATATTGGAGGAGTACAAATTGATGGTGATGGAGCTTTGGATCTCTTTCATATGTTGTCTTCCGACGATCTGCCGACAGAGTCGGCAAACGGCTGAGATTGGGTTTGAGGACTGTCTCTTGAGGCGTGTGGATCTCAATAGGTTTGGTTTGGCTGGGATATACACGGTTTTGTTGTGAATGATAGTAGTCGCAATTTTCTTTGCCGTTATTCTGATCCTTTTATTTTTCTTTACTTATTACCTTCTGTACACCACACTTAGGCTAATTGGTTTTCTTCCTTCCCTACCGTTCGGCACCTGCCTATAGTCTGGAGGAAGACTATCCAATAAGCTCAATAGGTGTACCCTCTCCTAATCGTAGGAGCCCTCACAACCTGAGAGAAGGTAAAGAGAAAAGACAACCGAATAATCCTATTCAATCTCTCCAGAACCAGAATCCATCCTCAAATCTGGAACAAGTTCCTTCGAGTTCGTATGTAACTATACGATGGATTATCCAATAGGAGTGGATGCTCGTAGTGATACGGGGTGTTCTAGAGAAATGCAAAGTTGATATAGAAGTGTCAATGATATACGCGACACCATGATATTCCAAAAGCCAAAGTGTTTTAAGAAGGTTTGGTTAACATGGTTCATGAGTTTTAGTTTAGGGTCGGGCCATGGTCGCTGCCAAAGAGAGAGAGGAAAAAAACACTCAGCTTGTACTCTAACCTAGATCAGAATGGTTAATCATTTTATCTAATCAGGATGGCTCCCACTGTTTCCTCGAATTCTCCTTCAAACCCAAAAGGAGAATTAGTCGGGATCTCGTAAAATCACCCGAAGAGTAATCCTACTTATCAGTAGGAATCGGGATCCAACTATCATCACATGATAACTTGATAGAATCCACTCAAGTTATCACACTCCAGAAGGTATGCTCATGCCTGGCAAATTTCCTGTATGTTTGAAACCCCCGATGTGATTTTTACCCCATGCTCTTATGAACATGACGAAGGCTAACAAATCATAAGTCACATGTCAAGTTCTACCCGTCATTGTCAAGGTTAATTTGAACCCACCTGTACATACCCTTGACGAAGGCCAACAAAGTAGTACGACTGTCCCAAACCAACGCATCTATCTATGCAACAGAAAAGTAACAAATAGCTACCATACACTATGCCTTGACGAAGGCCAACAAACATAGCATGAATACTAAGTGCTACCCGTCTGAAATGACGGAGGGCTACGAATGGTTTTTGGTGATAAACCTGTAACGTAGTGAACTTGATATCGTTGAAGGAACCAAATAGCTTTTAGAAATATATAGTGGCGAAAACTTTTGCTAAAGAGGTCGCTCCCTGAGAAGAGATCTCGGCTCTTTCCTCGTCGAATGAGGTGCAGGATATTCCTAACTGAATACCACGATGCAAAGCAAAAGAATCGACTATTGTGAAGTTATTACGATAACTCAGACTTTTGCTCAAGGGGTCACTCCTGATGAAAGGATCTCAGCCATTGCCTCGTCGAATGAAGTGCTGGATATTCATAACCGAATACCACTGTGCAAAGCAAAAGAAAACGTCTGTAATGTCAGTTTTAAAAAACTTGGTTACAACAACATCAAATAGGTTTGTTTTCTTTACATTGATAAGAATCAACGCAGTCCCATCAATTAATCACACCAAAAAAGAACGAAAATATATGATGTACGTATATGTCATCCGCATTCGCCACTGGGTCCCGTCATCACCCGTTAGGTTACTTAACTAACGACAGAGCGGGGACTGGACTAACGCAGGTGTAAAACATATACAACATCTACTAGTGTGTGTGTATATATATATATAAACATATACAACAATCGTCCCAGGCATGATATAAAGCAACATCACAGAAGCATCACTGAAGCAACACAGAATGGTGGATAATCTTGGAGCTCCGGGTTTCACTTGAGCCGCAAATAAGACCCGACGTTTCCTGTCGTGTGGATAGCCTGTGCAATGAAAATCTAGACCCCTACGAGCGCGGCAAGTTACCCGCCAAAACCAGAAGTGAGGCAACCCCCTTCAACAACGTGAATGGGCCACCCAGCACTTCATGGAATCCGGTAACTTGAGCACCCCTCCGTGGGTCAACCTATACCCCCTACGAGTGCGGCGAATAGCCCGCCAATTCTAGAGTAAGGTCCCCTCCATCTCAACGCCATGAGATATGGACCCATTTCCCTCTAGAACCCGGCTATTCGTGCACTCCACCGTGGGGTAATCCTAGTAGAGAAAAGAAAATAATATACAAGGGTGACAACGACCTCAACCCGGTCGTGCCCCAAACAAATAATACACAAACTGGCAGTGACGGCAGTCCACATGTCGGACGCTCGCCCCGCAATATCAAATGTACAAATGAAACTAAACTGTACTAACACTGCACCCAAGCTATCCACCACGACGATCCAACTACAATCACAGCACAACACCGAACATCAACGTGAATGTCACGTTCGCAAACTCGTCTAAAAGAACATATAGCAATTAGACGAGTTATACCGCTCGAATGACATTCACGGTTGCAGATAGTAACGCCATGTACTGATAAACATTTAAACAGTGTTAAATTATCGACTTCGAAACACCCCGAATAACCCCAAACAACTAGATAAAACAATATCAAAACTGGGCTAAACTAGCAAAACCACTGAACCAATATTCCAGAGACCAGACCATACACAAAATACGAAGTCCCAACTCATGAAACAGGCCGGCCAGCTCAGAATTTTTGAGCATGTGCTCGGGTGAAAACAGGTGAAATGGGTTCGTATTTGGTGTGTGCTCTTGTGGTCATACAAGTAGTCTTCTGCAGTTGCTAAAATAATTTTTTGAAGTCTTTAAAAATTGACAGAAACTGGAATATGCAGTACATTGTTTCGGGGTTGTTTCGGTTTCGATACTTTAATATTGTCTAAACTGCTAGTAATGGGTTTAAGGATTGGCTCTGATACCATGTTGGGTTATGGCAGCGCCCCGGCCATCAAACCGTGGCCAAATGCGGAACAAAAATTTACTAAATTGGCGCTACCATTACTCGATACCCGGATCTACCATAAACCCTATACTAGCAATATGTAAAACTAGAAGTTAGATGGTTAGACCGAGTTAATCCATTTCCTTCGGTCTTCAACCTTCATCCCAAGCTCCTAGTGGTTGCGGATCGAGTTTGGTTGCCGGTCTTCCTCCATCTACGATGATCCACCTGAGGAAAACGGCACAAGCTTCAATCTCGTCAAGCGAGGTAACCGACGCTTCAAGGTTGCTAGCAATGGAGAGTGGAGGTGTAGGAATGTGTCACTATAATTTTTCTCTCATCACAAATGCTCCATGCACAACCATAGAAGATCAAGAGGAGGTGAGGAAACATGTGGCATAAGCAACTAAAGAAAATGGCTAAGTCTCCAAGTGAGAGTGAGAATGAGAAATGAAGCAAGTGAAGAAATTAGCAATGAGCAAGGCTCATCCCAAGAAAAGTGGCTGCCTCCTCTCTCAAGCATACACAAAATATCTCCACTCCTTTTTACAATAAACAAGTCCATGCCATACCTATCTACATGCTTTGCATTGTTCATGCCATGTCACCCTCTCCACCTCATTTGCAAAAACAAATGATTTTCTAAAAAAGGAAATCATACAAATGAGGTGTCCAATCTTCTAGAAACTATTCCTTGTAAATACGGAATACAACCCGGTACATGTATCGAAATACATATATGCGTATTCGTATAAAAATATGAATAGACAAGAGAGAAAATGAATAGTGAACAATAATACTAGAATACATATATATAAATACATATATAAATTATTAAATCAAAACCTGATTTAATAATCCGGCTTAATCTTAAGCCGCTAGTATTATCAACCGTCCGATTAAAATCTGTGCAGCCTGTACACATATTTAATCGGACACCTGTATGTACCAACATACGTCATTTACACCATATCGCCTGAACCGTGAAAACCCTTTGTGTGGGACTCTAAAGACTCGTCAATACTCTTGCAGTGAGCTTAACAACAAGCACGTCAGCGGCACTAGCTGTACGTAACAGCTACCCAGGTATTGAGCGAAAGGAAGGTCGACGAGCAAACTCATCCAAACCCCTACTGAGCCTGACAGTGACAATATCCGTATAGTCCGGTCTGTTCGTCTAAGAGTATTGTATATCGAGTTTAGGGGGGTGGATAAAGTCAGACCCCTAATAACGCAGTAATTCGTGTCGGTATGAAACCCATCACCACATGAGAAACTACCGATTCTAGATCAGTAATTCTCGACTATCTTGGCCAAGGATTTCTGGTGATGGCCACCCGTGCATTGCGCGACATCAACCCCAATACCGGGAGAGACGAATCCCCGACAATCCGCTTACTGCCTCCATGTGCTCGGGACTGTACCCAACTAAAACCTGTTTGCATGACTCCTTTGAGCTGTGGTAGAGTAGTAATCAAAGCACAATGGGAACTCATACGAGACAAATGACGATCTCAGGTCAACAGACTAACCTGTACACTTGTCACCTGGGAACTGCTATCTGACAATAGGTATTGTACCAACTAGCAGGTTTCCGGCGAGTCCGTCCAGTGTACTCATAACCCAATGAGCACATGTATACTATCTTAGGTGAAAAAACTAACACCAATGGCTTGTGAGACCGTCCACCGCCTCTCGTCAGGGTCTGGATAAGTATACACTAGTCTACTCTGAAGTATCGATTCCCAGGCTCGAAACTCCCACAACTATGGACATTTAAGGATGTGCTTATAGACCACCAGCTCCCATGTATATGATCGCCATCATAATGCTTGTAGTCAAGCAAGAATCCTATGGACTCTATCAACATGTACATGATGATAAAGACAAACCAGATAGCATATTATCATCTCGAGTAAGACTGTTCCACCGGTATAGGTCCTCTCTCAATCATCGCAATCGCCTGCCTATGACTATGATAATTGCCTTGATGGCACTATAGCCAACACCGCATACTCAGATTGGCCCTCATATCTATCTCATCTCAGGCGTCGCATCCTCAGATCGGTCCTCATATCCATCTCATATCATAACTCCAAAACGATATCCTCCGGATATCCGCCGAGTTCTATACAATCACCGGTAGGTAGTGTTCCCTCTGCCAGGCTCATCGTCTACACCACAAAAATCATTTCTTGCCCCGGGTTACCATACCGGGTCCACCATGTACCCGCAAACGGTATCTGCCAACTCCTCAAATCGGGTCTCGAAAACAAGCTCAGAACTGAGAAAACTTATGGTGGACGTCTCGAAATATCATATCAAGAGAAACCGTGTTTTAAAAACTATACGCAATTTCCTTTGAAATATAACCACGGTTCTCAAATCCAGAGATCTCATGAAAACATCTCAATGCATATAAGCATAAAGTACAATGTATGCAACATAGAGTAGTAATATGAGCATATCGAGTATATCATGTAAGCATGTCAAATGATAATACTGAATAATGAATGTACTTTTACTTTTAAGATTTATCTCATAATATAGCAGTTCTACTGTGCAAGTGACAAGGCAATTCTACTGTATAGGTGACAAGGCAATTACCGATGAAAAATGTGTGTGAGCCGGCAAATCTGTGTATGTGTAACATGCGCATCAATGGTAATTGTGCAGGTGTACTAGCAATTGATATCATATAGCTTTAAATACCGGCACGTGGTATGCACATCACTAGGGCTAATATCCTACACAACATGAACAATAAATAGGTATGTCTATCTACACATGAACCATACGGTCATTTTTAAAAGATACGAATCGTAGTTTTGAAAGTGGATGCTACGGTGTTTTTTAGAAAATAACATCATTTGGGAACCCGTAGCGTCCCATAAAGTTTCCGTTTAAAAGATACATACGATTCGTTAGTTTTGGAAATAGTATGGTTCAAGTGGCATCTTAACATTTGCGATCCCGCCTCATAACATCCGATATGACAACAATCCTCGATTATCATCCTCAAATCACTGTCACGGATCAATCATCCGGCACATCTCATCACGTATGGTAATCCATTGTACGGGGTCATCATACAGAATAAGGAATCTATCGACCTATATAATAATGAGGGTACAGATCTAAAGTCTCGTACGGCATATTACTCATTATACTCATAAATATATAGACACACATATATCTCAAATCACATTTGTATAAACGTCATATCTTATTAATTTTACAACACCTCTATCTCAATCTCGTATCGTGTTTATCGATCTCGATCTCATATCCTATCATTATCAACCTATACTTGTCATCTTTCAATTCATACTTATCATGATTCACTTCTCATTTCATATTCTCAAGCAATATATACATTAGCGTCAACTTTATCATATTTATATCTCATAACAAAATCTTCCATATTAATGGTTGCGGGGGTGCTATATGCCATCCACCCGACTCCCCCCGTAGATATAAATCTACTCATTTGCTAAACTCCTCGCTTAGCCGAAGTCGATGTGCTTCGTCGTCTCGGAAGTCCACGCGAAGGTACCTTCAATCAATACACAATCGTAATTCTATTAAAACCAATATCCAAAAACCGATACGGCACACGGATTGCTTACAGGTTAGAATCTATAGCTTACGCATGCAAGATCAACCAAATAACTCTCGTCCGTTGACGTACAAACATCTAGCGACGGAATCAAATCCAAATACCAAATCCATGAATTCAATTATCTTAAAAACATAGCTAAAACACTCGCAAAAAACTCCCAGATTTTGGCTCAGGTAAATAGGAACTAAACAAGTATGTACACGGGATAGGTTATAGGGTAAGTGAGCTACATGAAAAACCACATCACCATAGGAGATAGGGGGTCCGGCGAGACAAAACAAAAATCCGGCCTTGCCGGCCTAAGTAGGGAGAAACGGGTTCATACTACTGTGGTGGTCTTCTAGTGGTTTATCTAGGTTAGTGGACTTGTTTGATTTTCTTAGAAATAGCCCAGATAGCTCCAGATACCCTGTAGGCCTTTAGGTTTCACAAAACTGACACGGGAAAATTCTAACTTCGTGTTTCGAGTTCTAAACTCTGTTCTGGTCCAGCAAAGCAATCTCTAAGGTCTTGAAAACAATCACTACACCTCAATTAACCACTTAACAACAACTTGGAATTTTCTAAGATCACATATCCTAATTGTAGGGTTCCTAAGCACAACAGTAAGGTTTCGAGTGGCATCATCCATGCCAAATTAAAATTTTTGCCATGCTTAAACAACCATAAACAAGATCTTTAACTAGAGAATCATGCGGAATCGAAATGTAAACATCTTTACAACTAAGTGATTAGAGATTACAACCTTTGTAGTCCCCTCCTTCACTTCACAAGCTCGAAGTAGTGGTCCCGTCGCTGCGATCCTAGAACTCCCGGACTCTTGAGAGGCTCCGCAAGGTGAATGATCCATGTTTTCTTAAAGACTTCGAAATCTAAGATGATCTACTTCGAGAAAACACGAACTCAACCTATGACTTCACTAATATGGAATTACTGAAGCTAACACACTAATCTATATGGCTAGTATAAAAGAGGATGATGAAGTTGTTAGTTATATGTATGCCCTAGAGGCCATTACTATACATAGGATGTATATTGTAGTGGATGCTGGGATATATATAGGGAGGACTTTCTTGCTCGACATGATAGTATGCTATCTGGTTACTCTTTACCTTAACGTGTACACTGATTGTCTCTCTGTTACATGTTGGTAAAGCCCTTAGGATGTGTACTTGATTACCTGGACTATGATGCAGATCATACTAGTGGGGACATGGTAGTCCATAAGTACATCCTTCAAGGTCCCTAGTCGTGGGTGTATCGAGACGGGGCATCGATATACCAGAGTAGACTAGCGTGTACCTTCTCGACCAATACAGATGGGCGATGGATGATCCCATATCCATTGGTGTTTGACATCAGAGATGATATACGGGTGCTCAGTGGAGACTGGGTACACTGGACGGACTTGCCGAGAACTCCCAGATGGTATTATACCTTACGTCAGATGGCAGTTCTCTGGTGACACTGGTACAGGTTAGTCTGTTGACCCGAGATCGTCATAGAGTCTTGTGTGATTCCTACTGTGCTTTGATTTCCACCTTACCACGTCCAAGAGGGCGTGCAAAACGGTGGTTTTTGGGTACAGTCCCGATTCATATGGAGGCAATGAGCGATAGGAGGGGATTCGTCTCTCCCGGTATAGGGAGTTGATGTTGCGCTGTGTTCGATTGGCTATAACCGGAAATCCCTGGCCAGAGTTGCTGAGATTTACTGGTAAGTGTTACCAGTAGTTTCTCGAATTGTTATAGACCTCATATCGTCATGACTTATCGAGCTATTGGGGTCTGAAGTTTACCACCCCTAGGCGAGATATGCGACATATCAGACGACGAGACCGGACTGTACTGTAAGTGTTACTGGTTGGATTCACAGGAGTGTGAGCGGGCTTGCTCATCGATCTTCTGATCGCTCAATACCCGGGTGGCCGTTACGTTTAGCAGACCGCTTGCGGCTTGTGGGTGTTTGATATGATCATCACCTGCTGCCGGCGTATTGACGAGTCTTTAGAGTCCTACACAGAGGTTTCCTGGCTCAAGCGAAACGAAATAGGAGCTCATATGAGATATGTGCGGGACCGAGAATAATACCAGTATGTGATACTGTATTCGATTCTCGCGATTTGTGACATTGATCGGTTATATGCGATATAGCCGGGTTATCGGATCAAGTGTTGATTCGATAAGTTGTTACTATTGATATTAGTCGGTTATATGTGATATGACCGGATCATTAAGTCAAGTGTTGATTTAATGTATAATTATATATTTGTTATATCACTTTACATTAACTAATATTGGTTCACTTAAGATGTTTTTCTCACTTGATGTGCACATTGTATATGTGATATATTTTTGTGCACTTGATTGTATCATGTTTGATGATACATGCAAACTTGGGTGTATGTTTGATTTAAACCTTGGTTAAGTAAATGGTTAGGGTTTTTATTTATTTATTTATTCTTTTTGGCAAGAAATAAAATGGTGGCTTATTTTGTTCTTACTTGAAGCTTCATGAAGCTTTGACCATTTTGTTTCTTTCCTAAACCTAACCATTACCTAACCCTAGTTTATTCTCTACACTTAACCATGGTTGCATTATGATAACCATCACTTGTTTTTCTATTATTGATAATTCTATTTTTCATTCTTCTTCTTCATCTTCTTCATGAAGAGAAGAAACCAAGGCTAGAAATTTCTAAGTGATGATTCCAAGTGAGAAATCCAATTCTAAAGTGAACCCACTTCCTATTTCTTCATCCTCTACCACTTGCCAAGTAGTATAGGGTGTTTTCTTCACAAGTTTCATGACTTGGTGAAGTTGGAGCTTGATCTTGAGTTGCCTCGACGTAGATCATCTTCGGCATCGAAGTCGACGATCTAGCCCGATCATTTCTTCGACGAAACCATTACTAGAGTCCGAGATCCGATGATCGCAGCGGAGGGATGTCAACATGGAGCTATGGAGGTGGAGGACCTGATCTACAAAGGTTGTATTTCCGTTCAGTTATTAGTAAAGCAGTTTACTAGTTCTAGTTTTCGCCTAAAATTCTAGTTAACGATCGCATTAGGGTTTCTCGGCATCAGAAATTTTTGAATTTGGCATGGTTGATGCCTTGTGAGACCTCATTAGTGTGCCTAGGAACCCTACAGTGGTATCAGAGCCTAGCTAGAGGCTTAGGCGATGTGTAGACGATGTTAGAAACTCGATCGAACCCGATACGTCCAAGTTTACCCCCTCTCTGTACAATTTTCAAAACTGTGGTTTTTTCCCAATTAAAAATGCTCAGAAAATAGTTCAGGGAAATATAAGACTAACTGTAAAAAACGAGACTGTAACTCACTTAAACGGCCGCGGAACCGCGGCAATGACATGCCACTAGCGGCGGTTCCGCGGCTAAATTGATGAGTTAGGGTTTCAATTTTATACAGTTTTCCCCGTATGTGATTCCTAAAGTTTCTGGGCACTTTTAATTATACTCAACAGTTGAGTTTTCTGGGGTGAATTGGGGACTCATTGATTCGATCGGATATTTTTAACCTCGTTTATGGTTTTCCGGGTATTAAAGAACATGTTAAAAAGTTCGACCGGATATAAATACCCACTTTTTCCCTTGTCGGGAAATTTCCAAGTGTTGGATCTTTCCGTGGTTTAATAACGTTCTAAGTAGTGCAAGTAACGCGATGGACCCTCTAGAAGACAACAAACCTTAACTCGATTATGTGACCGTATTGAACTGCCCTTTGAACCTTCGGGTTTGGGGCAGTACGGCGTGCCACATGTGAGGCGTTGGCTTGACCCTTCTACGGCTGGACCGTTGGTACTGAGGCATGAACTGGATGTTTTTAAACTTGTTTCATGTGTAGATCTGTTTCGGGAAAACTTGGGTGTTTGATTGTTCGATCGGAAAGTTTAACATTTTCTATTTATCTGGAATGTGATACAATAATTCGAATTCATAAGTAGTTATGAGATAACTGATATGAATGTTATAAACATAGCACTTTAGTCTCACTTGATCGGTTGCCACGGAATTTTGATGCGATCAAAAGTCCGTCGCAATCATGTAGCGTACGCGGATACTCGCCGGGTAAACTTAATAGACAGCTACACCCCAGAGCGCCGACCAAGTGACTGTAGGAGAACCCCGTCGCCGAAAGCATCCGTTCGGGTGCTCGCGGCAGCGGTGTTCCGCCTTGGTGCACTTTGTCGACGGCGTCGGGGGTGCGGCCGCTTACTAAAGTTTGCGACGAGCATTCGATCAGGATGTCGGGAATCTTGTTGAATTGCCCGACTTGATATTGAAAAGTGTTTTCGATAATGAGACTAAAATGCGGGGTTTATAATTGTTAGGCATGCGATGTCTAAGGAATTCATTTGATTAGGCATGCGATGTCTATGCAAGTTGCGGATTCCAACTGTTGTAGTTTTACACTTTCTTTTCTGCGACCGTAAGTGTAATATGTGTTATCGCCGGTTTCGTTGCTATATGTCAACGACAATTGGGATACGCATGTTTATTTACGTTGATGACATGTGATGTTATGTGTTGCTGGATATGTTATATTGGATCGTCGTGTTTGAATAGCCGGGTTTTTTTTATGTGAGATGAGTGTTTTTCATTTTCATTCATGTAAAAACTTGTATGTAATATTCTTTTATTGGGGCACTTCCAGGTTGCGGAAGATGTCACCTTTTGTATATTATTTACTTTTCCGCACTAGGATAGACCCAAGGAGGAGAGCACAAGTAACCGGGTTCTGGAGTCCAGTGGGAGACCAACTCGAGGAGTCGAGTCCGGGTCTCCTAACTCTAGAATTGGTAGGGTTGCTTGCCGCTCTCGTAGGGGTCTAGGGGTGTGGGTTTGGCTATTCATCGCGACCGTGGAATCCGTGTTTTATACTGGCTCGTATTGAAAACACGGACGTTCTAGTATATCCAATATTTCATATGATATTTTCTGCTGCGTTATCTGTGATGTGATCATGTGATATTCTGTGATAGATACAGTATATAGTATATATGATATATTATATAGACGTTACTTATGTTTTACACCCGCGCTAGCCCTGCCCTGCTCTGCCGTTAGTTACCTAACCTAACGGTGCACGAGAGGACATCGAGGCGAATGCGGATGGCATAAGTGTACGTCGTATTTATCTGTGATGTTTAGGTATTTAAATGATGGGACTTCATTAATATGATTAATGAAAGAAAAGAAACCTAAGATGTTGTGGAATCGAATTTTCAAAAACAGGTAGCTACAGTTCTTGCTTTGCATCGCGGTGTTCCTTGTAGAACATCCTGCACCTTATTCGATAGGGAAAGGACCGAGATCCTTTCACCGGGAGTGACTCCTTTAGCAATAACTGGCAGATGCTGCAACCCTCGGTTTGTCTTTTGATTGCTTTTATAGTTTTTGCTTTGCACAGCGGTATATATGATATATCCTGCACCTTATTCGATGAGAAAAGGGCCGACGATCCCTTCACCGGGAGTGACCCCTTTAGCAAAACTAGAAAAGCCTAAAAAACACTCCATTTTAAAAATCATTTGATTCTACAACGATATCAAGTTCATTACGCAATAGGTTTTCAGAAAAACCTGTCGTAGCCCTCCGTCATTTCAGATAAGTACCATTTAGTATTCGTGCTGCGGTTGTTTGGCATGCGTCAAGGCGTAGTGTACGGTAGCTAACTAGTGCTTATCTGCTAGCATACGATGCGATTGGATTAGGGTATTCGCACGGCGTTGTTTGGCATGCGTCAAGGGTCGTGCGTGTTGGAGATAGTGCCCTCAGAGTCAATTATTGGATCACAGGCACGTGATTGCAATGATTGAGGGAGGACCTATCCCGGTACGACAGTCTTACTCGAGATAATAGTATGCTATCTGGTTTACCTTTATCATCGTGTACTGCTTTAGGTGACCTGACAAGTCGCTATTGCACGTTGATAGAGCCCCTAGGATTCTTGCTTGACTGCCAGCAGTATGAGGGCGATCATATAAGTGAGAGCTGGAGTCTATAAGAACATCCTTAAAAGGTCCCTAGTCGTGGGAGTTTCGAGACAGGGCATCGATTCTCCAGAGTAGACTAGTGTATACAGTCGAGACCCCGACGAGGGGCGGTGGCCGGTCTCACAAGCCACTGGTGTCAGTTGGTTCACCTAAGATGTATACAGGTGCTCATTGGGTTATGAGTACACCGGACAGGACTCGCCGGGAACCTGCTAGTTGGTTTTATACCTGACGTCAGATAGCAGTTCCCAGGTGACATGTGTACAGGTTAGTTCATCGACCTGGGGATCGTCATTTGTCTCGTGTGAGTTCCCACTGTACTTTGATTACTACCCTACCACGGCTCAAAGGAGTCGTGCAAACAGGTTTTAGTTGGGTACAGTCCCGAGCCACATGGAGGCAGTGAGCGGATCTTCGGGGGTTCGTCTCTCCGGGTATTGGGGGTGAGGTCGCGCTGTGTCTAGGAGAGCCATTACACGAAGTCCTTGGCCAAGGCAGGAGATTTACTGGTAGGTATTCCAGTAGTATCTCAGGGTGTTCTGGGCTACACTCCGACACGACTTGTACCGCTTTTGGGGGTCTGACTTTTACCAACCCCCTAGGCCCGACATGCGATGCTCATAGACGAACGGACCGGACTGTACGGATATTGTCACTGACAGGCTCAGTAGGGTGTCAGGATGAGTTTGCTCATCGACGTCCCTTTTGGTCAATAGCTGGTGGCCCGTTACGTATTGGCTTATACCTCTGACGTGCTAGTGGTTAAGTCCACAGCCATAGTATTGACGAGTCTTTAGAGTCCACCACACATTCAGTTACTCAGCTTTCGGGCGAAACGCTGTAGAGGCCGTATGGAGATATGGCAGGGTCCGATTAGATACGTGCGGTATTGCACGGATCAGGATCGGACGTTTTGTACTAGAGGCCGTATAGATATATGGCAAGGTTCGATCGGATACGTGCGGTATTGCACGGATCAGGATCGGACGGATATTACTAGCCGGCTTTAGTTTTAGCCGGATCCTAGTTTAGTACAGTGTAGATTTTGTCTCATTGCATTTGTATCCGGACGGAATACAGATGCGGGTGTGTATGCACAGTATCGGGGTTTTCCTGTAATTTATTACGGGACCAGTTTTCTGGAGTTGCCAGTTTGCATTCCGTTCCGGCCGGTTTTCCTTTGTTCTTTCCCGGCCGGACTTTTCCGATGGAGGGGGTTATTTGCAATTGTGCAAATAACATTTGTGGAGGGAGTTTCTTGCAAATGTATTATTTATGAAAGCATCTTTTGATACCATTCTTATCTATCATCATCACTTGCTTTTTGGTGATTTGAGATGATTAGAGGTTGATGTGAATTTGTTATGATGATGTTTAGGATATGGTCACCTCTTACCTTTTACTACACTCACCTCCCTC
This sequence comes from Agapanthus africanus, assembly GCA_030015575.1. Taxonomy (NCBI): domain Eukaryota; kingdom Viridiplantae; phylum Streptophyta; class Magnoliopsida; order Asparagales; family Amaryllidaceae; genus Agapanthus; species Agapanthus africanus. Next base: position 777,932,680 of record CM057338.1, on the reverse strand, counting down.
TTGCATTTTGTATTCCTTCCTCCACCATTCTCATTTTGATATGGTTGATGACATTTGAGAGAAAAAGATGAGAGCTTCATCTTTGAGAGTGTGGCATTCTTGATCTCATTTTCATGCTAGAAAAATGCAAGCACCATTTTTCTTATCTTGATTCCTCCATCATCTTCAAAGGCAACAAACCCCAAATGAGACATAGCTTCAACCCTACACATTCTACAGCATATCTTGGACGCGTCGGCCAGCCAACTTCGCGCCCGAGTTGCCTCGGTATTGAGGTGGGAGCTCGTAAAAGATGCAGGCGATGTGGTGCCCTTCCGGCGAGGAGGCGACGACCGGAGTTTCCGCAGGAGATCGGGACGATGAGGAGAAGACCGGAGGACTCGGATCATTCGGTATATCTCTTCCCCTTCTTGTAGTTAGCTTAGACTAGTTAATGGTTCGATCCGGGTGTTTAGTGCGCGGTGGTGCCGGTTTGCTAAGTTCGCAAAATTAAAGTTTATCACCGCTTCCGCATTTGGCCGTCGGATTGACGGCCGGGGCGCCGCCGTGCACTTACAGTGGTATCAGAGCCTCGCCATTAACTTCGTCTAGCTTCGTTTGATGTGTTTTTCAGTTCCGATCGACCAAAATTCCAAAAACCCAATTTTAGTTCACATCAGTTCTCTGTTAAAATTTTTTGGTGTCTAAAAATTTTTCAGGTTGTAAAAAACTAATGTACTGGAAATTCTAAGACTACTGGAAAAATTCGACACATTCAGTCGACCACCTATGCGCGGAACCGCGGCCAAACCCCCCCTTGGGCCGCGGTTCCGCCGCACATTGGTGTCTTCACTGCGTCGTATTTTTCCAGTGGGCTTCTGGGCTTATTTTAGGGGTTTTGGAATATTAAAATTGGGCCCAGATTTTCTGTGAGTGCTACAGTATTGCTTGGGGGCTCACTTGTTAATTTTGGATCGATCGGATATTTTAAACATATTATTTCACAGTATTTACATTATATCTGCGACCGTGAATGTCACTCGATCGGTAAATCCGGTCTAACTGCTATATCCCGGTTAGACGGATTTGCGAACGTGACTTTCACGTTGATGTTCTGTGTTTTGCTGTGATGTTGCGGATCGGTCGTGGGGATAGCCTGGATGTAATGCTAGTACAGTTTCTGTTGTATTATGTACATTTGATATTGCGGGGCGAGCGTCCGACATGTGGACTGCCGTCACTGCCTGATTGTATTATTCTTTTAGGGCACGACCTGGTTGCGGTCGATGTACCCGTTGTATGTATATTTTACTTTCTGTACTAGGATTGCCCCGTGGAGGGGTGCACGGATAGCCGGGTTCTGGAGGGCAACAAGCCCGCATCTCATGGCATTGGGACGGAGGAGGCTTCGCTCTAGAATTGGCGGGCTATTCGCCGCACTCGTAGGGGGTACAGGTTGACCCAGGAGGGGTGCCCAAGTTACCGGATTCCGTGAAGTGCTGGGTGGTCCATTCACGGCGCTGAAGGGGGCTGCCTCGCTTCAGGTTTTGGCGGGTGACTTGCCGCGCCCGTAGGGGTCTAGGATTTCATTGCACAGGCTATCCACACGACCAGGGGAACGTCGGGCTTCAGTAGTGGCTCTGTGAAACCCGGGGATCCCAGATATCTGTATTGTTCTGTGATGCTGTACATTTCTGTGATGTTGCATTTTATCACGCCTTGAGCGAATATAATATATTGGTATATATATTAGTAGATGTTGTATATGTTTTTCATCCGCGCTAGTCCAGTCCCCGCTCTGCCGTTAGTTAGCTAACCTAACGGGTGATGACGGGACCCAGTGGCGAATGCGGATGGCATATACATACGTCAGTATATTTTCGTTCTTTATGGTGTGATCAATTGATGGGACTGCGTTGATTCGGATCAATGCAAGATAAACAAACCTATTCTGATGTTGTTGGAACACTTTTCAAAAAGCTGTTATTGCAAGGACGTTCACTTTTGTTTTGCATCGTGGTATTCATTTGGAATATCCTGCTCCTCAGTCGACGAGGCAAGGGCCGAGATCCCTTCACCGGGAGTGACCCCTTGGACAAAAGTTTGCGTCAGGGCATTAACTTCACTATAGCCGATTACTTTTGCTTTGCACAGTGATATTCGGTTATGAGTATCCAGCACCCTATTCTACGGGGAAAGAGCCGAGATCCCTTCACCGGGAGTGACCTCTTTACTAAAGGTTTTCGTCACTATATTTTCTAAAAAGCTATCCGTTCCTTCAACGAGATCAAGTTCATTACGTTAAAGGTTTTCGCCAGAAACCATTCGTAGCCCTCCGTCGTTTCATATGGGTAGTCAATAGTATTCAAGCTGTGTTTGTTGGCCAAAGTCAAGGCACAGTGTTTGGTAGCTGTAGGTTATTCATATGCAGCATAGATAGATGCGTTGGTTTGGGACAGTCGTACTACCTTGTTGGCCAAAGTCAAGGGTATATACGGGTGGGTTCAAATTAACCTGGAGAATGACGGGTAGAACTTGACATGCGACTTATGATTTGTTGGCCAAAGTCAAGGTCATAAGAGCATGGGGTAAAAATCACATCGGGAGTTTCAAAAGAACTGAAACTTGCCAGATATGCGCATACCTTCTGGAGTGTGATACCGTGAGCGGATTCCGTCACGTTATCATGCGATGATAGTTGGATCCCGATTCCCACTGATGAGTTAGTTTACTCCTCGGGTGACCCCGACTAATTCTTCTTTCAGGTTTGGAGGAGAATTTGAGGTACAGTGGGAGGTTTCCAGATTAGATAAATTGGTAACCATTCTGATCTTGGTTAGAGTGCACGCTGAGTGTTTCTTTTCTCTCTCTTTTTGGCAGCGACCATTGACCCGACCCTAAGACTATGACTCAGTGACCAAGTTGACCGAACCTTCTTAACACTGGCTTTTGGATTGTCAGAGTTGCAGACCTCATTGCCACTCCTACTTTTACCCTTTTCTCCGGGACACCCCGTATTACTACGAACGTCCACTTCCATTGGACAAAACCGTCGTATGGTTAGATACGAACTCGAAGAAATTTATTCGAGGATGGTTTCTGGTTCTGGAGAAAACGGATAGGATTATTCAGTTGTCTTTTCCCTTTTGCCTTCTCTCAAGTTGTGAGTACTCCTTGGTTTAGGAGATAGTACACCTATTATGCAAATTAGATAGTCTTCTTCCAAACCTTAGGCTGGTGCCGGCCGGTAGGGAATGAAGAAAATCAATTAGCCTAAACGGTGTGCAGAAGGTATTAAGATTAAGACAAAGCAAGGGATTAGTAAGAGGGCAAAGTAAATTGCGACTGATATTCACGACCAAACCAAGTATTTCTTCGCCAATCCTAAATCACCTTTGTATTTCTCCAGGACACTCCGTATCACTACGAAGATCCACAGTTTATTGGATACTCCATCGTATGGTTATATACGAACTCGAAAGGAACTTGTTCCAGTTCGGGGATGGATTCTGGTCCAGGAGAAATAGGAATAAGGTTTATTCGGTTGTCTTTTATCTTCACCTTCTCTCGCATTGCGAGTGCTCCTAGGACTAGGACAGTACACCCATTATGCTTATTGGATAGTCTTCTTCCAAACCATAGGCTGGTGCCGAACGGTAGGGAAGGAAGAAAACCATTTGGCCTAAGGGGTGTGCAGAAGGAAATGACTAAAGACATATAAAGGGATTTGGAGAGGTGGCAAAGAATTATACGGTTATAGTTGTGAATCTGGATAATGGTAGAGGCATTACTAGGAATACCAGGATACCCCATCGAAACATTTTAATGTTTCAGTTCAACTGTGTACTGTTAAAAGAAAACTGATTTCCTGATTAGACACTTGCTCCAGGGTATGTATTTACCAGGTTTGATTCTCACATCTGTATGGCTTTACAGATGATGAGTGGGAGTAAGTTATTGGGAATTGGGTGATCATCCTCATTATATCGGGATTCGTTGTAATCGGTGATATTTGAGGAGATCACCTGGGCTGTTTGCCGGTCGGCAAATATTTGGTTTTGAATATCCGCTGTTGTGCACCAATTTCAAATTGATATATCTGTACGTCTATTTTTATAGAGTGAGATATACCTTTTGATATTATGTCGATGACATTTACCTATATCAGTGGATGGTTAGGTAAGGAGCATTAAACAGCGGTGTAATTCTTCTTAACCATAAGTACAGTTTTCAACCTACGACACACAGTGAAAGAGTTGTCAGACTCAGCGGACTTATACAGAGTATTGTATGTTGTCCAGTGTCCATTAGGACAGAGGGGTTGGTCCTCATACTATATTCTGTTTACTTTTAACTTCTCTAGTTCTTAGACATGTGTTTCGTAGAAATACAGGGTCTAAGTTTTGAGGAGTTATAGGTATTTGAATAGAGTAGAGAACCAAGTGTAGCAAGTATCGGGATTCTTCAAAGTGATCGAAGATGTAGATACTTGTGTATGGTATTCAGTTGATAGTAATGATAAAGAGAAATTGCTTCTCTTTCAGGTTACACATAATTGGAAGCATTCCTAAGTTGAGTAACGCTGATCGGCCTCCTTCCATTTAGTTTACATGCGCTGGAGATAGCTGCATGATTTGAATCTGGTTCAATTAAATCAGTGCCTCTGGTTCTATATTGGATATAGTACAGTTCATATCTTAACATTGTTAAGGTACGGGGAGTTGTCCGGCTTATGATTAAAACCAGACTCTGGATAACTCAAGGCACGTTTCTGTAATGGCTGTTTGTGGGTTGACCCAGGCTATGACGAGGGTTGACTTTCTACCATCTGGGAGATAAATAGTAATATTGTTCTAGACTCGCCACAGTTTTATTAAAAATGGATTTTTTCAAAGACAGTAGTGGGAGTATGGTAGAACTGGAAGTGATTCCAGAACCGCAAACGATTACTGAAGATTTGATAAGGAACCTAAAGATTCAATCTGATTTGACATTCCATTGGCCACTCCGCAGATAAGGTGGGTAACTTCAGGCACCCAAGAGGTACTCCGGTAGCCTCAAGGACGGTGACAGGGAAGTTCTTGTTTACCCACACTTGCCATTGTTGTTGTTCCAGGCTGCGAGACCCGGCAGGAGGATGAGTATAGCGTCGTTCTAAACTAGCTTTAGAAGTGCACATCTATATGACTCTGCCAGAGGATTGTCGTAGTCAGTGGGAGCAGCGGAAGCATTGGTGGTCATCACGCTTATGTCTATTTATAGACTAAAGCAGATATAGCGGAGATAGATCATCTATTTTCTGATGTGACAGTCATAGATTTGACGTCATCAGAATAGGGGATGGATCTGTTGAGAAGGTAGTAGGGTGTGATATCCGGGTTTTGGATGACATACACAAAGTAGGAAGTGATATTCCTATACTACGATCGGTTATACTTTGGTCGTCACACGGTGTTTTCTCCACTTGGGACTTGGACATTATATCAGACATACTGGTTACTAGACCTATGGTTTTAGATCTAGATTTGGGTGGTTTCCCAATCAGGGTACTTTGACAGCATTCTAAGAGTATTTAGAATGGACGACTCCTGGCACGGTAGTGTACCTGCAGGTGATGGAGTCACCCTCTCTAAAGGTGTCTTATAGACTAAAGTAGAGAGGGATGTGCATGATTGACAGATCACCTGCTTAGGCAATTGAGTCAATCATGAGATGTCAAGTACCACACCAGATGTTGTTCTTGCACTAGATGCAATAAGTTGACATTGATCCAATCCTGGAGAAACAGTCGGAAGCAGTTTTAGAACATAAGTGGATGTTCTAGGGATATGATAACGACAGCCTCGTTTGGGAGACAGTTGTCATTCCAGGCTTCCAAGGTGACATGGACGACAAGGAGGTTGTCAGAGTTATATTTTTCCTTCTGACGAGGGGCAGTATTTTGGACAGGTGGTCCAAGGAAATACTGAGGGTGGCATGGCGCAGGATACTGATTAAGTTCAGTTGACGATACAGTCTAAGAAGTTTGGATTTGGAGTTCATTTATGAGCTCGGTCCCATCAGACATCCAGACATTCTAAGACAGGTATTGCTCATTTCGGGAGATGGCATTCTCCGCGAACTTGAGATTAAGAGAGACATAGAAAGAAACATCCAGGCGGATCCACTCACTGAGGCTATTCCTCGAACGCAATAGTTTCGCAAACGAGCTTTGTGAGACTGACTAGTAGAGGAGTTGGGTGTTCGGTATCACACGGGCTGTGAGTATGCGATATCGCAATAATTAGCCTTGAGTGCAAGTGGGAGATTGTTGGAGATAGTGCCCTCAGAGTCAATTATTGGATCACAGGCACGTGATTGCAATGATTGAGGGAGGACCTATCCCGGTACGACAGTCTTACTCGAGATGATAGTATGCTATCTGGTTTACCTTTATCATCGTGTACTGCTTTAGGTGACCTGACAAGTCGCTATTGCACGTTGATAGAGCCCGTAGGATTCTTGCTTGACTGCCAGCAGTATGAGGGCGATCATATAAGTGAGAGCTGGAGTCTATAAGCACATCCTTAAAAGGTCCCTAGTCGTGGGAGTTTCGAGACAGGGCATCGATTCTCCAGAGTAGACTAGTGTATACAGTCGAGACCCCGACGAGGGGCGGTGGCCGGTCTCACAAGCCACTGGTGTCAGTTGGTTCACCTAAGATGTATACAGGTGCTCATTGGGTTATGAGTACACCGGACAGGACTCGCCGGGAACCTGCTAGTTGGTCTTATACCTGACGTCAGATAGCAGTTCCCAGGTGACATGTGTACAGGTTAGTTCATCGACCTGGGGATCGTCATTTGTCTCGAGTGAGTTCCCACTGTACTTTGATTACTACCCTACCACGGCTCAAAGGAGTTGTGCAAACAGGTTTTAGTTGGGTACAGTCCCGAGCCACATGGAGGGAGTGAGCGGATCTTCGGGGGTTCGTCTCTCCGGGTATTGGGGGTGAGGTCGCGCTGTGTCTAGGAGAGCCATTACACGAAGTCCTTGGCCAAGGCAGGAGATTTACTGGTAGGTATTCCAGTAGTATCTCAGGGTGTTCTGGGCTACACTCCGACACGACTTGTACCGCTTTTGGGGGTCTGACTTTTACCAACCCCCTAGGCCCGACATGCGATGCTCATAGACGAACGGACCGGACTGTACGGATATTGTCACTGACAGGCTCAGTAGGGTGTCAGGATGAGTTTGCTCATTGACGTCCCTTTTGGTCAATAGCTGGTGGCCCGTTACGTATTGGCTTATATCTCTGACGTGCTAGTGGTTAAGTCCACAGCCATAGTATTGACGAGTCTTTAGAGTCCACCACACATTCAGTTACTCAGCTTTCGGGCGAAACGCTGTAGAGGCCGTATGGAGATATGGCAGGGTCCGATTAGATACGTGCGGTATTGCACGGATCAGGATCGGACGTTTTGTACTAGAGGCCGTATAGATATATGGCAAGGTTCGATCGGATACGTGCGGTATTGCACGGATCAGGATCGGACGGATATTACTAGCCGGCTTTAGTTTTAGCCGGATCCTAGTTTAGTACAGTGTAGATTTTGTCTCATTGCATTTGTATCCGGACGGAATACAGATGCGGGTGTGTATGCACAGTATCGGGGTTTTCCTGTAATTTATTACGGGACCAGTTTTCTGGAGTTGCCAGTTTGCATTCCGTTCCGGCCGGTTTTCCTTTGTTCTTTCCCGGCCGGACTTTTCCGATGGAGGGGGTTATTTGCAATTGTGCAAATAACATTTGTGGAGGGAGTTTCTTGCAAATGTATTATTTATGAAAGCATCTTTTGATACCATTCTTATCTATCATCATCACTTGCTTTTTGGTGATTTGAGGTGATTAGAGGTTGATGTGAATTTGTTATGATGATGTTTAGGATATGGTCACCTCTTACCTTTTACTACACTCACCTCCCTCTTGCATTTTGTATTCCTTCCTCCACCATTCTCATTTTGATATGGTTGATGACATTTGAGAGAAAAAGATGAGAGCTTCATCTTTGAGAGTGTGGCATTCTTGATCTCATTTTCATGCTAGAAAAATGCAAGCACCATTTTTCTTATCTTGATTCCTCCATCATCTTCAAAGGCAACAAACCCCAAATGAGACATAGCTTCAACCCTACACATTCTACAGCATATCTTGGACGCGTCGGCCAGCCAACTTCGCGCCCGAGTTGCCTCGGTATTGAGGTGGGAGCCCGTAAAAGATGCAGGCGATGTGGTGCCCTTCCGGCGAGGAGGCGACGACCGGAGTTTCCGCAGGAGATCGGGACGATGAGGAGAAGACCGGAGGACTCGGATCATTCGGTATATCTCTTCCCCTTCTTGTAGTTAGCTTAGACTAGTTAATGGTTCGATCCGGGTGTTTAGTGCGCGGTGGTGCCGGTTTGCTAAGTTCGCAAAATTAAAGTTTATCACCGCTTCCGCATTTGGCCGTCGGATTGACGGCCGGGGCGCCGCCGTGCACTTACAGTGCGGGTGGGTTTAATTCAATCAAGAAATGTACGGGTTGAACTTGACTAGCGGACTATGGGTTGTTTGGCATGCGTCAAGGTCATAGTACGCTAGGGGCAAAATATTATCGGGAATTTCAAGTGTTGAAATTTGCAATGAGATTGCATACCTTCAATATGATAGTTGGATCCCGATACCCGCTGCGAGTAAGAGTTACTCCTGGGAGAGTTTTACACATTACAATTAGCCGATCATGTAGGTGTCTAGAAAGGTGTTAACGAGGTTACGCCTTTGGGAAAACGAGGTTTACATTAATTAGGTTCGTGCGAAAGCACGGGGGACCTCCCTCAAAGTACCGACACTGGCCTGGCTGAAAGATTGGCGAACTTGTAGTGTGTAATTAATCCCGGCTAGTCTTTCCTTTTAGGGTTTGAAGGAAGATTTGATAAAAACAGTGGGAGCCATCCTGATTAGATAAAATATATAACCAATCTAATCTTGCAAGAGCGCACGCAGAGTGTTTTCTTCTCTCTCTCTCTCCAGGTAGCGACCATATTATGCCTTAATCAAGATAATAATATGGATTATTGACCGAACCCGCTTGTTATACTGAGCTGGGGAACGTTGGTCCCGATCCAACTTATAATTGTTATAAGACAGAGCAGGAAATTGGGGATTACCAGAATTCCCGTGCCGCCCAAACGAAGAAAGTGCATATGATGCATCATCTTCGGGTGTGTTCGTTATAAAGAACTGTTTCTCTGTATCCTCTACGTCCTGGGTATTTGATACCGGATCAGGATCCCAGATATGTAATCTGTTACATATGGCTACAGATAGGTAGAGAACTGAGAACGGGTGATAAGTTTCATGAGACAGAAAACGGTGCAAATGTTGCAGCCAAGTCTGTTGGTCACTGTCACCCTGTATTCCAAATACATTGATTCTGAACGAATGTTATTAGATACCGAACCTGATATACAAAATCATATCAGTCTCTTTATTAGTAAAGAAATGATAAAATTTTGTATTGTTGGATAATGTTTTGAACATTTCCTATATTAAAAGTTGATCGGTTCAGGCACGTTATCTAAAAGCATTGATGTTCTAAATCAAACTACAGTTTTTAGTTTACAGAACACACACAAGAGAAAGAGTTCAAAAATGAACGAATCTTTCTTGAGGCATTATAGACTAGGTTATATCAATGCGACCCGACTAGCTGAAGTTACATGTAGATGCATATTTAAATCAGTTTGAATTTACATCTTGTGAAACTTGCCAGTCATGTCACAAAGATATAATGACACCAGCTCTGTTTATTGGAAACAGAGAAAGAGTTAGTGAACTCTTGGGATGATACATGTTGATGTATAAAGGTCCACTGTCTACACATGCCAAGACCGGTTCTTTATACTTCATTACATTCTCTGATGATCTCTCAAGATTCAGACATATGTTCCCGTTGAAACACAAGTCAGAACCTTTTGAGGTATTCACAGAATATAAGTTAGAAGTAGAGAACCAATAAGGGTATAAGTACTATGTCCTTTGATGAGATCAAGGAGGAGAATACTTGTGCATTGAATTCCTGAACTATTCTAAAGGAGAATGAGATTCTCTCTCAGCATTACTCCTCCGTATACACCATAGCACGATGGTATATCGGGGCGGAGCAATCACACCCTATATGATAATGCGTACTCTATGATGAGTACTATTGAGTTACCTATTTCCTTTTGGGAGTTATGCACTTATGAAGTTGCATACCTATTGAATAGGGTTCCAATCAAATCAGTTGCCTACCACTTCATATGTGATATGGAAAGGGAAGAACCCATATCTTAAGTTAGTTAAGATTTGGGGTTGTCCGGCCTATTTCTAAAAGCAAAATCCGGACAAGCTCGAGGCAAGGTCTGTTATGTAGAACTGGAAATGTTCCAGCTATACAAACTGCAGCTGATGATTTGAAAGAACCAAAGGATTCAATAGTTACCAACGAACCTCAGCCTCTCCGCCGATCTAGTAAGGTTCCTCACCCGCCTGAGAGATACTTCGGTTACTCTATGACAGTGGGAGCGAGGATTGCATCATGAGATGATGACCCAACTAGATTCGAGCTGGCCATCAGGAGTGGGACTCTGTAAGAATGGCTGGATGCTTAGCGATCTGAGATGGTATCCTTATACACCAACAAAGTATGGACTTGAGTTGCTATATCTGAAGGGTTAAATTCCCATCAGGAGCAAGTATATCTTGAGAAGATTACTTGGTGTAGATGGAAAAGTTGAGACTTTCAAAGCTAGACTTGTTAAAGGTTTTCGTCATTGACCAGGCGTGGATAATGATGATACCTTTTTCCCAGTGGCTATGCTTAAGTCCATCCAGATCCTACTTGCCACGGCTACATACTATGACTACGATATCTGGCGGTTGGGTGCCATGACTGCTTTTCTAAATAATGTTTTAGAAGAGTGCGTCTATAAGTACACAGCCAGAGCGCCTCGTAGATAGTGGGAGTAGCGGAAACGTGTACAAGATGTTTTATGTGATAAAACAGGCATCGTGGAGTTGGAACGTCTGTATTGATGAGTTAGTCAAAGAGTTTGACATCATCAAAATGGTAGATGAACCTTGTGTAAACAAAAAGGTAGTAGGGAGTATGGTGACAATCCTCGTAGAGTACGTGGATGACATACTCTTGATAAGAAAGGAGTTTCCTATGCTATGCTCGGTCAATCTCCGCTTATCACAATGATTCTCCATATAGGATCAAAGTGATACCTGTTAAATCCTGGGTTTTGGATCTATGAGATAGATCTAATTGGATGTTAGGATTCTCACTAGTTGTAGTGAGATGGTATCAATTGGTCCTGAGGAGAATCACTGGAAGTGTTCTAGGGTGATAAGGACGACTGAATGTCAGTCACAGGCATTGTCTTTACCCTCAGTAAAGGGATGGTATCTTGGAAGAGTTCCAAGCTAGATACCGTGGCATACTAGACGATTAAAGGCAAGATACATCGCTACTTAAGATGCTACCAAAGAGGCAGTCTGGGTGTATATTGGTTCATGAGATGAACTTAGTTGCTCCTATTGTGTGACAATGGAGTTGTGGCTTATGCCAAGGAACGTCCGTCCCATCAGTGATCCAGACATATTCTAAGGCAGTATCACCTGATCATGGAGATGGTTGATCTCCAAGGAGATCGAGGTTAGCAGAGTAGACTCAGAAGACAACACGGCGGATCCACTCACAAAGGCCTTTTCCCAGAGAGAGACTTTTATGGGATGGTTGAGTATGAGATACTACAACCACTGCTACAGATGGCCCTAGTGCAAGTGGGAGATTGTTAGTTATATGTATGCCCTAGAGGCCATTACTATACATAGGATGTATATTGTAGTGGATGCTGGGACATATATAGGGAGGACTTTCTTGCTCGACATGATAGTATGCTATCTGGTTACTCTTTACCTTAACTTGTACACTGATTGTCTCTCTGTTACATGTTGGTAAAGCTCTTAGGATGTGTACTTGACTACTTGGACTATGATGCGGATCATACTAGTGGGGACATGGTAGTCCATAAGTACATCCTTCAAGGTCCCTAGTCGTGGGTGTATCGAGACGGGGCATTGATATACCAAAGTAGACAAGCGTGTACCTTCTCGACCCATACAGATGGGCGATGGATGATCCCATATCCATTGGTGTTTGACATCAGAGATGATATACGGGTGCTCAGTGGAGACTGGGTACACTGGACGGACTCGCCGAGAACTCCCAGATGGTATTATACCTTACGTCAGATGGCAGTTCTCTGGTGACACTGGTACAGGTTAGTCTGTTGACCCGAGATCGTCATAGAGTCTTGTGTGATTCCCACTGTGCTTTGATTTCCACCTTACCACATCCAAGAGGGCGTGCAAAACGGTGGTTTTTGGGTACAGTCCCGATTCACATGGAGGCAATGTGCGATAGGAGGGGATTCGTCTCTCCCGGTATAGGGAGTTGATGTTGCGCTGTGTTCGATTGGCTATAACCGGAAATCCCTGACCAGGGTTGCTGAGATTTACTGGTAAGTGTTACCAGTAGTTTCTCGAATTGTTATAGACCTCATATCGACACGACTTATTGAGCTATTGGGGTCTGACGTTTACCACCCCTAGGCGAGATATGCGACATATCAGAAGACGAGACCGGACTGTACTGTAAGTGTTACTGGTTGGATTCACAGGAGTGTGAGCGGGCTTGCTCGTCGATCTTCTGATCGCTCAATACCCGGGTGGCCGTTATGTTTAGCAGACCGCTTGCGGCTTGTGGGTGTTTGATATGATCATCACCTGCTGCCGGCGTATTGACGAGTCTTTAGAGTCCTACACAGAGGTTTCCTGGCTCAAGCGAAACGAAATACGAGCGCATATGAGATATGTGTGGGACCGAGAATAATACCAGTATGTGATACTGTATTCGATTCTCGCGATTTATGACATTGATCGGTTATATGCGATATAGCCGGGTTATCGGATCAAGTGTTGATTCGATAAGTTGTTACTATTGATATTAGTCGGTTATATGTGATATGACCGGATCATTAAGTCAAGTGTTGATTTAATGATTTAATGTATAATTATATATTTGTTATATCACTTTACATTAACTAATATTGGTTCACTTAAGATGTTTTTCTCACTTGATGTGCACATTGTATATGTGATATATTTTTGTGCACTTGATTGTTATATGTTTGATGATACATGCAAACTTGGGTGTATGTTTGATTTAAACCTTGGTTAAGTAAATGGTTAGGGTTTTTATTTATTTATTTATTTATTCTTTTTGGCAAGAAATAAAATGGTGGCTTATTTTGTTCTTACTTGAAGTTTCATGAAGCTTTGTGAAGCTTTGACCATTTTGTTTCTCTCCTAAACCTAACCATTACCTAACCCTAGTTTATTCTCTACACTTAACCATGGTTGCATTATGATAACCATCACTTGTTTTTCTATTATTGATAATTCTATTTTTCATTCTTCTTCTTCATCTTCTTCATGAAGAGAAGAAACCAAGGCTAGAAATTTCTAAGTGATGATTCCAAGTGAGAAATCCAATTCTAAAGTGAACCCACTTCCTATTTCTTCATCCTCTACCACTTGCCAAGTAGTATAGGGTGTTTTCTTCACAAGTTTCATGACTTGGTGAAGTTTGAGCTTGATCTTGAGTTGCCTCGACGTAGATCATCTTCGGCATCGAAGTCGACGATCTAGCCCGATCATTTCTTCGACGAAACCATTACTAGAGTCCGAGATCCGATGATCGCAGCGGAGGGACGTCAACGCGGAGCTATGGTGGTGGAGGACCGGATCTACAAAGGTTGTATTTCCGTTCACTTATTAGTAAAGCAGTTTACTAGTTCTAGTTTTCGCCTAAAATTCTAGTTAACGATCGCATTAGTGTTTCTCGGCACCGGAAATTTTTGAATTTGGCATGGTTGATGCCTTCTGAGACCTCATTAGTGTGCCTAGGAACCCTACAGAAGTAGGATTTTTGCTCTCTTTAGTTTTCTTTTTCTCATAATCTTTTATCACAAAAGAAAAAGCTAGTAAGCTTTTTGAGGAAGAAGAAGATGAAGTGATGAAAGAATGATCCTTGTGGGGTTAGAAATGCAACCATGGTGAGTTATGTTATGCTTAACCCTTGTAGAGAATAAACCATGTCTAAGGGTTAGAGGTTAGGTTAATAAATAACTTAAGAGAAAACAAAAGAAGTAGACTTAGTCAATGTTCTACAATCTTCATCCAAAAGATCAACCATGACAAATTCCACAATTTTGAATTTCCTTAATAATAAATATAAACCCTAATCTAACCCTAGCATGGTATAAGTCTCTCACATCCATGTTGCATGTGTAACCTAGCATGACACATGAATATATATCACATATATATTTATGTGTGCAAAAAGGAAAAACAATACATTTAACATATATCACATATATCAATGTATCCATAATGAGAAAAATGAAATACTTAAGTGAGCATATATTAGTTAATGTAATTTAATATATCAAATGCATAATTATACATTAAATTATCGAATCAACACTTGATCCAATAATCCGGCTATATCATATATAACCAACTAATATAAAATGCAACAATTTATCAAATCAATACTTGATCCGATAACCCGGCTATATCACATATAACGACCAATGTCACAAGTCGCGAGAATAGAATGCGGTATCACATACACGTATCAATCTCGGTCCCGCATATATCACATATGTGCTCCTACTCCGCTTATTGCCTCCATGTGATTCGGGATTGTATCCAAAAGCCACCGTTTTGCACGTTCTCATAAACGTTGTAAGGTGTAAATCAAACCACAGTGGGAATCACACAAGACTCTATGACGATTTTGGGTCTACAGACTATGTTGTACCAGTGTTATCAGAGAACTGCTATCTGACGATAGGTATAATACCATCTAGGAGTTCTCGACGAGTCCGTTCAGTGTACCCAGTCTCCACTGAGCACCCGCAAACTATCTTTGATGTCAAACACCAATGGATGTGGGATAATCCATCGTCCATCATATGAGTCATGAGGCGTATACGCTAGTCTACTCTGGAGTATCGATGCTCTGTCTCGATACACCCTCGACTAAGAATAATTATAGGATGTACTCGTGGACTGCCCTGGCCCCACTAGTATGATTTGCATCATAGTCCTAGTAGTCAAGTACATATCCTAAGGGCTTTATCAACATGTGAGAGCAAGAAAGTAACACAATACAAGTCAACATGTTAAGACAAAGTGAAACCAGATAGCATACTATCATGTCGAGCAAGAAAGTCCTCTCTATATATATCCATGCATCGACTACAATATACATCATATGTACAATAATGGCCTCTAGGGCATATACATAACTAACAATCTCCCACTTGCACTAAGGCCAGCTGTTGTAGTATCTCATACCCAACATCCCAAAGCGTCTCTCAAATTATATCTGGGGTATGGCCTTCGTGAGTGAATCCACAGTGTTGTCCTTCGTGTCAACTCTCCTGACCTCGATATCTCGGCAATCAACTATCTCCCGGATCAGGTGATACCGCCTCAGAATATGCCTGGATCTCTGATGGGACCTGGGTTCCTTGGCCAAAGCCACTGCTCCATTGTTATTGCAATACAAAGGTATTGGACGCTCAATGGATGGAACCGTTCTAAGTTCGTATATGAACTTCTTCATTCAGACAACCTCTTTGGCAGCATCGTTGGCAGCGATGTATTTAGCCTCCATCCCCGAGTCAGCCACGGTTTCCTGTTTGGAACTCTTCCAAAAAACCGCCCCTCCATTGAGGGTAAAGACAAATCCCAAGTGCGATTAGAGTCGTCCTTATCACTTTGGAAGCTCGAATCAGTAAAGGACTCCACTTGGAGTTCACCGTTACCATACACCAAGAACATCTCTTTAGTCCTTCACAAGTACTTGAGAATGTTGTTCACAGCTGTCCAGTGACTCTCTCCTAGATTTGCTTGATACCTATTCACTAGACTTAGTGAGTATGCTAAATCGGGTCTGGTACATAGCATCGTGTACATGATAGAACCCACTGCCGAAGCATAGGGTATCCCTTGCGTGCGAGCTCTCTCCAAATCAGTCTTAGGAGACATCTCTTTGGAGAGAGTGAGTCCAGAGATCGTGGGTAAATTCCCATGCTTGGATTCTTCCATACTAAAGCTCTTTAGTATGGTGTCAATGTACCTGGATTGGGACAATCCCAGTATCCGTTTAGATCTATCTCTATAGATCTTAATCCCCAAGATGCAGGAGGCATCACCTAGATCTTTCATTGAGAATCTTTGTGATAAGAAGAGCTTGACCGAGTGCAGTATAGGAACATCATTTCCTATCAAGAGTATGTCATCTATGTACAATACGAGGAAGACAATCTTACTCTCTGCCACCTTCTTGTATATACAAGGTTCATCTATATTTTTGATGAAGTCAAACTCTTTGACTACTGTAAAACCTTAGGATTTCGATTAGTGTTAATTAAGTGATAGCGTGGGTTTTCTGTAAAAAGTTTACCAATTCGGTTTCTTCACATTTTATAACATTTAATTAATAATTTATTATTATTTGTTATGGGCTTGCACACACGTGTGCACATTAATGTGAGGGTTTGTTTGTGTTAATCTAGTCTAGTGACCATGACAACTTAACCTAATTCTAATCCTTTGTTTTGCTTTAAACCTAAACTCTGGATATTTGTGTAAGATATTTCTTTTGGGTTTTGTTTTGGGAGGAGGTGGCATGGTGACTATTGAGGAGAGCATGCTTGCATTTATTGAAGTGGTGCACTCACCATTACACTCATCTCTCCATCTCTTTTATCTCACTCTCTCTCATTCTCTCTCACACTATCTCCTTCTCATTTTCTTTCTCATTTCTCATTTCTCAACTGAACACTTATCATTTCACCACCAAAAATTCACTAAACTTCACAAAACCTCACCCTAATCACTTCTTAAGCCTTGATTTGCCTCTTGGATGCTTTGGAGCTTGGAAAGCTAGGATCTTTGAGCTTTTGTGGTTAGGTAATGATCTCTATCTGTTAAGTAGTTGCTTATAGTGTTGTGTAGCTTGTTAGTTTCAGTTTAGAATGCGTAAAATTTAGTTTCGTGCGAATATCGTATTTTTTAGTGTAGTTTTGGTATCTCAGATGATCTGCTATCAAACCAGGTATTTGTTGGAAAAGTTCCCATCACAGTGACCTTGTGTAGTGATCTAGAACCCACCATAAAATCCTGAGACAATTCCCTCGAAGGTTGGCCGCAAATAAATTGCTTCTGGCCGCAAATTGCGGCCAGGCTGGGGAGTTTGGGTTTGTGTTTTGGTGTGGGGCTCTCTGGGATTGTTTGTGGTCTCGTGGTACTTGCAACTTTCATAAATTGTTGGTATAGAAAAATCCGGGATCACTTTGCTTATTTCTAGTTTTACGACTACGCGCGTTACGTTATACGACACGGTTCGTGTTCTTGTGTAGCTGTTGCTCTTGGGTTGGTTTCGTAGTGTCGCTACGCACGTTAGACACTAGATGAACACTTGAGAGTATGTTTGGAGTTGGTGCGTCGGTCAAACGTAGTTTGTACATGTTATTGGTCGATTGCTAATATACACTTGTTATGTTGTTTTATGATCTTAGGGACGCAAGAGGGGACTTCAATCGCTGCGAAGAAGGGAAAGCAAGTGGTTGGATTTACTTAGCCCCAGGATCATCTGTGAGTAGATTTAACATCTACAGGGGAATCGCCCGTATGGCGTTATGCGTCAGGGCTAGATATGATATGATATTAGCCGCATGTTATATTGCACATATAGAGATTGTGCATAAAACTTCATTGCATATTATTACTTGTTGTGCTTGGACTTGTACCCTTTGGACTCTGCACTATTATTGATGGTTTATGTTGCACGAGCACTGATTGTATGCCACTCATGCCATCAATATTTTCCATGACACGCACAACACTTATGCATACGTGAGATTGTATTGGTTAGCGACATTGAGACATGATCCTTATATTCCATTGTGCATATGACATATAGCATATCTGTATACCTACATGCTTACACATATGCCTTTCCATACCTACATGCTAGCTACACATATGTAAGTCCATGTCACGCACCCCACGAACTTGCGGGGAGGCGGAATATATGAAAAACAATTATCAAAGCTTCGTAACACGGACTTGAGCGCATGAATCGTATCTAAACCGTTACTAACAAACTACTTGAGGTTTAACTACTCGGATTCGAAGTTATACCTCACGTTACATGTCCTTCGGGTCTTCATCGCTGTCCTCCACTCCTCGTAGGCTTCTTGGAACATCGGCACCTCAACGGCCTCCTCGAGTCAAAGACGATCCACCCGAAAGCTCCTACGCCAAGCTTGATCTCTAACTTGAGATAACTAGGTTGCTTAAAGTGCTAATCTAAGCTACCTAGGGGATATAGAGTGAGGTTATGGATGTAATAGTCTAGCTAACCCTTGATCTTTACTCATGAGAGATTAGGGTTAGGGTTTGAAGAGAGAGTGAGCTTGAGGAGAGAGAAGGTGAAGATGATAATGATAATGATATTGTTTCTCACTTGATATATATGAAGCATAATGAATAATGAATAAATCAATAAAAGAGATTATTCATCATGCTACATAAATGCAATATGAGTGATTCACTATGTGAGTCATTAAGCATTTAATTATGTATTAATGACATGATGAATCACACATAATGAGTCACAAAATCATTAAATGACAATGCCACCTTACCCCCAAGTCACCATGCTTCTAGAAGCTTCCCGACAAATTACGAGAATGCCCCTCTAATCCGTGAAAACACGGAAAAACTTTAGACTGTATAAATCCAATAATCCGATACTAGAATCTGGCTTAAACCAAAGCCGGCTAGTAAAAACTGTCCGAATGTCGTACGTGCGTAAACACACGTACGTGTCCGAACCCTTGTCGTAAAACCATACGACCTCTATATCGTTTCGCTTGGAGCAGGGAAACTCTCTGTGTGGAACTCTAAAGACTCGACACTACGCTGGCAGTGGGTTTAACCACAGACCGCAAGCGGCACTAGCTGTACGTAACGGTCCCCAGGTAGATGTCGATAAGGAGGCCGATGAGTAAACTCATCCGAACTCCCACTGAGCCTGACGTGACAATCTCCGTACAGTCCGGTCTGTTCGTCTAAGACTATCGCATATCGAGCCTAGGGGGAGGCAAGCGTCAGTCCCCTAATGGAGGTATAAGTCGTGTCGGAGCGAAGCCCATTACACCCTGAGAAACTACTGGAACCTACCAGTAAATCTCGCTTGCCCTGGCCAGGGACTTTGCGTAATGGCTCTCTGACACAGCGCGATATCATCTTCCAATACCGGGAGAGACGAATCCTGTCTAACCACTACTGCCTCTAAGTGCTCGGGACTGCACCCAACTGCTACCTGTTTGCACGACTCCTTTGAGCCGTGGTAGGGTAGCAATCTAAGAACAGTGGGACACACTCGAGGCGAAGTAGAAGTGTCAAGTCTTGTAACACCTTAGAATGTGTTTAGTGGCTATTTATATTTAAATAAAGGGGTTTTAATAAAAAGTTTACCAAATTGAGTTTCAAATATTTTTCCCAATTTAATAAATATTTTTCTAGAATTTTCCTAGGCTTGCACACACATGTGCATGTAAACTAGGGTTTTAAAATGAGGTAATACCATGATTAGCAACCATGGTGGGTTTAATCATGGGGATTAAGTCTTTTGGGTTTTAATTAAGTTTAATTAGTTATTTAATGGTTGCTTTAATTTGAATTTTTCCTTTTTTGAGTGTTGACTTGGTGAGAATGAGAGAGAGAGAATGCATTATGGCAAAAGCCATGCTTGCATTTAATGAAGAGAGAGAGTTGAGGGGTTGACATTTGGGTTATGATTCCCTCTCATCCTTGGGTTCTTTTCTCTCAACCTCACTCACACACACACACACACACACTTACCTCTCAATAGCAGCAGCAGCAGCAAACACAACAGCAGAACCAGCAGCAAACACAACAGCAGCAGCAGCAACTTCAGCCTCAGCAACAGCAGCTCAGGCAACAACAGCAGCAGCTACAGGCAACAGCAACAGCTCCAGGCAGCAGCAACAACACCCCAGCAGCTCCATTCCCTCTTCTTCTTCTCCTTCTACTTGCTTGTGAGATTTCTTGAGGGTATAACCTCTAAACTTATTCCTACTTTCGCTTAATTGAGTAGATGAGCTTCGATTAGCGATAGTTTTGTGTATTTAGTGCTTTATGTGGTGATTGGTGGGAACCTTGACCAAGTGATGTTTGAACTGGTTTTAGTAAGTTGATGGAGTGTTGTTAGGGCCATATTAACCCGGCTTAGCCCCCAATTGCACTAAAATACCACCAGATCCCTATTTGATGCAAATTCATCGTTTTTAAGCAAAATTTGAGTTTCTGTAAATTGCTATCGACCCGGCGAGTTCAGAATAATTTTGAGAAGACTGCAGTATAGTTGTTAGGTGCTGATCCCCCAGGTAGAACCCGACCCTCATACCTCTTGTTAAGGCCGCCGAAAAATTCGATCTGGCCGCAAATTGCGGCCAGATGGGGAGGGTTTGGGTTGGGGTTTGGTCCTTTAGGTGTCTGCTGCAACCCTTAGACTCCTGACATGTATAATTTTGTTTTATTCTTGCTTCAGAAAAATCTGGAACTATATACCTATTTCTCGTATTTTAAACCTTCGCGACACGCGTGATACGCGTGTGGGTTTGGGGTTTCCGCGTATCGCGACGCGTCGGGATAGTTTCAGGCGCGTAACCACATGTTTTTACGTATTGCGCACACGCGCGCTTGGTTTGCGACACGGGTCTCTAGGTTGACCCTAATATCACGTTTTTGTGGATTTGAGCTTATGTATGATATATTGTGTGATTCTAGGTTCGCAGGCGAGTGAGACGGACGCGGCGAAGAAGGGAAAGCAAGTCGCCGGCTACACTTAGCGCGAGACTTCGGTGAGTAGATTTAACATCTATGGGGATATCGCCCGCATAGCGTTATGCGTCAGAGCTGATAGGACCTTATAGTTATTTATTGCGTTTACCTACATTGACTGTCATGTATACTATTGTTGCATACTGTATTCCCTGCCATATGTATGTAAACTTAGAATTGATAGAGCACCGCACTATTACTAACGGTTCATGTTGCACGAGCACTAATCTGCATGTTACACACACACCGTTAGTAATTGCCATGACACACTCACTGTAGAATTTCCATGATTATATTTCCGTAGTTCATTTCATATATGATTCGTTATGATTTCATAGAAATTGGGAGCCGCAAGATGTCTTTGAAAACTGAAACTATTTTAAAAAGCGGTTCTCCCTTATACCTACATTATGACTTGATGTACATAGCACATCGCATTTGATTTACTCATTGGTGTTGGATTTCCATGTGATTTCTGGTTCTGAGGACCGTGGAATTAATTAAAGAAAAGATGCACTATTTGAAAACCCGGTTCCTCGTGATATGATATTTTGGTGCGTCCACCACGTGTTTTCTCGGTGCTGAGACGTGTGCTTGAAACCCGATTCGAGGAGTTGGATGATCCGTTTGCGGGTTCGTGGTGGACCCGGTATGGTTCCCCGGGGCGAGAAATGTTTTTCGTGGAGTAGACGATGAGCCTGGCAGGGTGGCGAGTACCTACCGGTGATTGGTTGGACCTGGCGGTTATCCGGAGGATACTGACCAGAGTCGAGAGATGGATGCGGGATGATCTGTACTGCCGGGGCCGAGGGCCGATACCGCAGACGGAGCCCGTGGGCTGATCCGGACTGACGGAGCCCGATATACGAGGATTTGCGTGTCGATGCTGGACACGAGTATTTTATGATATTTTGAGTGCCGATGTTGGGCACTCGTGATTCTCAGAGATTTACAGGATTTGAGGGCCGAGGAGAGTGCCGGCGCCTGAGTTTATTTGGGATTTGGATGCAGTTTGGGGCACCGATTATTTTTGCATGTTGATATTTCCATGTAGATGTTGTTTATCCCATGCTCAGCATTGATTATTATGTATCTCATCCTGTAGTTATTTTACCTGACAGAGCATTTACATGATTATTGCACATACTGCTTATCACGCATTGATATCATCTGCTGGCATTTGATAGAGTAGCGCAATACGTGCATGCTCGCGATTACCTTTATATGTTATCTCTATTCATGAGTTGGCAACTCACCCCCGTTGTGCCACAGTATTTGCAGGTTGCCCTTCAGAGTAGTCGCGGCCGGCTGCCTTTTGCATCTTTTGGCTACTGATACCACTACAGTTGGTGTGAGAGCTGTTTTGCTTTTAGGTGGGTTGTGGTATCTGATTACTTTTATTGTACCCCTTTTTGTATCTAGTATTCTCCATCTACCATTTATGTACTGGACTTAGATACTGTGTGAGGACGATGATGTATATTTTGTATTCTGGTGTCGAGCTCGTGGGAGACGACTGGTTTTTTTATGCAGTTTATATTTCTGTGATGTTTACTTATTGCTTATTCTTCGCTACAGCGTCGTATATTACTCTTGTGAGGATGGTTTCCGCCGTTGGGCATGATTGCTCCCGTTTGGGAATGTTTTGTTTCATTATATCTCATTTTCACTCATATCCTCTTTTATACCCGGTCTCGGGGCTACTTTTACAAAGGAAATGCTTCCAAAATTATTTAAATGATTACGTAACTTTAAAAAGAACTTATTGAATTATTTAAGGTTTTCTAAATGTTTTAACTAAATGTTTTCAACACTCACTATTTTTAAATGGTTTTGATCTCTGGGTTCGGCTTACTTAGTCGCGTTACGCCTGTAGACGTAGCGTGGTTAAGTGCCGGTCACGAGTCGAAATATTCGGGTCGTGACAAGTCTGCGGACTATGCAGTACTCATGTCACCTAGGAACTGTTAACTGACGACGGGTATAATACCATCTAACAGTTCCCCTGCGAGTCCTGTCCGGTGTACCCGTAACCTAACGAGCACCTGTATACTATCTCCAGTACGACGTACTGATGGATATGGGACAGACCATCTCCCCAACTGGGATGAGAAGCGTACACACTAGTCTACTCTGGAGTATCGATGCCCTGTCTCGATAATTCTACGACTAAGGACCTGTATAGGATGTTGCTTATAGACTACCCAGCCCCCACTAGTGTGACTGCCATCACAACGCTGGTAATCAAGCAAAGAACCTATGGGCTCTACTAATATGTATAAGTGATACGTTACAAGAAACATATGCACATATTAAAGTAGACACAAACCAAGTAGCATACTACCATTTTTAGCAATACTGTATAGACAACTGTGAATATCCCAAGCTTCCATTAAGTAATATACAATCTAGTATGATACAATAATGGCCCCTAGGGCATATACACTAACAATCTCCCACTTGCACTAAGGCCATGAGAGGGCATATCGTAGACATATCATCTCGAATAGCCTCTCGAACTGCGTCTGAGGAATGGCCTTTGTGAATGGATCAGCAATGTTATTCTCCGTCTCTACTCTTTTCACCTCGATCTCCCGGCGATCTACGATCTCCCTGATCAGGTGATACCGCCTTAAGATGTGTCTGGACTTCTGATAGGACCTGGGTTCCTTCGCTAAAGCTATAGCGCCGTTGTTGTCACAATACAGAGGTATTGGACCAACACTGGAAGGAACCACCTGAAGTTCTGTTAGGAACTTCTTCATCCAGACAGCTTCTTTTGCGGCATCGCAAGCAGCTATGTACTCCGCTTCCATTGTTGAGTCAGCAACGGTCTCCTGCTTGGAACTCTTCCAACAGACCGCCCCTCCATTGAGGGTAAAGACATAACCTGACATGGACTTGGAGTCATCTTTGTCACTCTGGAAGCCGGAGTTGGCAAAGGCCTCCATCTGGAGGTCTTTTCTGCCATACACCAAGAACATCTCCTTAGTCTTCCTCAGGTACTTGAGAATGTTCTTTACTGCTATCCAGTGATTCTCCCCTGGGTTTGCTTGATACCGGCTTACTACGCTCAATGTGTATGCTACATCTAGTCTGGTACATAACATCACATACATTATAGAGTCTACCGCTGAAGCGTAGGGTATAATCGACATGCGATCCCTTTCCAAATCAGTCTTGGGAGACATATCTTTGGAGAGGGTGATTCCGTGACAAGCCGGTAGGTTACCGCGCTTAGAATCTTCCATACTGAATCTTTTCAATATGGTGTCTATGTACCTGGACTGTGAAAGTCCCAACATCCTTTTTGATCTATCACGATAGATCTGGATCCCCAGAATATAGGTGGCATCACCCAGGTCTTTCATGGAGAATTTATGTGACAAGAATCTTTTGACTGACTGTAACATAGGAATATCATTTCCTATTAGGAGAATGTCATCCACGTATAAGACGAGGAATACTATAGCTCTCCCTACAATCTTACTGTATATGCATGGTTCATCTGGATTTTTGATAAAGTCAAATTCCTTGACAGTATCATCAAAACAGATGTTCCAACTCCGCGATGCCTGCTTTAGTCCATAAATGGACTTAAGCAGCTTGCATACTTTACCGCTGCTCCCACTCTGAATGAATCCCTCTGGCTGATCCATATAGACGCTCTCTTCCAAATTTCCATTTAGAAAGGCCGTCTTTACGTCCATCTGCCAGATCTCATAATAGTGGAAGGCAGCAATAGCAAGAAGGACCCGAATGGATTTCAGCATAGCCACTGGAGAAAAGGTTTCGTCATAGTCCAAACCAGGTCTTTGACGGAAACCCTTTGCAACAAGTCTAGCTTTATAAGTTTCAACCTGTCCATCTACACAAATCTTCTTTCTGAAGATCCATTTGCATCCTACGGGTTTTAACCCATCTGGAGCAATGTCCAAAGTCCATACTTTGTTAGTGTACATGGACTCCATTTCGGTCCGCATTGCATCCAGCCATTTTACCGAGTCGCCGCTCTGAATGGCTTACTGGAAGCTAGTAGGGTCATCATCATCAATGACGCAATCCTCTCTATCCTCATCTATGAGAAAACCGTAGTATCTCTCAGGCGGATGAGACTGCCTACTACTTCTGCGGATAGGCGCTGGTATGTCCTGTTCTTCTTGAACTACTGGCTCTACCAAACTTTCAGTAGTAGTTTGTGGTTCTGGAATTTCTTCCAGTTCTATTGCGCTCCCACTTATCTGATTTTCTAAAAATTCAGTTTCCAAGAAGCAGGCATGACGAGAAACAAAAACCTTTTGTTCCTCTACGTAATAGAAATAATATCCCTTGGAGTTCTTTGGATATCCCACAAATTTGCACTTTACTGAGCATGCCTCGAGCTTGTCCGTATGCTGCCTTTTTACAAAAGCTGGACATCCCCATGTCTTAAAATGTTTTAGACAGGGTTTCTTCCCACTCCACATCTGATATGGTGTGGTAGGCACAGTTTTGGTAGGAACCTGGTTCAAAAGATATGCAGCTGATTCTAGTGCATATCCCCAGAATGATCGTGGTAACTCAGCGTTACTCATCATGGAACGAACCATATCTAATAGGCTTCGGTTTCGTCTCTCCGATACACTGTTATGTTGTGGGGTGTATGGAGGAGTAAGCTGAGAGAGAATTCTATTCTCTTTTAGGTAATCCAGGAACTCAGCACTCAAGTATTCACCACCTCGATCAGATCTCAGTGTCTTTATACTTTTGCCTGTTTGTTTTTCCACTTCATTCTTATATTCTCGGAATTTCTCAAAAGCCTCGGATTTATGCTTCATTAAGAAGACATATCCATACCTAGAGAAATCATCCGTAAAAGTGATGAAGTAGGAATAACCACTTTGCGCATGTGTAGACATTGGACCACACACGTCACTGTGTACGAGTCCCAAGAGCTCGCTTGCTCTTTCTCCGTGTCCAGTGAACGGAGTCTTTGTCATCTTTCCCATGAGACAGGATTGACAAGTTGCATATGTATGATATTCGAATGGATCCAAATATCCTTCTTTATGTAACTTAGTCAACCTTCTCTCATTGATGTGACCTAGTCTACAATGCCATAAGAAAGCCTGATTTAATTCCGGAGACTTTCTTTTAAGTGTGTTCTGGACACTGAAAATCTGAGCTTGATTTAATACGTATATTCCGTTGTGTAATGTACCTGACCCAATCAGAACTTGATTTAGGTGGATGTGAACCACATCTCTTACAAAAGTAAAATCATATCTTTCTTTAGAAAGTAAGGATACAGATATGATATTACAAGTCGTTCCTGGTACATAAAAACAGTTACGTAGAATCAATATCTGTCCAGTTGTCAGTCCAAGATGATATTCCCCTACGGATTCAGCGTTCATGCTCATTCCGTTAGCAACCGTGAGGGTCATATCACCTATCCCGATAACCCTACGGTTTCTCAGAGCCTGTAATGAATTACAGATATGAGATCCTAACCCGGTATCCAATACCCAGGAAGTAGGGTTAATTGACATACAGTTCTCTATCATAAACACACCCGAAGTCGAAGCCACAACATGCTTCGAATCCTGGCTACTGGCTTCCAAAGCCCTGCAATCATTCTGCCTATGTCCAATCCCATAACAATAGGAACGTCCCTCTTTTACTATTTTAAGTCCCGAAACTTTTGCCCTTCTCTTTCTTTCTGCTTCCTGGTTTCCTTTAGGGTAGAAGGTAGAGACTGTAGAAACAAGTCAGTATCTGACTTGTTTCCCAACGTGGTCTCCAGGTCCTGGAGCTCATCAATATAGCTAGTCATTGTAAGGACGTTGTCCCCTACAGATGACCCGACGGCCATCCTCGCTTGATTTAATTCAGTCGAGATCTTATATCTTGCGATATGAGATTGCTCTCCATATAAATCTTTGTTATGGAGAAAGATGGAAACTAAGTCCATCTTCTCGTGCTGCTTCTGGTATATACCATCAACTGAAGCTGACACGAGGCACTTGGCATTCGTTTTATCCTTTTCCCTTGTCTGACGGATATCCATATCCGCGACGGTGGAAACTGGACCTGGGACGGCGAGATCTTGAGTAGTAATAGGGTGTTCCAGCTTGTCATAGGCAATGGACATCTGGACAGACCTTTGCCAGTCATATAAGTCAGATTCAGTCAAATTGTTATCTAGATGTAACTTATGTGTGGTCACAAGGTTGCTGCAATTAAAAGAGAGAGAAGAAAACACTTTTAGCATGATGCTCTTGCAAGTTTAGAGTGGTTTTTAATTTATCTAAACAGGATGGCTCCCACTGTTTCTCGAATCCTTTTTCAAACCATAAAAGAAGAATTAGCCAGGACTATTCTCACTGTACAATACTTGCTTAACCGTTCAGCCAGGCCAGTGTCGATACTTCGAGGGAGGTTTTCCAACGCTTTCGCGAAGTTCCTTAATTAAATAACCTCTTTTCTCTGGGGGCGTAACCTCGCTGACACCTTTCTAGGCACCTACTTGGTTTATAGCATTGATCGTTAAGTGACGAATCTCCTGATAAGTAGTATATACTCATAGTAGGATCGGGATCCAAAATATCATCGTATGATAATGTTGAAGGAATCCTACCAACATTCATCAAACTCCAAAATGGTATGCATCTCTCTGCAAATTTCGGTTTCTTTAGAAATTCCCGATATGGATTTTTGCCCCATGCTTTTATGACCTTGACTAAGGGCCAACAAATCATAAGTCACATGTCAAGTTCTACCCGTCATTATCCAGGTTAATTTGAACCCACCAGTACATACTCTTGACAAAGGGCCAACAAAGTAATACGACTGTCCCAAACCAACGCATCTATCTATGCAACAAATGAATACTCCAGCAGCTACCAAACACTATGTCTTGACTAAGGGCCAACAAACATAGATTGAATACTACTGACCATCCATAAGAAATGACGGAGGGCTACGAATGGTTTTGGCAAAACCGTGAATGTAGTGAACTTGATATAATCGAAGGAACCTGATACTTTTTAAAAGGAGTGGTTAAAGCTCCGCAATTAAAAATTCTGATCTTTTAAAATAACCGAGTGGTTTCTTTTAAATTTGTTCCAACGATTCAACTTTGGTTTATTTTCTTTTCATTATAATAATGCGTCCTATCATTTATCTTATCATTGCAGAAAACAACGAAAATACCACGTCCTCTTATGCCATCCGCATTCGCCACTGCGTCCCGTCATCACCCGTTAGGTTACTTAACTAACGACAGAGCGGGGCTGGGCTAGCGCGGGTGTAAAACATAAGTGACGTCTAATAGCTATCATATATAGATATTGTACATTCGTCAGACGCAATAATAAGCATTCCAGATCTCTGATGAACTTTATTGGATTTACTAGAAATCCGCATTTGCTTTGATCCTGCAATAAAAGACGGATTACAATGTTGTGATGAATAGCTATTACCCCACCCTAGACCTCTACGGGTACGGCAAACTACCCGCCAAGTACCCGAAGTGAAGCGGTCTCCCTCAACAACGTAAGTAGGCCACTAAACACTTTGACGTACCCGGTAGTTTGTGTACCCCATCTTGGGTCTATCCTAGGAGCAAAAACAGTAAAAAGAAATAATACAACGGTGGCTACAACCGCAACCTGGATGTGCCCCGCAAAAGAATATTACATCGTATTACATTTACATCGAATGAATGAATATAAAACACATCTCAAACCCCGGCTAATCATCACAACAGTCCAATACAGTTCATATACACAAACAGTAAACATTTCAGAAACGTGCAACCCCCTGCCAACCGACATACTAGCAGTTATGGGAGGTTTACGAACACATTAAATATTACAGATAAAAACCCAATTAGCAAATATCTTAGAACATCGATTGATCACCATTTTCCGTGTCTACCCCAAAAGCAAGGCTGTACTGAAGTAACCTGGGTAGAAACAGAACATACAGGAAAACATAACACCAAAATATATGAATTTTAGAGCAAATCGGAGTCAACTCGGGGTTGACTCCGCCGCGGATCCGCGGCCAAAGCACACTATTGCCGCGGTTCCGCGGCCATCAAGAAGAGTTAGAACTCCGTATTTTCCCAGAATTCTTATATTTACCTGCTGTGAATTTTAAGGCATATCAAATATTTTTTTAGACATGTTTAAAATTAACAGAACTGTTAGGGTATCCGGGGTTTCATTTTCGTGTTTTCCGTCGATCGAACTTCTAATTAGTTGCTAACAAGCTAGTAATGGTTTAGTTGGCTCTGATACCACTGTAAGTCCATGTCACGCACCCCACGAACTTACGGGGAGGCGGAATATATGAAAAACAATTATCAAAGCTTCGTAACACGGACTTGAGCGCATGAATCGTATCTAAACCGTTACTAACAAACTACTTGAGGTTTAACTACTCGGATTCGAAGTTATACCTCACGTTACATGTCCTTCGGGTCTTCATCGCCGTCCTCCACTCCTCGTAGGCTCCTTGGAACATCGGCACCTCAACGGCCTCCTCGAGTCAAAGACGATCCACCCGAAAGCTCCTACGCCAAGCTTGATCTCTAACTTGAGATAACTAGGTTGCTTAAAGTGCTAATCTAAACTACCTAGGGGATATAGAGTGAGGTTATGGACGTATTAGTCTAGCTAACCCTTGATCTCAACTCATGAGAGGTTAGGGTTAGGGTTTGAAGAGAGAGTGAGCTTGAGGAGAGAGAAGGTGAAGATGATAATGCTAATGATATTGTTTCTCACTTGATATATATGAAGCATAATGAATAATGAATAAATCAATAAAAGTGATTATTCATCATGCTACATAAATGCAATATGAGTGATTCACTATGTGAGTCATTAAGCATTTAATTATGCATTAATGACATGATGAATTACACATAATGAGTCACAAAATCATTAAATGACAATGCCACCTTACCACCCAAGTCACCATGCTTCTAGAAGCTTCCTGACAAATTACGAGAACGCCCCTCTAATTCGTGAAAACACGGAAAAAATTTAGACTGTATAAATCTAATAATCCGATACAAGAATCTGGCTTAAGCCAAAGCCGGCTAGTAAAAACTGTCCGAACGTCGTACGTGCGTAAACACACGTACGCGTCCGAACCCTTGTCGTAAAACCATACGACCTCTATATCGTTTCGCCTGGAGCAGGGAAACTCTCTGTGTGGGACTCTAAAGACTCGACACTACGCTGGCAGTGGGTTTAACTACAGACCGCAAGCGGCACTTGCTGTACATAACGGTCCCCAGGTAGATGTCGATAAGAAGGCCGATGAGTAAACTCATCCGAACTCCCACTGAGCCTGACGTGACAATCTCCGTACAGTCCGGTCTGTTCGTCTAAGACTATCGCATATCGAGCCTAGGGGCGGCAAGCGTCAGTCCCCTAATGGCGGTATAAGTCATGTCGGAGCGAAGCCCATTACACCCTGAGAAACTACTGGAACCTACCAGTAAATCTCGCTTGCCCTGGCCAGGGACTTTGCGTAATGGCTCTCTGACACAGCGCGATATCATCTCCCAATACCGGGAGAGACGAATCCTGTCTAACCACTACTGCCTCTAAGTGCTCGGGACTGCACCCAACTGCTACCTGTTTGCACGACTCCTTTGAGCCGTGGTAGGGTAGCAATCTAAGAACAGTGGGACACACTCGAGACGAAGTAGCAGTGTCAAGTCTGTGGACTATGCTGTACTCATGTCACCTGGGAACTGTTAACTGACGACGGGTATAATACCATCTAACAGTTCCCCTGCGAGTCCTGTCCGGTGTACCCGTAACTTAACGAGCACCTGTATACTATCTCCAGTACGACGTACTGATGGCTATGGGACAGACCATCTCTCCAAATAGGATGAGAAGCGTACACACTAGTCTACTCTGGAGTATCGATGCCCTGTCTCGATAATTCTACGACTAGGGACCTGTATAGGATGTTGCTTATAGACTACCCAGCCCCCACTAGTGCGACTGCCATCACAACGCTGGTAATCAAGCAAAGAATCTATTGGCTCTACTAATATGTATAAGTGATACGTTATAAGAAACATATGCACATATTAAAGTAGACACAAACCAAGTAGTATACTACCATTTTTAGCAAGACTGTATATACAACTGTGAATATCCCAAGCTTCCATTAAGTAATATACAATCTAGTATGATACAATAATGGCCCCTAGGGCATATACACTAACAACATATACCTATATGGTAGGGTACCATTAGTGACAAGTATATACACATATAAGATATAGCTACATGTATATCCTGCATACATGCTTACATGTACACCAATATATCTTATTATAGTTACATGTTCACCTTTATATGATGTTGCATTGGATTTTGGATATTAGGAACCGCATGATATATTTAATAACTTGTTGCAGTTAAATAGCGGTTTTTCATTTATATGCTCATATTACTGTTTATGTTGCGTATATTATATTTCATGAATTTTCGCATTGAGATATGGATTTCCTATGATATTTTCTGGATTTGAGGACTGTGGTAGTTCACAAAATTATGCATTATTTGAAAGACCTGGTTTCTCTTGATATGATATTTCAGTGCGTCCACCATGAGATTTCTCGGTTCTGAGATTTGTGATATATACCCGATGTGAGGAGTGGAGTGGGTCGTGTACGGGTACATGGTGGGGCCCGGAGGTACCCCGGGACAAGATTGTCGCAGATGATGGTAATGAGCTCGAGGCAGGGGAGTACTACCTTACCGGTGACAGTATTGGACTCGGCGGTGATCGCGGAGATACCGACCGGAGTCATGTACGTATGGATACGTGGAATTTCAAGTGTCGAAACTAGGCATTCGGGTTTCGGTAGCGTATGATACGTACCTATCAGGGCCTGTCGTGGTGGCGACGCCTGATAGATCAGTTTTTATGTGTCGATGCTGGGCAGTAGTTTTCATGATGTTTTCGGGTGTCGATGTTTGACACTCCGGTTCCGTAAGACTTACAGGATATGAGGGCCTATATTATAGTCGCTATTAGGACCGATATTATGGTCGATATGAGGACCGATATTACAGTCGATATGAGGGCCGATTTTATGGTCGATATGAGGTCCATTTTGCGGGCCGATTTGAGGAATTTGGGATTTAGATTGTCTTGATGGACACTGGTCCTGCCACGATGAGGTTTCCGTGAGGATGACATATTTTATCCCATGCTCCGCATTTATTTTATTTGCATTGCTTCATGTATTAGTTGTACCTGATAGAGTACCTTTCATGACTGTTGCATACATATGGCCATTTATTGCTATTAGCTTGCATGTGATAGATTCGCGCAGTACGTGCATACTTACGATTACCTGCATATGTTATTTACTATTCATGAGTTGGCAACTCACCCCCGTTGTGCCACAGGGCTGTACAGGTTGTCCCTCAGAGCAGTCCGAGACATGGCTTTCATCTATCGTATCAACTTTTGCAGCGGATACCGCTACGGCTGACTGGGTGCAGTTTTGCTATAGGTGGGTTTTGCAGTTATCCGATGTTGCTCTTTGTATATTCGTTGTATCCAGTACTCTTTGTCTACTATTTCATGTATTGACTTAGAGACGAGTTGTGAGGACGATATTGTATATTTTTGTGACTTGGAGGTCTTTTATGCAGTTTCACCATATATCGTCTTTTATTTCTTCGCTACGGCGTCGTATATCTGTTGTGGTGGTTGTTTTCCGCCTTTGGGCATGGATTTGCTTCCGTTTGGGGATGCTTTACTTATATCTTTTGTTGTACCCTTTTTGGGGCTAGTTTTTACAATGGAGGTGCTGCCCAAATTTTTAAGAAAGTAAATTTAGACTTTAAAGGATTTGTACTTGAGATTTTCAAAAGTTTTAACAATGTTCTTATCACTTACTACTTTTGATGGTTTAGATTGCTGGGTTTTCGGCTTACTTAGATTGCGTTACACCTGTGGACGTTGTGTGGTTTAAGGGCCGTCACGTGCCATTTTTCGGGTCGTGACAACTACCACATCAAAACAGATGTTCCAACTCCGCGATTCCTGCTTTAACCCGTAGATGGATTTAAGCAGCTTGCATACCTTTCCGCTGCTCCCACCGTCTACGAAGCTCTCTGGCTGAGTCATGTACACGCACTCTTCTAAATCACCTTTTAGAAAGGCGGTCTTAACATCCATTTGCCAGATTTTTTAGTCATGGTTGTTGGAGATAGTGCCCTCAGAGTCAAATTATTGGATCACAGGCAGGTGATTGCAATGATTGAGGGAGGACCTATCCCGGTACGACAGTCTTACTCGAGATGGTAGTATGCTATCTGGTTTACCTTTATCATCGTGTACTGCTTCAGGTGACCTTACAGGTCGCTATTACACGTTGATAGAGCCCCTAGGATTCTTGCTTGACGACCAGCAGTATGAGGGCGATCATATACGTGAGAGCTGGGGTCTACAAGCACATCCTTAAATGGTCCCTAGTCGTGGGAGTTTCGAGACAGGGCATCGATTCTCCAGAGTAGACTAATGTATACAGTCGAGACCCCGACGAGGGGCGGTGGCCGGTCTCACAAGCCACTGGTGTCAGTTGGTTCACCTAAGATGTATACAGGTGCTCATTAGGTTATGAGTACACCGGACAGGACTCGCCGGGAACATGCTAGTTGGTCTTATACCTGACGTCAGATAGCAGTTCCCAGGTGACATGTGTACAGGTTAGTTCATCGACCTGGGGATCGTCATTTGTCTCGTGTGAGTTCCCACTGTGCTTTGATTACTACCCTACCACGGCTCAAAGGAGTCGAGCAAACAGGTTTTAGTTGGGTACAGTCCCGAGCCACATGGAGGCAGTGAGCGGATCTTCGGGGGTTTCGTCTCTCCCGGTATTGGGGGTGAGGTCGCGCTGTGTCTAGGAGAGCCATTACACGAAGTCCTTGGCCAAGGCAGGAGATTTACTGGTAGGTATTCCAGTAGTATCTCAGGGTGTTCTGGGCTACACTCCGACACGACTTGTACCGCTTTTGGGGGTCTGACTTTTACCAACCCCCTAGGCCTGACATGCGATGCTCATAGACGAACGGACCGGACTGTACGGATATTGTCACTGACAGGCTCAGTAGGGTGTCAGGATGAGTTCGCTCATCGACGTCCCTTTTGGTCAATAGCTGGTGGCCCGTTACGTATTGGCTTTTACCTCTGACGTGCTAGTGGTTAAATCCACAGCCATAGTATTGACGAGTCTTTAGAGTCCACCACACTTTCAGTTACTCAGCTTTCGGGCGAAACGCTGTAGAGGCCGTATGGAGATATGGCAGGGTCCGATCAGATACGTGCGGTATTGCACGGATCAGGATCGGACGGTTTGTACTAGAGGCCATATAGTTATATGGCAGGGTACGATCAGATACGTGCGGTATTGCACGGATCAGGATCGGACGGATATTACTAGCCGGCTTTGGTTTAAGCCGGATCCTAGTATAGTACAGTGTAGATTTTGTCTCTTTGCATTTGTATCCGGACGGAATACAGATGCGGGTGTGTATGCACAGTATCGGGGTTTTCCTGTAATTTATTACGGGACCAGTTTTCTGGAGTTGCCAGTTTGCATTCCGTTCCGGCCGGTTTTCGTTTGTTCTTTCCCGGCCGGACTTTTCCGATGGAGGGGGTTATTTGCAATTGTGCAAATAACATTTGTGGAGGGGATTTCTTGCAATTGTATTGATTATGATATCTTTCAACCATCACTTGCATTAATGAGATTTGAAGGGTTATGGTTTGGGTGTAACATTGTTATCATGATGTCTTTGTATGTGGTCACCCCTTCACTTTTCACTACCATCACCTCCCTCTTGTTCTTTTGTTCACCTCCACCATTTTGGAATAAGAAGGGGCCGGCCACAAATTTGAGAGGAGAGGAAAAATGAGAGGGCTCATTTTTGGATGAAGGATTAATTCACATCTCATTTTCATGCTTGCCAAATTCTCAAAAACCTTCTCCAAAGTTCATGATTCTCTTCATCCTTCTTGGCAACCAAAACCCCAATGAGACATAGACTCTACACATCATACAGCAAGTCTTGGGCATGTCGACTTGCCAGCTTCATGCCCGAGTTGCCTCGGTATTGAGGTGGGAGCCCGTAAAAGATGCAGGCGACGTGGTGCCCTTCCGGCGAAGAGGCGACGACCGGAGTTTCCGCGAGAGACCGGGATGACGACGAGAAGACCGGAGGACTCGGATCACTCGGTATATCTCTAACCCGTCTTGTAGTTAGCTAGATCTAGTTTAATGGCCCGATCCGGGGTTTAGTGCGCGGTGGTGCCGGTTTGCTAAGTTCGCAAAATTAAAGTTTATCACCGTTTCCGCATTTGGCCGTCGGATTGACGGCCGGGGCGCCGCCGTGCACTTACAGTGGTATCAGAGCCTCGCCATTAACTTCGTCTAGCTTCGTTTGATGTGTTTTGCATTTCCGATCGACCAAAATTCCAAAATCTATATTTTTTGTTAGCATCAGTTTCTGTTGAAAATTTTTGGTCTCGAAAAATTTTTCAGGTTGTCTCAGAATGATGTGCAGGGAGTTCTAAGAACTCTGGGAAAATTCGAGACAATGATCCCTTATCTAGAGCGCGGAACCGCGGCAAAACCCCCCTTGTTGCTGCGGTTCCGTCGCAGGTTGGTGGGATCAATGCTTCGAAATTCTCCAGTGGGCTTGTGGGCTAAAAATAGGGGTTTTGGAATATTAAGATTGGGCCCAGAATTTCTGTGAGTACTACAGTTTTACTTGGGGGCCCACTTGTTAATTTTTGATCGATCGGATATTTTAAACACAATATTTCACAGTATTTATATTATATCTGCGACCGTGATGTTGGAGATAGTGCCCTCAGAGTCAATTATTAGGTCACAGGTACGTGATTGTAATGATTGATGGAGGACCTATCCCGGTAGGACAGTCTTACTCGAGATGATAGTATGCTATCTGGTTTACCTTTATCATCGTGTACTGCTTTAGGTGACCTGACACGTCGCTATTACACGTTGATAGAGCCCCTAGGATTCTTGCTTGACCACCAGCAGTATGAGGGCGATCATATAAGTGGGAGCTGGGGGTCTATAAGCTTATCCTTAAAAGGTCCCTAGTCGTGGGAGTTTCGAGACTGGGCATCGATACTCCATTAGTAGACTAGTGTATACAGTCGAGACCCCGACGAGGGGCGGTGGCCGGTCTCACAAGCCACTGGTGTCAGTTGGATCACCTAAGATGTATACAGGTGCTCATTGGGTTATGAGTACACCGGACAGGACTCGCCGGGAACATGCTAGTTGGTCATATACCAGACGTCAGATGGCAGTTCCCTGGTGACATGTGTGCAGGTTAGTTCATCGACCTGGGGATCGTCATTTGTCTCGTGTGAGTTCCCACTGTACTTTGATTACTACCCTACCACGGCTCAAAGGAGTCGTGCAAACAGGTTTTAGTTGGGTGCAGTCCCGAGCCACATGGAGGCAGTGAGCGTATCTTCAGGGGTTCGTCTCTCCCGGTATTGGGGGTGAGGTCGTGCTGTGTCTAGGAGAGCCATTACACGAAGTCCTTGGCCAAGGCAAGGAGATTTACTGGTAGGTATTCCAGTAGTATCTCAGGGTGTTCTGGGCTACACTCCGACACGACTTGTACCGCTTTTGGGGGTCTGACTTTTACCAACCCCCTAGGCCCGCCATGCGATGCTCATAGACGAACGGACCGGACTGCACGGATATTGTCACTGACAGGCTCAGTAGGGTGTCAGGATGAGTTCGCTCATCGACGTCCCTTTTAGTCAATAGCTGGTGGCCCGTTACGTATTGGCTTATACCTCTGACATGCTAGTGGTTAAATCCACAGCCATAGTATTGACGAGTCTTTAGAGTCCACCACACTTTCAGTTACTCAAGCTTTCGGGCGAAACGCTGTAGAGGCCGTATGGAGATATGGCAGGGTTCGATCAGATACGTGCGGTATTGCACGGATCGTGATCGGACAGTTTTTACTAGCCGGCTTTGGCTTAAGCCGGATTCTAGTTTTAAATAGTGTAGTTTTGTCTCTTTGCATTTGTATCCGGACGGAATACAGATGCGGGTGTGTATGCACAGTATCGGGGTTTTTCCTGTAATTTATTACGGGACCAGTTTTCTGGAGTTGCCAGTTTGCATTCCGTTCCAGCCGGTTTTCCTTTGTTCTTTCCCGACCGGACTTTTCTGATGGAGGGGGTTATTTGCAATT
Source organism: Agapanthus africanus (assembly GCA_030015575.1). NCBI lineage: Eukaryota > Viridiplantae > Streptophyta > Magnoliopsida > Asparagales > Amaryllidaceae > Agapanthus > Agapanthus africanus. The sequence goes on along the minus strand of CM057338.1, from coordinate 777,895,340 downwards.
GTGCAAATAACTTTAGTGGAGGGTTTTATTGAAAAAGGTTTTATTATGAAATCTTTTTTTGGCTTTTCATGCATTAATTAAGGTATGGATGGGTATGGGTTTTGATGTGATTTGGGAATGGGGTTTGGGCCGGCCACTGTTGGAGATTTTGTGTGAGTATGGGATTAATTATTGGAGTGAGGTTTTATATGTGTAGGGCCGGCCATGATTTCCAGGGAGAGAGAGAGAGGTTGATTTGTGTATTAATTTCCTTCCTTGATTATTTGTGGACCCCCCCATTTTGTGTGCAGTGTAGGAAATTTTGATTTCTTCCTTGGTATTAATTCACACATTCATTCATGAGTTGGGGGCTTCAATTTTCCAGTGAGCACTTTCAAGTTCTGGCCGAGCTCATCCTTCATGATATGCTCAAATTTTTTTGAGCTTCCATCCATGAAAATTCTTGTGCTAAATTTCTCCATAAATGGCAATCTCCTAAACCCCAAAGAGACAACTATTCTGCACTATTCTACAGCAAATCTTGGACGCGTCGGCCAGCCATCTTCGCGCCCGAGTTGCCTCGGCATTGAGGTGGGAGCCCGTAAAAGACATAGGCGATGTGGTGCCCTTCCGTCGACGAGGAGGAGACCGGACATTCCGCGGGAGATCGGGACGACGACGAGAAGACCGGAGGACTCGGATCACTCGGTATATCTCTAACCCATCTTCTAATTAGCTTAGACTTGTTAATGGTTACGATCCGGATGTTTAGTGCGCGGTGGTGCCGGTTTGCTAAGTCCGCAAAAATTAAAGTTTATCACCGTTTCCGCGTTTGGCCGTCGGATTGACGGCCGGGGCGCCGCCGTGCACTTACAGTGGTATCAGAGCCTCGCCATTAACTTAGTCTAGCTTGGTGTAATGTGTTTGCATTTCCGATCGATCAAAAAGTTCAAAAACCCGTATTTTCACAGAGTCCTCACTCATGATGGCCTGCTCGAAGCTAGTCGGGTCATCATCTTCCATGATGCAATCTTCGTTCCCACCATCAATGAGAAAACCGTAGTATCTCTCAGGTGGATGAAGAACCCTACTAGATCGGCGGAGAGACTGAGGTTCGTTGGCTACTATCGAATTCTCTGGTTCTACCAAATCATCTGTCCTAGTTTGTATCATTGGAACTTCCTCCAGTTCTACCTCCTCGCCACTAATTTCCTTTGTAAGAAATTCATTTTCTAAAAAAGTGGTATGCTAAGCAACAAACACCTTTTGTTCCTCAGGGTGGTAGAAGATATATCCTCGCGAATGCTTGAGATATCCTATAAATTTGCACAGAACAGACCTTACCTCGAGCTTGTCCGGATTTTTCTTTTTAACATAGACAGGGCAACCCCATATCTTAACAAAATTAAGACATGGTCTCTTCCCCTCCCATATCTTATATGGAGTGGTAGGCACTGATTTGGTTGGAACTCTATTCAATAGGTATATGGCTGTCTCAAGCGCATACCCTCAAAAGGAAATAGACAACTCAACAGTGATCATCATAGAGCGCACCATCTCTAATAGGGTGCGATTCCTCCGCTCCGATACACCATGGTGCTGTGGTGTATATGGAGGAGTAAGATGAGAGAGAATCCCATTCTCTTTTAGATAGTCCAGGAACTCATTGCTCAAGTATTCTCCTCCTCGATCAGATCGAAAGATCTTAATACTTTTACCCGTTTGGTTCTCGACTTCGTGCTTATATTCTTTGAATTTCTCAAAAGATTCAGACTTGTGTTTCAACAGGAACACATATCTGTATCTTGAGATCGTCAGTGAATGTAATGAAGTACGAAGAACCATTCCTGGTATGTGTAGACATGGGACCACATATGTCACTATGTATCAGTCCCATGAGTTCCGTAACTCTTTCTCCATGTCCACTAAACGGAGTTTTGGTCATTTTGCCTTTGAGACATGAATGGCAAGTTTCATAAGATGATAATTAGAACGGATTCAAATATCCATCCTTATGTAAGTTAGCTAGTCGTTTCGCATTGATATGACCTAGTCTACAATGCCACAAGAAGAATTCGTTCATTTCTGAACTCTTCCTCTTGTGTGTGTTTTGTACATTAAGAACTGTAGTTTGATTTAGAACGTATATGCCATTATTTAACGAGCCTGATCCAATCAACTTTTGATTAAGGAAGATGTTCATAACATTATCCTGTACTACAAAATTATATCCTTCTTTGCTTAATAAAGAAACTGATATAAGATTGCATATCAGGGTCGGAATGTAATAGCATTCGTTCAGAATCATTGTATTACCATTTGGTAATACAAGGTGATATTCGCCAACAGCTTTGGCTGCGACATTTGCACCATTCCCTACTCTTATGGAATGATCACCCATTCCCAGTTCCCTACCTTTCTTTAGCCAATGTAACATATTACATATGTGGGATCCCGATCCGGTATCTAATACCCAAGACGCAGAGTGAACTGAGAAATAGTTCTCGATAACTAACATACCCGAAGAAGATACATCAACATGCTTATTCTTCGTTGGGCGGCGTGGGAATCCAGATATGTTTCTATTCCCTGCTCAGTCTTATAACAATTATAAAAAAGAACGGAACCAACGTTCCCCTACTCAATATAACAAGCAGGTTTGGTCAATACATTCATATTATTATCTTGATTAAGGACTGACATGATCGCTATCTGGAGAGAGAGAAGAAAACACTTTAGCGTATGCTCTTGCAAGATTTGATTGGTTATTATCTTATCTAATCAGGATGGCTCTCACTGGTTTTATCAAATCTTTCTTCAAACCCTAAAAGGTAAGACTAGCCGGGATTAATTACACTTTACAAGTTCGCCAATCTTTCAGCCAGGCCAGTGTTGGTACTTTGAGGGAGGTTCCTCATGCTTTCGTATGGACCTAATTAAAATAAACCTCGTTTTCCCAGAGGCATAACCACGTTAACACCTTTCTAGACACCTATTTGATCGGCTAATTGTAATGTGTAAAACTCTCCCAGGAGTAACTCTTACTCGCAGTGGGTATCGGGATCCATCTATCTCATAGAAGGTATGCAATCTCATTGCAAATTTCAACACTTGAAATTCCCGATAATATTCTGCCCCTAGCGTTTATGACCTTGCGGAGGTCAACAAACCATAGGCTACTAGTCAAGTTCAACCCGTCATTTCCTGATTGAATTAAACTCACCCGCACGACCCTTGACGGAGGTCAACAAGGTCGCACTACTACCCTAAAACAATCGCATCATATGCAGCAGATAAATACTAGTCAGCTACCGCACACTACGCCTTGACGGAGGTCAACAAACGTACCATGAATACTAAGTAGGACTTATCTGAAATGACGGAGGGCTACGACAGGTTTTTATGAAAATCTTTTGTGTAATGAACTTGATATCGTTGTAGAAACAAGTGATTTTTGAAAAGGAGTGTTTCTGAGGGTTTTACTAGTTTCGCTAAAGAGGTCACTCCCGGTGAAGGGATCTCGGCTCTTTTCTTATCGAATAAGGTGCAGGATATTTCACAAATACCACTATGCAAAGCAAGAACCATAGAAGCAATAAAAAAAAAACCGAGTGAGTTGTAGTATCTGCTAGTTTCGCTAAAGTGGTTACTCCCGGTGAAGGGATCTCGGCTCTTTCCTTATCGAATAAGGTGCTGGATATTCTACAAGGAATACTGCTATGCAAAGCAAAAACTAGAGCTACCCTTTTTGAAAATTTGATTCTACAACGTCTTTTAGGTTTCTTTTGTTTCATTAATCTCATTAATGACGTCCCATTATTTATGCTTCCTAAGTATCAAAGAAGAAACGAAAATACAACGTACGCTTATACCATCCGCATTCACCACAGTGTCCTGTTATGCACCGTTAGGTTACTTAACTAACGGCATAGCGGGGCGGGACTAGCGTGGGTGCAAAACATAAGCAACGCTTATTATATATCATATATACAATAATAAAACATTCGTCTTACGCATATATAATGATCACATCACAGAATATCAGCAGCAGAAGATAACATATGAAATATTGGATACACTAGGAGGTCCGTGTTTTATTTTGAGCCCGTATAAAACACGGATTCCACGGTCGCGATGAATACCCTAACCCACAACCCTAGACCCCTATGAGAGCGGCAAGTAACCCTCCCAATTCTAGGGTTAGGAGACCCGATCCCGACTCCTTGTGATGGCCTCCCACTGGACCCTAGAACCCGGTTGCTTGTGCTCTCCTTCTTGGGTCTATCCAAATACGGAAAAATACATAATAAACAATGGTGACATCATCCTCAACCCGGAAGTGCCCCAATAAAAGAATATTACATACAATGAATTTTACATGAATGAAAATGAAAAACTCTCATCTCACATAAAAGCCCCGGATATTCAAAACACGACGATCCAATATAACATATCACGACAACACATAACATCACATGTCATCAATGTAAGTAAATATGCGTATCCCAATTTTCGTTGACATATAGCAATGAAAACGGCGATACACCACATATTACACTTACGGTCGCAGAAAAGAAATGTCAAACTACAACATTTGGAATCCACAATCACTTTAAATATCATAAATCCGAAATATCACATATTACGGATTTCATGCCTAACTATATGAATTCCACATATTGTATCACATTCCAGAAAAAGCTAGACGGCGTTAAACATTCCGATTGAATCAACAAACACCCAAAATTTCCCAATGTTAGTTGTATGTATGCCCTAGAGGCCAGTATTGTACAGATGATGTATATTATATTGGATGCTTGGACATATATAGAGATGACTTTCTTGCTCGATATGATAGTATGCTATCTGGTTGCTCTTTATCTTAACATGTATACTTGTCTCTTTATACTGTCTTATAGTTATATGTTGGTAAAGCCCTTAGGATGTGTACTTGACTACCTGGACTATGATGCGGATCATACTAGTGGGGACAAGGTAGTCCATAAGTACATCCTTCAAGGTCCCTAGTCGTGGGTGTATCGAGACGGGGCATCGATATACCGGTGTAGACTAGCGTATACGCTTCTCGACCCATGAGATGGGCGATGGATGATCCCATATCCATTGGTGTTTGACATCAGAGATGGTATACGGGTGCTCAGTGGAGACTGGGTACACTGGACGGACTCGCCGAGAACTCCCAGATGGTATTATACCTCACGTCAGATGGCAGTTCTCTGGTGACACTTGTGCAGGTTAGTCTGTAGACCCGAGATCGTCATAGAGTCTTGTGTGATTCCCACTGTGCTTTGATTTCCACCTTACCAGGTCCATGAGGGCGTGCAAAACGGTGGTTTTTGGGTACAGTCCCGAGTCACATGGAGGCAATGAGCGATAGGAGGGGTTTCGTCTCTCCCAGTATTGGGGGTTGATTTTGCGCTGTGCTCGATTGGCCGTAACAGGGAAGTCCCTGGCCAGGGCTATTTTAGAGATTTACTGGTAAGTGTTACCAGTAGTTTCTCGACCCGTTATGGGCCTCACATCGGCACGACTTATCGGTTATTGGGGTATGACGTTTACCATCCCTAGGCTCGATATGCAGCATATCTGACGAAGAGACCGGACTGTACGGTAGTGTTGCCGGTTGGCTCGACGGGAGTTGTAGCAGGTTCGCTTGTTTTCTTCTGATCGCTCAATACCCGGGTAGCCGTTACGTTTAGCTGACCGCTTGCGGCTTGGGGGTGCTTGATATGATTATCACCCTTTGCCGGCGTATTGACGAGTCTTAGAGTCCCATAAAGGAGTTACCTAGTCCAGGCGAAACGTTGTGGTGATTCATGGATTAGTTTCTACACTCTTCTTTGACCTAACCATGCTCACCTACTTTTAACCATGGATTAAATTTCCCTTTGTGTTTTAACTCAAATCGAATAATATCTTTATGATTTAACCATGGTTTGAGATGAGAAGTGGAAAATATATATACATATATTTTCTATTTTTCCATATGAGATTATCTTTTCTCTTGTTCTAAAAAGGCCATCATCTTCTTCTTCCTACTTCTTTTGCTCTCTAGATTTCTCTAGTGAGCAAATTACTCACCAAGTTAGGATTTTGAAGTGAGAAAAGCCACCACAACATCATTCTATACAAGTCTTGCCCACTTGTTTAGATTGTTAGCTTCATTTCTTTCTCTTGATCAAGTGAAGTTGCAAGCTTGGACAAAGGAGCTTCGGGTGGATCGTCGTGGACACTAGAAGACCTCAAGCGAACCCTTCTCCAATCCTCAAGTGGCCAAGGAGTCTAGCATAGGGAGCTACAAAGGTTGTACTCTCAAAACCCTAGCCTTAGTTACTTGTAATGATGTGTAGTTTTAGAAACCCTAATTTTTCTAGGAATGATTCTTTGTATGCTTACTTAGCACCCTAAAATTTTAATCTTTGGTACATATGATGCTTCCAAACCCTTCATGAGGTGCTAGGTAAACCAAACATTGGTATCAGAACCTAGAACATTAGACGACACTTTTACGAAGTTAAAACTCCGATCGAACGAAAATACGGATTTTCGGGACACTCTCTGGACAATTTTTTGAAACTGTGATTTTTCAGTATTAAAAATCCTTAAAAAATTCAGCAGGGAAATCTAAGCACAAATGTAAAAAATGATGCCATTAACAGTACTTTCCACCGCGAAACTGCGGCAAGAGCCTGCTTGGGCCGCGGTTCCGCGGCCGTACGGATGAATCATTGTGTCGTTTTTGTGCAGTAATTATTTTGTCTGCTTGTATATTTTTTGGGGTATTTTTAATCTGAATTTAGTGCTGTATTGTTATGGAGATTGTTTTGGAGTCGGTGATTCGATCGGAATTTTGATTTCGTGTCTTTTCCAGGTAAATTAGAAAGTATTGAATTGTTCGAACGAGTATCATTTGCTCACTTTTCACGGGGTTTAAATCTTTCGGAAATACGTGCAAGTTTTGTGGTGGACCCTCTAGAAGACAACAAACCTTAACTCGATTATGTGACTGTCTTGAACTGCCTTTTGAACCTTTGGGTTTGGGGCAGTACGGCGTGCCACATGTGAGGCGTTGGCTTGACCCTTCTACGGCTGGACCGCTACTACTGTGTCACACTCCGGGTTTTTGAACTCCGCTCAAGTGTTGAGCTTTAGGGAATTTTGGGTATTTGATCATTCGTTCGAAAACTTTAATACTGTCTATTTATCTGGAATGTGATGCAATATGTGGAATTCATATAGCTAGACATGAAATACGAAGTATGTGATATTTCGCATTTACGATGTCTAAAGGGAATGTGGATTCCAGATATTGCAGTTTTACACTTTCTTTTCTGTGACCGTAAGTGTAGTATGTCGATATCGCCAGTTTCGTTGCTATACATCAACGACAATCGAGGTACGCATACTTACTTACGTTGATGATATATGATATTATGTGTTGCTGAGATATGATGTGCAGGATTGTCGCGATTGAATAACCGGGGGGTTTTATGTGAGATGAGAGTTTTATATTTTCATTCATGTATATTCAAATGTAATGTAATATTCTTTTATTTGGGGCACTTCCGGGTTGAGGTTGATGCCACCAGTGTTGTATATTGTTTACTTTTCCGCATTAAGATGGACCCATGGAGGGGAGCACAGGTGACCGGATTCTGGGGTTCAGTGTGAGGTCATCTCGAGGAGTCGAGACCGGGTCTCCTAAACTCCAGAATTGGTAGGGTCGCTTGCCGCTCTCGTAGAGGTCCAGGGTGTGGGCTTGGCTATTCATCACGACTGTGGAATCCGTACTTTCTATTGTTGGCTAAATACTAAATACGGACGTCCTAGTATATCCCACATTATATCTATGTTTCTGCTGCGATATCTGTGATGTGATCATTTGATATGTTGTGATGGATACAGTATATAGTATATATGATATATTATATAGACGTTACTTATGTTTTACACCCGCACTAGCCCTGCCCTGCTCTGTCGTTAGTTACCTAACCTAACGGTGCACGAGGGGACATCGAGGCGAATGCGGATGGCATAAGTGTACGTCGTATTTATCTGTGATGTTTAGGTGACTTAAATGATGGGACTTCATTAATGTGATTAATGAAAGAAAAGAAACCTAAATGATGTTGTAGAATCAAATTTTTTCAAAAAAGGGTAGCTACAGTTTTGCTTTGCATAGCGATATATATGATATATCCCACACCTTATTCGATGAGGAAAAAGCCGAGATCCCTTCACCGGGAGTGACCTCTTTAGCAAAACTGGTAGATGCTACAACACTCGGTTTACTTTTGATTGCTTTTGGAGTTTTGCTTTGCATAGTGATATATATGATATATCCCGCACCTTATTCGATGAGGAAAGAGCCGAGATCCCTTCACCGGGAGTGACCTCTTTAGCAAAACTAATGAAAGCCTCAAAATCACTCCATTTCAAAATTCACTCGATTCTACAACGATATCAAGTTCATTACGCAATAGGTTTTCAGAAAAACCTGTCGTAGCCCTCCGTCATTTCAGATAAGTCCTGCTTAGTATTCGTGCTGCGTTTGTTGACCTTGTCAAGGCGCAGTGTGCGGTAGCTGACCAGTATTTATCTGCTTATGCATATGATGCAGATTGGATTAGGGTAGTCGTACGGCCTTGTTGACCTTGTCATGGGTCGTACGGGTGGGTTTAATTCAATCAAGAAGTGACGGGTTGAACTTGACTTACGGTCTATAGTTTGTTGACCTTGTCAAGGTCATAGATCGTTTGGGGCAAAATATTATTGGGAATTTCAAGTGTTGAAATTTGCAATGAGATTGCATACCTTCTATGAGATAGTTGGATCCCGATACCCACTGCGAGTAATTGTTACTCCTGGGAGAGTTTTACACAGGACAATTAGCCGATCAAGTAGGTGTCTAGAAAGGTGTCAACGGGGTTACGCCTCTGGGAAAACGAGGTTTACTTTAATTAGGTCCATACGAAAGCATGGGGAACCTCCCTCAAAGTACCGACACTGGCCTGGCTGAAAGATTGGCGAAATTGTAAGGTGTAATTAATCCCGGCTAGTCTTTCCTTTTAGGATTTGAAGGAAGATTTGATAAAAAACATTGGGAGCCATCCTGATTAGATAAAATAATAACCAATCTGTTCTTGCAAGAGCATACGCTAAAGTGTTTTCTTCTCTTTCTCTCCAGGTAGCGACCATATCATGCCTTAATCAAGATAATAATATGGATGTATTGACCAAACCCGCATGTTATACTGTGCTGGGGAACGTTGGTTTCGTTGTTTCTTATAAGAGTTATAGGACTGAACAGGACATAGAGGAATACCGGGATTCCCATGCCACCCGAATGAAGAAAGTACATGATGATGCATTTTCTTCGGGTGTGTTCGTTACAGAGAACTGTTTCTCCATTTCCTCTACGTCCTGGGGATTGGATATCGGGTCAGGATCCCATATATGTAATCAGTTACATGGGCTTGAGAGAGGTAGAGAACTTGGAGAAGGTGATAAAGACATAAGAGTGTGAAATGGTGCAATTGTTGCAGCTAAAACCGTCGGGGAATATCACCTTGTATTACCAACTGGTAATACATTGATTCTGAACGAATGCTATTACATGCCGAACCTGATATGCAACATTATATCGGTTTCTTTTTTGAGTAAAGAGGGATATAATTTTGTATTACAGGATAATGTTATGAACATTTTCCGTAACCAAAAGTTAGTTGGATCAGACACGTTGTGCAATGGCATTTATGTTCTAAATCAATCAACAGTTCTGAGCATAACAAACACACACACGAGGAAGAGTTCAGAACTGAACGAATCCTTCTTGTGGCATTGTAGACTAGGTCACATCAATAGGACACGACTAGATAAGTTGCATAAGGATGGATATTTGAATTCGTTTGAATTTTCATCTTATGACACTTGCCAGTCATGTCTCAAAGGCAAGATGACCAAAACTCCTTTTACGGGACACGGAGAAAGAGTTACAGAACTCTTAGGACTAATACATAGTGATGTATGCGGTCCCATGTCTGCACATGCGAGGGATGGTTCTTCGTACTTCATTACATTCACTGATGATCTCTTTAGATTCGGATATGTGTTCATGATGAAACACAAATCAGAATCTTTTGAGAAATTTAGAGAATATAAACAAGAAGTCGAGAACCAAACCGGAAAAAGTATTAAAATCCTTCGATCTGATTGAGGAGGTGAATACTTGAGCAATGAATTCCTGGACTTCCTAAAAGAGAATGGGATTCTCTCTCAGCTGACACTTCCATATACTCCACAGCACAACGGCGTATCGGAACGGAGGAACCGCACCCTATTAGATATGGTGCGCTTTATGATGAGCATAGCTGAGTTACCTATTTCCTTCTGGGGATATGCGCTGGAGACAGCAGCATACCTATTGAATCAAGTTCCATCTAAATCTATACCTACCACACCATATGAGATATGGAGTAGGAAGAGGCCATATCATAAACGAGTTAAGATATGGGGTTGTCCGGCCTATGTCAAAAGACAAAATCCGGACAAACTCGGGGCACAATCAGTTCTTTGCAAGTTTGTCGGATATCCAAAGAACTCATATGGGTATTTTTTTCTACCACAGTGAGGAACAAAAGGTGTTTGTTGCTCAACATGCCACCTTTTTAGAAAATGAATTTCTTGTAAAAGAAATTAGTGGCAAAGTGGTGGAGCTAGAAGAGGTTCCAGATACACAAACCGTAACTGAAGATTTGGTGGAACCAGAGGATTCAATAGCTCCCAACGAACCTCAGCCTCTCCGCCGATCTAGTAGGGTTCCTTGTCAACCTGAGAGATACTACGGTTTTCTCATGGGTGTTGGGAGCGAGGATTGCATCATGGAGGATGATGATCCAACTAGCTTCGAGCAGGCCATCACGAGTGGGGACTCAGTGAAATGGCTGGATGCAATACGGTCCGAGATGGAATCCATGTACACCAACAAAGTATGGACTTTGGAAGATGCTCCTGAAGGGGTAAAACCCATTAGGAGCAAGTGGATCTTCAAGAAAAAACTTGGTGTAGATGGGAAAGTGGAGACTTTCAAAGCTAGACTTGTTGCAAAGGGTTTTCGTCAAATACCAGGTGTGGACTATGACGAAACCTTTTCTCCAGTGGCTATGCTTAAATCCATCCGGATCATGCTTGCCATCGCTGCATATCATGACTACGAAATCTGGCAAATGGATGTTAAGACCACCTTTCTAAACGGTGATTTAGAAGAGTGCGTGTACATGACTCAGCCAGAGGGCTTCGTAGATAGTGGGAGCAGAGGAAAGGTGTGCAAGCTGCTTAAATCCATTTATGGATTAAAGCAAGCATCGCGGAGCTTGAACATCTGCTTTGACGTCGTTATCAAAGAGTTTGATTTCGTTAAAAACGTAGATGAACCTTGTATCTACAAGAAGGTGGCAGCGAGTAAGGTTGTCTTCCTCGTATTGTACGCAGACGACATACTCTTGATAGGAAATGACATTCCTATGCTGCAATCGGTCAAGCTCTTCTTATCACAAAGATTCTCAATGAAAGATCTAGGTGATGCCTCCTGTATATTGGGAATCAGGATCTATAGAGATAGATCTAAAAGGATATTGGGATTGTCCCAGTCCAGGTACATTGACACCATACTAAAGAGGTTTAATATGGAAGAATCCAAGCGTGGGAACTTACCCACGATCTCTGGAGTCACTCTCTCCAAAGAGATGTCTCCCAAGACTGATTTGGAGAGAGCTCGCATGCAAGGGATACCCTATGCTTCGGCTGTAGGCTCTATCATGTACGCGATGATATGTACCAGACCCGATGTAGCATACTCACTAAGTTTAGTGAGTAGGTATCAAGCTGATCCTGGAGAGAGTCACTGGACAGCTGTGAAGAGCATTCTCAAGTACTTACGAAGGACTAAGGAGATGCTCTTGGTGTATGGTAACGGAGAACTCCAAGTGGAGTCCTTTACCGATTCAAGCTTTCAGAGTGATAAGGACGACTCTAAGTCGCAGTCGGGATTTGTCTTTACCCTTTACGGAGGGGCGGTTAGCTGGAAGAGTTCCAAGCAGGAAACCATGGCAGACTCGACGATGGAGGCTGAATACATCGCTGCCAACGATGCTACCAAAGAGGCTGTTTGGATCAAGAAGTTCATTACTGAACTTGGAGTGGTTCCATCCATTGAGCATCCAATACTTTTGTTTTGAGATAACAATGGAGTGGTGGCTTTGGCCAAGGAACCCAGGTCCCATCAGCGATCCAGGCATATTCTGAGGCGGTATCACCTGATCCGGGAGATAGTTGATCGCCGGGAGATCGAGGTCAGGAGGGTTGACATGAGGAACAACACAGCGGATCCACTCACGAAGGCCATTCCCCAGATACAGTTTGAGAGACTCTTCGGGATGCTCGGTATGCGATACTACAACAGCTGGCCCTAGAGCAAGTGGGAGATTGTTAGTTGTATGTATGCCCTAGAGGCCAGTATTGTACAGATGATGTATATTATATTGGATGCTTGGACATATATAGAGATGACTTTCTTGCTCGATATGATAGTATGCTATCTGGTTGCTCTTTATCTTAACATGTATACTTGTCTCTTTATACTGTCTTATAGTTACATGTTGGTAAAGCCCTTAGGATGTGTACTTGACTACCTGGACTATGATGCGGATCATACTAGTGGGGACATAGTAGTCCATAAGTACATCCTTCAAGGTCCCTAGTCGTGGGTGTATCGAGACGGGGCATCGATATACCGGTGTAGACTAGCGTATACGCTTCTCGACCCATGAGATGGGCGATGGATAATCCCATATCCATTGGTGTTTGACATCAGAGATGGTATACAGGTGCTCAGTAGAGACTGGGTACACTGGACGGACTCGCCGAGAACTCCCAGATGGTATTATACCTCACGTCAGATGGCAGTTCTCTGGTGACACTTGTGCAGGTTAGTCTGTAGACCCGAGATCGTCATAGAGTTTTGTACGATTCCCACTGCGCTTTGATTTCTACCTTACCACGTCCATGAAGGCATGCAAAACGGTGGTTTTTGGGTACAGTCCCGAGTCACATGGAGGCAATGAGCGATAGGAGGGGTTTCGTCTCTCCCGGTATTGGGGGTTGATGTTGCGCTGTGCTCGATTGGCCGTAACAGGGAAGTCCCTGGCCAGGGCTGTTTTAGAGATTTACTGGTAAGTGTTACCTGTAGTTTCTCGACCCGTTATGGGCCTCACATCGGCACGACTTATCGGTTATTGGGGTCTGACGTTTACCATCCCTAGGCTCGATATGCAGCATATCTGACGAAGAGACCGGACTGTACGGTATTGTTGCCGGTTGGTTCGACGGGAGTTGTAGCAGGTTCGCTTGTTTTCTTCTGATCGCTCAATACACGGGTGGCCGTTACGTTCAGCTGACCGCTTGCGGCTTGGGGGTGCTTGATATGATCATCACCCACTGCTGGCGTATTGACGAGTCTTAGAGTCCCACAAAGGAGTTACCTAGTCCAGGCGAAATGTTGTGGTGCGCTTATGCGATATGCGCATGGACCCAGTTAAAATGCGCGTATAAGATACCGTATATTAATCGGGCGGCTTGCTTTTGGTTAAGTCATATGTGATATGGCCGGATTGCTAAATCAAGTGTTAATTTATCATTTAACCATTAGTTTCTCATTAGAAATCCTTTCTTGTATTTTTGGGTGTATGCATGCATGTATGCATTCTTTCTTGATTCATGCACATATGGATGTGCATGCACACATACATACATACATCATCTTTCATTGTTGTATATACATTGAAAATGATGGCAATATAAGACTCACACCTTGGTTAAATAATATGGTTTATTATTTCTATTTGTGTTAAAACAAAAAGAAAAAGGAAAATGGTAATTCATGGATTAGTTTCTACACTCTTCTTTGACCTAACCATGCTCACCTACTTTTAACCATGGATTAACTTTCCCTTTGTGTTTTAACTCAAATTGAATAATATCTTTATGATTTAACCATGGTTTGAGATGAGAAGTGGAAAATATATATACATATATTTTCTATTTTTCCATATGAGATTATCTTTTCTCTTGTTCTAAAAAGGCCATCATCTTCTTCTTCCTTCTTCTTTTGCTCTCTAGATTTCTCTAGTGAGAAAATTACTCACCAAGTTAGGATTTTGAAGTGAGAAAAGCCACCACAACATCATTCTACACAAGTCTTGCCCACTTGTTTAGAGTGTTAGCTTCATTTCTTTCTCTTGATCAAGTGAAGTTGCAAGCTTGGACAAAGGAGCTTCAGGTGGATCGTCGTGGACACTAGAAGACCTCAAGTGAACCCTTCTCCAACACTCAAGTAGCCAAGGAGTCAAGCGTAGGGAGCTACAAAGGTTGTACTCTCAAAACCCTAGCCTTAGTTACTTGTAATGATGTGTAGTTTTAGAAACCCTAATTTTTCTAGGAATGATTCTTTGTATGCTTACTTAGCACCCTAAAATTTTAATCTTTGGTACATGTGGTGCTTCCAAACCCTTCATGAGGTGCTAGGTAAACCTAACACCCAAAAGCTCAACACTTGAGCGTAGTTTAAAAATACTCAGTACATGCCACAGTGCCAATGAACCAGCCGTAGAAGGATCAACCAATGCCTCATCTGTGGCACCGCGGAACTACCGCAAACCCTAGGGTTTAGCGGCGGTTCTTACGGTCACATAATCGAGTTAGGATTTCGTTCTTCTAGAGGGTCCACCACATCACTTGCACGATATTTGAATGTTTTTTAATTACGAAAATATCCAACTCTTGGAAAATTTTTCGGCAAGGGTTAAAGTGGGTATTCGATATCCGATCGAACTTTTTAACACCGTCTAAAATAACCCGAAAACAAACTAGAATTACGAATACGAAACACACTGAATTTCCTTTGTAAAAAGATAACATCACATGCAAATTTAGCAAAAACAAACAACACCTAAAATACCTAACCCCAGAGACTGGAACATTGTGCAAAATTGAACCCTGAACTCCCTGGAAAAACTGAGCTGTCCGGTTTTTATGCATGTCTGGCCGGCCCAAAAAAGGTGGGATGTGTGAATTTTGCACAGTGTTCATATTGTATCTCATACAACATTCTGCAGTTGTTTTAAAAAATTTTGACTCTCAGAAAATTTTGACTGAAACTAGGGTTTTAAATCGGATGTTTCGGAGTTGTTTCAGTTTCGTAATCCTACACAATCCGTCTAATTCTCTAGCTAGGCTCTGATACTATTGTAGGGTTCCTAAGCACAATAGCAAGGTTTTGGGTGGTATCATCCATGCTAAATTAAAATTTTGGTCATGCTTAAACAACCCTAAACAAGATCTTTAACTAGAGAATCATGCGGAATCGAAATGTAAACATCTTTACAACTAAGTGATTAGAGATTACATCCTTTGTAGTCCTCTCCTTTTCACAAGCTTCAAGCTTCACTTGATCTAGAAAGAAGATTAAGCTAACACTCTAATCTAGTGGGCTATACTAAAGTAGAATGGTGATGTGGGTTGTATGCTCACTTAAAAACCTTTTCGTTTTGAGTTCCTCACTCACAATAAAAAACCAAGAGAGCAAGAGTGAGAGGAAGCAGAAGATGGCAATGGCTAGAGTTCAAAGAGATAATGTGATGATAAAATAAATGAGAATGAAATAATATATATATTAAATCCTTCTCACTTTTAACCAAGGGTTAATAAATATCTAGATATTTATTTTAGAGCACTAAGAGCCATAGAATGATAACCTATGGTTAATGCAAGGTTAAGTAAAGGAATAAATATCAACCATGAATCATTTCTATTTCTTTTTAACTCAAAAATAAGTATGAAGATATTTACTAACATGTGAGTCTTGCATTGCCACCATCCATGTATCATCTATCATGATACAAGTGTAAGCATGTATGTGTGCATACACATCACTATGTCTACATACACCAAATGATGCATACACCAAAAAGAAAAGGGTTTAAGTGAAAACAATGGTCACAATATCAAATCAACAATTGATTTAATAAACGGGTCATATCTTAGATGACCCGACCAACAGAAAACGCCAGATTACAATGCGGTATCATATACACGTATTTAATCAAGCACCCGCGCATATCCCCATATGCACCCCACATCGTTTCGCTTGAGCTAGGTAATCCCATTGTGGGATTCTTAGACTCGTCAATACGCTAGCAGTAGGAAGTGATCATATCACATACCCACAAACCGTCAGCGGCACCAGCAGTGCATAACGGCTCCTAGGTATTGAGCGATCAGAAGAAAAACAAGCGAGCCTGTAAAAACACCTGTCGAGCCAACCGGCAACACTTACCGTACAGTCCTGTCTCTTCGTCAGATATGCTGCATATCGAGTCTAGGGATGGCAACGTCGACCCCAATAACTTAATAAGTCGTGCCGATGAATGGTCTATAACAGATCGAGAAACTACTGATCATACTTATCAGTAAATCTCAACATTCCTGGCCAGGGACTTACTGATATAGCCAATCGCGCACAGCGCAACATCAACCCCCAATACCGAGAGAGACGAAACCCCTCCTATCGCTCATTGCCTCCACATATCTCGGGACTGTACCCAAAAGCCACATGTTTGCACGGCTCAGTAGAGCCGTGGTAGGGTGTAAATCAAAGCACAGTGGGAGAACACATGAGACTCTATGACGATCTCGGGTCTACAGACTAACCTGTACCAATGTCACCTGAGAACTGCTATCCGACGATAGATATAATACCATATAGGAGTTCTCGGTGAGTCCGTCCAGTGTACCCAGTCTCCACTGAGTACGCATACGATCTCGATGTCAAACATCAATGGATATGGGAACATCCATTGCTCATCTCATGGGTCTAGTATTATAAACGCTAGTCTGCTCTGAAATATCGATGCCCCATCTCGATACACCCACAACTAGGGACATTTCAGGATATGCTTATAAACTACACATGTCCCACTAGTATGATCTGCATCATAATCACAGTAGTCAAGCAAATATCCTCAGGGCTTTATCAACATGTGCAAATGAATAAAAAGTATGATCAAGTCAACATGTCAGATAAAGAGCAACCAGATACTATACTATCATGTCGAGCAAGAATGTCCTCTGTATATATATATATATATATATACATACATGTATAAATACATCCACTATCATATAATGGCCTCTAGGGCATACATATATCCAACAATCTCCCACTTGTACTAAGGTCAGTTATTGGCGTATCTCATACCCAACATCTCAAAAAGTCGCTCATGCTGCGGCTGAGGGGGCCCTTGGTAAGTGGATCCGCGGTGTTATTCTTTGTGTCTACTCTCCTAATCTCGATCTTCCAGCGATCAACTATCTCCCGGATCAGATGAAAACGCCTTACGATGTGTTTGGACTGCTGATGGGACCTGGGCTCCTTGGCTAACGCCATAGCCCCATTATTATCACAATACAATGGTATTGGATCAATAATGGATGGAACTACTCCTAGCTCCGAGACGAACTTCCTCATCCAGACTGCTTCCTTGGCGGCATCATTTGCAGCAATGTACTCAGCTTCCATCGTAGAGTGTGCAATGGTATCCCGTTTAGAACTCTTCCAACTCACCACCCCTCCATTGAGGGTAGATACAAACCAAGAGATAGATTTGCTGTCGTCCTTATCACTCTGGAAGCTCGAATCGGTAAAGGCCTCCATTTGGAGATTTCCGTTACCATACACCAAGAACAATTCTTTAGTCCTTCGCAAGTACTTAAGAGTGTTCTTCACAGCTGCCCAGTGATTCTCCCCTGGGTTGGACTGATACCTGCTTACTACACCAAGTGCATAAGCTACATCAGGGTGTGTACACAACAACACATACATTATAGATCCTACGGCAGAAGCATAGGGTATAATGCTCATGCGAGCTCTCTCTTCATCGGTTTTTAGGCAAAAGTCCTTGGAGAGAGTGACTCCATGGCAAGCGGGTAAGGCACCCCGCTTGGAGTCTTCCATACTAAATCTCTTTAGGATGGTGTTAATGTACCTGGTTTGGGACAATCCCAATAACCATTTGGATCTATCCCTATAGATCCGAATGCCCAGTATGTACGTGGCATCACCCAGGTCCTTCATGGAGAACCATTGTGATAAGAAATATTTGACCGACTGTAGCATAGGAATATCATTTCCTATCAGAAGAATATCATCCATGTACAATACGAGGAATGTGACAGCTCTAACCTGCCATATTTCATAAATCACCATTTAGAAATGCAGTTTTAACGTCCATCTGCCATATTTCATAGTCGTAGTGAGCAGCAATAGCAAGTAGGATCCGAATGGATTTAAGCATGGCTACGGGAGAAAAAGTTTTGTCATAGTCCAGACCTGTTCTTTGAGGAAAACCCTTCGCCACAAGTCTTGCCTTATAGGTCTCCACCTGCCTATCTACACCAATCTTTCTTTTAAAGATCCATTTGCACCATACGGGTTTTACCCCAGAGGGTACAACGTCCAAAGTCCATACTTTGTTGGTGTACATAGACTCCATTTCAGATCTCATGGCATCCAACCACTTCACAGAGTCTCTACTCGTGATAGCTTGCTGAAAACTGGCAGGATCATCATCATCCATGATGCAATCTTCTCTATCACCATCAATAAGAAAACCGTAGTATCTCTCCGGTGGCGAGAAGTCCTACCAGATCTACGGAGTGGTTGAGCTTCATTAGTTTCTGTTGCAACAGCCGGTTCAACCAGGTCGTCATTTGTAACTTGTGTTTCTAGAACCTCTTCTAGATCTATCACTCTGCCATCGAATCATTTGTAAAAAATTCTTTTTCTAAAAATGTGGCATGCAGAGAGACAAACACCTTTTGTTCCTACTTGTGGTAGAAAAGATATCCATATGAATTCTTTGGATATCCCACAAACTTACACATGACTGACCGTGTCTCGAGTTTGTCCAGATTCTGCTTTTTGACATAGGCCGGACAACCCCAAATCTTAACTCGTTTAAGAGATGGTCTCTTCCTATGCCATATCTCATATGGCGTGGTAGACACGGTTTTGGTTGGAACCCTGTTTAATAGAAACGTTGCAGTCTCCAATGCATGCCCCCAAAATGAGACAGGTAACTCAGCATCACTCATCATGGAACGAACCATATCTAATAGGGTCCGATTCTGACGTCCTGACACACCGTTGTGCTGTGGTGTGTAAAGAGGAGTGAGCTGAGAGAGAATCCCATTCTCTTTTATAAAGTCTGCAAACTCTGTACTGAGATATTCCCCACCTCGATCTGATCGAAGTATCTTGATACTCAATCAGGTTTGTTTTTCTACTTCAAGTTTGTACTCAGTGAATTTCTCGAAAGCTTCAGACTTATGCTTTAGTAAAAACACATGACCGAACCTTGAGAAATCATCAGCAAAGGTTATGAAGTAAGAAAAACCGCCTCTAGCCTGTGTAGACATTGGCCTACATACGTCACTATGTATGAGGGCTAAGAGCTGAGTAGCTGTTTCTCCGTGTCCTGTAAACGGAGATTTGGTCATTTTACCCTTGATACAAGACTGGCAAATCGCATAAGATTTATATTCAAAAGGGTTTAAATATCTATCTTTATGTAGCTTGTTTAGTCTTGTTTCGTTAATATGACCAAGTCTACAGTGCCAAAGAAAAGATTCATTTATTTCTGAAAGGTTTCTTTTATTAGTGTGTTGTGTGCTGAAAACTGTGTGTTGATTTAGGATGTATATCCCGTTATTAAGTGTACCATACCTAACCAACATTTGATTCGGGTTAATGTTCATAACATTATTCTGCAACACAAAATTATATCCTTCATTGTCTAACAAAGAAACGGATACAATATTACAAAGCATACTAGGTACATAATAACATGGGTTCAAAACCAATATAAACCCCGATGGCAACCCCAGGTGATACTCTCCCACTGAAACTGCATGTACATTGGAACCATTTCCAACCCGGAGAGTATGGTCACCTGTCTTCAAAATTTTGCTATTTCTCAGCCCCTGCATGGAATTGCAAATGTGAGAACCTGAACCGGTATCTAATACCCAGGATGCAGAGTTCATAGAAAAACAGTTTTATGTCATAAACACACCTGAAGCAGAAGCATCACAATGCTTCTTCTTTTTGAGATCCAAGTACTCAGTGCAGTTGCGCTTCCAGTTTCCCGCTTTGTGGCAGCGATAACATTCCCCTTTCCTTAATTCCCCAGCCGTGGAATTGTCTTTCCCCTTAACCTTTTTAACTCCACCTCTAGGTTTGGTGAGTTTCTTCTTCATCTTTCCCTTGGCCTTAGCCTTCGGGCGAGAGGAGGAAGATGGCCCAACAGTCAAAGCGGGAGTCTTCACTGACTTCAGCGTGCTCTCTGCACTCCTCAACATATTGAGGAGTTCAGGTAGTGATTTCTTCATGTTGTGCATGTTGAAGTTTACTACAAACTGAGCAAAAGTGGGGGGGGGGGAGAGACTGCAGAATGATATCAGTATATTGTTCGTTGTCCATTGTCCATCCGAGATCCTCAAGCTCTTCTATAAGGGCTATCATCTTCAGAACATGGTCAGCTACTGGTGTGCCAGGAGCCATCCGCGTTTGAAACAGCTTTCGTGACGCTTCGTATCGTAAGACACGAGATTGCTCCCCATATAACTCTTTTATATGGAGAAAGATGGATTGAACGTCCATATTCTCATGCTGCTTTTGATGTGTGTTATCCAACGATGCAAGCACGAGGCATTTGACCGTGGCACAGTCAGCGTCCCATGTCTTGTGGACTTCCTTATCCGCAACCGAAGATTTAGGACTTGGAATGGGCGGGGCTGGAGCCGTGAGGACATATGATACCTTATCATAAGTCAAGGCTATGTTAATGTTCCTCAGCCAGTCTTTATAATTTGTCCCATTCAGTTTATTTTTATCTAGTAGAAGCTTGAGTCCAGTCATTGGTATCTTCCATTAAGAGAGAGAAAAAAATACACTCAGCGAAATCTCTTGCAAAGATCAGATTGGTTACTATCTTATCTAATCGATGTCTCCCACTGCTTTTATCAAATTTCCCTTCAAACCTTAAAATGAAAACTAGCCAGGATTAATTACAGTTTACAACTTCGCTAACCGTTCAGCCAGGCCAGTGTCAGTACTTGAGGGAGGTTCCCCGTGCTTTCGCACGGACCTAATTAATATAAAGCTCGTCTTCCCAGAGGCGTAGCCTCGTTAACACCTTTCTAGACACCTAATGGGTTAGCTAATTATAAAGTGCAAAACTCTACTAGGAGCAACACTTGCTCACAGTGGGATCGGGATCCAACCATTATATGGAAGGTTGCAATCTCATTGCAAATTTCAACTCTTGAAACTCCCGATATGGTTTTTACCCTTAGCACTCATGACCTTGGCTATGGTCAACAAATCACAAGCACTAGTCAAGTTCAACCCGTCATTTCTTTATTAATTACACCCATTCATATGACCCTTGGCTAAGGTCAACAAAGTCACATGCCTGTCCTAATTATTAGTTGTGTGTATGCCCTAGAGGCCAGTATTGTACAGATGATGTATATTATATTGGATGCTTGGACATATATAGAGATGACTTTCTTGCTCGATATGATAGTATGCTATCTGGTTACTCTTTATCTTAACATGTACACTTGTCTCTTTAAACTGTCTTATAGTTACATGTTGGTAAAGCCCTTAGGATGTGTACTTGACTACCTGGACTATGATGCAGATCATACTAGTGGGGACATGGTAGTCCATAAGTACATCCTTCAAGGTCCCTGGTCGTGGGTGTATCGAGACGGGGCATCGATATACCAGAGTAGACTAGCGTATACGCTTCTCGACCCATGAGATGGGCGATGGATGATCCCATATCCATTGGTGTTTGACATCAGAGATAGTATACGGGTGCTCAGTGTAGACTGGGTACACTGGACGGACTCGCCGAGAACTCCCAGATGGTATTATACCTCACGTCAGATGGCAGTTCTCAGGTGACACTTGTGTAGGTTAGTCTGTAGACCCGAGATCGTCATAGAGTGTTGTGTGATTCCCACTGTGCTTTGATCTCCACCTTACCACGTCCATGAGGGCGTGCAAAACGGTGGTCTTTGGGCACAGTCCCGAGTCACATGGAGGCAATGAGCGATAGGAGGGGTTTCGTCTCTCCCGATATTGGGGGTTGATGTTGCGCTGTGCTCGATTGGCCGTAACAGGGAAGTCCCTGGCCAGGGCTGATCAGAGATTTGCTGGTAAGTGTTACCAGTAGTTTCTCGACCCGTTGTGAGCCTCACATCGGCACGACTTATCGGTTATTGGGGTCTGACGTTTACCACCCCTAGACTTGATATGCGACATATCAGACGAACAGACCGGACTGTACGGTAAGTGTTACTGGTTGGATTCACAGGAGTGTGAGCGGGCTAGCTCGTCGATCTTCTGATCGCTCAATACCCGGATGGCCGTTACGTTTAGCAGACCGCTTGCGGCTTGTAGGTGCTTGATATGATCATCATCTGCTACCGGCGTATTGACGAGTCTTTAGAGTCCTACACAGAGGTTTCCTGGCTCAAGCGAAAAGAAATAGGAGCGCATATGAGATGTGTACAGGACCGAGAATAATGCGTGTATGTGATACCGTATTCCATTCTCGCGATGAATGTATCGATTGGTTATATTCGATATAACCTAGATATCGAATCAAGGATTGATTCGATAAGCCGATACATAGGATACTAGTCGGTTATATACGATATGACCGGATCATTAAATCAAGTTTTGATTTAATGATTTAATGTATAATTATATATTTGATATATTACTTTGCATTAACTAGTATTGGTTCACTTTAAATGGATTTTCTCACTTGATGTGCAAGTTGTATATGTGATATATTTTTGTGCACATGTTTGTATCATGTTTGATGATACTTGCTCATTTGGTTAAGTGTAAAGAATCAAACCATGGTTAAATAGATGATTAGGGTTTTGCTTATTCATTTATTCATTTATTTGTTTATTTATTTATTTGGAAAAGATTTTGATGAGAATGGTGGCTTTCTTTGTTTCTAGTTGAAGCTTCATGAAGCTTTGACTTACTAACCATTCTTGTCTTCATGCTTAACCCTAACCCTTCCAAGTAACCATGGTCAATTCTCTACACTCTACCTTAGTTAGTATATGATAAGTATTCATTTTACTTTTCATTTTTAATCAAGACTTATCATATTCTAGCTTCATCTTCTTCTTCATCTTCAAAGAAAAAGCTTAAGTCCATTAATGACAACTTGAGCTAAAGTGTGAGAAATCCAATTCCAAAGTGAACCCACCTCCTATTTCTTCATCCTCTACCTCTTGCCAAGTAGTATAGGGTGTTTACTTCACAAGTTTCACAACTTGGTGAAGTTGGAGCTTGATCTTGTGTAACCTCGACGTAGATCATCTTCGGCACGAAGCCGACGACCTTGCCCGTCCATTTCTCCGATGAAGCCGATGCTTGAGTCCGGGATTCGAGACGGACAGCGAGAGGACGTCTACGTGGAGCTAAGGAAGTGAAAAACCGGATCTACAAAGGTTGTAGCATCTTTCTTTTAGTTAAGTAGTTAACTAGTTTCACTTTGTCGCCTAAAATTCTAGTTAACGATCTAGTCTAGGGTTTCTCGGCACCGTAAAATTCAAAAATGGCATGGTTGATGCCTTGTGAGACCTCTTGAGAGTGCCTAGGAACCCTACAGTGGTATCAGAGCCTAGCTAGAGCCTTAAGCGAAGTCTAGACGACGTTTGAAATCCGAACGAACCGAAACCCTAACCCAAAAATTGCTCTCTGTACATTTTTGAAAATTGTGGATTTTTGAGAATTAAAAATATGCAGAAAAGTCAGCAGGAATATCTAAGAGTTACTGTAAAATTCGATGCCCTAATTCCATCAAGCCGCCGCGGTTCCGCGGCACAAGCTTGGCTTGTGCGGCGGTTCTGCGGCCTATTTGTCTTATCATGCATTGAATTTTGCACAGTAACTCCTACTTGGCAGTGCTGGTTTTCCTGGGAATTTTTAATATTTGTTATAGAGTTGAAATTTCTGGGTTGTATTGGGAGTTCATAGATTCGATCGGATTATCAAGGTTTGTCTATGTGTTTTTCCGGATATTTTGGAATATGTTAAAAAGTTCGACCGGATGTAAATACCCAATCTTTCCCCTGCCGGAAAATATCCAAGTGTTGGATTTTTCTGTGGTTTAAGGACGTTCTGAGTAGTGCAAGTAACGCGATGGTCCCTCTAGAAGACAACAAACCTTAACTCGATTATGTGACCGTCTTGAACTGCCCTTTGAACCTTAGGGTTTGGGACAGTACGGCGTGCCATATGTGAGGCGTTGGCTTGACCCTTCTACGGCTGGACCGTTGGTACTGAGGCATGAAGTGAATGTCTTTGAACTTATTTCATGTGTTGAACGGTTTCGGGAAAACTTGGGTGTTCGAATGTTCGATCGGAAAGTTTAATATTTTCTATTTATCCGGAAAGGGATACAATAATTGGAATTCACACACAGTTATGAGATAACTGAATGAATATTATAAATCTAGCGGTTTAGTCTCACTTCATATTGAAAAGAGTTTTCGATAATGGGACTAAAATGCGGGGTTTATAAGTGTTAGGCATGCGATGTCTAAAGAGGTTGCGGATTCCAACTGTTGTAGTTTTACACTTTCTTTTCTGTGACCGTAAGTGTAATATGTGATATCGCCGGTTTCGTTGCTATATGTCAACGACAATTGGGATGCGCATATTTACTTACGTTGATGACATGTGATGTTATGTGTTGATGGATATGTTATATTGGATTGTCGTGTTTGAATAGCCGGTTTTTTTTATGTGAGATGAGTGTTTTTCATTTTCATTCATGTAAAAACTTGTATGTAATATTCTTTTATTGGGGCACTTCCAGGTTGCGGAAGTTGTCACCTTTTGTATATTATTTACATTTCCGCATTAGGATAGACCCAAGGAGGGGAGCACAAGTAACCGGGTTCTAGGGTCCAGTGGGAGACCATCTCGAGGAGTCGAGTCCGGGTCTCCTAACCCTAGAATTGGCAGGGTTGCTTGCCGCTCTCGTAGGGGTCTAGGGGTGTGGGATTGGCTATTCATCACGACCGTGGAATCCGTGTTTTATACTGGCTCGTATTGAAAACACGGACGTCCTAGTATATCCAATGTTTTATATGTTTCTTCTGCTGCGATATCTGTGATGTGATCATGTGATGTTCTGTGATAGATACAGTATATAGTATATATGATATATTATATAGACGTTACTTATGTTTTGCATCCGCACCAGCCCTGCCCTGCTCTGTCGTTAGTTACCTAACCTAACGGTGCACGAGGGGACATCCATGCGAATGCGGATGGCATAAGTGTACGTCGTATTTATCTGTGATGTTTAGGTGACTTAAATGATGAGACTTCATTAATGTGATTAATGAAAGAAAAGAAACCTAAGATGTTGTAGAATCAAATTTTAAACAAAACAAGTAGCTACAGTTCTTGCTTTGCATAGCGGTATATATGATATACCCTGCACATTATTCGATGAGGAAAGGAACGAGATCCCTTCACCGGGAGTGACTCCTTTAGCAATAACTGGCAGACGCTACACACTCGGTTTGCTTTTGATTGTTTTTGAGTTTTGCTTTGCAAAGCGATATATATGATATATCCCGCACCTCATTCGACGAGGAAAGGGCCGACGATCCCTTCACCAGGAGTGACCCCTTTAGCAAAACTAGAAAAGCCTCAAAATCACTCCATTTCAAAACTTCATTTGATCCTACAACGATATCAAGTTCATTACGCAATAGGTTTTCTGAAAACCTGCATAGCCCTCCGTCATTTCAGATAAGTACTACTTAGTATTCGTGCTACGGTAGTTTGGTATTCGTCAAGGCGTAGTGTACGGTAGCTAACTAGTATTTATCTGCTTATGCATATGATGCAGATTGGATTAAGGTATTCGTACGGCGTTGTTTGGCATTCGTCAAGGGTCGTGCGGGTGGGTTTAATTCAATCAAGAAATGTACGGGTTGAACTTGACTAGTGGACTATGGGTTGTTTGGCATTCGTCAAGGTCATAGAACACTAGGGGTAAAATATTATTGGGAATTTCAAGTGTTGAAATTTGCAATGAGATTGCATACCTTCTATGAGATAGTTGGATCCCGATACCCACTGCGAGTAAGAGTTACTCCTGGGAGAGTTTTACACATTGCAATTAGCTAATCAAGTAGGTGTCTAGAAAGGTGTCAACGGGGTTACGCCTCTGGGAAAACGAGGTTTACATTAATTAGGTTCGTGCGAAAGCACGGGGGACCTCCCTCAAAGTACCGACACTGGCCTGGCTGAAAGATTGGCAAACTTGTAGTGTGTAATTAATCCCGGCTAGTCTTTCCTTTTAGGGTTTGAAGGAAGATTTGATAAAAACCAGTGGGAGCCATCCTGATTAGATAAGATAATAACCAATCTGATCTTGCAAGAGCATACGCTAAAGTGTTTTCTTCTCTCTCTCTCCAGGTAGCGACCATTTCATGCCCTAATAAAGATAATAATATGGATGTATTGACCGAACCCGCATGTTATACTGTGCAGGGGAACGTTGGACCCGTTCTTTCTTATAAGAGTTATAAGACTGAACAGGGAATAGGAGAATATCTAGATTCTCAAGCCGCCCAAAAGAACATGCATGTTGATGCATCTTCTTCGGGTGTGTTAGTTATTGAGAACTGTTTTTCAGTTCACCCTACGTCCTGGGTATTAGATACCGGATCAGGATCCCACATATGTAAGCAGTTACATGGGCTACGGAAAGGTAGAGAACTGGGTAAAGGTGATCATTCCGTTCAAGTAGGGAACGGTGCAAATGTTGCAGCCAAAGCAGTTGGCGAATATCACCTAGTATTACCAAGTGGTGATACAATGATTCTGAATGAGTGCTATTATATACCGAACATGATGTGCAACATTATATCAGTTTCTTTATTGAGTAAAGAAGGATATAATTTTGTAGTACAGGATAATGTTATGAACATATTCCTAGATCAAAAGTTGATTGCATCAGGCTCGTTACATAATGGCATATTCATTCTAAATCAAAATACAGTCCTCAATATACAAAACACACACAAGTGGAAAAGTTCAGAAATGAACGAATCCTACTTGTGGCATTGTAGACTTGGTCATATCAATGCGACACGACTGGCTAAGTTACATAAGGATGGTTATTTGAATCCGTTCGAATTATCATCTTATGATACTTGCCATTCATGTCTCAAAGGAAAAATGACCAAAGCTCCATTTAGTGGACACGGAGAAAGAGTTACTGAACTCTTCGGACTGGTACATAGTGATGTATGCGGTCCCATGTCTACCCATGCCAGGAACGGTTCTTCCTACTTCATTACATTCACTGACGATCTCTCTAGATACGGGCATGTGTTCCTATTGAAACACAAGTCTGAAGCTTTTGAGAAATTCAGAGAATATAAGCAAGAAGTAGAGAACCAAACGGGCAAAAGTATTAAGATCCTTCGATCTGATCGAGGAGGAGAATACTTGAGCAATGAGTTCCAAGATTATCTAAAAGAGAATGGGATTCTCTCTCAGCTTACTCCACCTTATACACCACAGCACAACGGTGTATCGGAACGAAGGAATCGCACCCTATTAGATATGGTGCGTTCAATGATGAGTACAGCTGAGTTACCTATTTCCTTCTGGGGGTATGCGCTTGAGACAGCCATACACCTATTGAATATGGTTCCTACCAAATCAGTGCCTACCACTCCATATGAGATATGGAAAGGGAAGAGACCATCTCTTAAGTATGTTAAGATATGGGGTTGTCCAGCCTATGTCAAAAGACAAAATCCGGACAAACTCGAGGCAAGATCAGTCTTATGTAAGTTTGTAGGATATCCCAAAAATTCACAAGGGTATATCTTCTACCACCCTGAGGAACAAAAGGTGTTTGTTTCTCGACATGCCACTTTCTTAGAAAAATGTTTTCTTATGAAACAAATTAGTGGCATTGAGGTAGAACTGGAAGAGGTTCCAGCAACACAAACTATAACTGAAGATTTAGTAGAACCAAAGGATTCAGTAGTACCCGACGAACCCCAGCCTCTCCGCCGATCTAGTAG
The DNA here is from genome assembly GCA_030015575.1 of Agapanthus africanus. Lineage (NCBI taxonomy): Eukaryota > Viridiplantae > Streptophyta > Magnoliopsida > Asparagales > Amaryllidaceae > Agapanthus > Agapanthus africanus. Next base: position 777,867,062 of record CM057338.1, on the reverse strand, counting down.
GGTTTCTCGTCCACCTGAGAGATACTACGGTTTTCTCATTGACGGTGGAAGCGAAGATTGCATCATGGAGGATGATGACCCAACTAGCTTCGAGCAGGCCATCACGAGTAGGGACTCAGTGAAATGGCTGGATGCTATGCGGTCCGAGATGGAATCCATGTACACCAACAAAGTATGGACTTTGGATGTTGCTCCTGAAGGGGTAAAACCCATCGGGAGCAAGTGGATCTTCAAGAAAAAACTTGGTGTAGATGGGAAAGTGGAGACTTTCAAAGCTAGACTTGTAGCAAAGGGTTTTCGTCAAAGACCAGGTGTGGACTATGATGAAACCTTTTCTCCAGTGGCTATGCTTAAATCCATCCGGATCATGCTTGCCATCGCTGCATATCATGATTACGAAATCTGGCAAATGGATGTTAAGACCGCCTTTCTAAATGGTGATTTAGAAGAGTGCGTGTACATGACTCAGCCAGAGGGCTTCATAGACAGTGGGAGCAGCGGGAAGGTGTGCAAGCTGCTTAAATCCATTTATGGATTAAAGCAAGCATCACGGAGTTGGAACATCTGCTTTGACGTCGTTATCAAAGAGTTTGATTTCGTCAAAAACCCAGATGAACCTTGTATCTACAAGAAGGTAGCAGAGAGTAAGGTTGTCTTCCTCGTATTGTACGTGGACGACATACTCTTGATAGGAAATGATATTCCTATGCTGCAATCGGTCAAGCTCTTCTTATCACAAAGATTCTCAATGAAAGATCTTGGTGATGCCTCCTGCATATTGGGAATAAGGATCTATAGAGATAGATCCAAACGGATATTGGGATTGTCCCAATCCAGGTACATTGACACCATACTAAAGAGGTTTAGTATGGAAGAATCCAAGCATGGGAACTTGCCCACGATCACTGGAGTCACTCTCTCCAAAGAGATATCTCCCAAGACTGATTTGGAGAGAGCTCGCATGCAAGGGATACCCTATGCTTCGGCTGTAGGCTCTATCATGTACGCGATGCTATGTACCAGACCCGATGTAGCATACTCACTAAGTGTAGTGAGCAGGTATCAAGCTAATCCTGGAGAGAGTCACTGGACAGCTGTGAAGAGCATTCTCAAGTACTTACGAAGGACTAAAGAGATGCTCTTGGTGTACGGTAACGGAGAACTCCAAGTGGAGTCCTTTACCGATTCGAGCTTCCAGAGTGATAAGGACGACTCTAAGTCGCAGTCGGGATTTGTCTTTACCCTTTACGGAGGGGCGGTTAGCTAGAAGAGTTCCAAGCAGGAAACCGTGGCAGACTCGACGATGGAGGCTGAATACATCGCTACCAACGATGCTGCTAAAGAGGCTGTCCGGATCAAGAAGTTCATTATTGAACTTGGAGTGGTTCCATCCATTGAGCATCCAATACCTTTGTATTGCGATAACAATGGAGCGGTGGCTTTAGCCAAGGAACCCAGGTCCCATCAGCGATCCAGGCATATTCTGAGGCGGTATCACCTGATCCGGGAGATAGTTGATCGCCGGGAGATCGAGGTCAGGAGAGTTGACACGAAGAACAACACGGCGGATACACTCACGAAGGCCATTCCCCAGATACAGTTTGAGAGACTCTTCGGGATGCTCGGTATGCGATACTACAGCAGCTGGCCCTAGTGCAAGTGGGAGATTATTAGTTGTGTGTATGCCCTAGAGGCCAGTATTGTACAGATGATGTATATTATATTGGATGCTTGGACATATATAGAGATGACTTTCTTGCTCGATATGATAGTATGCTATCTGGTTACTCTTTATCTTAACATGTACGCTTGTCTCTTTAAACTGTCTTATAGTTACATGTTAGTAAAGCCCTTAGGATGTGTACTTGACTACCTGGACTATGATGCAGATCATACTAGTGGGGACATGGTAGTCCATAAGTACATCCTTCAAGGTCCCTAGTCGTGGGTGTATCGAGACGGGGCATCGATATACCAGAGTAGACTAGCGTATACGCTTCTCGACCCATGAGATGGGCGATGGATGATCCCATATCCATTGGTGTTTGACATCAGAGATAGTATACGGGTGCTCAGTGTAGACTGGGTACACTGGACGGACTCGCCGAGAACTCCCAGATGGTATTATACCTCACGTCAGATGGCAGTTCTTAGGTGACACTTGTGCAGGTTAGTCTGTAGACCTGAGATCGTCATAGAGTCTTGTGTGATTCCCACTGTGCTTTGATCTCCACCTTACCACGTCCATGAGGGCGTGCAAAACAGTGGTCTTTGGGCACAGTCCCGAGTCACATGGAGGCAATGAGCGATAGGAGGGGTTTCGTCTCTCCCGGTATTGGGGGTTGATGTTGCGCTGTGCTCGATTAGCCGTAACAGGGAAGTCCCTGGCCAGGGCTGATCAGAGATTTGCTGGTAAGTGTTACCAGTAGTTTCTCGACCCGTTATGAGCCTCACATCCGCACGACTTATCGGTTATTGGGGTCTGACGTTTACCACCCCTAGAATTGATATGCGACATATCAGACGAACAGACCGGACTGTACGGTAAGTGTTACTGGTTGGATTCACAGGAGTGTGAGCGGGCTAGCTCGTCGATCTTCTGATCGCTCAATACCCGGATGGCCGTTACGTTTAGCAGACTGCTTGCGGCTTGTAGGTGCTTGATATGATCATCATCTGCTACCGGCGTATTGACGAGTCTTTAGAGTCCTACACAGAGGTTTCCTGGCTCAAGCGAAACGAAATAGGAGCGCATATGAGATGTATGCAGGACCGAGAATAATGCGTGTATGTGATACCGTATTCCATTCTCGCGATGAATGTATCGATTGGTTATATTCGATATAACCTAGATATCGAATCAAGGATTGATTCGATAAGCCGATACATAGGATACTAGTCGGTTATATGCGATATGACCGGATCGTTAAATCAAGTTTTGATTTAATGATTTAATGTTTAATTATATATTTGATATATTACTTTGCATTAACTAGTATTGGTTCACTTTAAATGGATTTTCTCACTTGATGTGCAAGTTGTATATGTGATATATTTTTGTGCACATGTTTGTATCATGTTTGATGATACTTGCTCATTTGGTTAAGTGTAAAGAATCAAACCATGGTTAAATAGATTATTAGGGTTTTGCTTATTCATTTATTCATTTATTTGTTTATTTATTTATTTGGAAAAGATTTTGATGAGAATGGTGGCTTTCTTTGTTTCTAGTTGAAGCTTCATGAAGCTTTGACTTACTAACCATTCTTGTCTTCATGCTTAACCTTAACCCTTCCAAGTAACCATGGTCAATTCTCTACACTCTACCTTAGTTAGTATATGATAAGTATTCATTTTACTTTTCATTTTTAATCAAGACTTATCATATTCTAGCTTCATCTTCTTCTTCATCTTCAAAGAAAAAGCTTAAGTCCATTAATGGCAACTTGAGCTAAAGTGTGAGAAATCCAATTCCAAAGTGAACCCACCTCTTATTTCTTCATCCTCTACCTCTTGCCAAGTAGTATAGGGTGTTTACTTCATAAGTTTCATAACTTGGTGAAGTTGGAGCTTGATCTTGTGTAACCTCGACGTAGATCATCTTCGGCACGAAGCCGACGACCTTGCCCGCCCATTTCTCCGATGAAGCCGATGCTTGAGTCCGGGATTCGAGACGGACAGCGAGAGGACGTCTACGTGGAGCTAAGGAAGTGGAAAACCGGATCTACAAAGGTTGTAGCATCTTTCTTTTAGTTAAGTAGTTAACTAGTTTCACTTTGTCGCCTAAAATTCTAGTTAACGATCTAGTCTAGGGTTTCTCGGCACCGTAAAATTCAAAAATGGCATGGTTGATGCCTTGTGAGACCTCTTGAGAGTGCCTAGGAACCCTACACTAATTAATCACATCATATGTTATATAGGAAGACATCACTTAGCTACCGTACACTACGCCTTGGCTAAGGTCAACAAACGTAGCATGAATACTAAATACTCTACTTCCTAAAATGAAGGAGGGCTGCGGATGGTTTTTAAGAAAACCTTTAACGCTTTGAACTTGATATCGTTGTAGAATCAAATGGTTTTTCAAAAGGAGTGGCTTAAACTCCGCAAGTTTGAAATGTAGCATTTTCGTAAAAAGCCGAGTGGGTTTCAAATTCGATTCTACAACATCTGTTAGGTTTATTTTTCCTTACATTAATCATATTAATGTAGTTCCATCATTTAAGTCCTTAAGCCAAACACAGAAAAGAAACGAAAATACAACGTACGCTTATGCCATCCGCATTCGCCACAATGTCAGGTTACCTAACTAACGACATACCGGGATGGGACTAGCGCGGGTGCAAAACATAAGCAACCCCTACTATATATTTCATATATAATATTGCATTCGTCTCAGATATATCAAGTGATCACATCACAGAATATAAACAGCAGAAGCATATAAATGAAAATATAGGATATATTAGGAATTCTGTATTTTATATTTAGCCAACGATAGAAAATACGAGTTCCACGGTCGTGATGAATAGCCAATCCCACAACCTAGACCCCTACGAGAGCGGAAAGCGACCCTACCAATTCTAGTGTTAGGAGACCCGATCCTGACTCCTCGAGATGGTTTCTCACTGGACTCTAGAACCCGGTCACTTGTGCTCCCTACCTTGGGTCTATCCTAATGCGGAAAAGTAAATAATATACATCATGGTAACATCATCCTCAACCCGGATGTGCCCCAAATAAAAGAATATTACATACATTTGAATTTTACATGAATGAAAAGAAAACTCTCATCTCACATAAAACCCCCGGCCATTCATTCACGACGATCCTATACATCATGTCCTAGCAACACATAACATCACATGTCATCAATGTAAGCAAGTATGCGTACCCCAATTATCGTTGACATATAGCAACGAAACCGGCGTTACACATACTACTCTTACGGTCGCATAAATAAGTATCATATAAATCTAGGCGATGTTAGACCCTTCGATCGAATTAACGAACACCCATATTTCCCAGCAAGCTTAACACTTGAGCAACGTTAAACAATACCCAAAAATTATGCCACAGTACTTTATGGACCAGCCGTAGAAGGGAAAACCCAAGCCTCATCTGTGGTGCCACTAACTACGGTAAACCCTAAGCTTTAGTCGCAGTTTCATGGTCACAGATCGAGTTTGGGTTTCATTCTTCTAGAGGGTCCATATGATTACCTGCATGATACATTGAGTACATTTAACCTGGAAAATACGAGTGTTTGATATTCGTTCGACTTGCTTAACGTCGTCTAGGTTACCATTGCAATGCTAAAATTACGACTATGAATGGCTCCGAATAAGTCCCACTGCAAATTAACATCACATGAAATTTATGGACTATGCAAATAATACCTAAAACCCCAAAACCTACTCAATAGAGCACCAAAGGAAAACGGAGCATTTCTGGGCAAGGGGGGCCGAGCAGGACGGTCCCAGAGGCCATGTGGCCGGTCCAATAGTGTCAGAATTGCCCTATTTTTCTCTGGTGTTCTCAGTGTAGCACATACTAGCTTCTGCAGTTGTCTAAAAAAATTTCCCAGCAAATTTTGAAATCGAAAGAGAAGCAAGTTTTAGGGTTTCAAGTTTTTGTAAATTCGGAGGTGGTTTCGTTTCCGTAATTGTTTTAACATCATCACTAAAATTCTAGCTTGGCTCTGATACCATGTTGGGATTCCTTAGCACCTTGACTAGGGTATTGCAAGAAACACTCATGCTACAACAAAAATTTTAGGTTGCTAAGTAATCATAATCTAGGATCAAACTAGATGTTTAGGGTAACAAAAGAATATCTCATACAAAAACAAGTGTCTAACACTAAGTGAAAGTGAATACAACCTTTGTAGACCTCCTTGCTAGACTCCTTGGATCGACTTGAGTTTGCACCGGCTTGCTTGAGATCTTCCTTGTCCACGATGATCCACCCGGGACTCCTTTTCACAAGCTTCAAGCTTCACTTGATCTAGGAAGAAGATGAAGCTAACACTCTAATCTAGTGCGCTATACTAAACTAGAATGGTGATGTGGGTTGTATGCTTACTTAAAAACCTTTTCTTTTTGAGTTCCTCACTCACTATATAAAACCAAGAGAACAAGAGAGAGAGGAAGAAGAATATGACAATGGCTAGAGCTCAAAGAGATAATGTGATGATAAAATAAATGAGAATGAAATAATATATATATAATAAATACTTCTCACTTTTATCCAACGGTTAATAAATATCTAGATATTTATTTTAAAGCACTAAGAGCCATAGAATGATAACTCATGGTTAATGCAAGGTTAAGTAAAGGAATAAATATCAACCATGAATCATTTCTATTTCTTTTTAACTCAAAAATAAATATGAAGATAATTACTAACATGTGAGTCTTGCATTGCTACCATCTATGTATCATCTATCATGATACAAGTGTAAGCATGTATGTGTGCATACACATCACTATGTGTACATACACCAAATAATGCATACACAAAAAGAAAAGGGTTTAAGTGAAAACAATGGTCATAATATCAAATCAACAATTGATTTAATAAACCGGTCATATCTTATACGACCCGACCAACAGAAAACGCCAGATTACAATGCGGTATCATATACACGCATTTAATCAAGCACCCGCGCATATCCCCATATGCACCCCACATCGTTTCGCCTGAGCTAGGTAATCCCATTGTGGGATTCTAAGACTCGTTAATACGCTAGCAGTAGAAAGTGATCATATCACATACCCACAAACCGTCAGCTGCACCAGTAGTGCATAACGGCTCCTAGGTTTTGAGCGATCATAAGAAAAACAAGCGAGCTTGTAAAAACTCCTGTCGAGCCAACCGGTAACACTTACCGTACAGTCCAGTCTCTTCGTCAGATATGCTACATATCGAGTCTAGGGATGGCAACGTCGACCCCAATAACTTAATAAGTCGTGCAGATGAATGGTGTATAACAGATCGAGAAACTACTGATAACACTTATCAGTAAATCTCAACATCCCTGGCCAGGGACTTACTGATATAGCCAATCGCGCACAGCGCAACATCAACCCCCAATACCGAGAGAGATGAAACCCCTCCTATCGCTCATTGCCTCCACATGTCTCATGTTAGTTATATGTATGCCCTAGAGGCTATTACTGTACATACGATGTATATTGTAGTGGATGCTTGGACATATATAGGGAGGACTTTCTTGCTCGACATGATAGTATGCTATCTGGTTACTCTTTATCTTAACATGTACTCTGATTGTCTCGATGTTACATGTTGATAAAGTCTTTAGAATGAGTACTTGACTACCAGGACTATGATGCAGATCATACTAGTGGGGACAGTGTAGTTGCCAAGTACATCCTTCAAATGTTCCTAGTCGTGGGAGTACCGAGACAGGGCTATCGATACTCCAGAGTAGACTAGCGTATGCGCTTCTTAACCCATATGATGGGTGATGGATGATCCCATATCCATTGGTGTTTGACATCAGAGAAGGTATACGGGTGCTCAGTGTAGACTGGGTATACTGGACGGACTCGTCGAGAACTCCCAGATGGTATTATACCTCACGTTAGATGGCAATTCTCTGGTGACACTGGTACAGGTTAGTCAGTAGACCCGAGATCGTCATAGAGTCTTGTGTGATTCCCACTGTGTTTTGATTTCCTTCATACCACGTCCAAGAGGGCATGCAAAATGGTGGCTTTTGGGTATAGTCCCGAATCACATGGAGGTAATGAGCGATAGGAGGGGGTTCGTCTCTCCCGGTATAGGGAGTTGATGTTGCGCTGTGTTCGATTGGCTATAACTGGAAATCCCTAGCCATGGTTGCTGAGATTTACTGGTAAGTGTTATCAGTAGTTTCTCAAACTGTTATGGACCTCATATCGACACGACTTATCAAGCTACTGGGGTCTGACGTTTACCACTCCTAGGCGAGATATGCGACATATTAGACGAAGAAACCGGACTGTACGGGAGTGTTACTGGTTGGGTTCACAGGAGAATGTACAGGCTTGCTTGTTGATCTTCTGATTGCTCAATACCTGGGTGGCTGTTATGTTTAGCTGACAGCTTGCAGCTTATGGGTGTTTGATATGATCATCACCTACTGCCGGCGTATTGATGATTCTTTAGAGTCCTACACAGAGGTTTCCAGGCTCAGGAAAAAAGCAGTAGGAGCACATATGTGATATGTGCGGGACCGAGAATATTACGATATAAGATATCGTATTCCATTCTCGCGATATATGATATCGGCCGGGTATATGTGATATAGCCGGGTCATCGGATCAAGTGTTGATTCGATGAATCGGTACATGTTATATTAGTCGGTTATATGCGATATAGCCGGATTATCAGATCAAGTGTTGATTCGATAATTTAATGTATAATTATATATGTGATATATTAAGTTACATTAACTAATATAAGCTCACTTAAAGATTCTTTTTCTCACTTAGATAATACATTGATATATATGTGATATATGTTAATTGTATTATTTTATTTTGTTACAAAAATATATTATATATGTGATATATAATATTGTAACAAGTTAGGGTTACAAATGCAACATGTTTTGTGGAGATTAAACAAGTTAGGGTTTGATTTGGGTTAGCATTTGGGTTAGCTTTTTCATGAAGCTTCTAGAAACTTTGTTTTGTTTTAAGCTAAGATATTTTGTGTTGATATTTTCTAACCCAACCCAAACCCTTTACTCTAGTTAACTCTCTACATGGGTTAATTCTTTATTCTTAACTCATGGTTGCAATTGTAATCAAAAAATTAATTCATTATTCATCACAAAAGGATTTGCTTCTTCTTCTTCCTTCTTCTTGCATGAAGAAAACCTTGTCTAGCTTTTTTTTATGTGTTGATTTTGAGTGAGAAATTGAAAACAAATGAGAGCTAAATTCCTATTTCATCATCCTCATCTATTCTAACCACTTAGATTAGGGTGTTTTCTTTGCTAATACTTTATTAGTGAAGCAAGAGCTTGGGCTTGAGTTTCTTCAAGGTAGATCATCTTTGTTGTTGAAGATTGGAAGCAAACTTGCATCTTTCTCTTCATGGAGCCTTTCTTGAGTCCGGGTACTCGATGATCACAGCGAAGGGACCTCAACACGGAGCTTTAGAAGTGAAGGAACAGACTATAAAGGTTGTAATCCCTAACTCTTAGATGTAAAGTTGTTTACATGCTTGTTTATCCTAATACTCTAGTTAAGATATTGGTTAAGGTTTGTTTAGCACCCCAAAAATTTTAAAGTAGCATGATTGATGCTTGCCAAAACCTTGCTAAGGTGCTAAGCTAACCCTACAGTGGTATCAGAGCCAAGCTAGAGAATTAGGCGATATGTAGATGAAGTTAAAAGTCCGATCGAACCCCGAAATGTGATTTTGGACCCCCTCTCTAAGTTTTTTTTAAAAATTTGATTTTTTTTAAAAATTTGATTTTTTCCGTATTAAAAATACTCAGAAAAATAAGCAGGTGATTGTATGGATATCTGTGAAGTACGATTCTCTAAGTCCATCAAGCCACCGCGGAACCGCGGCCAAACCCGGCTATTGGCGGCGGTTCCACGGTCGAAGCTGAGGATTAAGGGATCGTTCTTCAATAGGTGATCCGTAGGTATTACGTTATGCTTCTGGGAATTTTTAATATTACTCAAGTGTTGAGCTATTTGGGAAATCTTGGGTGTTTGTTTATTCGGTCAGAAAGTTTAACATCGTTTAGTTATTCCGGGTAATTTAGAATGTGTTAAAATGTTCGAACGGATATCAATAACTCATTTTTTCCCTTGCCGGAAAATTTCCAAGTGTTGGATTTTTTCCTTAGTTAAAGAACATTCACAGTCGTGCAAGTAAAGCGGTGGACCCTCTAGAAGAACCCAAACCTTAACTTGATTATGTGACCGTCTGAACCGCCTCTAAACCTTAGGGTTTGGGGCAGCACGGCGTTGCCACATGTGAGGTGTTGGTTTGACCCTTCTACGGCTGGACCATTAGTACTGTGGCATGTGATGGATACTTTTTGAACTCCGCTCAAGTGTTGAGCTATTTGGGAAATCTTGGGTGTTTGTTTATTCGATCAGAAAGTTTAACATTGTCTATTTATCTAGAATGTGATGTAATATTTGGAATCCACAAGTAGTTATGAAATAACTAATTTGAATGTTATAAATCTAGCAGTTTTTAGTCTCATTTGATCGGTTGCCATGGGATTTTGATGTGATCAAAAGTCCGTCGCAATCACATAGCGTATGCGGATACTCCCCGAGTAAACTTTAATAGATAGCCATGCCCCATAGCCCCGACCAAGTGACTGTAGGAGAACCCCGTCACCAAAAGCATCTGTTCGGGTGCTCGCGGCAGCGGTGTTCCGCCTTAGTGCACTCCGTCGAAGGCATCCGGGGGTGCGGCCGTCTACTAAATTTTCTGACGAGCATTCGATCAGAATGTCAGGAATCTTGTTGAATTGCCCGACTAGATATTGAAAAGTGTTTTCGAGATCGAGACTAAAATGCGGGGTTTATAATTGTTAGGCATGCGATGTCTAAGGAATTCATTTGGTTAGGCATGAGATGTCTAAGGAGGTTGCGGATTCCAACTGTTGTAGTTTTACACTTTCTTTTCTGCGACCGTAAGTGTAATATGTGGTGTATCGCCGGTTTCGTTGCTATATATCAACGACAATTGGGATACGCATATTTACTTACGTTGATGATATATGATATTATGTGTTGATGTGATATGTTATATTGGATCGTCGCGTCTTGAATAGCCGGGGTTTTATGTGAGATGAGAGTTTTTCTTTTTCATTCATGTAAAATTCATTGTATGTAATATTCTTTTATTGGGGCACTTCCGGGTTGAGGATGATGTCACCATTGTATATTATTTACTTTTCCGCATTAGGTAGACCCAAGGCGGGGAGCACAAGTAACCGGGTTCTAGGGTCCAGTGGGAGACCATCTCGAGGAGTGGAGACCGGGTCTCCTAATCCTAGAATTGGCAGTGTTGCTTGCCACTCTCGTAGGGGTCTAGGGATGTGGGTTTGGCTATTCATCGCGACCGTGGAATCCGTGTTTTATACAGGTTCGTATTAAAACACGGACCTCCTAGTACATCCAATATTTCATATATGTTCTTCTGCTGCAATGTTCTGTGATGAGATCATATTACTGCCTGAGACGAATGTTTATATTATATATATAAGATATATATTGTATATTGTTGATTTCGTTTCAAATGTGATGCTTGTGAAGCATAATAAAATGGGACTTCATTAATGAGATTAATGAAACTAAAAGAAACCTAAAGATGTTGTAGAAACTTGTCTCAAAAACAGGTAGCTTTAGTTCTTGCTTTGCATAGAGGTATTCCTTGTAGAATATCCAGCACCTTATTCGATAAGGAAAGAGCCGAGATCCCTTCATCGGGAGTGACCTCTTTAGCGAAACTAGCAAATGCTACAAACTCGGTTTGTCTTTTGATTATTTTTATAGTTTTTGCTTTGCATAGTGATATTTGTGAAATATCCTGCACCTTATTCGATGAGGAAAGAGCCGAGATCTTTTCACCGGGAGTGACCTCTTTAGCAAAACTAGAAAAAGCCTAAAAAACATTCCATTTAAAATCACTCGATTCTACAACGATATCAAGTTAATTACGCAAAGGGTTTTCTTAAAAACCTGTCGTAGCCCTCCATCATTTCAGATAAGTACTACTTAGTATTCGTGCTATGTTTGTTGACCTTAGTCAAGGCGTAGTGTGCGGTAGCTAATTAGTGCTTATCTATATAAGCATATGATGCGATTGAGTTAGAGTAGTCGTGCGACTTTGTTGACCTTAGCCAAGGGTCGTGCCGGTGGGTTTAATTCAATCAGGAAATGACGGGTTGAACTTGGTTAGCGCTTATGATTTGTTAACCTTAGCCAAGGTCATAAGTTGCTAGGGGTAAAATATTATTGGGAATTTCAAGAGTTGAAATTTGCAATGAGATTGCATACCTTCTATGAGATAGTTGGATCCCGATACTCGCTGCGAGTAAGAGTTACTCGTGAAAGAGTTTTACACATTACAATTAGCCGATCAAGTAGGTGTCTAGAAAGGTGTCAACGGGGTTACGCCCCTGGGAAAACGAGGTTTATTTTAATTAGGTCCGTGTGAAAGCGCGGGGAATCTCCCTCAAAGTACCGGCACTAGCCTGGCTAAAGATTGACGAACTTGTAGAGTGTAATTAATCCCGGCTAGTCTTTCCTTTTAGGGTTTGAAGAAAGATTTGACTAAAACAGTGGGAGACTGATTATAGAGATTTTACGGTCAAAAATATAATTACCGCAATCAAGAAACGGCGTCGCTTCGCAGCTAGCCGGTGAGTGCGGGTCGATCCACAGAGACGGGTAAATTCCTTTAGTGTGTCTTAACGAGTTGATTCTATTTGTCGTTTTGGTTTTATAAAAATCTAGATCTAAAACTTAATTAATCTAATTTAAATTCTTGCTAGGGTTAGGCTTAGAGGAAGTTTTAGAGATTGATGTTTCCTCACCGCTTTCAATGCCGTATTTTAGATCCATTAGGTGTTATAGTAATTATCGATAAAGTGGATACGACTCTTTTGGGAAGATGTTTTCTTCCTCTAGATTCGTATTCTTCCTTTATCGTTAATTACCCTAACCCCCATGGAAAACGTGCGCAACCGGCCCTTTATACTGCGGTTCACCGTTACCTCGAGGGGTAGGGTGCCGCAGGGAGCGGTTGTGCGCTCATGCATGGAGTTCTTAATGGGTTAGTTTAATATGGCATTGAAAGGGGTGAGAGATCTCATCTCTCAACCCTTTCCCTAAGGCTAACCCTAACAAGCGAGGAGACTACTCGCTCATTAGGGGATGAAATAACATTAAAAGAATAAAAGAAAAACACTTACTAATGGTGATGGCTCCCTCCAAGCGATAAAGAACAGATCTGAATATCACTTCCAGAATTTCTGAATTTTATTTATTGAAAAGAGGCATAGGGTTTTACAGATCTAAAATTACAATTTATAGGAAAATAGGAAACCTAGGGCTACAGACTCTCGCACATGCAAAATTACAGATTTGCCCACGTAAAATCCTAACATCTGCACCGACGCGCCGCCTCAGAAAATATGCACCGACACGGGCCTTGTATGGCCGCGGATCCGCGGCGCCAGCATGGGTTTGGCCGCGGTTCCGCGGCCAAACTGTGGAATTGGGCTTTCAGTCTTTGGGGTTAGTTTCTTGGCATCTTGGGCTTTGTCTTTTTCTATTTCTTTCCTCTGTTGGGCTTCTGAGTCTACTCCAGATTTTCAGTGAAGATTTGTATTGGTCTTTTAACCGTTTCACCTTGACTTGCTTTGTCTTGCACCTATATGAACTGGGCTTGACTGAGATCCGTCTAATTGTTGGTCAAAAGTCCCTTTTTCTGTTGTTTTGTGTCTTTCTCACTGTATTTGCTCCAGAAACCTGTAACCTGTAATATGCAACAAATGTGCGTCAAGAGTACCTGTTTATTTATAAAAAGGATAAGAATAGGGGAATGATAAATGCAATATTATGGTCTGAACAAATACCCCCAAACTTACCTTTTGCTCGTCCTCGAGCAAACTTATTATTTTATTCACTAAAATCCTAACCACATTTTCGCAGGGAAACGCGATTGCACTGAGCACGTGCAACAAGCCGTTAAACCTCTAGGTGTCCCTAGTAGGAGGAGTGTTGTCTCCTGAGGGTTTTCAGCGGATTACACCCACAAAATCCTATCAACTCGTCCCATTGACTTTTGTTCTCCAATTAGGTCTTCTAATAAGGAGTTCTATTATCTTCTACTTGTAAATTATCCACCCATATTCTTCACATTTCGTCATTATTTAACTTAAGATTATATATATCCTATAGACTTACTTAGCTTTCGGCATTTCTTAAGTTTTCCTTCTAGGGTTTCATCTCTACTTAGGAATTTTCTATCAACTCCATTAAAGATACAAATTTTATCTTTCATTCCTCTCTCTTATCTAAATTCCAATCACATACCCCTACGTGTGTGTATAGATCACCCCTACACTTGGAAATTCAATTCAAGCAATCATGCCCTTGTCCATTGTCCAAAGTACTAATTAGTTGGTGAATGAAATTTGCTTACACATCCTTCATGCGACCGTTAATACTTCTTGAGGTACCAACGACCGATTACAAAATGCGTTTGCACTTTAAAGCGTACTTCCTAGTCCTTGCAACACCCAAGGCTTTAGCAGTGACTCCCAAACCAGTTGGTCTAAGGCACTAGATGATGAAGCACCCTCGCTAAATATTTTTCTATTTTTACAGCCTTAAGTAATCACAAAAACCAGTGTCCATTTTTTTATTCTTTATTCACACTTATATATATATATTTTTTTCATTGCACTAAGGACTTTAGACAAGAGCATTTCAAGGTCTCTTCTACTATTCCAAGTTTCAAGGTGCGTGAATGTGCAAATTGTAGGGTATACATTTTCAGAATTTAGACTTAAGCTAGGAACTATCTTTCAAACTTATACTTTAATTAGAACATCAATACTCTTCCCTTGTTTCGACTTAGCCCAAGAAGTGAACCCAAAATTTACCTATTTCTAAATAAACTACAAGGCATATATTTTCTACCGTTAAACTTTAAGAAATGTTATTTTTAGGGTTTTTAATTTGCTAAGTCTAAGATCTAGTTGTTCTTAACCAGTTAACCTATTTGTCAAACTCAAGTCAATTAGCCAAAATTGAATACAATTATTTTTATAATTTTTGAAATTTTTGAAATTTTTATGGGTTTTCAAATAAATATGCAAATGCAAAAATATGTACAAATGAATGCGAAGGAAGAAGACGCACCGAGCATACCCCCAAACTTGAACTTGACAGTGTCCTCACTGTCATGCTAAACCAAGAGGGTCAAAATACCGATACTCCCCTGTTTATTTATTTATAATTTTTTTTTATTATTGTTAGGAAAAACAAAAATATATACAAAAAGACCCTCCCCCAAACTTCAATTAAACTATGTTAGACAATACTGCCAAACCTTGCATCGGCCAAAAGTCAACACCAACCAGTTGAAAAATTTATCAGTAAAGAATATTGGGTGGTGGAAAAATAAGTTGTGGTAGTCCGCAAAGAATTGGGGAAGATAGAAGTAGTGGTATGGGAGATGTGGAGGTAAATATACAGGTGATGGTGATGCATCGAAACGAGAATGTAAGTGATCAGCAATCAGTGGAGTGTTGGCATTCTCGTACCTTATTAAAAGAAATGGGGGTATTTCAACTTCTAAGGGAGGAAGTTGGCTCACCACAATACCCCTAAGATGTTCCCGTGTGTCCTCTATTGACATGGTATCATCCATCAATTGTGTATGATATTCAATTATGAGGGAACTGATCTCCTCGATGTCCGCCATAGTCCTACCGAAAACTTGCCGCCTATCTTGTAAGACCGTTAAGAGGGCATTCTCTTGCTCGAGGGCTAGAGAGGCCGATATGATAATGGGAAAGGTCTCATTCTCACCTATGTAAGCATATCTAAGGTGAGACGGCAAGGGCGTGAGTTCGAGTTTCGGAGGCGAAAGAATCATTGCGGAATCTACCTCGAACTCAAAGGACTCTAACACAGGTTCGAAATCACTGCAAACAACCGATTCGGATGGTTCGACTGACTCATCCAAAAATTCAAACGACTCATATTCGGGCTGTGAGTCGTCGTCATCCAAAAAAGTGAAACATTCATAATCAACATCGGTTGTGTCAACGGTAGTAGGCTCAAGGAGGGACGCACTAGTGGCGTCAAAACTGTTTTCATCAAATAGAAATCTTTCAAGCTCGCAGTCCTCCTGCATGATTTCGTGAATAGAGCAAACTTCTCGTGTACTGCTTTTAGGTACGGGGGGGCAGACTTCCCATCTTATAAATATTGAACTCACTAGACCTCTTTCCGAAGGATAGGGTCATGGAGCCATTGCGACAATTTATTACGGCATTGGAAGTGGCCAAAAATGGTCGACCAAGAATCACCGGAATTTGGTTTATTGGGTTAGCAACAGGTTGTGTATCCATAACGATAAAATCAACGGGGAATATGAATTCCCCGAATTTAATCAACACATCCTCTTGTTGACCCCTTGGATAGGTGATTGATTGATCAGCCATTTGGAGAGTGCAACGAGTGGGTTTCAACTCTCCAACTCCTAATTGTTCGTACACGGAATAAGGAATCAGGTTAACACTAGACCCAAGATCTAAAAGTGCTTGATTAATTTTCTTATCCCCAATTGTAATTGAAATCGTAGGACAGCCGGGGTCCTTTCGTTTTTGGGGTAAGGTTTTATGGTGGTTAATTGCATTGCTCACTGCACTAGCCACTAGCACTTTCTTGGGTACTTGAGATGCCTTTCTCTTCGAGGTGCATAAGCCCTTTAAGATTTTCGCATATGATGGGACTTGTTGGATAGCATCCAAGAGAGGTATATTTATGCTAACCTGCTTAAATATCTCCACAATCTTCTCCACTTGTGTATTTGGTTTATTAGGACTCAACCTGTTTGGGAATGGAACATTCTGAAAATTTGTTGAGTCAAAAGTCTGTGGAGTAGAATGTGGAATAGGAACGGATCCCAGTGTGGATGTGTTCGTGTTGTGAGAAATGGGTCCGTTCGAGTCAGAAGAAGTAGAGCCGTGTGAAGGGTGGAGAATAGGCTCTAAAGAAAAAGGTGAAGAAGGAAATGAAGAAAATGAAGAAGGGGAAGAAGAAGAAGAACCACCGGCGGGGATGTCATCACTAGTTTCCACATTATCTTGCAACTCTCTTCCGGATCTCAACGTGGTCACCGCATTTACATTGTGATTGTGATATGCGTTTTGTGTGTGACCGGGATTGGGCAATGGTTGAGATGGAAGCTTTCCCTTTTCTCTCTCGCTCAACGCAGCAGTTAATTGTGCAATCTGTGCCTCAATAGATTTGATACTTTGATCATGTGAGGCATTGTTATTCATTAAAGATTGAACATAACTTTCAAATCTTGCTGCGGATTCTGTAGTTTGCTTGAGAAATGCTTCTAGACTCTTCTCGAGCGAGCTAACCTTATCATCATTTGGTTGAACTAAGTTGTTCGTTTGATTTGTATAAGGTTGTTGTTGGAAAGGTTGCTGGTTTTGAGTTTGTGAGGATGCTTGTTGTTGTTGTGGAGGAGATCTTTGAAAATTATTATTCCCTTGAAACTGTTGATTTGGGTGACTCCTCCACCCCTGATTGTATGTCGAAGAGTACAGATCATTTCTTTGTCGTTGCTGAAATGCAGCATTGACTTGATCCTGTCCTTGAATGGGTGCATTATAAGGACACTCTTCGGTTAGGTGCGACGGGTTCGAACAACAAGCACAAACAGTTCGTGTGGGTAGAGTAGGGGCAGGAGAAGACGATGAGATTATGGTCTCAATGGCTTCTAGCTTTTTCATAAGTGAGGCCATCTCGGCCTTCATAGCAATCGACATATCTATTTGATGTATGCCTGCCCTAGATTGACCAACTGAAGAAGATGATGTGGTCTTGGTACTCTCCCACTGAATTGTTTGCTCACTTAGGTCCTCAAGAAACTGCCAAGCTTCGTCGCTAGACTTGGAGAGAAAATGACCTTGACATATTGTTTCTAGCAACTGCTTCGTTGCTGCGTTCAATCCCTCGTATAATGTTTGGCAAAGTTGCCAATTTTCTATCCCATGATGAGGGCATTGAACAAGTAGGTCTTTAAATCTCTCGAAGCACTTCCAGAATGGTTCGGACGGAAGCTGTGAAAATTGTATAATCTCGTTTCGGATTCTAGCAGTTTTATGATGAGGGTAGAACTTTTTCAGAAAAGCTCTCACAAACTCGTCCCAATTTCTAATGGAATGTGATGCGGTGCTGTATAGCCACTTCTCGGCTAGGTCACATAAGGTGAAAGGAATGACCCTTAGCCTTATTGCGTCATCACTTAATTGGGTTGTCTTCATCATGGCGCAAACGTTTTGGAATTTATTAATGAAAATATATGCATCTTCGGATTCCAAACCATGAAACTTAGGCAGCATATTGATGAAGTGTGGTTTTATTTCAAAATTATCCCCATTTGCCGGTGGGGGTGAAAGACATGTGGGTAAAGAAGTGCGAACGGGGTAGAAGAGATCCTGGAGCGCAACTCGTGCGGGCGCTACAACAGGCGGTAGATTCGGGTTATTCGCACCTGGCAGAGGTGGAATCATTCCCGTCGGCAAGGTATCGTTGGGGTTGAATCCCGACATACCTTCGAAAGAAGAATTTAAAGGTGGAGGTAAGGAAATGGAGGGAATTTCGACGAAGGGTTCGCCGAAGGGTTCGTTGGTCGGTACCAACGAAACACGGACTAATCGGGCGTTAGTATCCCTAGTCCAAAATGACATACACTAAAGGGTAGTGCAGTCAGAAAAAGAGAAAAACAGAATGTGGGGGTAAGATAACGTCAGTGAGAAGAAGTGGTGGAAGTGGTTTGCAAGTTTTCTTTAGCGGCAAGTTGCAAGTTTTTGAAAAGATTTTTCTTTATTTTTCTTTTATTTGTGAGTTTTGCAAGGAGGTTTTTGAAAACGGACTCGTGACACAACTGAATCAACCACACATGCACAATCAGGCCTAGATCTAGGGTCGCCTAGGTCTAGTAGACAGCTCCTAACTAGGGCTAGAAATAGACCTCAAACCGCCTCTTCACGGACAAATACGGCCAGGTAAGTGGGAAGGAACCACCACTACAGTGGGCCTAATTAAAAACCACTAGCCTAGACACCGCAATGTCGGTTAGGATAAACGGCCGATGCCTACCCTAGTCCTTTTCCTATTGAGCTCGCTGTCCTTAGGTCTGAGTCTAATCTTTTTTAATTAAAGGTGGTCGATGCAAGATGATTTAGGTGTTTTCTGGGGTCCTGGGAAGGGTGATGAAATCCCCACCCAATCTGAGTTTGGTCAAATAGCCCCTTAGAATCCGGTTAAATTATGCAAAACAAATAAAAATTCACCTGCAATCAGAATTTTTTAGCGCGACGCAAAGAAACCTGCAGAAATCTGTTATTTAGAAGGGGGAAGAAGATTTTTTTAGCGCAAAGAACCCTGCAGAAAACTTTTTACAGAGAGAGATATGGGAGATTGCAGAGGAGAGAGAGAGAAATCAAACCAGAAAAAATTTGTGCGCTTACGTGGCACAGAGAGCGCGGATGGGCGGCGGTAGGCCCCTAATGCGGCGGAAGCGCGGCGTTTTGGTGGGATCGCGCTCTGGAAATTTTTTCACTGTTCTGTAATTACAATTGCTCTCTGTTCCTATGCTCCAAATTTTTATTTGCCCTCTGTAAAGTTCCAGATCCGTGACCTTCGCTGTTCCTGCAAGATCCAAAAGATACACCCTTCAAACAGATCAAATTTGATTTTTTTTTTATTTTTTTTTATATTTTCAGATTTTTATAATTTTTCAAAATTTATATCAACCCGAAAATTCACAAAAAGAAAGATTACGCCGTCCCCGGCAACGGCGCCATTTGATTATAGAGATTTTACGATCAAAAATATAATTACCGCAATCAAGAAACGGCGTCGCTTCGCAGCTAGCCGGTGAGTGCGGGTCGATCCACAGAGACGGGTAAATTCCTTTAGTGTGTCTTAACGAGTTGATTCTATTTGTCGTTTTGGTTTTATAAAAATCTAGATCTAAAACTTAATTAATCTAATTTAAATTCTTGCTAGGGTTAGGCTTAGAGGAAGTTTTGGAGATTGATGTTTCCTCACCGCTTTCAATGCCGTATTTTAGATCCATTAGGTGTTATAGTGATTATCGATAAAGTGGATACGACTCTTTTGGGAAGATGTTTTCTTCCTCTAGATTCGTATTCTTCCTTTATCGTTAATTACCCTAACCCCCATGGAAAACGTGCGCAACCGGCCCTTTATACTGCGGTTCACCATTACCTCGAGGGGTAGGGTGCCGCAGGGAGCGGTTGTGCGCGCATGCATGGAGTTCTTAATGGGTTAGTTTAATATGGCATTGAAAGGGGTAAGAGATCTCATCTCTCAACCCGTTCCCTAAGGCTAACCCTAACAAGCGAGGAGACTACTCGCTCATTAGGGGATGAAATAACATTAAAAGAATAAAAGAAAAACACTTACTAATGGTGATGGCTCCCTCCAAGCGATAAAGAACAGATCTGAATGTCACTTCCAGAATTTCTGAATTTTATTTATTGAAAAGAGGCATAGGGTTTTACAGATCTAAAATTACAATTTATAGGAAAATAGGAAACCTAGGGCTACAGACTCTCGCACATGCAAAATTACAGATTTGCCCACGTAAAATCCTAACATCTGCACCGACGCGCCGCCTCAGAAAATATGCACCGACACGGGCCTTGTATGACCGCGGATCCGCGGCGCCAGCATGGGTTTGGCCGCGGTTCCGCGGCCAAACTGTGGAATTGGGCTTTCAGTCTTTGGGGTTAGTTTCTTGGCATCTTGGGCTTTGTCTTTTTCTATTTCTTTCCTCTGTTGGGCTTTTGAGTCTACTCCAGATTTTCAGTGAAGATTTGTATTGGTCTTTTAACCGTTTCACCTTGACTTGCTTTGTCTTGCACTATATGAACTGGGCTTGACTGAGATCCGTCTAATTGTTGGTCAAAAGTCCCTTTTTCTGTTGTTTTGTGTCTTTCTCACTGTATTTGCTCCAGAAACCTGTAACCTGTAATATGCAACAAATGTGCGTCAAGAGTACCTGTTTATTTATAAAAAGGATAAGAATAGGGGAATGATAAATGCAATATTATGGTCTGAACAGAGACATCCTGATTATATATATTAATAACCAATCTAATCTTGCAAGAGCATAAGCTGAGTGTTTTCTTCTTTCTCTCCCCAGGTAGCGACCATGTCACGCCTTAAATCAAGATAATAATACGGATGTATTGACCGAACCCGCTTGTTATACTGCGCTAAGGAACGTTGGTCCCGCTCCAACTTATAATTGTTATAAGACAGAGCAGGAAATAGGGGATTACGAGAATTCCTGTGCCACCCAAACGAAGAAAGTGCATGCTGATACATCTTCTTCAGGTGTGTTCATTACCGAGAACTGTTTCACAGTATCCTTTACGTGCTGGGTATGAGATACCGGATCAGGATCCCGCAAATGTAATCTGTTACATGGGCTACAGAGAGGTAAAGAACTGAGAATGGGTGATAAGTTTCAAGAGTTGGAAATGATGCAAGTGTTGCAGGCAAGTCTGTTGGCAGTTATCACCCTGCATTACCAGAATACATTGATTCTGAATGAATGTTATTAGATACCGAACCTAATATACATCATCATATCGGTCTCTTTATTAGTAAAGAAGGATATAATTTTGTATTGTTGGATAATGTTTTGAACATTTTCTATATCAAGAGTTGATCGTCTCAGGAACGTTATCTAAAAGCATAGACGTTCTAAATCAAACCACAGTTCTTAACATACAGAACACACACAAGAGGAAGAGTTCAGAAATGAACGAATCCTTCTTGAGGCATTGTAGACTAGGTCATATCAATGCGACCCGACTAGCTAAAGTTACATAAAGATGATATTTAAATTAGTTTGGATTTACATCTTGTAAAACTTGCCAGTCATGTCACAAAGATAAGATGACCACAGCTCCGTTTATTGGAAACAGAGAAAGAGTTAGTGAACTCTTGGGATTGATACATGATGATGTATGATAGTCCCATGTCTACATATGCCAGGATAGGTTCTTTGTACTTTATTACATTCACTGATGATCTTTCAAGATTCAGACATATGTTCCTTTTGAAACACAAGTCCGAAACTTTTGAGATAATCACAGAATATAAGTTAGAAGTACAGAACCAAAAACGGGTATAAGTATTATGTCCTTTAATTAGATCAAGGAGGAGAATACTTGAGCACAAAATTCCTGGACTATTCTATAGGAGAATGAGATTCTCTCTCAGGATTACTCCTCCGTATACACCACAGCACGTCGGTATATCGGGGCGGAGCAATCGCACCCTATGTGATATGGTGTGCTCTATGATGAGTACTACTGAGTTGCCTATTTTCTTTTGGGGTGTTGCACTTGAGAAGTTGCATACCTATTGAATAGGGTTCCAACTAAATTAGATGCCTACCACTCCATATGTGATATGGTATGGGAAGAGTCCATCTCTTAAGGATGTTAAGATTTGGGGTTGTCCGGCCTATGTAAAAAGCAAAATCCGGACAAGCTCGAGGCAAGGTCAGTTCTGTGGAAGTTTGTTGGATATCCCAAGCATTCGCAAGGGAATATCTTCTACCTAACCGAGGAATAAAAGATATTTTCTCAGCATGCCACCTTTGTGAATGGGTATTTCTTGTGAAAAAATTAGTGGTCATGAGGTAGAACTGGAAGGAGTTCCAGCTATACAAACTGCAGCTGATGATTTGGTAAACCCGGAAGATTCAATAGATCCCAACAAACCTCAGCCTCTCCGCCGATCTAGTAGGGTTCCTGATCCACCTGAGAGATATTTCAGTTTCTCTATGACAGTGGGAGTGAGGATTGCATCATGGGATGATGACCCAACTAGTTTCGAGCAGGCCATCAGGAGTGGGGACTCTGTAAGAATGGCTGGATGCTTAGCGATCTGAGATGGAATCCTTATACACCAACAAAGTATGGACTTTGGTTGCTCTATCTGAAGGGTTAAATCCCCATCAGGAGCAAGTATATCTTGAGAAGATTACTTGGTGTACATGGAAAAGTTGAGACTTTCAAAGCATTGCTTAAGTCCATCCAGATCCTACTTGCCACTGCTACATACCATGACTACGATATCTGGCGGTTGGGTGTCATGACTGCTTTTCTAAATAATGATTTAGAAGAGAGTGTCTATAAGCACACAGTCAGAGGGCTTCGTAGACAGTGGGAGCAGCGGAAACGTGTGCAAGATGTTTTATGGGATAAATCAGGCATCGCGGAGTTGGAACATCTGTTTTGATGTGGTAGTCAAAGTGTTTGACTTCTTCAAAATGGTAGATGAACCTTATATATACAAAAAGGTAGTAGGGAGTATGATGGTGATCCTCGTATAGTACGTGGATGACATACTCTTGATAGGGAAGAAGTTTCCTATGCTACGCTCGGTCAATCTCCTCTTATCACAAAGATTCTCCATATAGGATCAAGGTGATACCTCCTAAATCCTGGATTATGGATCTATGAGATAGATCTAATTAGATGTTATGATTCTCACTAGTTGTAGTGAGATGGTACCAATCGATCCTGGAGAGAATCACTGGAAAGGTTCCAGGGTGATAAGGACAACTGAATGTCAGTCGCAGGCATTGTCTTTACCCTCAGTCGAGGGACGGTATGTTGGAAGAGTTCCAAGCTATATACCGTGACTTACTAGACGATTAAAGGCAAGATACATCGTTACCAAGGATGCTACCAAAGAGGCAGTCTGGATATATATATATATATATATAAGTTCATGAGATGAACTTCGTTCCTGCCATTGTGTGACAATGGAGTTGTGGCTTAGGCCTAGGAACCCCCGTCCCATCAGAGATCCAGACATAATCTTAGGAAGTATCACCTGATCATGGAGATGGTTGATCTCCAGGGAGATCGAGGTTATGAGAGTAGACACAGAGGACAACAGCGCGGATCCACTAATAAAGGCCTATTTCCCAGTAGAGGCTTTTATGGGATGGTTGAGTATAAGATACTTCAACCACAGCTGATTGTTGGGTATGCGATACCACAACAGATGGCCCTAGTGCAAGTGGGAGATTGTTAGTTATATGTATGCCCTAGAGGCCATTATTGTACATACGATGTATATTGTAGTGGATGCTTGGACATATATAGGGAGGACTTTCTTGCTCGACATGATAGTATGCTATCTGGTTACTCTTTATCTTAACATGTTCTCTGATTGTCTCTATGTTACATGTTGATAAATTCCTTAGGATGAGTACTTGACTACCAGGACTATGATGCAGATCATACTAGTGGGGACAGTGTAGTCGCCAAGTACATCCTTCAAATGTTCCTAGTCATGGGAGTACCGAGACAGGGCATCGATACTTCAGAGTAGACTAGCGTATGCGCTTCTTGACCCATATGATGGACGATAGATGATCCCATATCCATTGGTGTTTGACATCAGAGAAGGTATAATAATGCTCTGTGTAGACTGGGTACACTAGACGGACTCGCCGAAAACTCCCAGATGGTATTATACCTCACGTCAGATGGCAGTTCTCTGGTGACACCGGTACAGGTTAGTCTGTAGACCCGGGATCGTCATAGAGTCTTGTGTGATTCCCACTGATTTTTGATTTTCATCATACCACGTCCAAGAGGGCGTGTAAAATGATGGCTTTTGGGTACAGTCCCGAATCACATGGAGGCGATGAGCGATAGGAGGGGTTTCGTCTCTCCCGGTATAGGGAGTTGATGTTACGCTGTGTTCGATTGGCTAAAACTGAAAATCCCTGGCCAGGGTTGCTGAGATTTACAGTTAAGTGTTATCAGTAGTTTCTCGAACTGTTATGGACCTCATATCGACGCGACTTATCAAGCTATTGGGGTCTGACGTTTACCACCCTAGGCGAGATATGCGACATATCAGACGAAGAGACCGGATTGTACGGGAGTGTTACTGGTTGGATTCACAGGAGAATGTACAGGCTTGCTTGTTGATCTTCTGATTGCTCAATACATGGGTGGCTGTTACGTTTAGCTGACCGCTTGCAGCTTGCGAGTGTTTGATATGATCATCACCTACTGCCGGCGTATTGACGATTCTTTAGAGTCCTATACAGAGGTTTCCTGGCTCAGGCAAAAAGGAGTAGGAGCACATATGTGATATGTGCGAGACTGAGAATATTACGATATGAGATATCGTATTCCATTCTCGCGATATATAATATCGGCCGGGTATATGTGATATAGCCGGGTCATCGGATCAAGTGTTGATTCGATGAATCGGTACATGTTATATTAGTCGGTTATATGTGATATAGCCGGATTATCGGATGAAGTTTTGATTCGATAATTTAATGTATAATTATATATGTGATATATTAAGTTACATTAACTAATATAAGCTCACTTAAAGATTCTTTTTCTCACTTGGATAATACATTGACATATATGTGATATATATTAATTGTATTATTTTATTTTGTTACAAAAATATATTATATATGTGATATATAATATTGTAACAAGTTAGGGTTACAAATGCAACATGTTTTGTGGAGATTAAACAAGTTAGGGTTTGATTTGGGTTAGCATTTGGGTTAGCTTTTTCATGAAGCTTCTAGAAGCTTTGTTTTGTTTTAAGCTAAGATATTTTGTTTTGATATTTTCTAACCCAACCCAAACCCTTTACTCTAGTTAACTCTCTACATGGGTTAAGTCTTTATTCTTAACTCATTGCTGCAATTGTAACCAAAAAATTAATTCATTATTCATCACAAAAGGATTTGCTTCTTCTTCTTCCTTCTTCCTGCATGAAGAAAACCTTGACTAGCTTTTTCTTATGTGATGATTTTGAGTGAGAAATTGAAAACAAATGAGAGCTAAATTCCTATTTCATCATCCTTTTCTATTCTAGCCACTTAGATTAGGGTGTTTTCTTTGCTAATACTTGATTAGTGAAGCAAGAGCTTGGGCTTGAGTTTCTTCAAGGTAGATCATCTTTGTTGTTGAAGATTGGAAGCAAGCTTGCATCTTTCTCTTCATGGAGCCTTTCTTGAGTCTGGGTACTCGATGATCGCAGTGAAGGGACCTCAACACAGAGCTTTAGAAGTGAAGGAACAGACTACAAATGTTGTAATCCCTAACTGTTAGATGTAAAGTTGTTTACATGCTTGTTTATCCTAATACTCTAGTTAAGATATTGGTTAGGGTTTTTTTAGCACCCCAAAATTTTTAAAGTAGCATGATTGATGCTTGCCAAAACCTTGCTAAGGTGCTAAGCTAACCCTACATCTCGGGACTGTACCCAAAAGCCACATGTTTGCACGACTCAGTAGAGCCGTGGTAGGGTGGAAATCAAAGCACAGTGGGAGAACACATGAGACTCTATGACAATCTCGGGTTAACAGACTAACCTGTACTAGTGTCACCTGAGAACTGCTATCCGACGATAGATATAATACCATATAGGAGTTCTTGGTGAGTCCGTCCAGAATACCCAGTCTCCACTGAGCACCCGCATACGATCTCGATGTCAAACATCAATGGATATGGGAACATCCTGTTGGATATAGTGCCCTCAAAGTCAATTATTGGATCGCGGGCACTTGATTGCAATGATTGAGGGAGGACCTATGCTGGTAGGACAGTCTTACTCAAGATGATAGTATACTATCTGGTTTATCTGTATCATCGTGTACATGCTTTAGGTGACCTTGCAGATCACTATTACACGTTGATATAGCCCTTAGGATTCTTGCTTGACTACCAGCAGTATGATGGCGATCATATACGTGAGAATTGGGTAGTCTATAAGCACATCCTTAAAAGGTCCCTAGTCGAGGGAGTATCGATACAGGACATCGATACTCCAGAGTTGACTAGTGAATACGGATCGAGACCCCGACAAGGGGCGGTGGCTGGTCTCACAAGCCATTGGTGTCAGTTGGTTCACCTAAGATGTATATAGGTGCTCATTGGGTTATGAGTATACCGGACAGGACTCACCGGGAACATGCTAGTTGGTACTATACTTGACATTAGATAGCTGTTCCCTGGTGACATGTGTACAAGCTAGTTCATCGACCTGGGATCGTCATTTGTCTCGTGTGAGTTCCCACTGTGCTTTGATTACTACCCTACCACAGCTCAAAGGAGTTGTGCAAACAGCTTTTAGTTGGATACAGTCCCGAGCCACATGGAGACAGTGAGCGGATCAGCAGGGGTTTTTTCTCTCCCGTTATTGGGGGTGAGATCGCGCTGTGTCTAGGAGAGCCATTACACGAAGTCCTTGGCCAAGGCACGGGATTTACTGGTAGGTATTCCAGTAGTATCTCAGGGTGTTCTGGGCTACACTCCGACACGACTTATACCACTTTTGGGGTTCTGACTTTTACCAACCCCTTAGGACCGACATACGATGCTCATAGACGAACGGACCGGACTGTATGAATATTGTCACTGACAGGCTCAGTAGGGTGTCTGGATGAGTTCGCTTATCTGCCTCCCTTTTGGTCAATACCTGGTAGCCCGTTACGTACAGCTAGTACCATTGACGTGCTAGTGGTTAAATCCACAGCCAAAGTATTGACGAGTCTTTAGAGTCCACCACAGACAGTTTCTCAAGTTTCAGACGAAACGTTGTAGAGGCCGTATGGTATTATGGCAGGGTTCGATCATATACGTGCAATCGTGCATGGATCATGATCGGACGGATCATACTAGTGGGCTTTGGTTTAAGCCGGATCCTAGTATTAGATTTGTTGGATTACTTTAGTCTCATCGCATTCGCATTCAGTCGGAATGTGGATGCAGGTATGTATATACAGGTGAGGGGTATCCTTGTGATTCGTAACGAGTTTACTTTAGATGTTACCGTATCTTTTTGTTGGACTAAACATTTGGGTTAATGTTTATTTATGTGGAAATTATGAGCTTAGTTCATGATGAGGTGCATTTAATATGACATGGACATGTTTAGTGACTCATGGTCTCTTTATTTGTGCTAATGTCACATTAGGATTTGTTTATTGTGTTGAATTGATGGATGGAGAGAGAGAGGGCAGCCATAGGCTTGGGGTTTGCTATTGTATTATTATTCTTGCTCTCATTTTTTTATCAACACAACACACAAGAAAAGAAAACCTCCTCCTCTTCTTCTTCTTCTAGATCACCATTTCCACTAATGGCATCATCTTCAACCTCCATCCATACACTCTCATGTGTTGAGAATCAATAGATGCTTGGGACAAAGTTATCACACATTCTCTACATCACCTTGGACACGTCGGCTAGCAAACTTCGTGTCTGAGTTGCTTCGGATGAAGCGGGAGCCCGTAAAAAGACTCATTGATGTGGTGCTCTTTTCGACGAGGAGACCGGAGATCGGAGATGCCGCGAGGAGGTTGGGATGGTGGCCAAAGACCGAAGGACACGGATCGATCGGTATAGCCACTCTCACTTCTTAGTAGTTGGCTAGTTTAGCGTTAATGGTTCGATACGGGTGAAACACTACAATAGCGCCGGTTTCCTAAAAAGTTTTTGTTTTCGCATTTGGCCTCGGATTGACGGCCGGAGCGCTACCGTAGACTTACATGGTATCAGAGCTATGCCATTAACCTTGACTAGCTTGTTATAACATGTTTAAAATATCGATCGATCAAAATTTCCGAAACCACATTTTCATTTTCTGAGTTTCTGTCGAAATTTTTTTGTGGTCGAAAAATTATTTTGGGTATGTCAGAAAATCAGGCAGGCTTTTTTAAGACATCTGTAGAAATTTGGTATCGTGAATCCATAGTAACGCCGCGGAACCGCGGCAATAACCACGTTATGGCCGCGGTTCCACCGCTGTTATGTGGCTTCAGTACACCATTTTTCTTGTGCTGGTCTTTTGTGTGAAAATGTGGTTTCTGGAATTTTTAGTTTTGGCCAGATTATTTTGAGTGCTGGAATTGTACTTGGGGCCCACTTCGGGAAATTTTGTCGATCGAAATTTTAAATATATTAGTTCGCAGTACTTACATTACTATCTGTGACCGTGAATGTCATTTGATCGGTAAATCTTGTCTAATTGCTATAGCTCTTTTAGACTGATTTGCGAACGTGACATTCATGTTAATGTTCTGTGTTGTGCCGTGATGTTGCGGATTTGTCATGGTGGATAGCCTGGATGCAATGGTAGTACAGTTTGGTTATATTTGTACATTTGATATTGCGGGGCGAGCGTCCGACATGTGGACTGCCGTCACTGCCTGCTTGTATATTATTCTTTTGGGGCACGACCGGGTTGAGGTCGATGTACTCGTTGTACATATTTTATTTTCTACACTAGGATTACCCCGCGGTAGGGTGCACGGATAGCCAGGTTCTAAAGGGCAATAGGCCCGCATCTCATGGCTTTGAGACGGAGGGGGCTTCACTCTAGAATTGGCGGGCTATTCGCCACACTCATAGGGGATTTAGGTTGACCCAAGGAGGGGTGCTCAAGTTACCGGATTCCGTGAAGTGCCGGGTGGCCCATTCATTTTGTTGAAGGGGGCTGCCTCTCTTCTGGTTTTAGCGGGTAACTTGCCACGCCCATAGGGGTCTAGGATTTCATTGCACAGGCTATCCACATGACCAGGGGAACGTCGGGTTTCAGTTGTGGCTCAATGAAACCCGGGGATCCCAGATTATCTATATTGTTCTGTGATGCTTATTACTTTTCTGTGATATTGCATTTATCATGTCTGGAGGGATTATTATATATTGCTATATATATACTAGTAGATGTTGTATATGTTTTACACCCGCGCTAGCCCAGTCCCCGCGCTGTCGTTAGTTAAGTAACCTAACGGGTGATGACGGGACCCAGTGGCGAATGCGGATGGCATATACGTACATCATATTTTCGTTCTTTTGTGGTGTGATTAATTGATGGGACTGCATTGATTTGGGTCAATGCCAGAAAAACAAACCTATTCGATGTTGTTGGAACAATTTTCAAAAAGCTATTATTGGAAGGACGTTATCTTTTGTTTTGCACAGTGGTATTCGGTTATGAATATCCAGCACCTCATTCTACGAGGCAAGGGCCGAGATCCCTTCATCGGGAGTGACCCCTTGGGCAGAAGTTTGCGTCAGGGTAATAACTTCATTATAGTCGATTACTTTTTGCTTTGCATCGTGGTATTCAGTTGGAATATCCTGCACCTCATTCTACGGGGAAAGAGCTGAGATCCCTTCACCGGGAGTGACCTCTTTAGAAAAGGTTTTCGCCACTATATTTTTATAAAAAGCTCTCCGGTTCCTTCAACGATATCAAGTTCATTACGTTAAAGGTTTTTCGCCAAAAACCATTCGTAGCCCTCCGTCATTTCAGAAAGGTAGCACTTAGTATTCATGCAATGTATGTTGGCCTTCGTCAAGGCATAGTGTATGGTATCTATTTGTTACTTTTCTGTTGCATAGATAGATGCGTTAGTTTGGGACAGTCGTACTACTATTTTGGCCTTCGTCAAGGGTATGTAGGGGTAGGTTCAAATTAACCTGGATAATAACGGGTAGAACTTGACATGTGACTTATGATATGTTGGCCTTCGTCAAGGTCATAAGAGCATGAGGTAAAATCACATCAGGAGTTTCTAAAGAAACTGAAACTTGCCAGGCATGCGCAAACCTTCTGGAGTGTGATAACGCGAGTGGATTCCATCACGTTATCATGCGATGATAGTTGGATCCCGATTCCCACTTGTTGGGTAGTGGGAGCGCCCCGGCCATCAAACCGTGGCCAAATGCGGAACAAAAATTTCTTATAACCCGACGCTACCATTACCCGATTAACAAGATCGAAACCATTAACCCTAAAACTAGAAATCTAATAAAAGGAGATAGAATGGTTATACCTAATGAACCAAGTCCTTCGGGTCTTCAACCATTTCCAAGCTCTAAGTGATGCGGATCGACTTTGGTCGCCGGTCTTCCTTCGTCTCCGATGATCCACCCGAGGGAAACGGTGCAAGCTTCAGGTTCGCCAAGCGAACCAACCGACTCTTCAAAATTGTTAGTAGTGGAGAGTGGGGAGTGTAGGATAGTGTCACTAAAACTTTCTCTCAACCTTTTATGCTCATAGAACAGCCATGGAAGATATGGAGATCATGAAGGCATGGAATGGCATGAGCTTAGAAATTGGCTAAGTGTTTGGGTGTATGAGTAAATGAGAGTGAGCTAAAGAGAGTGACTCATGTGAATCATCAAATGAGCAAAGGAAAACCCACCAAGAAAGTGGCCGTCCCCCCCTCTCCTCTCCTAAAAATAATGCACACAAAACACTTACCAAATTACAATAAAGAATTCAACCCATACCAATCACAACATGCACAAAAGCCATGCTTTGACCTAAAGCCCATGCCTTGCCATGTCACCAATTCCACCTCATCAAAACATGTGATTTTCTAAAGAAAATCAATAATGAGGTGGCATCTTCGAGAAGCCATTCCGTATAAATACGGAATGCTTCCCTGTACATGTATCGAAATACACATACGCATATTCGTACGAAAATACGAATAGCCAAGAGAGAAAATAAATAGTGAGCAATAATACTAGAATACATATATGTAAATACATACGTAAATTATTAAATCAAAACTTGATTTAACAATCTGGCTTAATCCTAAGCCGCTAGTATTATCAACCGTCCGATTAAAGTCTGTGCAGTCCGTGTACATATATAATCGGACACCTGTCTGTATCAACATACGTCGCCTACACCATATCGCCTGAACCGTGAAAAACCCTCTGTGTGGGACTCTAAAGACTCGTCAATACACTGGCAGTGGGTTTAACCACAAGCACGTCAGCGGCACTAGCTGTACGTAACGGCTACCCAGATATTGAGCGAAGAGAAGGCCGACGAGCAAACTCATCTGAACCCCTACTGAGCCTGTCAGTGACAATATTCGTACAGTCCGGTCTGTTCATCTAAGAGTATCGCATATCGAGTCTAGGGGTTTGGATAAAGTAAGACCCCTAACAATGTGATAATTCGTGTCGTTATGGAACCCATCACTACCCGAGAAACTATCGATCCTGGATCGGTAATTCTCACATACCCCGGCCGAGGATTTCTAGTGATGGCCATCCGTGCACTGCGCGACATCAACCCTCAATACCGGGAGAGACAAATCCCCGACGATCCGCTCACTGCCTCCATGTGGCTCGGGACTGTACCCAACTAAAACCTGTTTGCACGACTCCTTTGAGCCGTGGTAGGGTAGTAATCAAAGCACAGTGGAACTCACACGAGACAAATGACGATCTCAGGTCGACAGACTAACCTGTACACATGTTACCAGGGAACTGCTATCTGACTATAGGTATAATACCAACTAGCATGTTCCCGGCGAGTCCGTCCAGTGTACTCATAACCCAATGAGCACCTGTATACTATCTTAGGTGAACAACTGACACCAATGGCTTGTGAGACCGGCTACCGCCCCTCGTCAGGGTCTAGATAAGTACACACCAGTCTACACTGGAGTATCGATGCCCAGTCTCGATACTCCCATGACTAGGGACATTTAAGGATGTGCTTATAGACCCCCGGCTCCCACGTATGTGATCGCCATCACAATAATGGTAGTCAAGCAAGATCCTAAGGGCTTTATCAACATATACATGATGATAAAGACAAACCAGATAACATACTATAATCTCGAGTAAGGCTGTTTTATCGGTATAGGTCCTCCCTCAATCATCATGATCACATGCCTGTGACTATGATAATTGCCTTGAGGGCACTATAGCCAACAATCTCCCACTTGCACTTAAGGCTAATTATTGCGATGTCGCATACTCACAGCCCGCATGATACCGAACACCCAACTCCTCTACTAATCAGTTTCACAAACCTCGTTTGTAAAACTATTGCGTTCGAGAAATAGCCTCAGTGAGTGGATCCACTCCAGTGTTACTTTCTATGTCTCTCTTTATCTCAACTTCACGGAGAAAACTATCTCCCGAAATGAGCAATACCCGTCTTAGAACATTTCTTGATATCTGATGGGACCCAGTTCACAAATGAACTCCAAATCCAGCAAACTTCTTAGACTGTATCGTCTATTGAACTTAATCAGTATGCTGCGCCAAGCCTTCCTCAGTATCCATTTGGACCACCTGTCCAAACTACTGTCCCTCGTCAGAGGTAAAACTATAACTCTGATAGTCACTCTATCATCCAGGTTACCTTGGAAGCTTGGAATGATAACCGTCTCCTAAAGGAGGCCGCCGTTATCAAATCCTTAGAACATCCACTTATGTTCATAAACCGCTTCCATTCGTTTTTCTCCAGGATTGGATTAATATATCAAATTATTGCATCTAGTGCAAAAACAACATCTGGTGTGGTACTTGACATGTCATGATTGACTTAATTGCCTAAGCAAGTGATATGCCAATCATGCACATCCCTCTCCCCTTTAGTCTGTAAGACACCATTAGAGAGGGTGACTCCTTCACTTGCAGGTTCACCACCATGCCAGGAGTCGTCCATTCTAAAATACTTTTAGAATACTATCTAAGTACTTAGATTGGGACACTTCCCAAATCTAGATCTAAAACCATAGATCTAATAACCAGAATTTCTGATATAATATCCATAACCTTTGTGGAGAAACTACTGTGTGACAACCAAAGTATAACCGATCGTAGTATAGGAATTTCACTTCCTATAAAGTGCATGTCATCCTAAATACCAGGACACACACCCTACTACCTTCTTAATAGATCCATCCCCTATTCTAATGAAGTCAAAAAAACTTATGACTGTCACATCAAAAATTAGATGATCTATCTCTGCTATATCCGCTTTAGTCTATAAATAGACACAAGCTACTTGTCCACTACACTTCCGCTGCTCCCACTGATTACGACAATCCTCTGGCAGAGTCATATATACGTGCACTTCTAAAGCTAGTTTAGAATGACGCTATACTCATCCTTCTTCCGAGTCTCATAGTCTGGAACAACAGTAGTGTCAAGTCCGGGTAAACAAGAACCTCCCTGTCACCATTCTTGAGGCTACCGAAGTACCTCTCGGGTGCCTGAGGTAACCCACCATATCTGCGGAGTGGCTAATGGAATGTAAATCCGGATTGAATCTTTAGGTCCTATTAAATTTTCCCTAATCGTTTGTGGTTCCGGAATCACTTCCAGTTCTACCATACTCCCACTACTGTTTTCTGAAAAAATCCATTTTACTAAAATTGTGGCGAGTCAAGAACAATATCACTATTGATCTTCCTGATGGTAGAAAGTTAACCCTCGTCAAAGCCCGAGATAACCCACAAACAGCCATTACTGAAACGTGCCTTGAGTTTATCCGGATTCTGGTTTTAAGCATCAGCTGGACGACTCCCTATACCTTAACATCGTTAAGATATAAATTGATTCTATATATATCTAATATAGAAACAAAGACACTAATTTAATTGGAACCATATTCAAATCATGCAGCTGTCTCCAGTGCATGCCAACTAAATGGAGAGAGGCCGATCAATATTACTCAACTTAGGAGTGCGTCCAATTATGAGTAACCTGAAGAGAAACAAGTTCCTCAAAACTATTACTATCAACTGAATACCTTATACAAGTATCTACATCTTCGATCACCTTGAAGAATCCCGATACTTGCGCCACCTGGTTTTGTACTTTATTCTTTTACCTATAACTTCTTAAAACTTAGACTTCGTATTTCTATGAAACACGTGTTTAAAAATGGAGAAGTCAAAAGTAAACAGAATATAGTTCGAGTACCAACCCCTCTGTCCTAATGGACACTGGACAACATATAATACTTTGTATAAGTCCCCTGAGTTGAATAACTCAAACCCTGTGCGTTGTAGGTTGAAAACGGTACCCAGACGATTTCCTCAAATATCACCAATTACAACGAATTCCAATATAATGAGGATGATCACCTAATTCCCAATAACTTACTCCCACCCATCATCTGAAAAACGATACAGATGTGAGAATCAAACCTGGTAAATGTATACCCTAGAGTAAGTATCTAATTGGGAAATCAGTTTTCTATTAATAACGTATAGCAAAACTGAAACATGAAAAATGTTTCGAAGGGGTATCCTTGTATTCCTAGTAATGCCTCTTCCATTATCCAGATTCATGACTGCAATCGTATATTTCGTTGCCATCTCTCCAAATCCCTTTATTTGTCTTTAGTCGTTAACTTCTGTACACTTTCATTAGGCTTAAATGGTTTTCTTCCTTCCCTACCGTTCGGCACCAGCCTATGGTTTGGAAGAAGACTATCCAATAAGTGTAATAGGTGTACTCTCCTAATCCTAGGAGTACTCGCAACCTAAGAGAAGGTGATGATAAAAGACAACTGAATAAACCTTATTCCTATTTCTCTTGAACCAGAATCCATACTCGAAAAAGTTCCTTCGAGTTCGTATATAACCATACGATAGATTTATCCAATAGGATTGGATGTTCATAGTGATACGGGGTGTTCTGGAGAAATACAAGGGTGAAATAGGAGTTGCGATGAAAGACTCGGTTTGGTCGTGAATAGCAGTCGCATTTTTACTTTGCCTTCTTTCTAATCCCTTTATTTGTCTTTACTCATTACCTTCTGTACACCAGACTTAGGCTAATTGGTTTTCTTCATTCCCTACCCTTCGGCACCTGCCTATAGTTTGGAAGAAGACTATCCAATAAGCGTAATAGGTGTACCGTCTCCCAATCCTAGGAGCCCTCACAACCTGAGAGAAGGTAAAAGGAAAAGACAATTGAATAGTCCTTATTCTTTTTCTCTAGAACCAGAATCCATCCTCGAAAAGGTTCCTTCGAGTTCGTATATAACCATACGATGGATTTATCCAATGGAAGTGGATACACGTAGTGATACGAGGTGTTCTAGAGAAAAGCAAAGGGTAAAAGAAGGAGTGACAATGATGTATGCAACTTGGACAATCCAAAAAGTCAGTGTTTTTAAGAAAGTTCGGTTAACTTGGTCACTGAGTCATAGTCTAGGGTCGGAGCATGGTCGATGCCAAAGAGAGAGAGAAAAGAAACACTCAGCGTGCACTCTAACCTAGATCAGAATGGATAATCATTTTATCTAATCTGGATGGCTCCTACTGTTTCCACGAATTCTCCTCCAAACCCAAAAGGAGAATTAGTCGGAATCACTCAAGGAGTAATCCTACTCATCAGTGGGAATCGGGATCCAACTATAATCGTATGATAACTGTTAGTGTATATGCCCTAGGGGCCATTATTGTATCATACTAGCTTGTATATTACTTAATGGAAGCTTGAGATATTCTCAGTTATATAACAGTCTTGCTAAACATGGTAGTATACTACTTGGTTTTATCTATCTTAATATGTGTGTTCGTATTGATAGAGCCCTTAGAATCTTGCTTGACTACCAGCGTTGTGATGGCAGTCACACTAGTGGGGGCTGGGTAGTCTACAAGCACATCCTTTTCCAGGTCCCTAGTCGTAGGATTATCGAGACAGGGCATCGATACTCCGGAGTAGACTAGTGTGTACGTTTCTCATCCCAGTTCGGGAGATGGTCTGTCCCACAGCCATCAGTACGTCGTACTGGAGATAGTATACAGGTGCTCGTTGGGTTACAGGTACACCGGACAGGACTCGCAGGGAACTGTTGGTTGGTATTATACCCGTCGTTAGTTAACAGTTCCCAGGTGACATGAGTACAGCATAGTCCGCAGACTTGACACTGCTACTTCACTTCGAGTGTGTCCCACTGTTCTTAGATTGCTACCCTACCACGGCTCACAGGAGTCGTGCAAACAGGTAGCAGTTGGGTGCAGTCCCGAGCACTTTGAGGCAGTGGCGGTTAGACAAGATTCGTCTCTCCCGGTATTGGGAGTTGATATCGCGCTGTGTCAGAGAGCCATTACGCAAAGTCCCTGGCCAGGGCAACCGAGATTTACTGATAGGTTCCAGTAGTTTCTCAAGGTGTAATGGGCTACGCTACGACACGACTTATACCGCTATTAGGGGACTGACGCTTGCCGCCCCCTAGGTCCGATATGCGACAGTCTTAGACGAACAGACCGGACTGTATGGAGATTGTCACATCAGGCTTAGTAGGAGTTCGGATGGGTTTCCTCATCGGCCTTCTTATCGACATCTACCTGGGGACCGTTACGTACAGCTAGTGCCGCTTGCGGTCTGTGGTTAAACCCACTGCCAGCGTAGTAGTCGAGTCTTTAGAGTCCTACACAGAGAGTTTTCCTGCTCCAGGCGAAACGATATAGAGGTCGTATGGTTTTACGACAAGGGTTCGGACGCATACGTGTGTTTACGCACGTACGACGTTCGGACAGTTTTTACTAGCCGGCTTTGGTTTAAGCCTGATTCTAGTATCGGATTATTGGATTTATACAGTCTAAAGTTTTTCCGTGTTTTCACGGATAGGAGGGGCGTTCTCGTAATTTGGCGGGAAGCTTCTAGAAGGATGATGACTTGGGGGTTTAGGTGGCATTTGCATTTATTGTTTTAATGACTCATTTGTTTGATTCATCCTTGGAGTTAATGCTTCATTTATTGAACTAATGACTCATGAGATGAATCACCCATATGAATAAATGAAGGATGATTATTAATCATTTTATTTATTTATTTTGATAAATCATTATGCTTCATATATTCAAGAGAGATCATTATCTCATTCTCATTCTCTTGCTCACCTTCTCTCTCCTCAAGCTCTCTCTCTTCAAACCCTAATCCTCCCCTCTCATGTGTTGAGATCAAGGATTAGATAGACTAATTAATCCATTACCTCACTCTATATCACCTAGGTGCCTTTGATTTGCAACTAAAGAAACCTAGTTACCTCAAGATTAGAGGTGAAGCTTGGAATAGAAGCTCTCGGGTGGATCGTCTATTACATAGAAGAGGCCGAGGAGGAGGTGGATAACGAAAAGATGAAGGACTGGGTTCACTAGGTATAATCTCTTTTCATAGTAGTTAAGAACTCCTATGTATATGTTAGTTATAGTTTAGCAAAGATTCTTCGGTTAGTCGATGTTAACTCAAAGAATAAGATTGTTTTTCATATTTCCGCCTCCCCGCAACTCGTGGGGTGTTGCACATTGGCGGATCAGTGGTATCAGAGCCTCGCTAAATAATAATTAACTCATTAGCAAAGTCGTAAGAATTTCGAATGCAAAACGAACCGGAAAAAACATCGAAATCACATAGTTTCTGTCGAATTTAAAATGAGGTCTAAAAATTTTTCAGGGGCCTCTAAAATTACAAGCAGGGAATTTTAAGGTTACTGGAGAAAAATGGATTCATGAATCGGCCAAGCAGCCGCGGAACCGCGGCCGATACCACCGATCCGCCGCGGATCCGCGGCCGAGTTGAAGCCGATTCAGCCCAGTTCTCCCCAGTAACTCTTCTGTGATGTTTTTGTCTTTTCTGGAATGTTTATTTTCTGCTCAAGTCTCAGGTGCACAGAGAAGTTTTGGAGTAGAAACTAATGTGTTTGCTCGATCGAACTTATACGATGTTTTCTAATTAGATTATATCTGTGAACTGTATAATGTGTTCGTAAACCTCCCCTAACTGCTAGTATGTCGGTTGGCAGGGGGTTGCACATTTCTGTAATGTTTTAACTGTTTGTGATTATGAACTTGATTGGATTGTTGTGATGATTAGCCGGGGTTTGAGATCATTCATTCGATGTAATTGTAATATGTTGTAATATTATTTTGCGGGGCACATCCAGGTTGCCGTTGTAGCCACCGTTGTATTATTTCATTTTACTGTTTTTGCTCCTAGGATAGACCCAAGGTGGGGTGCACAAACTACTGGGTACTTTGAAGTG
Organism: Agapanthus africanus; assembly: GCA_030015575.1. Classification (NCBI taxonomy): domain Eukaryota; kingdom Viridiplantae; phylum Streptophyta; class Magnoliopsida; order Asparagales; family Amaryllidaceae; genus Agapanthus; species Agapanthus africanus. The sequence continues at coordinate 777,828,378 of CM057338.1, read as the reverse complement.
TTTAGTGGCCTACTCACGTTGTTGAGGGAGACCGCTTCACTTCGGGTACTTGGCGGGTAGTTTGCCGTACCCGTAGGGGTATAGGGTAGGGTAATGGCTATTCATCACAACTGTGTAATCCGTCTTTCGTTGCAGGCTCAAAAGAAACGCGGATTGCTTGCATATCCAATAATGTTCATCTGCGATCTGGAATGCCTATTATTGCGTCTGACGAATGTACAATATCTATATATGATAGCTATTTAGACGTCACTTATGTTTTACACCCGCGCTAGCCCAGCCCCTGCTCTGTTGTTAGTTAAGTAACCTAACGGGTGATGACTGGACCCAGTGGCGAATGTGGGTGGCATAAGAGGACATTGTATTTTCGTTGTTTTCTGCAATGATAGGTTAATTGATGGGACGCATTATAATAATGCAAAGAAAATAAACCAAAGTTGAATCGTTGGAACAGTTTAAAAGAAACCATTCGATTATTTTTAAAACAAAAGATATTTTTAATTGCGGAGCTTTAACTACTCCTTTTAAAAGCTATCAGGTTCCTTCGGTCATATCAAGTTAACTACGTTCACGGTTTCGCCAAAACCATTCGTGGCCCTCCGTCATTTCATTTGGGTATTCAGTAGTATTCAAGCTATGTATTTTGACAAACGCCAAGGCATAGTGTTTGGTAGCTGCTGGGTATTCATTTGTTGCATAGATAGATGAGTTAGTTTGGGACAGTCGTATTATCATTTTGGCCAATGTCAAGGATATGTACGAATGGGTTCAAATTAAAAAGATAATGATGGGTAGAACTTGACATGTGACTTATGACATTTTGACCAACGCCAAGGTCATAAGAGCATAGGGCAAAAATTTATATCGGGAATTTCTAAAGAAACTGAAATTTGCAAGGAGATGCATACCGTTTGGAGTTTGATGAATGTTGGTAGGATTCCTTCAACATTATCATACGATGATATTTGGATCCCGATCCTACTGTGAGTATATGCTACTCATTCAGGAGATTCGTCACTTAACGATCAATGCTATAAACCAAGTAGGTGCCGAGAAAGGTGTCAGCGGGGCTACGCCCCCAGAGAAAAGAGGTTATTTAATTAAGGAACTTCGCGAAAGCGTTGGAAAACCTCCCTCGAAGTATTGACACTGGCCTGGCTGAACGGTTAAGCAAGTATTGTACGGTGAGAATAGTCCTGGCTAGTTCTTCCTTTTTGGTTTGAGGAGGGATTCGAGAAACAGCGGGAGCCATCCAGTTTAGATAAACTAAAAACCACTCTAAACTTGCAAGAGCATCATGCTAAAGTGTTCTCTCTCTCTCCTAATTGCAGCGACCCTGAAAATGACTAAACTTAAGTTAATATTAGAAAAAAATATACTGACAGGGCCAAACTATAAAGATTGGCTGCGGAATGTCAAAATGGCTCTGACCTATGACAGATTGGGGTATGTCCTCACCACTAAGGCACCTGCAGTCCCAGGTCCCAAATCCAGCAATGCGGATAAGGAAATCCGCAAAATCTGGGAGTTAGATTGCGCGAAGGCCAAGTGCATCGTGCTTGCCTCGATGAATAATGAACATCAGAGGAGGCATGAGGATATGGATCTAGATGCCATATTTCTCCATACAAAGGAACTTTATGGAGAGCAATCTCGTATAGCAAGATATGAGACCTCAAAGAACTTATTTCGAGCGAGGTTGGCCGTCGGATCATCGGTAGGAGAACATGTCCTAAAGATGATTGGCTATATTGAAGAGCTCGCAGACCTTGGGATGACTTTGGATAATGAGCTCTATACAGACTTGATTCTCCAGTCCCTTCCTTCCACCTACGCCCAGTTTATTCTGAATTTCAACATTCAAAGAAAAGAAGTTGAACTTCCAGAACTCCTTAACATGTTGAGGAGTGCAGAGGGCACCTTGCAGAAGGCAAGGAAAACACCCGCTATGTTTGTTAGCGGAGCTTCTTCTTCCGGGTCCAAGGCTAGGGCCAAAGGAAAGAAGAAGAAGGCCGCTACCAAACCTAGATGAGGTGTTAGTAAGGTGGGAGCGAAAGGAAAGAAAAAGATTGCAGTGCCAGTAGTGGCCAAGGATGAGTGCTTCCATTGTCATAGGAAAGGGCACTGGAAGAAAGATTGCAAGGCGTGGAACGCCAAGAACCAAGAACCGAAGCAGGCTGTGGCTTCGACTTCAGGTGTGTTTGTAATTGAGAATTGTCTGTCAATCAACTCTACTTCCTGGGTATTGGATACCGGATCAAGATCTCATATATGCAATTCATTGCAGGCACTGAGAAGCCGTAGAGTGCTGAAGGATGGTGATATGACCCTAAAGGTTGCTAACAGAGCTAGCGTGGGAGTTGTGTCCGTCGGGGATTATCACTTGGGATTGGCGAGTGGACATATTTTGGTTTTACATAACTGTTTTTGTGTACCTAGCTTAATGTGTAATATCATATCAGTTTCCTTGTTATCAAATAAAAGTTATGATTTCACGTTTGTAAGTGATGTTGTTAACATCCACCTTAATCATAATTTGATTGGGGCCGGTACACTAAATAACGGTATATATGTCTTAAACCAACTACAGATTTTCAATGTCCAGAACACACTAAAAAGAAAGTCTCCAGATTTAAATAAGGCTTTCTTATGGCATTGTAGACTAGGTCACATCAATGAGACAATGTTAACTAAGTTACATAGAGAAAGATATTTGGACTCGTTCGAATATCAAACTTATGTCACTTGTGAATCATGTCTCAAAGGAAAGATGACAAAGACTCCATTCACTGGACATGGAGTAAGAGCGAGCGAGCTCTTAGGACTCATACACAATGATGTATGTGGTCCAATGTCTACACATGCAAGAGGTGGTTTTTCTTATTTCATTACTTTTACGGATGATTACTCTAGGTACGGATTCATTTATCTGATGAAACATAAATCCGAGGCTTTTGAGAAATTCCAAGAGTATAAGAATGAAGTAGAAAACCAAACCGGCAAAAGTATCAAGACACTAAGATCTGATCGAGGTGGTGAATACTCAAGTGCCGAGTTCCTAGGTTACCTAAAAGAGAAAGGAATTCTCTCTCAGCTTACTCCTCCATACATTCCACAGCATAACGGTGTATCGGAGAGACGGAATCGAGCCCTATTAGATATGGTACGTTCCATGATGAGTAATGCTGAGTTACCACGATCTTTCTGGGGTTATGCGCTAGAATCAGCGGCATATCTTTTGAACATGGAACTTACCAAGACTGTGCCTACCACGCCATATCAGATGTGGAGTGGGAAGAAACCCTATCTTCAGTATCTGAAGATATGGGGATGTCCAGCTTTTGTTAAAAAGCAGTATGCGGATAAGCTCGAGGCACAATCAGTACAGTGTAAGTTTGTGGGATATCCAAAGAACTCCAAGGGGTATCTATTCTATTACGCAGAGGAACAAAAGGTTTTTGTTTCTCGTAATGCCCATTTTCTAGAATATCAGTTTTTAGAAAAGGAAATAAGTGGGAGCGAAATAGAACTGGAAGAAATTCCAGAACCACAAACTACTACTGAAAGTTTGGTAGAACCAGTAGTTCAAGAAGAACAGGACATTCCCGCACCCCTCCGCAGGAGTAGTAGGCCGTCTCATTCGCCTGAGAGATACTACGGTTTTCTCATAGATGGGGATGAAGAGGATTTCATCATTGATGATGATGAACCTACTAGCTTCCAGCAGGCCATCCAGAGCGGCGACTCGGTACGATGGCTAGATGCAATGCGGACCGAAATGGAGCCCATGTACACCAACAAAGTATGGACTTTGGACTTTGCTCCAGATGGGGTAAAACCCATAGGATGCAAATGGATCTTCAAGAAAAAGATTGGTGTAGATGGACAGGTGGAAACCTATAAGGCTAGACTTGTTGCAAAGGGTTTTCGTCAAAGACTTGGTTTGGACTATGACGAAACTTTTTCTCCAGTGGCTATGCTCAAATCCATTCGGGTCCTTCTTGCTATTGCTGCCTTCCATGATTATGAAATCTGGCAGATGGACGTAAAGAAGGCTTTTTTGAATGGTAATTTAGAAGAGTGCGTCTATATGGATCATCCAGAAGATTTCAATCAGAGTGGGAGCAGCGGGAAAGTATGCAAGTTGCTTAAGTCCATTTATGGACTAAAGCAGGCATCGCGGAGTTGGAACATCTGTTTTGATGAAACGGTCAAAGAGTATGACTTTATCAAAATTCCAGATGAACCATGTATATATAGTAAAGTTGTAGCACGAACTGTCATATTCCTTGTCTTGTACGTGGATGACATTCCTATGCTACAATCTGTCAAAGGATTTTTGTCACACAGGTTCTCCATGAAAGACCTAGGTGATGCCTCTTACATTCTGGGGATCCGGATCTATCGTGATAGATCCAAGTGGATGTTGGGACTTTCGCAGTCCAGGTATATCAACACTATACTGAAAAGATTCAGTATGGAAGATTCTAAGCGCGGTAATCTACCGGCTTGTCACGGAATCACCCTCTCCAAAGAGATGTCTCCCAAGACTGATTTGGAAAGGGAACGCATGTCTATTATTGATTTGATCTCAAAAACTATCTAATAACCGTAATCAAGAACGGCGTCGCATGAAGCTAGCCGGTGAGTATGGGTCGGTCCACAAGGATGTTGTGAATTTCCTAATCGCTCAAACGAGCTAATTCCGAAGGGTGTTCGGATTGATTATTAAATCTAAAATCTAAATCTATCTATCTAAGATTATTTAGATCTAAGTCTTGCTAGGGTTAGGTTTAGGAATGGTTTGGAAATGTAAATAAATCTCAACGCTTTCTATACCCAAATTACGATCTAAGAGGAGTTATGGTAATTATCAATAAAGGGAATTAGATCCATTCGGGAAAGTGTTCCTTCCTCTAGGTTCTTGTCCTTCCTTTAGAGATCCTTACCCTAACCTCCTTGGAAAACGCGCGCAACCGGGCTTTTATACTACGGTATCACTGCTACCTCGAGGGAAAGGGTTCCGTAGGGCGCGGTGTGTGCGTGTATGCCTAGAGTCCTATTGATTGTATGTGATGGGTAAGAAAGGGATGAGAGATCCCATCTCTCAAAAGCCCTCCCCAAAGCTAACATCTAAGGCAAGGAATTAAAATCTAAACTAGAGCAATTAAATAAAACTACTTACAGATGGCTCTCTCCAAACATCAATGTAGGGTTGTCAGATCTGAATTCATGAATTGAAAAGAGGCACCGATGCTCTCCATAAACAATTCTGAATTTATTAATGAAGGGAGGCATAGGGAGGCATAAACAAATACAATCTTTAGAGTTCCTATTTATAGAGGATAGGAAACCCTAGGTTACAATTGATCCGCATGTCTACATTTACCAAAATAGCCCTAGGTAGACTAGTCAAAGCCGCCACAAAATATAGTAAAAAATTGATCTTCTCTTATAGCAATACAACCGCGGAACCGCGGCTTGGGTAGGGATTGGGCCGCGGTTCCGCGGCCCATTGGAGGATTCATTCCTGAGGTTTTCTGAGCTGCTTTTGGGCTTTATGGGCTTTGTGATTCTTTGGTTCTTTTCTTCATTTGTCTTCTAGGTCTTCTCCAGATCTTTCAGTGAACACTTGTAGTGGTCTTTTAACGTTCTTTTTGTAATTTTGGACCTTGCGTTGCTTTGTACTTATCTTTTGTGTAGGCTTGATTAAGATCCTTCTCTTTGTTGGTCAAAGTCTCACTTTTGCATTGTCTTTTATCTTTTTCACTGTTTTAGCTCCAAGAACCTGTAACCTGTAATTATGTAGCAGACATGCGTCAAAAGCACCTGTTTATTTATAAAATGAATAAGAATGGGGAATATAATAATGCAATATTATGGTATGAACAAATACCCCCAAACTTATCTTTTGCTCGTCCTTGAGCAAACTTATTTTATTCTCTACAAAAACCTAACCGCACTTTCGCAGGAAAACGCGATTGCACTGAGCTCGTGCAACAAGCCGTTAAACCTCTAGGTGTCCCTAGAAGGAGGAGTGTTGTCCTCCTGAGGGTTTTTCAGCGGATACTACCCACAAAATCCTATCAATTAGGCCCATTAACTTTAATTCTCCAATTAGGTTTTCTAACAAGGAATTCTATTATCGTCGACTCGTAAACTATCTACCCATATTCTTCACACTTCCTCATCATTTAACTTAAGATTATATGTGTTTTGCAGACCTACTTAGCTTTTAACATCTCTTAAGTTTTCTTTCTAGGGTTCCATCTCCACTTAGGATTTTCTATCAACTCTATTAAAGATACAAGTTCTATTCTTCATTCCTTTCTCTCATCTAAACTCCAATCACATACCCCTACGTGTGTGTATATATCACCCCTACACTTGGAAATTCAAATCAAGCAATCATACTCTTGTCCGTTGTCCAAAGCACTTCTTAATTGGTGAATTTTTAGATGAATTTCGCTCACACATCCTTCATGCGACTGTTAATACTTCTTGAGGTACCAACAACCGATTACAAGATGTGTTTGCACATTAAAGCGTAATTCCTAGTCTTGTAACACCTAAGGCTTTAGCAGTGACTCCCAAACCAGTTGGTCTAAGGCACTAGGTGATGAAGCACCCTCGCTAAAATATTTTTCTATTTTTTGCAGCCCTAAGTAATCACAAAAAACCAGTGTTCATTTTTTATTCTTTTTTTTCACACTTGTATATTTTTTTTTCGTACTAAGGACTGTAGACAAGAGCATTTCAAGGTCTCCTCTACTATTCCAAGTTTCAAGGTGCGTGATTGTGCAAATTGTAGGGTATACATTTTCAGAATCTAGACTTAAGCTAGGGATTATTTTTCAAACTCATACTCTAATAAAAATATCAATACTTTTCCTTTGCTTTGACTTAGCCCAAGAAGTGAATTCAAAATTCGCCTATTTCTAAATAAATTACAAAGACATATACTTTCTACCGTTAAACTTTAAGGAAGGTTATTTTTATAGTTTTTAATTTACTAAGTCTAAGATCTAGTTATTCCTAGCCAGTTAACCTATTTGTCAAACTCAAGTTAATTATGGCCAAAATTGAATACAATAATTTTTATAATTTTTTGAAATTTTTCAATTTTTATGGGTTTTTAAAGTAAGTATGCAAATGCAAAAATATACATATGAATGCGAAGGAAGAAAACGTACCGAGCATGCCCCCAAACTTAAACTTGACAGTGTCCTCACTGTCATGCTACACCAAGAGGGTTGAGAATGTCGGCACTTCCCTGTTTATTTATTTATAAATTTTTTATATATTTTTTAATGTTTTGAATTTTTTTTTTATAGAAAAGAAAGAAAAAAAAAAAATATACATATATACAACAAGGTTCCCCCAAACTTAAGCTTGGCCTTACATAAGCCAAAGGTTAGCACCAACCATTCAAAGATCTTATCGTGGTAACAGTAGGGTTGGTGAAAGAATGGGATGTAAAGGAAAGAAATGAGAAGCACACGAGACTGAATGGAAAGAAGGGTGGAATATGGTCTCGGTGGAGGAGAAGAAGGGCGGAAAAGAGAAAGAAGGGTCGCGCGATCGTGAGGGTGTAAATCGAGTGAATAAATTAGCATAATTTGTGATGACCGATGTGTTAAAAACGATTGTGCTAATCTATCAACTCGTCGTGAAATGGGGTCAAATCCCTCAAGATTCGCAAGAACACATGGGTACGTCGAACTTGGTATAGGAGATGAAAGCATAACGGTCACTTGCACGGTCAGAACGATAGGAAGGACGAAAGGGAGTGAATTAGGAATAGTCTCATTCTCACCGTAGTAAACTGTCTCGAACTGGAAAGATTCCATCAATGGTTCAAAACGATTGTAAGCAACCGAGTCTGATAGTTCAACTAACTCATTTGAAAATTCAAAGGACTCAAACTCGGGCGCTGAGTCTTCAACATCATCCGAAAAAGTGAAACACTCGTAAGTGTTTTTGGCTGTGAGAAGTGTGTCAGATTCAAAGGAAAACTTTTCAAGCTCACAGTCTTCAAGAGTGATCTTGTGCGTGGTCGGAACGATGGAAAGGAGGGAGGGTGATATAACAGTTAAGGGTTCACGAGGATGAATTGGAAAATCCGACACATCAAACAAAAATGGTTCAACCTCAATATTATCCTTAATACTCTCCTCAATATTATCCTCATAATTCTCCTTAAAATTTAGCCCATCCATGCCATTATCATCAAAATCAAGACGCATATGAAGTTCGGGAGAAACATTTAATGATTCGGGATGATGAATTGGACATAAAATTTCAATCAAATAGACAGGTTCATCATCCGAAATATTCCCAGCGTTTGTATCCTCAATCAAGTGAAAATTAATTGTTTCTGACACCTCATCAAAAGCATGGATATTTATCGATTTAGGTTCTAGAGTGGAGGTGTAAAGATCGAAAGGATTAAGTATGGTTTCACTCGAAAGGGGTCTTCACAATTTGGCAAATCAAGCAGTACAAAATCACACAACTCGTTTTTATTTTCAACTGGTGAATCATTTGGGACAATCGATGGAAAACCGGAGTTGTGGGCTTCAATTGGGTATGGGTAGGTATGATTTGGGAATGTGTAGAACTCACTCGCTCCTCTCAAATTCTCCCTCTGTCCAACCGCTTCCTCATACAAAAAAATTTGAAGCTAGATGGAAACTAGCTACCGGTTCAGTAGGTTGCATAAGGGCGGCAATGGACGCATCCACATTCCTTGTCATTTTGTTTGTTGCTAAAATATAAGCTTCCAACGACTATTCCAAACTAGACATGGGTTGTGGAGGGGTTTCGGTAAAAGATTCGAAATTGTTTGGATACGTGAAACTCCCAAATGGCTGTATAGAAGCTGTTAGTTGTATGTATGCCCTAGAGGCCAGTATTGTACAGATGATGTATATTATATTGGATGCTTGGACATATATAGAGATGACTTTCTTGCTCGATATGATAGTATGCTATCTGGTAGCTCTTTATCTTAACATGTATACTTGTCTATTTATACTGTCTTATGGTTACATGTTGGTAAAACCCTTAGGATGTTTACTTGACTACCTGGACTATGATGCGGATCATACTAGTAGGGACATGGTAGTCCATAAGTACATCCTTCAAGGTCCCTAGTCGTGGGTGTATCGAGACGGGGCATCGATATACCAGTGTAGACTAGCGTATACACTTCTCGACCCATGAGATGGGCGATGGATGATCCCATAACCATTGGTGTTTGACATCAGAGATGGTATACGGGTGCTCAGTGGAGACTGGGTACACTGGACGGACTCGCCGAGAACTCCCAGATGGTATTATACCTTACGTCAGATGGCAGTTCTCAGGTGACACTTGTGCAGGTTAGTCTGTAGACTTGAGATCGTCATAGAGTCTTGTGTGATTCCCACTGTGCTTTGATTTCCACCTTACCACGTCCATGAGGGCGTGCAAAACGGTGGTTTTTGGGTACAGTCCTGAGTCACATGGAGGCAATGAGCGATAGGAGGGGTTTCGTCTCTCCCGGTATTGGGGGTTGATGTTGCACTGTGCTCGATTGGCCGTAACAAGGAAGTCCCTGGCCAGGGCTGATTAGAGATTTACTGGTAAGTGTTACCAGTAGTTTCTCGACCCGTTATGGGCCTCACATCGGCATGACTTATCGGTTATTGGGGTCTGACATTTACCACCCCTAGAATTGATATGCGACATATCAGACGAGGAGACCGGACTGCACGGGTAGTGTTGCCGGTTGGCTCGACGGGAGTTGTAGCAGGTTCGCTTGTTTTCTTCTGATCACTCAATACCCGGGTGGCCGTTACGTTTAGCTGACCGCTTGCGGCTTGGGGGTGCTTGATATGATCATCACCCACTGCCGGCGTATTGACGAGTCTTAGAGTGCCACAAAGGAGTTACCTAGTCCAGGCGAAATGTTGTGGTGCGCGTATGCGATATGCGCATGGACCCGATTAAAATGCGCGTATAGGATACCGTATATTGATCGGGAGGCTTGCTTTTGGTGGGGTCATATGTGATATGGCCGGATTGATAAATCAAGTGTTGATTTATCATTTAACCATTAGTTTCTCACTAGAAATCCTTTCTTGTGTTTGATGGATGTATGCATGCATGTATGCTTTCTTTATTGATTCATGCACATATGGATGTGCATGCACACATACATACATACATCATCCTTCATGGTTGCATATACATGGAAAATGGTGGCAATATAAGACTCACACCATTGTTTAATATATATGAATTATTATTGCATTTGATTTAAAACAAAAAGGAAAAGAAAAGGATAATTCATGGATGAGTTCTACACTCTTCTTGATCTAACTATGCTCACCTAACTCTTAACCATGGATTAACTTTTCTTTTGTGTTTTAAACTCAAATACAATAATATATACTTATTATTTAACCATGGTTTGATATGAAGAGTGGAAAATATATATGTTTAGATTTTCCATTTTTCATAAGAGATTATTTTGTCTCTTCTTCTCAAAAAGGCCATCATCTTCTTCCTCCTTCTTCCATTGCTCTCTAGATTTTTCAAGTGAGCAAAATACTTAACATGATAGGATTTTGAAGTGAGAAAAGCCACCACAACATCATTCTACACAAGTCTTGCCCACTTGTTTAGAGTGTTAGCTTCCATTTTCATTCTTGATCTTGCGAAGTTGCTAGCTTGGACAAAGCGGACTCCGGGTGGATCAGCGTGGACCTAGAGGAGTTCAAGCGGACCTTTTCCAAACCCCAAGTAGTCGAGGAGTCTATCGTAGGGAGCTACAAAGGTTGTAGTCTCAAAACCCTAGCTTAACCTCCTTGTGATGAAGTGTAGTTTTAGAAACCCTAATTTTTCTAGGAACGATTCTTTGTTTGTTAACTTAGCACCCTAAAAATTCCATCTTTGGTACATGTGATGCTTCCAAACCCTTCATGAGGTGCTAGGTTAACCCAACATTGGTATCAGAGCCGACCTAGAATATTAGGCGACACTTTTAAGAAGTAAAAACTCCGATCGGATCAAAATATGGAATTACTGGACCCTCTCTGGACATTTTTTGAAAACTGATATTTTTCAGAAATAAAAATATGCAAAAAATTCAGCAGGTAAATCTAAGAACAACTGTGAAAAACGATTCCATGAACAGTTAATTCCACCGCGGAACCGCGGCAATAGCCTGCTTTGGCCGCGGTTTCGCGGCCGTTCTGTTGCTTCATCGTGTCGTTTTTGTACTGTAACTAATTTATCTGCTTGTATATTGTTTTGGAGTATTTTTAATCTGAATTTAGTACTGTTAATTCTGGAGATGGTTTTGGACTTGACGATTCGATCGGAATTTTGATTTCGTGTCTTTTCCGGGTAAATTAGAAAGTATTGAAGTGTTCGAACGTGTCTCATTTGCTCACTTTTCACGGAATATTTTGGAGATACGTGCATGTTTTGTGGTGGACCCTCTAGAAGACAACAAACCTTAACTCGATTATGTGACCGTCTTGAACTGCCCTTTGAACCTTAGAGTTTGGGGCAGTACGGCGTGCCACATGTGAGGCGTTGGCTTGACCCTTCTACGGCTGGACCGCTACTACTGTGTCACACTCCGGGTTTTTGAACTTCGCTCAAGTGTTGAGCTTTAGGGAATCTTGGGTATTTGATTATTCGTTCGAAAACTTTAATACTGTCTGTTTATCTGGAATGTGATACAATATGTGGAATTCATATCGTTAGGCATGAAATACGAAGTATGTGATATTTCGCATTTACGATGTCTAAAGTGAATGTGGATTCCAAATATTGTAGTTTTACACTTTCTTTTCTATAGTCGTAAGTGTAGTATGTAGTGGTATTGCCGATTGTCATTGCTATACGTCGACGACAATCGGTGTATGCATACTTACTTACGTTGATGATATATGATATTATGTGTTGCTGAGATATGATGTGCAGGATTGTCGCAATCGAATAGCCGGGGTTTTTTTTATGTGAGATGAGAGTTTTATATTTTCATTCATGTAAGATCAAATGTAATGTAATATTCTTTTATTTGGGGCACTTCCGGGTTGAGGTTGATGCCACCAGTGTTGTATATTATTTACTTTTCCGCATTAGGATGGACCCAAGGAGGGGAGCACAGGTGACCAGGTTATGGGGTTCAGTGGGAGGCCATCTCGAGGAGTCGAGACCGGGTCTCCTAAACTCCAGAATTGGTAGGGTCGCTTGCCGCTTTCGTAGGGGTCCAGGGTGTGGGCGTGGCTATTCATCGCGACTGTGGAATCCGTATTTTCTATTGTTGGCTAAATACTAAATACGGACGTCCTAATATATCCCACATTATATCTATGTTTCTGCTGCGATATCTATGATGTGATCATTTGATATGTTGTGATGGATACAGTATATAGTATATATGATATATTATATAGACGTTACTTATGTTTTACACCCGCACTAGCCCTGCCCTGCTCTGTCGTTAGTTACCTAACCTAACGGTGCACGAGGGGACATCGAGGCAAATGCGGATGGCATAAATGTACGTCGTATTTATCTGTGATGTTTAGGTGACTTAAATGATGGGACTTCATTAATGTGATTAATGAAAGAAAAGAAACCTAAAAGATGTTGTAGAATCAAATTTTCAAAAAAGGTAGCTACAGTTTTGCTTTGCATAGCGGTATATATGATATACCCTGCACCTTATTCGATGGGGAAAGAGCCAAGATCCCTTCACCGGGAGTGACCTTTTTAGCAAAACTGGCAGATGCTACAACACTCGGTTTGACTTTTGACTGCTTTTGGAGTTTTTCTTTGCATAGTGATATATATGATATGTCCTGCACCTTATTCGATGAGGAAAGAGCCGAGATCCCTTCACTGGGAGTGACCTCTTTAGCAAAACTAATAAAAGCCTCAAAATCACTCCATTTCAAAATTTCACTTGATTCTACAACGATATCAAGTTCATTACGCAATAGGTTTTCAGAAAAACCTGTCGTAGCCCTCCGTCATTTCAGATAAATCCTACTTAGTTTCGTGCTACGTTTGTTGGCCTGCGTCAAGGCGTAGTGTGCGGTAGCTAACTAGTATTTATCTGTTGATGCATATGATGCAGATTAGATTAGGGTAGTCGTGCGACTTTGTTGGCCTGCGTCAAGGGTCATACGGGTGGGTTTAATTCAATCAAGAAATGACGGGTTGAACTTGACTAGCGCACTATGGTTTGTTGGCCTGCGTCAAGGTCATAGGACGCTAGGGGTAAAATATTATCGGGAATTTCAAGTGTTAAAATTTGCAATGAGATTGCATACCTTCTATGAGATAGTTGGATCCCGACACCCACTGCGAGTAATTGTTACTCCTGGGAGAGTTTTACACAGGACAATTAGCCGATCAAGTAGGTGTCTAGAAAAGTGTCAACGGGGTTACGCCTCTGGGAAAACAAGGTTTACTTTAATTAGGTCCGTACGAAAGCACGGGGAACCTCCCTCAAAGTACCGACACTGGCCTGGCTGAAAGATCGGCGAAGTTGTAGGGTGTAATTAATCCCGGCTACTCTTTCCTTTTAAGGTTTGAAGGAAGATTTGATAAAAACAGTGGGAGCCATCTTGATTAGATAAAATAATAACCAATCTGATCTTGCAAGAGCATACGCTAAAGTGTTTTCTTCTCTCTCTCTCCAGGTAGCGACCATGTCATGCCTTAATCAAGATAATAATATGGATGTATTGACTGAACCCGCATGTTATACTGTGCTGGGGAACGTTGGCTCCGTTCTTTCTTATAAAAGTTATAGGACTGAACAGGATATAGGGGAATACCAGGATTCCCATGCCACCCGAATGAAGAAAGTACATGTTGATGCATTTTCTTCGGGTGTGTTCGTTACAGAGAACTGTTTCTCCATTTGCCCTACGTCCTGGGTATTAGATACCGGTTCAGGATCCCATATATGTAATCAGTTACATGGGCTTAGAAAAGGTAGAGAACTTGGAGAAGGTGATAAAGACATAAGGGTTGGAAATGGTGCAATTGTTGCAGCTAAAACCGTCAGGAAATATCACCTTGTAATGCCAACTGGTAATACATTGGTTCTGAACGAATGCTATTACATGCCGAACCTGATATGCAACATTATATCGGTTTCTTTGTTGAGTAAAGAGGGATATAATTTTGTATTACAGGATAATGTTATGAACATTTTCCGTAACCAAAAGTTGGTTGGATCAGGCATGTTGTGCAATGGCATTTATGTTCTAAATCAATCAACAGTTCTGAGTATAACAAACACACACAAGAGGAAGAGTTCAGAACTGAACGAATCCTTCTTGTGGCATTGTAGACTGGGTCACATCAATGAGACACGACTAGCTAAGTTGCATATAGATGGATATTTGAATCCGTTTGAATTATCATCTTATGACACTTGCCAGTCATGTCTCAAAGGCAAGATGACCAAAACTCCATTTACGGGACACGGAGAAAGAGTTACGGAACTCTTGGGATTGGTGCATAGTGATGTATGCGGTCCAATGTCTACACATGCCAGGAATGGTTCTGCGTACTTCATTACATTCACTGACGATCTCTCTAGATTCGGATATGTGTTCCTGATGAAACAAAAATCCGAAGCTTTTGAGAAATTTAGAGAATATAAACAAGAAGTCGAGAACCAAACCGGAAAAAGTATTAAAATCCTTCGATCTGATCGAGGAGGTGAATACTTGAGCAATGAATTCCTGGACTTCCTAAAAGAGAATAGGATTCTCTCTCAGCTGACTCCTCCATATACACCACAGCACAATGGTGTATCAGAACGGAGGAACCGCACCCTATTAGATATGGTGTGCTCTATGATGAGCACAACTGAGTTACCTATTTCCTTCTGGGGGTGTGCACTGGAAACAGCTGCAGACCTATTGAATATGGTTCCCACCAAATCCGTGCCAACCACTCCATATGAGATATAGAAAGGAAAGAGACCATGTCTTAATTATGTTAAGATATGGGGTTGTCCGGCATATGTAAAAACGCAGAATCCGGACAAACTCGCGGCAAGGTCCATTCTGTGTAAGTTTATTGGATATCCCAAATATTCGCGCGGGTATATCTTCTACCACATCGAGGAACAAAAGGTGTTTGTTTCTCGACATGCCACCTTTTTAGAAAAGGAATTTCTTGAAAAAGAGATTAGTGGCAAGGAGGTAGAATTGGAAGAGGTTCCAGCAATACAGACTACGACAGAAGATTTGGTTGAACCAGAGGATTCGGTAGTTCCCAACGAACCTCAGCCTCTCCACCGATCTAGTAGGGTTCCTCGCCAACCTGAGAGATACTACGGTTTTCTCATGGATGGTGGCAGCGAGGATTGCATCATGGAGGATGATGACCCAACTAGCTTCGAGCAGGCTATCACGAGTGGGGACTCAGTGAAATGGCTGGATGCTATGCGGTCCGAGATGGAATCCATGTACACCAACAAAGTATGGACTTTGGAAGATGCTCCTGAAGGGGTAAAACCTATGGGAGCAAGTGGATCTTCAAGAAAAAACTTGGTGTAGATGGGAAAGTGGAGACTCTCAAAGCTAGACTTGTTGCAAAGGGTTTTCGTCAAAGACCAGGTGTGGACTATGACGAGACCTTTTCTCCAGTGGCTATGCTTAAATCCATCCGGATCATGCTTGCCATCGCTGCATATCATGACTACGAAATCTGGCAAATGGATGTTAAGACCGCCTTTCTAAACGGTGATTTAGAAGTGTGCGTGTACATGACTCAGCCAGAGGGCTTCGTAGATAGTGGGAGCAGCGGGAAGGTGTGCAAGCTGCTTAAATCCATTTATGGATTAAATCAAGCATCGCGGAGTTGGAACATCTACTTTGACGTCGTTATCAAAGAGTTTGATTTCGTCAAAAACGTAGATGAACCTTGTATTTACAAGAAGGTAGCAGGGAGTATGGTTGTCTTTCTCTTATTGTACGTGGACGACATACTCCTGATAGGAAATGACATTCCTATGCTGCAATCGGTCAAGCTCTTCTTATCACAAAGATTCTCAATGAAAGATCTAGGTGATGCCTCCTGCATATTGGGAATAAGGATCTATAGAGATAGATCTAAAAGGATATTGGGATTGTCCAGGTACATTGACACCATACTAAAGAGGTTTAGTATCGAAGAATCCAAGCATGGGAACTTACCCACGAATGCTTCGGCTGTAGGCTCTATCATGTATGCGATATTATGTACCAGACCCGATGTAACATACTCATTAAGTGTAGTGAGTTGATATCAAGCTGATCCTGGAGAGAGTCACAGGACTGCTGTGAAGAGCATTCTCAAGTACTTACAAAGGACTAAGGAGATGCTCTTGGTGTATGGTAACGGAGAACTCCAA
The DNA here is from genome assembly GCA_030015575.1 of Agapanthus africanus. NCBI lineage: Eukaryota > Viridiplantae > Streptophyta > Magnoliopsida > Asparagales > Amaryllidaceae > Agapanthus > Agapanthus africanus. The sequence goes on along the minus strand of CM057338.1, from coordinate 777,811,955 downwards.
GTGAAGTCCTTTACCGATTCGAGCTTCCAGAGTGATAAGGACGACTCTAAGTCGCAGTCGGGATTTGTCTTTACCCTTTATGGAGGGGCGGTTAGCTGGAAGAGTTCCAAGCAGGAAAACCGTGGCAGACTCGACGATGGAGGCTGAATACATCGCTGCCAACGATGCTGCCAAAGAGGCTGTCTGGATCAGGAAGTTCATTACTGAACTTGGAGTGGTTCCATCCATTGAGCATCCAATACCTTTGTATTGCGATAGCAATGGAGCGGTGGCTTTGGCCAAGGAACCCAGGTCCCATCAGCAATCCAGGTATATTCTGAGGCGGTATCACCTGATCCGGGAGATAGTTGATCGCCGGGAGATCGAGGTTAGGAGGGTTGACACGAAGAACAACACAGCGGATCCACTCACGAAGGCCATTCCCCAGATACAGTTTGAGAGACTCTTCGGGATGCTCGGTATGCGATACTACAGCAGCTGGCCCTAGTGCAAGTGGGAGATTGTTAGTTGTATGTATGCCTTAGAGGCCAGTATTGTACAGATGATGTATATTATATTGGATGCTTGGACATATATAGAGATGACTTTCTTGCTCGATATGATAGTATGTTATCTGGTTGCTCTTTATCTTAACATGTATACTTGTCTCTTTATACTGTCTTATGGTTACATGTTGCTAAAGCCCTTAGGATGTTTACTTGACTACCTGGATTATGATGCGGATCATACTAGTGGGGACATGGTAGTCCATAAGTACATCCTTCAAGGTCCCTAGTCGTGGGTGTATCGAGACGGGGCATCGATATACCAGTGTAGACTAGCGTATACACTTCTCGACCCATGAGATGGGCGATGGATGATCCCATAACCATTGGTGTTTGATATCAGAGATGGTATACGGGTGCTCAGTGGAGACTGGGTATACTGGACGGACTCGCCGAGAACTCCCAGATGGTATTATACCTCACGTCAGATGGCAGTTCTCAGGTGACACTTGTGCAGGTTAGTCTGTAGACCCGAGATCGTCATAGAGTCTTGTGTGATTCCCACTGTGCTTTGATTTCCACCTTACCACGTCCATGAGGGCGTGCAAAACAGTGGTTTTTGGGTACAGTTCCGAGTCACATGGAGGAAATGAGCGATAGGAGGGGTTTCGTCTCTCCCGGTATTGGGGGTTGATGTTGCACTGTGCTCGATTGGCCGTAACAGAGAAGTCCTTGGCCAGGGCTGATTAGAGATTTACTGGTAAGTGTTACCAGTAGTTTCTCGACCCGTTATGGGCCTCACATCGGCACGACTTATCGGTTATTGGGGTCTGACGTTTACCACCCCTAGACTTGATATGCGACATAATAGACGAGGAGACCGGACTGCACGGGTAGTGTTGCCGGTTGGCTCGACGGGAGTTGTAGCAGGTTCGCTTGTTTTCTTCTGATCGCTCAATACCCGGGTGGCCGTTTTGTTTAGCTGACCGCTTGCGGCTTGGGGGTGCTTGATATGATCATCACCCACTGCCGGCGTATTGACGAGTCTTAGAGTCCCACAAAGGAGTTACCTAGTCCAGACGAAATGTTGTGGTGCGCGTATGCGATATTCGCATGGACCCGATTAAAATGCGCGTATAGGATACCGTATATTGATCGGGAGGCTTGCTTTTGGTGGGGTCGTATGTGATATGGCTGGATGTATAAATCAAGTGTTGATTTATCATTTAACCATTAGTTTCTCACTAGAAATCCTTTCTTGTGTTTGATGGATGTATGCATGCATGTATGCTTTCTTTATTGATTCATGCACATATGGATGTGCATGCACACATACATACATACATCATCCTTCATGGTTTCATATACATGGAAAATGATGGCAATATAAGACTCACACCATGGTTTAATATATACGAATTATTATTGCATTTGATTTAAAACAAAAAGGAAAAGAAAAGGATAATTCATGGATGAGTTCTACACTCTTCTTGACCTAACCATGCTCACCTAACTCTTAACCATGGATTAACTTTTCTTTTGTGTTTTAAACTCAAATACAATAATATATACTTAATATTTAACCATGGTTTGATATGAAGAGTGGAAAATATATAAGTTTAGATTTTCCATTTTTCATAAGAGATTATCTTTTCTCTTCTTCTCAAAAAGGCCATCATCTTCTTCCTCCTTCTTCCATTGCTCTCTAGATTTTTCATGTGAGCAAAATACTTAACAAGATAGGATTTTGAAGTGAGAAAAGCCACCACAACATCATTCTACACAAGTCTTGCCCACTTGTTTAGAGTGTTAGCTTCCATTTTCATTCTTGATCTTGCGAAGTTGCTAGCTTGGACAAAGCGGACTCCGGATGGATCATCGTGGACCTAGAGGAGTTCAAGCGGACTTTTTCCAAACCCCAAGTAGCCGAGGAGTCTAGCGTAGGGAGCTACAAAGGTTGTACTCTTAAAACCCTAGCTTAACCTCCTTGTGATGAAGTGTAGTTTTAGAAACCCTAATTTTTCTAGGAACGATTCTTTGTTTGTTAACTTAGCACCCTAAAATTTCATCTTTGGTACATGTGATGCTTCCAAACCCTTCATGAGGTGCTAGGTTAACCCAACAGAAGCACTGTCTAGTGAAGGTGGGAAAGTCGGGTAGGACTGGTAGGAAGTGGGTGGTTGGACAGGGGTAGGGTCAACATGTGGATAAAAAGGTAAATAGTCTTGTGGATTCCTAAAACTAGATGAGGGGACAGGGGTGAAAGATCGGCTACGAGATTGAGCAATATGCTCAGCAATGGACATCGGTTTAGGAGTTACAGCTGGACTCGAAAAAGTGGCATCAACGTACGAAGGTGGTGAAGGTTGACATGGTTGACACAAAGTGGGTTGCAAAGTCAAACTGTTTCTCCTAGACGCTTCTATTTGATCTTTCAAAGAAATTTTGGGCATCGGGGGATCTTCTTTAAATCGACCGAAACAATTGACGTACGAGGCAAAGTTAGGTTCGGGATACCAAAGTTCGACAAGAGATTTATGATGTGGGGTACCCATGATAAAAGAATGAGAAAAGAAAGAAGGTTGGTGGTGCAAGTGGGGTGCGCGGATTTCTTAGCGACAAAAGTTGCAAGTCTTTTTATAAAACTTTTCCTTTTTTTCTTTTTCTTTTTATTTGAAACTGTTTGCAAAAAAAAATTTCAATAGAGGGCTTAGACACAAATGCAATCAACCAGAAATGCACAATCAGACCTAGATCTAGGGTCACCTAGGTCAGCTAGACAGCTCCTAACTGTTCTAAAGGGCTAGAAATAGGACCTCAAACCGCCTCTTCACCGCCAATTGCGGCCAGGTAAGTGTCAGGTAAGTGGGAGGCTCCCCACTACAAGTAGCGGTCCTAATTAAGTAACCACTCGTCTTAGACACACTTGCCTAGACACCGCAAAGTCAGGTTAGGATTAACGGCTGATGCGTATAACTAGTCCTCTGTCCTATTGAGCTCGAAGTCCTTAGGGCTGAGTCTAGTATTTTTTAATTGAATATGGTCAATGCAAATGCCTTATGTTATTTCTGGGGTCCTGGGAAGGGTGATGAAATCCCCACCCAATCTGAATTGGTCAAAAGCCCCTTAAAGTCAGTTTTAAAGATATGCAAAACAGAAAAAAATCACTTGCAATCAATTTTTTTATTTTAAGCGCGGCGCAAAGAATCCTGCATAAGATTTGTTATTGGAAAGGGGAAGATTTTTAAGCGCAAAGAATCTTGCAGGAGATTTTTCAGAGAAGATATCAGAGATTTGCAGAGGAGGAGATCAGAAGACTTACAGATTTTTTTTTACCACGCTTCTGCCTTTTTTTTGACTCGACCAAGACGCGGCGGTTCCGCGGTCGCAGGTAGGCTCGCACGGCGGTTCCGCGGTCGCAGGAACGGATCAATTCTCTGGATTTTTTTTGCACCAGATCACCGCGGTTCTTCTTGTTGTCTCGGTCCTCTAAATTTCTTCTGTTGTCTATTGTGATATTCCTCTATTTGTTTGGATTTGATATTTGCTGTTTTGATCTCTGAAGATTTCTAGATCCGAACTTGATTGTAGATCCTGCAAAATTCAAACAAAGATACTCTTCACAAAATAACAAAATGATAAATTTTTATATATTTTTTTTGATTTTTCAGTTTTTATGATTTTTTAATTTTAGATTAACCCGAAATTGCAAAAAGGAAATAACACGCCATCCCCGGCAACGGCGCCATTTGATTGTATGTCAAAAACTATCTATTACCGCAATCAAGAACGGCGTCGCATGTAGCTAGCCGGTAAGTACGGGTCGGTCCACAGGGATGTTGTGAATTTCCTAATCGCTCTTACGAGTTAATTCCAAACGGTGAGAATGGATTAATTAAATCTAAAAAAACTAAATTAATCTAGGACAATTGAATTAAAGATCTAACTATCTAACTAGGGCAAGGAATTAAATTTAATCTAGGGCAGAGAATGAAAAATTACCTAGGGCAAGAATTGAAATTACCTACTTACTTTACAGATAGCTCTCTCCAAACATCAACACAAGACTTTTCAGATCTGAATTTCTGATATGAAAAGAGGCATCGATGCTCTCCAAAAGAAATCTAAATTTTATTGATAAAAAGTGGCACAGGGAGGCATGGGGAGGCATAGCCTTTACAATGATTTAGAGTTCCTATTTATAGAGGATAGGAAACCCTACGTTACAATTGATCCGCATGTCTATATTTACCAAAATAGCCCTAGGTAGACTAGTCAAAGCTGCCACAAAATATAGTAAAAAATTGATCTTCTCTTCTAGCAATACAGCCGCGGAACCGCGGCTTGGGTAGGGATTGGGCCGCGGTTCCGCGGCCCATTGGAGGATTCATTTCCTGAGGTTTTCTGAGCTGCTTTTGTGCTTTATGGGCTTTGTGATTCTTTGGTTCTTTTCTTCATTTGTCTTCTGGGTCTTCTCCAGATCTTTCAGTGAACACTTGTAGTGGTCTTTTAACGTTCGCTTTGTAATCTTGGACCTTGCGTTGCCTTGTACTGATCTTTTGTGTAGGCTTGATTAAGATCCTTCTCTTTGTTGGTCAAAGTCTCACTTTTGCATTGACTTTTATCTTTTTCACTGTTTTAGCTCCAAGAACCTATAACCTGTAATTATGTAGCAGACATGCGTCAAAAGCACCTGTTTATTTATAAAATGAATAAGAATGGGGAATATAATAATGCAATATTATGGTATGAACAATTATACCCTACGCTTCTGCGGTAGGCTCTATAATGTATGCGATGTTGTGCACCAGACCAGATGTAGCTTATGCATTGAGCGTGGTAAGCCGGTATCAGTCAGACCGAGGGGAGAAGCACGGGATAGCAGTGAAGAACATTCTCAAGTACCTAAGAAGGACTAATGAGATTTTCTTGGTTTACGGCGGGAAAGACCTCAAGATGGAAGCCTTTGCTGATTCCGGCTTCCAGAGTGATAAGGACGATTCCAAGTCCATGCCAGGTTATGTCTTTACCCTCAATGGAGGGGCGGTGTGCTGGAAGAGTTCCAAGAAGGACATCGTTGCTGACTCGACGATGGACGCAGAGTATATTGCTCTTGCGATGCCGAAAAAGAAGCGGTCTGGATGAAGAAGTTCCTAACAGAACTTCAGGTGGTTCCTACCATTGTTGATCCAATACCTCTGTATTGCGACAACAACGGAGCTATAGCTTTAGCGAAGGAACCAAGGTCCCATCAGAAGTCCAGACACATCTTAAGGCGGTATCACCTGATCAGGGAGATCAGAGATCGCCGGGAGATCGAGGTTTGGAGAGTTTCTACTGAAAAGAACATTACTGATCCATTCACAAAGGCCCTACCTCAGATTCAGTTCGAGAGGCTACTCGAGATCATCGGTCTTCAATATGCCAGTACATGGCCCTAGTGCAAGTGGGAGATTGTTAGTGTATATGCCCTAGGGGCCATTATTGTATCATACTAGCTTATATATTACTTAATGGAAGCTTGGGATATTCACAGTTATATAACAGTCTTGCTAAACATTGTAGTATGCTACTTGGTTTTATCTATCTTAATATGTGTGTTCGTATTGATAGAGCCCTTAGGATCTTGCTTGACTACCAGCGTTGTGATGGCGATCACACTAGTGGGGGCTGGGTAGTCTACAAGCACATCCTTTTCCAGGTCCCTAGTCGTAGAATTATCGAGACAGGGCATCGATACTTTGGAGTAGACTAGTGTGTACGCTTCTCATCCCAGTTCAGGAGATGCTCTGTCCCATAGCCATCAGTACGCCGTACTGGAGATAGTATACAGGTGTTCGTTGGGTTACGAGTACACCGGACAGGACTCGCAGGGAACTGTTGGTTGGTATTATACCCGTCGTCAGTTAACAGTTCCCAGGTGACATGAGTACAGCATAGTGCGCAGACTTGACACTGCTACTTCGCCTCAAGTGTGTCCCACTATTCTTAGATTGCTACCCTACCATGGCTCAAAGGAGTCGTGCAAACAGGTAGCAGTTGGGTGCAGTCCCGAGCACTTGGAGGCAGTGGCGGGGTTCATAGCAGAATACTGCATTTTATACCGCCCATTCTTATGCTCGTGTGTTTATAGGTAGGTGCTTTTAATTCGTGTTTGTTACATATTCACATATTACAGGTTTCCAGTACAAATATTGCAAATCAAGACAAAATCACCACAGTTACACCAAATACAGAACATCTGTTGACAACAGATAAAAGCCGGGTTCCGGTCATCCATATCCGTCCAGTGCTGCATACCGGTTCCAGAGACAAGACATATGACAGCGGTCATTCGTGTCTCGGACAAGCACAGAGCACGAAAGGGGCAGCACAAGAATCAATGGGTGCGTGGAGCTCGAGGGAGAAAAGGTCAAAAGTATTATTTTTGTTGCCACTTTGGACCATTGCAAATCTGATGCAACTGTGGAAGCATACTGCAATTTGGTATATGTACAATAACATAGGACAGAGAACCAGGGGAGCACACAAAAGATGGCAACCCAACTCCCCCATACGGCCGCGGATCCGCGGCCTAAGCAGGCTTAAGCCGCGGTTCCGCGGCCAAGTAGTGTCCTCTCTCTGTCGTATTTTGTGGGTAGTTTGGGTACTTCATTTTATGGCAGATCGTTGCCCTAGGTTCTCAGTTCACCTCCTATAAATACCCCAGAACTTGCCAAGCTTTGGTGTCCAATTTCATGTCCATACTTTTGCCTCTTTTTGTTAGGTTTTAGTCTTTTTTCTTCTTCTTCTTCATCTTTTCTCCATGAAAATTGTAGTGAGAGCTTTTTGAGTGGAAGATCAATGAAGATGAGGGATTTTGTATCATTCTCTTTTGTTTAACTTCCCCTTGAGATTTTTGCTTCCTCTTGATCTTTCAACCTCTTCATTGAGCTTGAAAGGTTAAGGGTTAGTTACTGATCTCAAGGGTCGTATTTTCTTATGGAATTAGCGTTTCATTTCACATGCGTTCTCTACCCTTCTCTTGATCTTGCAACCTCTTGATTGAGCTTGCAAGTTTAAGGGTTGGCTATTGATCCCATGCTTGTCTTGAGTTCTAGTTTCCATTTCTTTTTATTTGCTTATTTATTACTTGCTTTTTATTCTTTCTTGCATTTTTCATTCTTGTCTTTTATTACTTGCAATTTTATTCATGCTCTTAATTACTTGTAATCTTTTCTTTTCTTTGTTCTTTTCTTTCTCTCTTTTTTGTTCATATTGTGAATGGTTGTAATTGTTGTTGTTGTTAAGAATCAATACGATATTGTAAGTTAAGTCTTTCTTTGCTCATTTCCTTGTCCCGTTATTTTCCATTGAACTTCGCCCAAACGTTACGCAAGCGCTCCGTTAGGCACCCTACCCTAACAAGGTAACGGTGATTCCTAACCGCGACCGGTTGCGTTCGGTTTGGCCGGAGGCAAAAGCAAGAGACAAGAACGGAAGGACAAGGGTAAATAAGCCGGATTCACGAATACCGCGCTTAAATCCCCTAATCCACGTTGTTGCCGATTGCTCTAGCTTCAATTAGTTAAGACTCGGCTCAAATGTTTTGAGTACGGATTTCTTTAGCTTACAATTTCGTATCTTTTTCTTAACAACTTTATACTTGCAAATAATACACATAGGTTAGACTAAACGAACATATACAATTCTTCATTGACTCGTCTAAAACAAGAAAGGACATACAACCTTCTCCCTGTGGATCGACCCGTGCTCAACCGGCTAGCTGCATAGCGACACCGTCCTGATCGCGGTAATAACTTTAGAACTTTGAACATCCGACACGCTTTTAGCGTGTGATCAAATGGCGCCGTTGCCGGGGAGACGGTAGCGTATTTTCTTTATTGTTATTCGGGTTAATATTCTTTTTGTATATATTTAAAAAAAAAATTTCAAAAAAATCAAATTTTTTTTTGGATCATTTTTGTGGGCAAGTGTGCAGATTTGCTAACGGCGATTGTGGGGAGCAAAGTATACGTTCAAAGCTAAGGTGATTGCAAAGTACAGTGCTAAAGATCCGGGTAGTTTGACCCGCGCAAGCGAACTTTTCAAGCTTACCGGATTTGATTCAACGGGGGTTTTCTAACCCAAAAATTAACGGTACGTACTTTACTAACACCTTCTTCTCAAATCCGACGCATCCAATATACTATTCTTTGCAGGATTCTTTGCAAGTTCGTTAGCAAACGCTAAAAAAATTGACTAACCCGTATTTTTTTTGCAGTGCCGCGCTTAAACTAAAAAACGATTGTTTGATTTTTTATAGAATTTTTATTGAATTGCGCATTGCATACATTAATACGGACTTAAGGGCAAGCGAACCCCACAACATACGGTAAAGGATTTCATCACCTTTTCCGTGGCCCACAAATCACGAACTTGAGCATAACGTTTACCCGCACAAAATTTAAAAGAAACTAGACTTTAAGCCTTAAGGACTTCGCGCTCACTAGGAGAAGTTAACTGTGTTTAGAACCTCGCTTAACGGTATATTGTTTACGGGGTGTCTAGGAAAGTGTTAACGGAGAAACCGCCAAAAGAGAAAGGGTTATTTAATTAAGGAACTTCGCGAAAGCGTTGGAAAACCTCCCCTTATCTCTTCACTTACCTGGCCTCGTGATCAGTGTATCTTGAGCCCGTTTCTCGACACAGTTTTACTTCGACAATCAAGTTCTGGAGCAGGTCTAGTTGACCTAGGTGAACCCTAGAATGATTAGGTGTGTGGTATTTTTGTGTCATGATTGTTTTTGTCCATATTCTTTTTTTGTGTATATTTCATTCTTTTGTTAATATCTATAAAAAAAAAAATTCAACATTCTTTTTCCTTCCTTTTCTCTTCCTTTCTTTTCTTTTCTCATCATATCATGGGTACCCCACCTCGCAAAACTCTTGCCGAACTTTGGTACCCACAACCAGACATTACTTCTTACAGTTCTTGCTTTGGCCGAACATCGAACGACCCCTCCATGCCCAAAATGTCATTGAAAGATCGTATAGACGCGTCTAGGACAAACACTTGCCCTCCGCATTCCACTTTGTATCAACCTTTTCAACCTCCCGCACCCGCTTATGTTGATACCCCTTTTGCAAGTCGTCCTTTGTCCATCGCTGAACGTATTGAACAATCTCATAGCCGATCTTTCACTCCTTTCACCACTACAGAATCCTGGGATCAACAATTCCATTCACCTTCTTATCCAAATGTTGATCCTGTTCCTGTCCAGCCATTCAATTCCTACCAATCCTACCCTACTTTTTCACCTTCCCTAGACATTGCTGCAGAACCGCCATTTGGGAGTTTTCAGTATCCAAACAACTTTGAATGTTTTACTGAAACCCTTCACAACCCATGTCTAGTCTGGAACAGTCGTTGGAAGACTTTAGGGTAGCGTCAAGCCAACAGATGATGGATTTGAATGCGTCCATGGCCGCTCTCATACAACCTACTGACCCGGTAGCTAGCTTCCAACTAGCTCCTAATTTTCCAATGTATGATGAGGAGGCAGGACAGGCTGGGAATTTGAGTGGAGAGAGTAAGATGTACCCCCTTCCAAATCAAACCTACCCATCCCAAATTGAATCCCACAACTCCTGTTTTGAAACTCTATCAAGTGTCCCAACTGAATTATCAATTGAAGATAGAATGTTTAATGAGTTGTGCGACTTTGTAGGGTTTGATTTGCCAGATTGTGAAGGGACCTTGCCAAGTGAAACCACAAACAATCCTTTTGACCTCTACACCTCCATCTTAGAACCTGAATTGATTGAAATCCATGCTTTTGATGAGATGTCGGAGAAAATTGACTTTCACTTGATTAAGGATATTGACGCCGGGAATATTTTGGATGATGAACCTGTAGATCTGGCAGAGTTTTTTTCTCCAATTCATCATCCCGAGTCATTAAATATTTTTTCCGAACCCCATATGCGTCTGGATTTTGAAGAGAAATGCATGGATGTGCTAAATTTGGAGGAGAATTTTGAGGATAGCTTTGAGGATGACCCAGTTTTAATTGATGAGTCGGATTTTCCAATTCATCCTGTTCCTTTCATTGACTGTGTACACCCTCCTGAACCTTTAACCGATGACCTTCCTCAATCACCTACCTCCATCCTTTCCATCGTTCCGACCTTGCAAGAACCCGTCTCACTTTCATTTCATATGTCTGGTTTACCAAGTTCGGCGTACCCATGGTTTCTCACGGATCTTGAGGGATTTGACCCAATTTCTCGCCATATTGATAGACTAGTACAATCCATCTTTTCACATCGATCATTACAGATTGTACTCATTTATTCAATCCATTTTCACCCTCAAGTTCGTATTCCACTTCTCTCTCCCTTCCGCCATTCTTCTCCTCTACCGAGACCGTATCCCACCTCTCTCCGAATACGGTCTCGTGTATTCTCCACTTCTTTCCTCTCTATATTCTTTCACCAACCACACCATTATAACGATAAAATCTTTGAATGGTTGGTGCTCATATTTGGCCTGTGTAAGGCCTTGTATAGTTTGAAACTGTTCTCTTCCCCCCCTAATCCTGAACTTCAATGCTTAATAGTGGAAACACTGTTTTACTTAAGTTTGGGGAGGGACTCCTTTTTTGTATATATTTTTTTGTTGTTTTCCTTTTTTGTTTTGTATATAATTTGTTTCTAGGGAGCGCCGACAATTTTGACCCTCTTGGTATAGCCTGACAGTGAGGGCACTGTCAAGTTTAAGTTTGGTGGTGTGCTCGGTAAGCTTTCTTCCTTCGCATTCATTTGTATATTTTGCATTTGCATACCTTAATTAAAAACCCAAAAAAATTAAAAATTTTCCAAAAAAATATAAAAACTTTGTCGTCAAGTTAGCTAATAGGGTAACTTAGATCTTTATTCCGAAAGTTTAGTTGATATGATAGAAATAACTAAATTCTTGGCTTAGGGATTGAAAACCCTAAAAATAACCCTCATTCTGTCTAACTTTGGTAAGTATACGTCCTTACAGTTTTTTTGAGAAATAGGTAATCTTGAGTTCAGTTCTTGAGTTAAGTCAAGATGAAGGGAAAGTATTGATGCTTTACTGAAGGATAAGTCTGAAAAATAGTTTCTTTTCTCGAGTTCAAATTTAGAAAGTATATACCCTACAAACTGCACTTACACGCACCTTGAAACTTGGGATAATAGAGAATACCTAGAAATACTCTTGCCTGAAAGCCTAGTATGAAAGAAAAAACGGTATTTAAAGCTAAACACCAAAAGAGCATATTGAAAAATATATCCGGTCTTGAAAAAGAAAAAGAAAAAAAATAGAATAAAGTCAAGACCTGGAAACTGCTATTTACGCTTTAAAGTTCACACATTCAGTAATCGGTCGTTAGTGCCTCAAGAAGCATTAATAGTCGCATGAAAGGTGTGTGAGCAAATCCGTCCATCCTTAATAAAAAGAAGTAGTATTAGGTATTAGGGCAAGGGTATTATAGCTTGAATTGAATTCTCAAGTGTAGGGGTGCAAATATACACACACGTAGGGGTATACAATCGATGTTTGGATAAAAGATAGAGATAAAGAATAAGACTTGTGTTTTCTGTAAAGTTGATAAAAATCCCTAATTTGAGGCCGTACTTTAGAAGGAAAACTCAGGAGAACCAACATCTTTCTAAACTTTTTTGGAATGTATAGGATCTAAGGTTAAATAGATAGGAGGTGTGAAAAATAAGGGTTGGATATTTCTAACTTAGGATGATAGAGTTTCTAATGTAAATACTAAACTGTAGGAATATAATCGATGTTAACTTATGACACTAGCTTGACGGGATTTTGTGGGTGTAATCCGCTGAAAACCCTCAGGAGACAACACTCCTCCTACTAGGGACACCTAGAGGTTCAACGGCTTGTTGCACGTGCTCAGTGCAATCGCGTTCCTTGCGAAAGTGCGGTTAGGACTTTTTTGTGAATAATTGGTTTTGCTCGGGACGAGCAAAAGTTAAGTTTGGGGGTATTTGTTCATAGCAGAATACTGCATTTTATACCGCCCATTCTTATGCTCGTGTGTTTATAGGTAGGTGCTTTTAATTCGTGTTTGTTACATATTCACAGATTACAGGTTTCCAGTACAAATATTGCAAATCAAGACAAAATCTCCATAGTTACACCAAATACAGAACATCTGTTGACAACAGATAAAAGCCGGGTTCCGGTCATCCATATCCGTCCAGTGCTGCATACCGGTTCCAGAGACAAGACATATGACAGCGGTCATTCGTGTCTCGGACAAGCACAGAGCACGAAAGGGGCAGCACAAGAATCAATGGGTGCGCGGAGCTCGAGGGAGAAAAGGTCAAAAGTATTATTTTTGTTGCCACTTTGGACCATTGCAAATCCGATGCAACTGTGGAAGTATACTGCAATTTGGTATATGTACAATAACATAGGACAGAGAACCAGGGGAGCACACAAAAGATGGCAACCCAACTCCCCCATACGGCCGCGGATCCGCGGCCTAAGCAGGCTTAGGCCGCGGATCCGCGGCCTAAGCAGGCTTAGGCCGCGGATCCGCGGCCTAAGCAGGCTTAGGCCGCGGTTCCGCGGCCAAGTAGTGTCCTCTCTCTGTCGTATTTTGGGGGTAGTTTGGGTACTTCATTTTATGGCAGATCGTTGCCCTAGGTTCTCAGTTCACCTCCTATAAATACCCCAGAACTTGCCAAGCTTTGGTGTCCAATTTCATGTCCATACTTTTGCCTCTTTTTGTTAGGTTTTAGTCTTTTTTCTTCTTCTTCTTCATCTTTTCTCCATGAAAATTGTAGTGAGAGCTTTTTGAGTGGAAGATCAATGAAGATGAGGGCTTTTGTATCATTCTCTTTTGTTTAACTTCCCCTTGAGATTTTTGCTTTCTCTTGATCTTTCAACCTCTTCATTGAGCTTGAAAGGTTAAGGGTTAGTTACTGATCTCAAGGGTCGTATTTTCTTATGGAATTAGCGCTTCATTTCACATGCGTTCTCTACCCTTCTCTTGATCTTGCAACCTCTTGATTGAGCTTGCAAGTTTAAGGGTTGGCTATTGATCCCATGCTTTTCTTGAGTTCTAGTTTCTATTTCTTTTTATTTGCTTATTTATTACTTGCTTTTTATTCTTTCTTGCATTTTTCATTCTTGTCTTTTATTACTTGCAATTTTATTCATGCTCTTAATTACTTGTAATCTTTTCTTTTCTTTGTTCTTTTCTTTCTCTCTTTTTTGTTCATATTGTGAATGGTTGTAATTGTTGTTGTTGTTAAGAATCAATACGATATTGTAACTTAAGTCTTTCTTTGCTCATTTCCTTTTCCCGTTATTTTCCATTGAACTCCGCCCAAACGTTACGCAAGCGTTCCGTTAGGCACCCTACCCTAACAAGGTAATGGTGATTCCTAACCGCGACCGGTTGCGTTCGGCTTGGCCGGAGGCGAAAGCAAGAGACAAGAACGGAAGGACAAGGGTAAATAAGCCAGATTCACGAATACCGCGCTTAAATCCCCTAATCCACGTTGTTGCCGATTGCTCTAGCTTCAATTGGTTAAGACTCGGCTCAAAGGTTTTGAGTACGGATTTCTTTAGCTTACAATTTCGTATCTTTTTCTTAACAACTTTATACTTGCAAATAATACACATAGGTTAGACTAAACGAACATATACAATTCTTCATTGACTCGTCTAAAACAAGAAAGGACATACAACCTTCTCTCTGTGGATCGACCCGTGCTCAACCGGCTAGCTGCATAGCGACACCGTCCTGATCGCGGTAATAACTTTAGAACTTTGAACATCCGACACGCTTTTAGCGTGTGATCAGGCGGTTAGACAGGATTCGTCTCTCCCGGTATTGGGAGTTGATATCGCGCTGTGTCAGAGAGCCATTACGCAAAGTCCCTGGCCAGGGCAACCGAGATTTACTGGTAAGTTCCAGTAGTTTCTCAAGGTGTAATGTGCTACGCTCCGACATGACTTATACCGCTATTAGGGGACTGACGCTTGCCGCCCCTTAGGCCCGATATGCGATAGTCTTAGACGAACAGACTGGACTGTATGGAGATTGTCACATCAGGCTCAGTAGGAGTTCGGATGGGTTTCCTCATCGGCCTTCTTATCGACATCTACCTGGAGACCGTTACGTACAGCTAGTGCCGCTTGCAGTCTGTGGTTAAACCCACTGCCAGCATAGTAGTCGAGTCTTTAGAGTCCCACACAGAGAGTTTCCCTACTCCAGGCGAAACGATATAGAGGTCGTATGGTTTTACGATAAGGGTTCGGACGCATACGTGTGTTTACGCACGTACGACGTTCGGACGGTTTTTACTAGCCGGCTTTGGTTTAAACCAGATTCTAGTATCGGATTATTGGATTTATACAGTCTAAAGTTTTTCCGTGTTTTCACGAATAGGAGGGGCGTTCTCGTAATTTGGCGGGAAGCTTCTAGAAGGATGATGACTTGGGGGTTTAGGTGGCATTTGCATTTATTGTTTTAATGACTCATTTGTGTGATTCATCCTTGGAGTTAATGCTTCATTTATTGAACTAATGACTCATGAGATGAATCACCCATATGAATAAATGAAGGATGATGATTAATCATTTTATTTATTTATTTTGATAAATCATTATGCTTCATATATTCAAGAGAGATCATTATCTCATTCTCATTCTCTTGCTCACCTTCTCTCTCCTCAAGCTCTCTCTCTTCAAACCCTAATCTTCCCCTCTCATGTGTTGAGATCAAGGAATAGATAGACTAATTAATCCATTACCTCACTCTATATCACCTAGGTGCCTTTGATTAGCAAATAAAGAAACCTAGTTACCTCAAGATTAGAGGTGAAGCTTGGAATAGAAGCTCTCGGGTGGATCGTCTATTATGAAGAGGAGGCCGAGGAGGAGGTGGATAACGAAAAGACGAAGGTCTAGGTTCACTAGGTATAATCTCTTTTCATAGTAGTTAAGAACTCCTATGTATATGTTAGTTATAGTTTAGCAAAGATTCTTCGGTTGGTTGATGTTAACTCATAGAACAAGATTGTTTTTCATATTTCCGCCTTCCCGCAACTCATGGGGTGTTGCACATCGACTTACAATAACTTGATGGAAGCCATTCAAGTCATCACACTCCAGAAGGTATGCACAAGCCTGGCAAGTTTCCTGTATGTTTGAAATTCCCGATATGATTTTTACCCCAAGCGGCTTATGACCTTGACTAGGTCAACATATCATAAATCGCAAGTCAAGTTCAACCCGTCATTATCCTGGATTAATTAGACCCACCCGTACGAGCCCTTGACTAGGTCAACATGACCGTACGACTGTCCTATCCAATCGCATATCCATGCTGCAGAAACGTACTACAGAGCTACGGAACACTACGCCTTGACTAGGTCAACATATGTAGCACGAATACTAAGCAATACTCGTCTGAAACGACGGAGGGCTACGGCTGGTTTTTGGCGAAAAACCTTTAACGTAATGAACTTGATATCGTTGAAGGAATCCAAGTGGCTTTATAAAAGTATAGTGGCGAAAACTTTTGCTAAAGAGGTCACTCCCGGTGAAAGGATCTCGGCTCTTTCCTCGTCGAATGAGGTGCAGGATATTCCAAACTAAATACCACGATGCAAAGCAAAAATTAATCGACTATAGTAAAGTTATTACGTTGACGCAAACTTCTGCCCAAGGGGTCACTCCCGATGAAGGGATCTCGGCCCTTGCCTCGTCGAATGAGGTGCAGGATATTCCAAACTGAATACCACTATACGTCTGTAATGTCAGTTTTAAAAAACTTGGTTCCAACAACATCTATTTATATTGGTTTGTTTTCCTTTGCATTGATAAGAATCAATGCAGTCCCATCAATTAATCACACCAGAAAAGAACGAAAATAAAATGTACGTATATGCCATCCGCATTCGCCACTGGGTCCCGTCATCACCTGTTAGGTTACTTAACTAACGACAGAGCGGGGACTGGGCTAGTGCGGGTGCAAAACATATACAACATCTACTAGTATATATAAATATATATAACAATCGTCCCAGGAATGATAAAGGCAACATCACAGAAAAGTAATAAGCATCACAGAACAATACAGATAATCTGGGAGCCCCGGGTTTCCTTCAAGCCATAACTGAAAACCCGACGCTCCCTGGTCGTGTGGATAGCCTGTGCAATGAACTCCTAGACCCCTACGAGCGCGGCAAGTTACCCGCCAAAACCTGAAGTGAGGCAGCCCCCTTCAGCAAAGTGAATGGACCACCCAACACTTCACGGAATCCGGTAACTTGAGCACCTCTCCTTGGGTCAACCTATACCCCCTACGAGTGCGGCGAATAGCCCGCCAATTCTAGAGTAAGGTCCCCTCTGTCTCAACGCCATGGGATGCGGATCTGTTGCCCTCTAGAACCCGGCTATCCGTGCACTCCTCCGTGGGGTAATCCTAGTACAGAAAAGAAAATAATATACAAGGGTGACATCGACATCAGCCCGGTCATGCCCCAAAAGAATATTATACAGACAGGCAGTGACGGCAGTCCACATGTCGGACGCTCGCCCCGCAATATCAAATGTACAAATACAACAAAACTGTACTACTACTGCACCCAGGCTATCCACCACGACAATCCACAACATCACAGCACAATACAGAACATCAACGTGAATGTCACGTTCGCAAACCCGTCTAAAAGGACTATAGGGATTAGACAAGGTTTACCGATCAAATGACATTCACGGTCACAGATAGAAATGTAAAGTACTGAAAAATTACACAGTTAAAATTTCGATCGACTAAATTTATTCGCAAAGGCCCCAAAAGCAAATCCAGTACTCAAAAGAATCTGGGCCAAAACCATATATCACAAAAAATTACAATTCCAAGTTTTGAGCTACAGGAAAAAATTTCTGGCCCGTCGCCACTAAATGGCCGCGGAACCGCCGCCAATAGGGGGTAAGTGCGGTGGTTCCGCGGCGCTTTGGAGGCATCAGGAGCCCAAATTTTTTCTGCACACATATAATCGCCTGCACGGATTTTTAAGCTACTGGAAATTATTTTTGGAGCACTTTCAGAAATCGACAGAAACTTGGCAAAACGGAAAATTGTTTTTGAAATTTTGATCGATCAAGATTTTAAGCTTGTGCAAACTAGCTAGTAGGGTTTAATGGATGGCTCTGATACCATTGTTGGGTAGTGGGAGCGTCCCGGCTATCAAACCGTGGCCAAATGCGAAACAAAAATTTCTTATAACCCGGCGCTACCATTACCCGATTAACAAGATCGAAACCATTAACCCTAAAACTAGCAATCTAATAAAAGGAGATAGAATGGTTATAACTAATGAACCAAGTCCTTCGGGTCTTCAACCATTTCTAAGCTCCAAGTGATGCGGATCGACTTTGGTCGCCGGTCTTCCTTCGTCTCCGATGATCCACCCAAGGGAAACGGCGCAAGCTTCAGGTTCGCCAAGCGAACCGACCGACTCTTCAAAATTGCTAGTAGTGGAGAGTGGGGAGTGTAGGATAGTGTCACTAAAACTTTCTCTCAACCTTTTATGCTCATAGAACAACCATGGAAGATGTAGAGATCATGAAGGCATGGAATGGCATGTGCTTAGAAATTGGCTAAGTGTTTGGGTGTATGAGTAAATGAGTGTGAGCTAGAGAGAGTGACTCAAGTGAATCATCAAATGAGCAAAGGAAAACCCACCAAGAAAGTGGCCGGACCCCTCTCTCCTCTCCCAAAAATAATACACACAAAACACTTACCAAATTACAATAAAGAATTCAACCCATACCAATCACAACATGCACAAAAGCCATGCTTTGACCTAAAGCCCATGCCTTGCCATGTCACCAATTCCACCTCATCAAAACATGTGATTTTCTAAAGAAAATCAATAATGATGTGGCATCTTCTAGAAGCCATTCCGTATAAATACGGAATGCTTCCCTGTACATGTATCAAAATACACATACGCGTATTCGTAAGAAAATACGAATAGCCAAGAGAGAAAATGAATAGTGAGCAATAATACTAGAATACATATTTATAAATACATACGTAAATTATTAAATAAAAACTTGATTTACCAATCTGGCTTAATCCTAAGCCGCTAGTATTATCAACCGTCCGATTAAAGTCTGTGCAGTCCGTGCGCATATTTAATCGGACACCTGTATGTATCAAATTACGTCGCCTACACCATATCACCTGAACCGTGAAAAACCCTCTGTGTGGGACTCTAAAGACTCGTCAATATGCTGGTAGTGGGTTTAACCACAAGCACGTCAGCGGCACTAGCTGTACGTAACGGCTACCCAGGTATTGAGCGAAAGGAAGGCCGATGAGCAAACTCATCCGAACCCCTACTGAGTCTGTCAGTGACAATATCCGTACAGTCCGGTCTGTTCATCTAAGAGTATCGCATATCGAGTCTAGGGGGTGGATAAAGTCAGATCCCTAACAACGTGATAATTCATGTCGTTATGGAACCCATCACTACCCGAGAAACTATCGATCCTGGATCGGTAATTCTCACATACCCCGGCCGAGAATTTCTAGTGATGGCCATCCGTGCACTGCGCGATATCAACCCCCAATACCGGGAGAGACGAATCCCCGACGATCCGCTCACTGCCTCCATTTGGCTCGGGACTGTACCCAACTAAAACCTGTTTGCACGACTCCTTTGAGCCGTGGTAGGGTAGTAATCAAAGCACAGTGGGAACTCACATGAGACAAATGACGATCTCAGGTCGACAGACTAACCTGTACACATGTCACCAGGGAACTGCTACCTGACTATAGGTATAATACCAACTAGCATGTTCCCGGCGAGTCCGTCCAGTGTACTCATAACCCAATGAGCACCTGTATACTATCTTAGGTGAACAACTGACACCAATGGCTTATGAGACCAGCCACCGCCCCTCGTCAGGGTCTAGATAAGTACACACCAGTCTACACTGGAGTATCGATGCCCAGTCTCGATACTCCCACGACTAGGGACATTTAAGGATGTGCTTATAGACCCCCAGCTCCTACGTATGTGATCGCCATCACAATGCTGGTAGTCAAGCAAGATCCTATGGGCTTTATCAATATATACATGATGATAAAGACAAACCAGATAACATACTATCATCTCGAGTAAGACTATTTTATCGGTATAGGTCCTCCCTCAATCATCATGATCACATGCCTGCGACTATGATAATTGCCTTGAGGGCACTATAGCCAACACCACTGATGAGTTGGTTTACTCCTCGGGTGATCCCGACTAATTCTTCTTTCAGGTTTGGAGGAGAATTTGAGGTTACCGTGGAAGGTTTCCTGATTAGATAAATTGATAACCATTCTGATTTAGGTTAGAGTGCACGCAGAGTGTTTCTTTTCTCTCTCTCTTTGGCAGCGACCATGGCCCGACCCTAGACTATGACTCAGTGCCTAAGTTAACCGAACCTTCTTAAAACACTGGCTTTTGGATTGTCTGAGTTGCATACCACATTGCCACTCCTGCTTTTACCCTTTTTCTCCGGAACATTTCGTATCACTACGAACGTCCACTTCCATTGGATAAAACCATCGTATGGTTATATACGAACTCGAAGGAACTTGTTCCAGATTCGAGGATGGTTTCCGGTTCTGGAGAAAATGAATATGACTATTCTGTTGTCTTATCCTTTTACCTTCTCTCAGGTTGCGAGTGCTCCTTGGATTAGGACGGTACACCTATTACGCTAATTGGATAGTCTTCTACCAAACCATAGGCAGGTGCCGAATTGTGGGGAATGAAGAAAACCAATTAGCCTAACGATGGTGTACAGAAGGTAATAAGTTAAGATAAACAAAGGGATTAGTAAGAGGGCAAAGTAAATTGCGACTGCTATTCATGACCAAACCAAGTATTTCATCGCCGCTCCTACTTCACCTTTGTATTTCTCCATAACACTCCGTATCGCTACGAAGATCCACAGTTATTTGGATACTCCATCGTATGGTTATATACGAACTCGAAGGAACTTGTTCCAGTTCGGGGATGGAATCCGGTTCAGGAGAAATAAGAATAAGGTTTTATTCCATTGTCTTTTATATTCACCTTCTCTCAGATTACGAGTACTCATAGGATTAGGAGAGTACACCCATTATGCTTATCGGAAGTCTTCTTCCAAACCATAGGCTGGTGCCGAACGGTAGGGAAGGAAGAAAACCGTTTGGCCTAAAGGTGGTGTACAGAAGGTAATGACTAAAGACATATAAAGGGATTTAGAGAGATAGCAACGAAATATACGGTTACAGTTGTGAATCTGATAATGGAAGAGGCATTACTAAGAATACCCGGATACCCCTTCGAAACATTTACATGTTTCAGTTTCACTGTGTATTGTTAAAAGAAAACGGATTTCCCAATTAGCCCTTACTCCAGGGTATGTATTTACCAGATTTGATTCTCACATCTGTATGGTTTTACAGATGATGAGTGGGAGTAAGTTATTGGAAATTAGGTGACCATCCTCATTATATCGAGATTCGTTGTAATTGGTGATATTTGAGGAAATCGCTTGGGTGTTTGCCGGACGGCAAATACTTGGTTTTGAATATCTGTTGTTATGCACCAATTCCAAACTGATATATTTGTACGTTTATTTTTTATAAAGTGAGATATAGCTTTTTGAAATTATGTCCATGACATTTACCTATATCAGTGGATGGTTAGGTAAGGAGCATTAAACAACGGTGTAATTCTTCTTAACCATAAGTACAGTTTTCAACCTACGACACACAGGGAATGAGTTATTAGACTCAGGAGACTTATACAGAGTATTGTATGTTGTCCAGTGTTTATTAAGAAAGAGGGGTTAGTCCTCGTACTATATTCTGTTTACTTATGACTTCTCTAGTTTTAGACAATTGTTTCGTAGAAATGCAAGGTCCAAGTTTTGAGAAGTTATAGGTTAAAAAATAAAGTAGAGAACCATGTGTTGCAAGTATCAGGATTCTTCAAGGTGATCGAAGATATAGATATTTGTGTATGGTATTCAGTTGATAGTAATGATTTTGAGAAACATGTTTCTCTTTTAGGTTACTCATATCTGGATGCATTCCTAAGTTGAGTAACGCTGATCGGCCTCCTTCCATTTAGTTGACATGCACTGGAGACAACTGTGTGATTTGAATCTGATTCCAATTAAATCAGTGCCTCTGTTTCTATATTGGATATAGAATAGTTCATATCTTAAAAATGTTAAGGTATGGGGAGTTGTCCGGCTTATGCTTAAAACCAGACTCTGGATAACTCAAGGCGCGTTTCTGTAATGGCAGTTTGTGGGTTGACCCGGGCTATGACGAGGGTTGATTTTCTACCATCTGGAAGATCAATAGTGATATTGTTCTTGACTCGCCACAGTTTTAATAAAATGGACTTTTTCAGAAAACAGTAGTGGGAGTATGGTAGGACTGGAAGTGATTTCAGAACCGCAAATGATTACTGAAAGTTTAATAGGACCTAAAGATTCAATCAAGTTTGATATTCCATTAGCCACTCTGCAGATATGGTGGGTAACCTCAGGCACCCGAGAGGTACTCTGGTAGCCTCAAGGACGGTGACAGGGAGGTTCTTGTTTTCCCAGACTTGACACTACTGTTGTTCTAGGCTATGAGACCCAGCAGGAGGATGCGTATAGCCTCGTTCTAAACTAGCATTAGAAGTGCACGTATATATGACTCTACCAGAGGGTTGTCGTAGTCAGTGGGAGCAGCGGAAGCATAGTGGACAAGTAGCTTATGTCTATGGACTAAAGCAAATATAGTGGAAAAGATCATCTATTTTTGATGTGACAGTCATGGGTTTGACTTCATCAGAATAGGGTATGGATCTGTTAAGAAGGTAGTAGGGTGTGATGTCCTGGTATTTGGATGACATACACAGAGTAGGAAGTGAAATTCCTATACTACGATCGGTTATACTTTGATTGTCACATAGTGGTTTCTCCACATAGGATATAGATATAATATCAGACATTCTGGTTACTAGATCTATGGTTTTAGATCTAGATTTGGGTAGTTTCCCAATCTGGGTACTTAGACAGTATTCTACATGTGTTTTAGAATGGACAACTCCTGGCACGGTAGTATACCTGCAGGTGATGGAGTCACCCTCTCTAAAGGTGTCTTACAGACTAAAGGGGAGAGGGATGTGCATGATTGACATATGACTTGCTTAGGCAATTGAGTCAATCATAAGATGTCAAGTACCACACCAGATATTGTTTTTGCACTAGATGCAATAAGTTGATATTAATCTTATCCTGGAGAAACGTTCGGAAGCAGTTTTAGAACATAAGTGGATGTTCTAGGGATATGATAACGACAGCCTCCTTCGGGAGACGGTTATCATTACAGGCTTCCAAGGTGACCTGGATGACAGAGTGACTGTCAGAGTTATAGTTTTCCCTCTGACGAAGGGCATTAGTTTGGACAGGTGGTCCAAGCGGATACTGAGGGAGGTATAGCGCAGGATACTGATTAAGTTCAGTTGACGATACAGTCTAAGAAGTTTGGATTTGGAGTTCATTTATGAACTAAGTCCCATCAGATATCCAGACATATTCTAAGACAGATATTGCTCATTTCGGGAGATGGCTTTCTCCGCGAACTTGAGATAAAGAGAGACATAGAAAGAAACATCAGGGTGGATCCACTCACTGAGGCTATTCCTCGAACGCAATAGTTTCACAAACGGGCTTTGTGAGACTCATCAGTAAAGGAGTTGGGTGTTCGGTATCACACGGGTTGTGAGTATGCAATATCGCAATAATTAGCCTTGAGTGCAAGTGGGAGATTATTGGATATAGTGCTCTCAAAGTCAATTATTGGATCGCGGGCACGTGATTGCAACGATTGAGGGAGGACCTATGCCGGTAGGACAGTCTTACTCAAGATGATAGTATACTATCTCGTTTATCTATATCATCGTGTACATGCTTTAGGTGACCTTGCAGATCACTATTACACATTGATGTAGCCCTTAGGATTCTTGCTTGACTACCAGCAGTATGATGGCGATCATATACGTGAGAGTTGGGTAGTCTATAAGCACATCTTTAAAAGGTCCCTAGTCGAGGGAGTTTCGAGACAGGGCATCGATACTCCAGAGTAGACTAGTGTATACGGATCGAAACCCCGACGAGGGGCGGTGGCTAGTCTCACAAGCCATTAGTTTCAGTTGGTTCACCTAAGATGTATACAGGTGCTCATTGGGTTATGAGTACACCGGACAGGACTCGCCGGGAACATGCTAGTTGGTACTGTACCTGACGTCAGATAGCAGTTTCCTGGTGCCATGTGTACAGGTTAGTTCATCGACATGAGATCGTCATTTGTCTCGTGTGAGCTCCCACTGTGCTTTGATTACTACCCTACCACGGCTCAAAGGAGTCGTGCAAACAGGTTTTAGTTAGGTACAATCCCGAGCCACATGGAGACAGTGAGCGGATCGGCAGGGGTTTCGTCTCTCCCGGTATTGGGGGTGAGATCGCACTGTGTCTAGGAGAGCCATTACCCGAAGTTCTTGGCCAAGGCACGAGATTTACTGGTAGGTATTCCAGTAGTATCTCAGGGTGTTCTGGGCTACACTCCTACACGAGTTGTATCTCTTTTGGGGGTCTGACTTTTACCAACCCCCTAGGCCCGACATGCGATGCTCATAGACGAACGGACCGGACTATACGGATATTGTCACTGACAGGCCCAGTAGGGTGTCTGGATGAGTTTGCTTATCAGCCTCCCTTTTGTTCAATACCTGGTAGCCCGTTACGTACAGCTAGTACCACTGACGTGCTAGTGGTTAAATCCACAGCCAAAATATTGACGAGTCTTTAGAGTCCCCCACAGACAGTTTCTCAAGTTTCGGGTGAAACGTTGTAGAGGCCGTATGGTATTATGGCAGGGTTCGATCATATACGTGCAGTCGTGCACGGATAATGATCGGAAGGATCATACTAGTGGGCTTTGGTTTAAGCCAGATCCTAGTATTATATTTGATGGATTACTTTAGTCTCATCGCATTCGCATTTAGTCGGAATGCGGATGTAGGTATGTATATACAGGTGATGGGTATCCTTGTGATCCGTCACGAGTTTATTTTAGATGTTGCCGTATCTTTTTGTTGGACTAAACATTTGGGTTAATGTTTATTTTGGTGGAAATTATGAGCTTAGTTCATGATGAGGTGCATTTAATGTGACATGGACATGTTTAGTGACTCATGGTCTCTTTATTTGTGCTAATGTCACATTAGGATTTGTTTATTGTGTTGAATTAATGGATGGAGAGAGAGAGGGCAGCCATAGGCTTGGGGTTTGCTCTTGTATTATTATTCTTGCTCTCATTTTTTATCAACACAACACACAAGAAAAGAAAACCTCTTCTTCTTCTTCTTCCTCTAGCTCACCATTTTCACTAATGGCATCATCTTCAACCTCCATCCATACACTCTCATGTGTTGAGAATCAATGGATCCTTGAGACAAAGTTATCACACACATTCTCTACATCACCTTGGACACGTCGGCTAGCAAACTTCGTGTCGGGAGCCCATAAAAAGACTCATTAATGTGGTGCCCTTTCCGACGAGGAGACCGGAGATCGGAGATGCCGCGAGGAGCTTGGGATGGTGGCCAAAGACCGAAGGACATGGATCTATCGGTATAGCCACTCTCACTTCTTAGTAGTTAGGTAGTTTAGCGTTAATGGGTCGATCCGGGTGAAAGACTACGATAGCGCCGGTTTCCTAAAATGTTTTTGTTTCCGCATTTGGCCTCGGATCGACGGCCGGGGCGCTACCGTGGACTTACACATCCATCGCTCATCTCATGGGTCTAGTATCATATACGCTAGTCTACTCTGAAATATCGATGCCCCATCTCGATACACGCACAACTAGGGACATTTCAGGATATGCTTATAAACTACACATGTCCCACTAGTATGATCTGCATCATAATCACAGTAGTCAAGAAAATATCCTCAGGGCTTTATCAACATGTGCAAATGAATAAAATGCATGATCAAGTCAACATGTCAGATAAAGAGCAACTAGATAGCATACTATCATGTCGAGCAAGAATGTCCTCTGTATATATATATATATATATATATATATATATATATATATATATATATATATATATATATATATATATACACACACATGTATAAATACATCCACTATCATATAATGGCCTCCAGGGGATACATATATCCAACATAGACGAAGTTAAACTTTTCGATCGAATAAGCAAGCACCCAAAATTTCCCGACAAGCTCAACACTTGAGCGGAGTTTAAAAAGTACCCAGAAACTGCCACAGCTCCTATGAACCAGACGCAGAAGGGTCAACCAATGCCTCACATGTGGCACCGCTGAACTACCATAAACACTAGGGTTTGATGGCGGTTCTGACGGTCACATAATCGAGTTAGGGTTTCGTTCTTCTAGATGGTCCATAGAATCGCTTGCATGTTTTTCTGAAAATTTTAAACTCGGAAAAATCCAACTCTTGGAAAATTTCAGCGAGGGAAAATATGGGTTATTGATATTCGTTCGAACTTTTTAACATCGTCTAAATAACCCGAATACATGTTAGAATTACGATTATGAAACACTCCGAATTGCTTTTGCAGAAAGTTAACATCATATGAAAATTTAGCAAAAACAAACAACACCTGAAACACCATAACCCAGAGACTGGAACACAGAAGAAATTTGAAGCCAAATGCCCATGAAATTGTTAGTTATATGTATGCCCTAGAGGCCATTACTGTACATACGTTGTATATTGTAGTGGATGCTTGGATATATATAGGGATGACTTTCTTGCTCGACACGATAGTATGCTATCTGATTACTCTTTATCTTAACATATACTCTGATTGTCTCTATGTCACATGTTGATAAAGCCCTTAGGATGAGTACTTGACTACCAGGACTATGATGCATATCATACTAGTGGGGACAGAGTAGTCGCCAAGTACATCCTTCAAATGTTTATAGTCGTGGGATTACCGAGACAGGGCATCGATACTCCAGAGTAGACAAGCGTATGCGCTTCTTGACCCATATGATGGGCGATGGATGATCCCATATCCATTGGTGTTTGACATCAGAGAAGGTATACGTGTGCTCAGTGGAGACTGGGTACACTGAACGGACTCGCCGAGAACTCCCAGATGGTATTATACCCTACGTCAGATGGCAGTTCTCTGGTGACACTAGTACAGGTTAGTCTGTAGACCTGAGATCGTCATAGAGTCTTGTGTGATTCGCACTGTGCTTTGATTTCCATCATAGCACGTCCAAGAGGGCGTGCAAAACGGTGGCTTTTGGGTACAGTCCCGAATCATATGGGGGCAATGAGCGATAGGAGGGGTTTCGTCTCCCCCGGTATAGGGAGTTGATGTTGCGCTGTGTTCGATTGGCTATAACTGGAAATCCCTGGCTAGGGTTGCTGAGATTTACTGGTAAGTGTTATCATTAGTTTCTTGAACTGTTATGGACCTCATATCGACACGACTTATCAAGCTGCTGGGGTCTGACGTTTACCACCCCTAGGCGAGATATGCGACATATCAGACAAAGAGACCGGACTGTACGGTAGTGTTACCGGTTGGATTCACAGGAGAATGTATAGGCTTACTTGTTGATCTTCTGATTGCTCAATACTTGGGTGGCTGTTACGTTTAGCTGGCCGCTTGCAGCTTGTGGGTGTTTGATATGATCATCACCTACTACAGGAGTATTGACGATTCTTTAGAGTCCTACACAGAGGTTTCCTGGCTCAGGCAAAACGGAGTAGGAGCACATATGTGATATGTGCGGGACCGAGAATATTACGATATGAGATATCGTATTCCATTCTCGCGATATATGATATCGGCCGGGTATATATGATATAGCCGGGTCATCGGATCAAGTGTTGATTCGATGAATCGGTATATGTTATATTAGTCGGTTATATGCGATATAGCCGGATTATCGGATCAAGTGTTGATTCGATAATTTAATGTATAATTATATATGTGATATATTAAGTTACATTAACTAATATAAACTCACTCAAAGATTCTTTTTCTCACTTGGATAATACATTGATATATATGTGATATATGTTAATTGTATTATTTTATTTTGTTACAAAAATATATTATATATGTGATATATAATATTGTAACAAGTTAGGGTTAAAAATGCAACATATTTTGTGGAGATTAAACAAGTTAGGGTTTGATTTGGGTTAGCATTTGGGTTAGCTTTTTCATGAAGTTTCTAGAAGCTTTATTTTGTTTTAAGCTAAGATATTTTGTATAGATATTTTCTAACCCAACCCAAACCCTTTACTCTAGTTAACTCTCTACATCGGTTAAGTCTTTATTCTTAACCCATGGTTGATTTGTAACCATAACTATGATTTTCATTATTCATCACATATGACTTTCTTCTTCTTCTTGCTCTTGAGAAAAGCTTTCTAGCTTTTTCTTTTGTGATGTTGATGAGTGAGATAAAGAAAACAAATGAGAGCTAAATGTAGGATTCCTAGGAACTCTTACAAGGGTCTATAAGGCATCAACCATGCCCGATTCAAAATTTAGACGTGCCGAACAACCCAAAGCCGGGATCTTTGCTAGATTATTAGGGTTTAACATGCAAGTAAACATCTTTACAACTAAGAGTAAGGGATTACAACCTTTGTAGTCCGCTCCTTCGCTTCATAAGCTCCGAGTAGAAGTCCCTTCACCGCGGTCCATGATCTCCCGGACTCAAGAGAGGCGCCACAACCCGAATGATCCATGCTTTCTTGTAGTCTTCCTTTTCTCCGAAGATCTACCTCGAAATTCCTTTAACTCAAGCTCTTTCTCACAAATGAGGTGAACACCCTAATCTAATTGGCTAGATTAGATGAGGATGATTAAGTAGGATTTATGCTCTCTTTTATTATCAAATTCTCACTCTAATTCATCACATAAAGAAAACCTAGAAAGCTTTCTCAAAGCTCAAGGAAGAAGAAGAAGAAGGAAATTCCTTTTGTGATGAATAATGAAAAATATCATAATGATTAAAAATGAAACCATGGTTGAATATGAAGAGGCTAACCATTATAGAGACTTAACCTAGGGTAAGGGTTTGGGTTGGGTTAGAAATATCTAGCAAAAATATCAAACATAATATCTTTGCTAGAAACAAAGTAAAACCTTCTAGAAGCATCAAGAAAGAACTAAGCCAAATCAAACCCTAATCTTGTTTAATCTCCACTAAACATGTTGCATTAGTAATCATATCATTTTACAATATTATATATCACATATATAATATATATTTGTAACAAAAGAAAATAATACAATTAATATATATCGCATATATATCAATCTATTATCCGGTGAGAAAATGAATCAACAAAGCGAGCCAATATTAGATAATGTAATGTAATATATCACATATATAATTATACATTAAATTATCAAATCAACACTTGATCTGACAATCCGGCTATATCGAATATAACCGACAAATATATCATATACCGATTCATCGAATCAACACTTGATCCGATGACCCGGCTCATTTCAAAATATCGCGAGAATATAATACGGTATCTCATATCGCATTATCCTCGGTCCAGCACATATCACATATGTGCTCCTACTCCATTTTTCCTGAGTCAAGAAACCTCTGTGTAGGACTCTAAAGAATCGTCAATACGCCGGTAGCAAGTGATGATCATATCAAACACCCACAAGCTGCAAGCGGTCAGCTAAACGTAACAGCCACCTAGGTATTGAGCGATCAGAAGATCAACAAGCAAGCCTGTACATTCTCCTGTGAATCCAAACAGTAACACTCCCGTACAGTCCGGTCTCTTCGCCTGATATGTTGCATATCTAGTCTAGGGGTGGTATACGTCAGACCCCAGTAACCGATAAGTCGTGTCGATGTGAGGCTCATAACAGGTCGAGAAACTACTGGTAACACTTACCAGTAGTACTCAATATCCGCCCTGGCCAGGGACTTCCAGTTATAGCCAATCGAACACAGCACAACATCAACTTCCTATACCGGGAGAGACGAATCCCCTCCTATCGCTTATTGCCTCCATGTGATTCGGGACTGTACCGAAAAGCCACCGTTTTGCACGCCCTCTTGAACGTGGTAAGGTGGAAATCAAAGAACAGTGGGAATCACACAAGGCCCTATGACGATCTCGAGTCTACAGACTAACCTGTACCAGTGTCACCGGAGAACTGCCATCTGACGTGAGGTATAATACCATCTGGGAGTTCTCGGCGAGTCCGTTCAGTGTACCCAGTCTCCACTGAGCACCCATACACCATCCTTGATGTCAAACACCGATGGATATGGGATCATCCATCGCCTATCATATAGGTCAAGATGCGTATACGCTAGTCTACTCTGGTGTATCGATGCCCTGTCTCGACACACCCTCGACTAAGTGTTAGTTATATGTATGCCTAGAGGCCATTACTGTACATTGGATGTATAATGTAGTGGATGCTGGGACATATATAGGTAGGACTTTCTTGCTCGACATGATAGTACGCTATCTGGTTGCCCTTTATCTTAACATGTATACTTTCTGTCTCTCTGTTACATGTTGATAAAGCCCTTAGGATGTGTACTCGACTTCCAGGATTATGATGTAGATCATACTAGTGGGGCCTGGGTAGTCCATGAGTACATCCTTCAATGTTCCTAGTTGTGGGAATATCGAGACGGGGCATCGATATTCCAGAGTAGACTAGCGTATATCTTCTAGACCGATGTGATGGGCGATGGATGATCCCATATCCATTGGTGTTTGACATCAGAGATGGTATGCGGGTGCTCAGTGGAGACTGGGTACACTGAACGGACTCGCCGAGAACTCCCAGATGGTATTATACCTCACGTCAGATGGCAGTTCTCTGGTGACACTGGTACGGCTTAGTCTGTTGACCCGAGATCGTCATAGAGTCTTGTGTGTCTCCCACCATGCTTTGATTTCCACCCTACCACGGCTCTACTGAGTCATGCAAACAGGTGGTTTTTAGGTACAGTCCCGATTCATATAGAGGCAATGAGCGATAGGAGGGGATTCGTCTCTCCCGGTATTGGGGGTTGATGTTGCGCTATGCTCGACTGGCCATAACTGGAAATCCCTGGCCAGGGTTGCACTGATTTACTGGAAGTGTTATCAGTAGTTTCATTCTTGTTATGGACTTTACATCGGCATGACTT
This sequence comes from Agapanthus africanus, assembly GCA_030015575.1. Taxonomy (NCBI): domain Eukaryota; kingdom Viridiplantae; phylum Streptophyta; class Magnoliopsida; order Asparagales; family Amaryllidaceae; genus Agapanthus; species Agapanthus africanus. Next base: position 777,781,142 of record CM057338.1, on the reverse strand, counting down.
ATCAAGCTATTGGGGTCTGACGTTTACCACCCCTAGGCGAGATATGCGACACATCAGACGAACAGACCGGACTGTACGGTAAGTGTTACTGGTTGGATTCACAGGAGAGTGAGCGGGCTTGCTCGTTGATTTTCTAATCGATCAATACCCGGGTGTCCGTTACGTTTAGCAGACCGCTTGCGGCTTGTGGGTGTTTGATATGATCATCACCTGCTACCGGCGTATTGACGAGTCTTTAGAGTCCTACACAGAGGTTTCCTGGCTCAAGCGAAACGAAATAGGAGCACATATGAGATATGTGTGGGACCGAGAATAACACCAGTATGTGATACTGAATTCTATTCTCGCGATTTGTATCATCGGACGGTTATATAAGATATAGCCGGGTTACTGAATCAAATGTTGATTTGATATATTGATACACTTGATATTAGTCGGTTATATGCAATATGACCGGATCATTAAATCAAGTGTTGATTTAATGATTTAATGTATAATTATATATTTGATATATTACTTTACATTAACTAGTATTTGTTCACTTAAGATGGATTTTCTCACTTGATGTGCACATTGTATATATGATATATGTTTGTGCACTAGTTTGTATCATGTTTGATGATACATGCAAACTTGGGTGTGTGTATGCTTTAAACCATGTTTAGGTTAATGGTTAGGTTTTATTTGTTTTATTTATTTTCTTTATTAATTTTTTTGGCAAAAATGAAATAGTGGCTAACTTTGTTTTTTGCTTTAAGCTTCATGAAGCTTCTTAGCATTATCTACCATTTTGTTTTGTTCCTTAATCTAACCATTCACCTAAACCCTATTTTAGTCTCTACACTAGTTACACTCACCCATGGTTGCTAAATGATAAGCATCACTTGATTTTCTATTATTGATAGAACTCACTTTCTTTTCTTTCTTCTTCTTCTTCTTCATAAAGAGAAGAAACTATTGCTAGAAATTTCCAAGTGATGAATCCAAGTGAGAAATCCAAATCTAAAGTGAACCCACTTTCTATTTCTTCATCTTCTACCACTAGCCATGTAGTAGAGTGTGTTTTATTCACAAGTTTTATGACTTAGTGAAGATGGAGCTTGAGTTTGAGTTGCCTCGACGTAGATCATCTTCGGCATCGAAGTCAACGACCTAGCCCGCCCATTTCTCCGATGAAACCGACGCTAGAGTCCGGGATTCCGATGATCGCAGCGGAGGGACGTCAACACGGAGCTAGAGAAGTGGAGGACCGGATCTACAAAGGTTGTAGTCTCTTTCACTTAGTAGTTAAGTTGTTAACTTGTTTAGTTTTCGCCTATCCTCTAGTCAACGATCTTGCATAGGGTTTCTCGGCACATGAATTTTTGAATTTAGCATGGTTGATCAGTTGTAGAACCTCATGAGTGTGCCTAGGAGACCTACACTAGGAACAGTTATAGGATGTATTCATCGACTACCTTGGCCCCACTAGTATGATCTCATCATAGTCCCAGTAGTCGAGTAAATATCCTAAGGGCATTATCAACATATGAGAGTAAGACAGTAAACTAATATAAGTCAACATGTTAAGATAAAGTGAAACTAAATAGCATATTATCATGACGAGAAAGAAAGTCCTCTCTATATATATCCAAGCATCCATTATAATATACATCAAATATACAACAATGGCCTCTAGGGCATATACCTAACTAACAATCTCCCACTTGCACTAAGGCCAGCTGCTGTAGTATCTCATACCTAGCATCCTGAATAATCTCTCAAACTGTATCTGGTGAATGCCTTTGTGAGTGGATCCGCAGTGTTGTCCTTCGTATCAACTCTCCTGACCTCGATCTCCCGGCGATCAACTATCTCCCTGATCAGGTGATACCGCCTCAGTATATGTCTGGACTTCTGATGGGACCTGGGTTCCTTGGCCAAAGCCACAGCTCCATTGTTATCGAAATATAAAGGTATTGGATGCATAGTGGACGGAACCACACCTAGTTCAGTAATGAACTTCTTTATCCAGACAGCCTCTTTGGCAGCATCGTTGGCAGCGATGTATTCAGCCTCTATCGTCGAGTCTGCAACGGTACCTTGTTTGGAACTCTTCCAACATACCGCCCCTCCATTGAGGGTAAAGACAAATCCCGAGTGCGACTTAGAGTCGTCCTTATCACTTTGAAAGCTCGAATCGGTAAAGGACTCCACCTGGAGTTCTCCGTTACCATTAACCAAGAACATCTCTTTAGTCCTTCATAAGTACTTGAGAATGTTCTTCACAGCTGTCCAGTGACTCTCTCCAGGATCTGCTTGATACTGACTCACTACACTTAATGAGTATGCTACATCGGGTCTCGTACATAGCATCGCATACATGATAGAGCCTACCGCCGAAGCATAGGGTATCCCTTGCATGCGAGCTCTCTCCAAATCAGTCTTGGGAGACATCTCTTTGGAGAGAGTGAGTCCAGAGATTGTGGGTTGGTTCCCACGCTTGGATTCTTCCATACTAAACCTCTTTAGTATGGTGTCAATGTACCTGGATTGGGACAATCCCAGTATCCGTTTAGATCTATCTCTATAGATCATGATTCCCAATATGCAGGAGGCATCACCTAGATCTTTCATTGAGAATCTTTGTGATAAGAAGAGCTTGACTGACTGCAGCATAGGAACATCATTTCCTATCAAGAGTATGTCATCGACATACAATACGAGGAAGACAACCTTACTCTCTGCAATCTTTTTATATATACAAGGTTCATCTACGTTTTTGATGAAGTCAAACTCTTTGACTACAACATCAAAACAGATGTTCCAACTCTGCGATGCTTGCTTTAACCCATAGATGGATTTAAGCAGTTTGCACACGTTTCCTCTGCTCCCACTATCTACGAAGCCCTCTAGCTGAGTCATGTATATGCACTCTTCTAAATCACCGTTTAGAAAGGCGGTCTTAATATCCATCTGCCAGATTTCGTAGTCATGGTATGCAGCAATGGCAAGTAAGATCCGGATAGACTTAAGCATAGCCACTGAAGAAAAGGTTTCGTCATAATCCATACCTGGTCGTTGACGAAAACCCTTTGCAACAAGTCTAGCTTTGAAAGTCTCAACTTTTCCATATACACCAATTTTCTTTTTAAAGATCCACTTGCTCCCAATGGGTTTTACCCCTTCAGGAGCATTTTCCAAAGTCTATACTTTGTTGGTGTACATGGATTCCATCTCAGATCGCATTGCATCCAGCCATTTCACAGAGTCACCACTCGTGATGGCCTGCACGAAACTAGTCGGGTCATCATCTTCCATGATGCAATCCTCGCTTCCACCATCAATAAGAAAACCGTAGTATCTCTCAGGTGGATGAGAAACCCTGCTAGATCAGCGGAGAGGCTGGGGTTCGTCAGGAACTACTGAATCCTCTGATTCTACCAAATCATCTGTCATAGTTTGTGTTGCTGGAACTTCTTCTAGTTCTACCTCCTTGCCACAAATTTCTTTTGCAAGAAATTCCTTTTCTAAAAAGGTGGCATGTCGAGAAACAAACACCTTTTGTTCCTCAGTGTAGTAGAAGATATACCCTTGTGAGTTCTTGGGATATCCTATAAACTTGCATAGGACAGACCTTGCCTCGAGTTTATCCGGATTTAGCCTTTTGACATAGGCCGGACAACCCCATATCTTAACATATTTAAGAGATGGTCTCTTCCCTTTCCATATCTCATATGGAGTGGTAAGCACTGATTTGGTAGGAACCATATTCAATAGGTGTATGGCTGTCTCAAGCGCATACCCCCAGAAGGAAATAGGTAATTCAGCATCACTCATCATAGAGCGTACCATATCTAATAGGGTGCGATTCTTCCGCTCCGATACACCGTTGTGCTGTGGTGTATAAGGAGGAGTAAGCTGAGAGAGAATCCCATTCTCTTTTAGATAATCCAGAAAATCATTGCTCAAGTATTCTCCTCCTCGATCAGATCGAAGGATTTTAATACTTTTGCCCGTTTGGTTCTCTACTTCGTGCTTATATTCTCTGAATTTCTTAAAAGCTTCAGACTTGTGTTTCATCAGGAACACATGTCCGTATCTAGAGAGATCGTCAGTGAATGTAATGAAGTAGGAAGAAGCGTTCCTGGTATGTGTAGACATGGGACCGCATACATCACTATGTACCAGTCCTAAGAGTTCCTCAACTCTTTCTCCGTGTCCACTAAACGGAGTTTTGGTCATTTTTCCTTTGAGACATGAATGACAAGTATCATAAGATGATAATTCGAATGGATTCAAATATCCATCCTTATGTAACTTAGCTAGCCGTGTCGCATTGATATGACCAAGTCTACAATGCCATAAGAAGGATTCGTTCATTTCTGAACTCTTCCTCTTGTGTGTATTTTGTATATTAAGGACTGTTTTTTGATTGAGAACGTATATGCCATTATGTAACGAGCCTGATCCAATCAACTTTTGATTCAGGAATATGTTCATAACATTATCCTGTACTACAAAATTATATCCTACTTTACTTAAAAAAGTAATTGATATAATGTTGCACATCATGTTCGGTATATAATAGCACTCGTTCAGAATCAATGTATTACTACTTGGTAATACAAGGTGATATTCGCCAACTGCTTTGGCTGCAATACTTTCACTATTCCCTACTTGTACGGAATGATCACCCTTTCCCAGTTCTCTACCTTTACGTAGCCTGCATAACAATTTACATATGTGGGATCCCAATCCGGTATCTAATACCTAGGACGTAGGGTGAACTGAGAAACAGTTCTCAATAACTAACACACCCGAAGAAGATGCATCAGCATGCATGTTCTTAGTTTGGGCGGCATGAGAATCTAGATATTCTACTGTTTACTGTTCAGTCATATAACTCTTATAAGAAAGAACGGGACCAACGTTCCCCTGCTCAGTATAATAAGCGGGTTCAGTCAATACTTCCATATTTTTATCTTGATTAAGTCCTAACATGGTCGCTATCTGGAGAGAGAGAGAGAAGGAAACACTTTAGCGTATGCTCTTGCAAAATTAGATTGGTTATTATCTTATCTAATCAGGATGTCTCCCACTGTTTTTATCAAATCTTTCTTCAAACTCTAAAAGGTAAGATTAGCTGGGATTAACTACACCCTACAATTTCGTCAATCTTTCAGCCAGATCAGTGTTGGTACTTGAGGGAGGTTCCTCGGGCTTTCGCACGGACCTAATTAAAATAAACCTCATTTTCCCATAGGCTTAACCCCGTTAACACCTTTCTAGACACCTACTTGATCGGTTAATTGTCCTGTGTAAAAATCTCCCAGGAGTAACTCTTACTCGCAGTGGGTATCGGGATCCAACTATCTCATAGAAGGTATGCAATCTCATTGCAAATTTCAACACTTGAAATTCCCAATAATACTTTTGTTGCGCCACGGCAGCGCCCCGGCCTACTACTCGAGGCCAAAATGCGGAATCAAAATATTTTCTTAACTTTAACCGGCGCTACCGCGGACAATATACCCGGATCGTGACCATTAACCTAATGCTAGCAATCAAGAAAAGGGGTGAGAGATATACCAAGCGATCCGTGTCCTTCGGTCTTCATCTCCACTCCGATCTCCCGCGGAATCTCCGTCCGTCACCTCCTCGTCGAAAAGGACTCCGGGTGGATCATCGTGGACCTAGAGGAGCTCAAGAGGACTTTTTCCAACCCTCAAGTAGCCAAGGAGTCTAGCATAGGGAGCTACAAAGGTTGTACTCTCAAAACCCTAGTTTTTCCTACTTGTGATGATGGACTTGTAATGAAACCCTAAATTTTCTAGCATGATTCTTTGTATGTTCACTTAGCACCTTAAAAATTTAATCTTTGGTACACGTGATGCTTCCAAACCCTTCATGAGGTGCTAGGTAAACCTAACATACCCAGTCTCCACTGAGCACCCGTACACCATCCTTGATATCAAAACACCGATAGATATGGGATCATCCATCGCCCATCATATAGGTCAAGATGCGTATACGCTAGTCTACTCTGGTGTATCGATGCCCTGTCTCGATATACCCTCGACCAGGAACTGTTATAAGATGTACTCATCGACTACCGTGGCCCCACTAGTATGATCTCATCATAGTCCCAGTAGTCGAGTATAAATCCTAAGGGCTTTATCAACATGCGAGAGTAAGATAGTAAACTAATATAAGTCAACATGTTAAGATAAAGTGAAACCAAATAACATACTATCATGACGAGCAAGAAAGTCCTCTCTATATATATCCAAGCACCCATTATAATATACATCATATGTACAACAATGGCCTTTAGGGCATATACACAACTAACAATCTCCCACTTGCACTAAGGCCAGCTGCTGTAGTATCTCATACTTATCATCCCGAATAATCTATCAAACTGTATCTGGGGAATGGCCTTCGTGAGTGGATCCGCAGTGTTTTCCTTCGTATCAACTCTCCTGACCTCGATCTCCCGGCGATCAACTATCTCCCTGATCAGGTGATACCGCCTCAGAATATGTCTGGACTTCTGATGGGACCTGGGTTCCTTGGCCAAAGCCACAGCTCCATTATTATCACAATACAGAGGTATTGGATGCTCAATGGAAGGAACCATACCAAGTTCGGTAATGAACTTCTTTATCCAGACAGCCTCTTTGGCAGCATCGTTGGCAGCGATGTATTCAGCCTCCATCGTCGAGTCTGCAACGGCATCCTGTTTGGAACTCTTCTAAGAAACCGCCCCTCCATTGAGGGTAAAGACAAATCCCGAGTGCGACTTAGAGTCGTCCTTATCACTTTGGAAGCTCAAATCGGTGAAGGACTCCACCTGGAGTTCTCTGTTACGATACACCAAGAACATCTCTTTAGTCCTTCTCAAGTACTTGAGAATGTTCTTCACAGCTATCCAGTGACTCTCTCCAGGATCTGCTTGATACCGACTCACTACACTCAGTGAGTATGCTACATCGGGTCTCGTACATAGCATCGCATACATGATAGAGCCTACTGCCGAAGCATAGGGTATCCCTTGCATGCGAGCTCTCTCCAAATCAGTCTTGGGAGACATCTCTTTGGACAGAGTGAGTTCAGAGATCGTGGGTTGGTTCCCACGCTTGTATTCTTCCATACTAAACCTCTTTAGTATGGTGTCAATGTACCTGGATTGGGACAATCCCAGTATCCGTTTAGATCTATCTCTATAGATCATAATTCCCAATATGCAGGAGACATCACCTAGATCTTTCATTGAGAATCTTTGTGATAAGAAGAGCTTGACTGACTGCAACATAAGAACATCATTTCCTATCAAGAGTATGTCATCGACGTACAATACGAGGAAGATAACCTTACTCTCTGCAACCTTTTTATATATACAAGGTTCATATCACGTCCCGAAAGTACGGAATATGACCGACACTTAAACTACGAACGTCTCGAGGTGTACGTAATCTAAGTAAGCCGAAAACCCAGAAATCCAAACGAAGAAAAGTAGTAGAGTGCAGGAAAAACCAACTTAAAGCAAGTAGTTTCAATAGCATAAGCCGAATTATGCGGTTTTTAAGAACATCAAAAATTTACTGTAAATTTCGGCAGAGTCTCCTTTGTAAATACTGGCCCCCAAACGGGATACAACATGAATAGTATACGAAATCAAAAAAAAGGCATCCCTAAGCGGGAGCTAGCTCTTCGTCAATCGACGGTCACAACCACACAAGCAATATAATATACAACGCCAACGGCGAGGATCAAAAACTCAAAAGGAAACTCAAAACCACAAGAAAGAAAAAACGCGCGACTCTAAGGTCGAAAGAATAACATCACTGGTCTCTATCTCAAAAATAAATACATGTTTGGTTGATGGAACTTCTAAATACAACAGAATAATGATATACAAGATATATAATGGGGGTACGATACAAGTAAACCCACCTACTAGCAAATCACCCGAACGAAACTATGCCCGCAAAGCCGTAATGAAACCTGTACGGCAAACCTGCAAGAAACTGGGGCACAACGGGGGTGAGTTGCCAACTCGTGAATAGAAAAACATCTACGCACAGAAATTGCATAAATAACGCAACCTAGGTCAATGATCATAATATATCCTCAAATATATGTATAACATGCAGCCTATAACAATGGCTAGGGTAATATCTAACCCGAGTGTAATCTCATGTGCCCGTGTCAGTGCCTCAGGAAGCAATATATCATATGAATGAGGTATGAATGCATGAAAACAGAATACATGTAAATGGCATAAATTAGTGAGATTTCCTTTGTATTTTTAAAATGAGGTATCATAAATGAAATCAGTATCAATAGTGTCTAGCATCGACACAAAACATAAATCTCAATGTCTCAAAACCTCAGGCTCCGGCTATCCGGACTGGCCTGTATCATCAAATCTCAGTACCTCAATATCTCCAAATCTCAATATCTAGGACGCCGTCAGTCCAGACCGGCCCCTACCATCCATCTCAAGACCACGACGGTATCCTCCGGATATCCGACGCGTCGGGTAATATCATCGGTCGGTAGTGCTCTCCTGCCAGTCTCAACGTCAACAACACGGCCTTCTCGCCCCGGGGTACCGTACCGGGCCCACCATGTACCCGAAACGGTTCATCCAACTCCTCGAATCGGGTTTCAAAATCCATCAGCAAACTCATGGTGGACGACTCATACATCATGGGAAAACCGCGCTTTTCATTTAAAAAGAGAAAGAAGAAGTTTGTATATGTTTTACGGTTTTCCCCAAATCCAGAAAATCTCATGGAAATCCGAATCCAAAACCTCAATAACACGTAAAAAAGTGAATATATGCATGAGAATCCATGGATGCGGCATAACAATGAATAACTGTATGCATGAAGTAGCAGGTAATAACTATAATGTCTAAACTAACATATAAGGCAAGTACACTAATATCATGTCTAAACTATTAGCTAACAGGCTATGTCAAGCAATAATATTTTCTAAGGTGTACGTGACATGGCAATTACCGATGAAGATGTGTGTGAGCCGGCAAGTAAGTGTACGCATCATCGGTAATGGTGCTGGTGTCCTAACCACAAGATATCAACAGTAGAATATGAAGCTTAATATAAGCATGCGATGCGGAGCGAACCACAATAATGAGCGGGAGCTGAACACTAGACGCAATGATAACTAATCTGCATTAACCTAATATAAGTCCTACAATGGTGCCTTTTGAAAATAACACGAATCGTGGGGTTTTGAAAATAGGGGCCACGGTGTTTTTATGAAAAGATACGTCTTTTGAAATATCCGTAGGATCCCTTGGGCTGTGTTTTAAAATACCCACGATTCATTAGTTTTTGGAATAGGTAAGAATCGAATCTAATATAAGAACTAAACTAAACTAAAGGGCTAAGCTAACAAGCTGGACTACAGGTAAGGAAACCGCCTAACATCTGAGTCGATACATATACATACCTGTATATATATTAGTCGGCGATCCCGCCTCAATAATATCATATCCGATACCATATCTATAATCAGACATCCCAAGTCAAGAGTGCGGATCAATCATCAAAATATAGCTCGTACGTAAATCCGTCGTACGGCATCCCCAAATATGGGTACGGGTCAAAATCATATTCATCACACTATTCATCCGGTATCCTCTTTATCAAAGATCATAGTCTAAGGTACTGACCTATGTCTAATACAATACTAATATCATCAATATAGTCATGATCTGACTACTGATCGACAGTCTCGTACAAACCGATATCATCAGCACATATCATCATCAAGGGGTATACATCGTCCAATATAGCCTAGGATCAATATCCTAGCATATCATATCTCATATCACGATCACATGTCGACCACTTTATTTATAACATTATTCACCCGTATCGTCGCCCCAAGATCCGCTATAACACCAGGATGTACCTCAAGTACGAATCCTGCCATATCACCGATATCATAATCTCAACACAAATCTCATCGACTCATCTTAATCCCAAGTATCATCCCCAAATCCGTATGTGAACACATAGTCCCATACCTATGTGAACACATAACTATATATTCCCGTATGAGCACAAAAGAAAGAAGAAAGTATGCAAGTATGGGTGGGTGTGTGCAAGTGTGTGCGACCGCTACTCTAGGGTTTCGCGACACTCAAACATCCAAGAACACCAAATATCCATATTTATCATCAATAACTCAAACAATATATAAACAATATATATATATGTGTGTATACGTATTCGTATACATCACCACGAACTGCGGGGGTGCTATACGCCATCCACCCGACTTCTCCCTGTAGATATAAATCTACTCACCTGGTCCTCGCTCGCCGGTGCCGACGTCGCCATGCGCTTGCTTCTCGTCTCGAAGTCCACATGGGGTACCTACATATCATAACGCACCGTATCGCATTAAAATCCGACTCATGACCAAAACGACGCACAAATCCCACATAGGTCAAACCTATGGTTGCTTTCACAAATCGACCCAAAAAACCCTCGATGTCGGCGTACAAACGCCAAACCATCGAGAAACCTCCCAACACACTCATTTGTACAATTACAAGCACTAATTATAATATAAAATAGCTTAAAATTCACAAAAACCCCAATTTCACTTAAAAAGTCATTTTTCCGAAAATCTAGCAAGCATAAATCACCGTTTTAGTACAAAACTCGATGTATAAACGAATCTAGCGGCCACAATATTCATTAAATAAGTTATAAAAACAATTCCCATAATTTAATCTCATTAAATTCCATAAACCCCAAAATTCTAGTTTACAAAATACCTAAATTTTAACAATTTTATAGCAAAAATGCACAAACTACAATCTAGCTTGGATTTTCAAGAACTAAAGTATTAAACTACACTTTAAAATGTTAATAATGCCATGAATACCCTAATTAGTTTTTTATCTCCATTATTTAATTAAATTCCCAAAACCTAGTTTGCTTAAAAACTTGATTTGGACAAATTAAATGCAACAATTTACATAATAGCAACTAGATTAGGTTTTTCCATGCCCTCACATGCCAAAATACACTTTGTAAACTTAAACAAGTGACAATGACCATATTTGAATTCAAACCCTAACTCATAAATTTTAAATCATGCACTTAAAACCAATTGAAAACCTATTTAAACCTAATTAAACCCTAATTAAGCTAACATGAAACAATTACAACACATTAAGCAAAACGTTAAAATTTATACCCAAATAATTTGAAGCTCCCACAAGCACACTTAGCCTCCCAAATTGAAATCTAAATCCCTAGATCCATGCTAAAGTAGCCAAGGAAAAATGGGTAGAAGGTGGATTTTGATTTTGTGGGATTTTTGTGTTGGTTTTTGGGCATTTTGTTGAATTTTTTTTGATGCAAAATAAGAGAGGAAGAAAGAGGGCTGTTGTGGTGCAGGAAACACAAGTGGGCTCGGCCAAATGGGGAGGAGAAGAGAGTGTGGGGTGATTGGAGAGAGAATGTGGTCAAAAAGTCCACCTTTAATTCTATCATTTTCTTTTCTTTTCTTTTCTTTTCTTTCTTTTCTTTTCTTTGAAATTCATGTGGGGAAAATGGGTGGGGGATGCTGAATTCAGCCAAGGAAAGAAATAAATGGGGGTGTGTGAGTGTGGGTATGGGTGTGGGGTGATGGAAAATTATAAATATAATACCCCAAACATCCATTTACACTAAAAAAAAAGCCTTTTTTACTTCAATAATTTCTAAACCGTTTTGGCAAACGATTTCGTTTCAAAAGCCATATGATAAAATTTTGTTTAATGTGTGATGATACACAAAATTTGTTTCAACCCATTCCAGTTTGTAATTTTCCCTAATTAAATGTATTAGTGACGGCTTAAAATAATAATAAAATAATTTTTTTTCAGAAAATTTGAAATTTCACCAGTGGCTCAATAAACACAAAATACCAGCAATCACATAGCTAGAATATGTATATTTAATTTTTTTATAATAAGATATTTGTATTTTGACTTTTTACAGAAACCCCCCTTATTTTACCGATTTTCCGAAATTTCACTGAAACGATTTTCAAAACGCTACAGTTCATCTACGTTTTTGATGAAGTCAAACTCTTTGACTACAATATCAAAGCAGATGTTCCAACTCCGCGATACTTGCTTTAACCAATAGATGGATTTAAGCAGTTTGCACACCTTTCCGCTGCTCCCACTATCTACGAAGCCCTCTTGCTGAGTCATGTACACGCACTCTTCTAAATCACAGTTTAGAAAGGCGGTCTTAACATCCATTTTCCAGATTTCATAGTCATGGTATGTAGCAATGGCAAGTAAGATCCGGATGGACTTAAGCATAGCCACTGGAGAAAATGTTTCATCATAATCCACATCTGGTCGTTGACGAAAACCCTTTGCAATAAGTCTAGCTTTGAAAGTCTCAACTTTTCCATCTACACTAATTTTCTTTTTAAAGATCCACTTGCTCCCAATGGGTTTTACCCCTTCAGGAGCAACTTCCAAAGTCCATACTTTGTTGGTGTACATGGATTCCATCTCAGATCGCATTGCATCCAGCCATTTCACGGAGTCACCACTCATGATGGCCTGCTCGAAACTAGTCGGGTCATCATCTTCAATGATGCAATCCTCGCTCCCACCATCAATGAGAAAACCGTAGTATCTCTTAGGTGGATGAGAAACCCTACTAGATCGGCGGAGAGGCTGGGGTTCGTCGGGTACTACTGAATCATCTGGCTCTACTAAATCTTCAGTTGCAGTTTGTGTCGCTGGAACTTCTTCCAGTTCTACCTCATTGCCACTATCTTGTTTTATAAGAAACCCCATTTCTAAGAAGGTGGCATGTCGAGAAACAAACACTTTTTGTTCCTCGGAGTGGTAGAAGATATACCTTTGTGAATGCTAGGGATATCCAATAAACTTTCATAGAACTGATCTTACCTCAAGTTTGTCCGGATTTTGTGTTTTCACATATGCCGGACAACCCCATATCTTAATACAATTAAGATGTGGTCTCTTTCCTTTCCATATCTCATATGGAGTGGTTGGCACAGATTTGGTGGGAACCCTATTCAATAGGTCTATGGCTGTCTCAAGCGCATACCCCCAGAAGGAAATAGGTAACTCAGCAGTGCTCATCATAGAGCGCACCATATCTAATAGGGTGCGATTCCTCCGTTCCGATACACCGTTTTGCTGTGGTGTATAAGGAGGAGTAAGCTGAGAGAGAATCCCATTCTCTTTTAGATAATCCAGAAAATCATTGCTCAAGTATTCTCCTCCTCGATCAGATCGAAGGATCTTAATACTTTTGCCCGTTTGGTTCTCTACTTCGTGCTTATATTCTCTGAATTTCTCAAAAGCTTCAGACTTGTGTTTCATCAGGAACATATGTCCGTATCTAGAAAGATCGTCAGTGAATATAATGAAGTAGGAAGAACCGTTCCTGGCATGCGTAGACATAGGACCGCATACATCACTATGTACCAGTCCTAAGAGTTCCGTAACTCTTTCTCCGTGTCCATTAAACGGAGTTTTGGTCATTTTTCCTTTGAGACATGAATGGCAAGTATCATAAGATGATAATTCGAACGAATTCAAATATCCATCCTTATATAACTTAGCTAGCCGTGTCGCATTTATATGACCAAGTCTACAATGCCACAAGAAGGATTCGTTCATTTCTGAACTCTTCCTCTTGTGTGTGTTTTGTATATTAAGGACTGTATTTTGATTGAGAATGAATATGCCATTATGTAACGAGCCTGATCCAATCAACTTTTGATTCTGGAATATGTTCATAACATTATCCTGTACTAGAAAATTATATCCTTCTTTACTTAATAAAGAAACTGATATAATGTTGCACATCATGTTCGGTATATAATAGCACTTGTTCAGAATCAATGTATTACTACTTGGTAATACAAGGTGATATTCGCCAACTGCTTTGGCTGCAATACTTGCACCATTCCCTACTTGTACGGAATAATCACCCTTTCCCAGTTCTCTACCTTTACGTAGCCCACGTAACAATTTACATATGTGGGATCCCGATCCGGTATCCAATACCCAGGACTTAGGTTGAACTGAGAAACAGTTCTATATAAGTAACACACCCGAAGAAGATGCATCAACATGCTTGTTCATCGTTTGGGCGGCGTGAGAATCCAGATTTTCTCTTGTTTCCTACTCAGTCTTATAACTCTTATAAGGAAGAACGGGACCAACGATCCTCTGCTCAGTATAATAAGTAGGTTCAGTCAACACATCCATATTTTTATCTTGATTAAGTCCTGACATGGTCGCTACCTGGAGAGAGAGAGAATGAAACACTTTAGCGTATGCTCTTACAAGATTAGATTGGTTATTATCTTATCTAATCAGGATGTCTCCCACTTTTTTTTATCAAATCTTCCTTCAAACCCTAAAAGGTAAGAGTAGCCGGGATTAATTACACCCTACAATTTCATCAATCTTTCAGCCAGATCAGTGTCGGTACTTGAGGGTGGTTCCCCGTGCTTTCGCACGGACCTAATTAAAATAAACCTCGTCTTTCCAGAGGCATAACCCCGTTAACACCTTTCTAGACACGTACTTGATCGGCTAATTGTCCTGTGTAAAATTCTCCCAGGAGTAACTCTTACTCGTAGTGGGTATCAGGATCCATATATCACATAGAAGGTATGCAATCTCATTGCAAATTTCAACACTTGAAATTCCCGATAATGCTTTTACCCCTAGCGTGCTATGACCTTGACGCATGCCAAACAACCCATAGTCCGCTAGTCAAGTTCAACCCGTACATTTCGTGATTGAATTAAACCCACTCGTATGACCCTTGATGCATGCCAAACAACGCTGTACGAATACCCTAATCCAATCGCATCTCATGCTACAGATAAGTAGTAATCAGCTACCGTACACTACGTCTTGACGCATGCCAAACTACCGCAACACGAATACTAAATATTACTTATCTGAAATGACGGAGGGCTACGCAGGTTTTTCAGAAAACCATGAGCGTAATGAACTTGATATCGTCATAGAATCGAGTGATTTTTTTGAAAAGGAGTGTTTTTTAGGTTTTTCTAGTTTTGCTAAAGAGGTCACTCCCGATGAAGGGATCTCGGCTCTTTCCCCATCGAATAAGGTGCAGGATATATCATATATACCGCTGTGCAAAGCAAGAACTGTATAAGCTGTCAAAAACTAAACCGCGAGTTTTGTAGCATCTGCCAGTTTCGCTAAAGTGGTCACTCCCGGTGAAGGGATCTCGGCTCTTTCCTCATCAAATAAGGTGCAGGGTCTATCATATATACCGCTATGCAAAGCAAAACTGTAGCTACCCTTTTTATAAAGTTTTGATTCTACAACATCTTTTAGGTTTCTTTTCTTTTTTTAATCTCATTAATATATCCCATCAGCTTATGCTTCCTAAGCATCACAGAAGAAACGAAAGCAGTAATATTTATATATCAGCATATATATATAGTATAAGCATCGTCTCAGGCAGTAATATGATCTCATCACAGAACATTGCAGGAGAAGAACATATATGAAATATTGGATATACTATGATGTCCGTGTTTTTAATACGAGCCTGTATAAAACACGAATTCCATGGTCGCGATGAATTGCCAAACCCACATCCCTAGACCCCTACGAGAGCGACAAGTAACACTGCCAATTCTAGGGTTAGGAGACCCGGTCTCTGTAAGTCCACGTTACCTCTCCCGGTTCTTACGGGCTTGCGGAAACGATGAAAAACGATTTTTAGGGTTATGGTAACATGGACTATAAAATACGGATCTTGGCTAAAATACACACTAGAAACCTAACTAGAGATTTATCTACTCGGTTAGGGGTTATACCTCAACTTGAACTCCTTCTCTTGGACTCCTTGTAGCGGTAGGATGGTTCTCTCCTCGTCGCCTTCTCTTGCCGAAGATGGATCCACCTGAGGGTCTCTACCTTGAGCTTCTTCCTCGAACTTGAGAAAACTAAAGTCTCCGGCTTGCTAGACCTTCAACCTTAGAATGAGTAGAGAGTGGCTTTGGGTGTTTTATCTCAAAGGAAATGTTTCTCAACACATGAGATGAATTTTCCTTGAGCTTGAGGAAGAGGGAGAGCAAAAGAGGAGAGAGAGTGAGAATGAGATTATCATAGAATTTTACAACCATATCACATATATGTGAATTATCTAATTAATAATTTTAATCAAATGAAAAAGGTGATGGTTGGTTTGATAAGACCATTATCATTTCACATTAAATGTTTTTTGCAAAGATCAAAGAGCATCTTTGAAGTGTAATGATGATGGTCAATGTTTCAACCAAGGTCAACAAGTCAACCTTGGTTAACAAGTCAACAACCCTAACCATAACTCAATTTCATTTAATTTATATTATTAATTGATATTTCACATATTCATTAGGATTTGGAAAAAGACAACTGTCAACTGTGCATACACACCCGTTCCGAAACCCTAATGAAAATCCTCTTCCTCCGCCTCAATCAACTGTGCATACACACCCGCATTCGTGTTCCGAGGAACACGAATACAATGAGATAAAACTAACCCCAAAACATGTACTAGGATCCGGCTCAAACCAGAGCCCTCTAGTAATGACTGTCCGGACACCAAACGTGCACAAGTGCGCGGATGTGAACGAACCCTGTCGCAAAACCATGCGACCTCTACTCTGTTTTGCCCAAAGGAGAATAACCCTCTGTGTGGGACTCTAAAGACTCGACACAACGCTGGCAGTGGGTTTAACCACAGACCGCAAGCGGCACTAACTGTGCTTAACAGCCCCCAGGTAGATGCCGATAAGAAGACTGACGAGGTGAAACCCATCTGAACTCCTACTGAGCCTGTATGTGACAATCTCCATACAGTCCGCTCTGTTCGTCTGAGAACATCGCATGGCAGGCGTAGGGGGGTGGTAAACGTCAGTCCCCTAATAGCGGTACAAGTCGTGTCGGAGTGTAGCCCAGAACACCCTGAGATAACACTGGAAACCTACCAGTATATCTCGCTTGCCCTGGCCAGGGACTACTTGTGTAATAGCTCTCCTTGACACAGCACGATGTCAACCCCCGATACCGGGAGAGACGAATCCTATCTAACCGTCGCTGCCTCCAAGTGCTTCGGGACTGCACCCAACTACTACCTGTTTGCACGACTCCTTTGAGCCGTGGTAGGGTAGTATTCAAAGTACAGTGGGAACACACTCGAGGCGAAGTGACAGTGTCAAGTCAGCAGACTAAGCTGTACTCATGTCACCTGGGAACTGATAACTGACGATAGGTATAATACCAACCAACAGTTCCCGACGAGTCCTGTCCAGTGTACTCATAACCTAACGAGCACCCGCATACTATCTCAAGTACGACGTACTGACGGCTGTGGGACAGACCGTCTCCCGTGCTGGGATGAGAAACGCATACGCTAGTCTACTCCGGAGTATCGATGCCCTGTCTCGATAATCCCATGACCAGGGACGTGTATATAAGGATGTGCTTGTAGATTACCCAGCCCCTACGAGTGTGACTGCCATCACAACGCTGGTAATCAAGCAAAGATCTTAAGGGCTCCACTAATGTGTATAGGTGATATACTAAAAGAAACACTTGTACACATTAAAGCAGAGACAAACCAAGTAGCATACTACCATTTCGAGCAAGATTGTCTATACCACTGTGAATATCCCAAGCTTCCATCAAGTAATATACAAAGTAGTATGATACAGTAATGGCCTCTAGGGCATATACACTAACAATCTCCCACTTGCACTAAGGCCATTTACTGGCGTATCGAAGACCTATCATCTCGATCAGCCGCTCGAACTGAGTGGGGTAAGGCCTTCGTGAGTGGATCTGCAGTGTTATCTTCTAAAGCAACCCTCCGAACCTCGATCTCCTGGAATCCACGATCTTCCTGATCAGGTGATACCGCCTCAAGATGTGTCTGGATTTCTGATGGGACCTGGGTTCCTTCGCTAAAGCTATAGCCCCGTTGTTGTCGCAATACAGAGGTATTGGATCAACAATGGATGGAACCACCTGAAGTTCTTTCAAGAACTTCCTCATCCAGACGGCTTCTTTTGCGGCATCAGATGCAGCGATATATTCCGCTTCTATAGTCGAGTCAGCAACGGTTTCCTGTTTGGAACTCTTCCAACACACTGCCCCTCCATTGAGGGTAAAGACAAAACCCGACATGGACTTGGAATTATCCTTGTCACTCTGGAAGCTGGAGTCAGCAAAGGCCTCAATCTGGAGGTCTTTTCCGCCATACACCAAGAACATCTCCTTTGTCCCTCTCAGGTACTTGAGAATGTTCTTTACCACTATCCAGTGCTTCTCTCCAGGGTTTGACTGATACCGGCTTACTACACTCAGTACGTAAGCAACATCTGTTCTGGTATACAACATCGCATACATTATAGAGCCTACCGCAGAAGCGTAGCGTATAATAGACATGCGATCCCTTTCCAAATCAGTCTTGGGAGACATCTCTTTGGAGATGGTGATCCCGTGACAAGCCGGTAGATTACCGCGCTTGGAATCTTCAATACTGAATCTTTTCACTATGGTGTCAATGTACCTGGACTGTGAAAGTCCTAATATCCTCTTAGATCTATCACGATGGATCCGGATCCCCAGAATGTAAGAGGCATCACCCAGGTCTTTCATGGAGAACCTGTGTGACAAGAACCCTTTGACAGATTGTAGCATAGGAATGTCATTTCCTATCAAGAGAATGTCATCCACGTATAAAACGAGGAATACGACAGTTCGTGCTACAAATCTACTATAGATGCATGGTTCATCTGGATTTTTGATAAAGCCAAATTCTTTAACCGTCTCATCAAAACAGATGTTCCAACTCCGCGATGCCTGCTTCAGTCCATAAATGGACTTAAGCAACTTGCATACCTTTCCGCTGCTCCCACTCTGAATGAAGCCCTTTGGCTGGTCCATATAGACACACTCCTCTAAATTTCCATTTAGAAAAGCGGTCTTTACGTCCATCTGCCAGATTTCATAATCGTGGAAGGCAGCAATGGCAAGAAGGATCCGAATGGATTTCAGCATAGCCACTGGAGAAAAGGTTTCGTCATAGTCCAAACTAGGTCTTTGACGAAAACCCTTTGCAACAAGTCTAGCTTTATAGGTCTCAACCTGTCCATCTACACCAATCTTCCTCTTGAAGATCCACTTGCATCCTATGGGTTTTATCCCATCTGGAGCAATGTCCAAAATCCATACTTTGTTGGTGTACATGGACTCCATTTCGGTCCGCATTGCATCCAGCCATTTTACCGAGTCAACGCTCTGAATGGCCTGCTGGAAGCTAGTCGGCTCATCATAATCAATGATGCAATCCTCTCTATCCCCGTCTATGAGAAAACCATAGTATCTCTCGGACGGATGAGATGGCCTACTACTCCTGCGGAGCGGCGTAAGAATGTCCTGTTCTTTCGAACCTTCTGGTTCTACTAAGCTTTCAGTAATAGTCTGTGGTTCTGGAATTTCTTCCAGTTCTATCGTGCTCCCACTAATTTCCTTTTCTAAGAACTGGTGTTCCAGAAAGTGGGCATTACGAGAAATAAAGACCTTTTGTTCCTCTGCGTGATAGAAAAGATACCCCCTGGAGTTCTTTGGGTATCCCACAAACTTGCACAGTACTGAGCGTGCCTCGAGTTTGTCCGCATGCTGCTTTTTGACAAAAGTTGGACATCCCCAGATCTTCAGATATTGAAGATAGGGTTTCTTCCCACTCCATAACTCATATGGTGTGGTAGGCACAGTCTTAGTTGGAACTCGGTTCAAAAGGTATGCAGCTGATTCTAGCGCATATCCCCAGAATGATCGCGGCAACTCAGCGTTACTCGTCATGGAACGTACCATATCCAATAGGGTTCGGTTGCGTCTCTCCGATACACCGTTATGTTGTGGAGTGTATGGAGGAGTAAGCTGAGAGAGAATTCCATTCTCTTTTAAGTAATCCAGGAACTCAGCACTTAAGTATTCACCACCTCGATCAGATCTTAGTGTCTTGATACTTTTGCCTGTTAGTTTTTCTACTTCATTCTTGTATTCCTGGAACTTTTCAAAGGCTTCAGATTTATGCTTCATTAAGAAGACTTGTCCGAACCTCAAAAAATCATCCGTAAAAGTAATGAAGTAAGAATAACTGCTTCGCGTATGTGTAGACATTGGACCGCACATGTCACTGTGTACAAGCCCTAAAAGCTCGCTCGCTCTTACCCCGTGTCCAGTGAACGGAGTCTTTGTCATCTTTCCTTTGTGACAGGATTGACTAGTTGCAAATGAATGATATTTGAACGAATCCAAATATCCTTCTGTATGTAATTTCGTCAACCTTCTCTCATTGATGTGACCCAGACTACAATGCCGTAAGAAAGCATGATTGATTTCTGGAGACTTTCTTTTGTGTGTATTCTGGACATTAA
Source organism: Agapanthus africanus (assembly GCA_030015575.1). Lineage (NCBI taxonomy): Eukaryota > Viridiplantae > Streptophyta > Magnoliopsida > Asparagales > Amaryllidaceae > Agapanthus > Agapanthus africanus. The sequence goes on along the minus strand of CM057338.1, from coordinate 777,760,646 downwards.
AAATCTGTGGTTGGTTTAATACGTATATACCATTGTTTAATGTACCTGACCCAATCAAAACTTGATTAAGTTTAATGTTCACAACATTACTTACAAATGCAAATTCATAACCTTCTTTAGATAATAAAGATACAGATATGATATTACAAGTTGCATTGGGTACAAAATAACAATCACGCAAAACCAAAACATACCCATCTGACAATCCCAGGTAATAGTCCCCCACGGACTCAGCATCCATGCCAGCTCCGTTTGCAACTCTGAGGGTCATATCACCTGCCTTCAAAACCCTACGCCTTCTCAATGCCTGCAAAGAATTACAGATATGAGATCCTGATCCGGTATCCAATACCCAGGATGTTGAATTTATTGATAGACAGTTTTCAATAACATACACACCTGAAGCTGAAGCCGCAACTTGCTTCAGATCCTGGGTTCTGGCCTTCCAAGCCCTGCAATCCTTTTTCCAGTGTCCGCTCTTGTGACAGTAAAAGCATTCTTCCTTTCCCACAAGCTTTCCCGCTACCTTTGTTGCCTTTGCCTTTCCCTTCGTATCCACTTACTAACACCGCCCCTTGGTTTGGCGGGGGCTTTCTTCTTCTTTCCCTTGGCTTTCGCCTTGGACTTAGAAGAGCACTACTACAAATAAGGGTTACCCCTACGGATTTATCCGTAGAGGCAACCCACTGCCCCTACGGATATATGCGTAGGGGCAAAAAAATACCCCGTAGGTGCAAAGGCCGCAGGTGCAAGTTGAAGCCCTGAACTTGCCCCTACGGGCAAATTATTGCCCCTACGGATTTCTATGTAGGTCTTGTTGCCCTTACGGAGTAGGCCGTAGGGTAAAAAAAGTTATATTATTTACGGTTTTTTTTAATATATTAAATGTACCTACGGACATAACTGTAGGGCCATGTTCTACCCCCTACGGATATCTGCGTAGGTACCTATCCGTAGGGGCAAAATATCAAGAATCCTGATATTTTGCCCCTACGGATAACGCCGTAGGGGCGAGGCCGTGGCCCCTACGGATATGTCCGTAGGGGCACTCCCAACCCCCTGGTACTGAGATCAGGGGGGAAATATCAGTTACTGCTGATATTTTGCCCCTACGGATATAGCCGCAGGGGCAACATGTGTACCTACGGATTAAGCCGTAGGTACATATTATCTGTATTTTAAAAAAAAAATTGGGCTGCTTGATTTTTTCCCGCCCTGTGCACAATAATATATACATCAATCAAATATAAAATTAATCATCACACAACATATATCGCAGTATTCATAATCACATCTCACGCATATATATAATATACAAAAGAAACCCAAAAACTGAATATGATTTAAATATAAACCAATATCAATATCGTTTCAAAACATAGTACAATGTGTATGATATAAATAAATACATGTTTCAAAAAATAAGAACCAAAAAGCTACCCTAGTTCGGTCCAGCTCCACCTCTGAATAACGATAGAATAATGCGCGCCTGCTCCTCGGTCAATAAACTCTGCAATTCGGCGCGAGCGGGAGTCTGAGCGGCCTGTGGAGCAGGTGATGTGGTCTGCGCAGCCGCCGTCGAAGTAGTCGCTTGCGGAGCCGCGGCTGCGGGAGTCTGAGCGGGCGGTGGAGCTATAGGAGCTGTCTGCGGAACCGCAGCCGATGTAGTGGCTTGCGGAGCCGCAGCCGAAGGAGATGCATGTGAAGGCTCGGCCGATGTACCCTGTCGCGTCTGGACATAACGTGTGTAATAAGCGTGTAAGAACTGTGTATTATTCCAATTCGTATCATTATTAAGTTATTTCGAAACCCCGTTTGGATATCTAGTTTGTTGTTTATTTTAATTACATCTGTATGTATGATTAATCAAACTTAAGTCTAAAACCAAATAAGCTCAAGCTACGTACGAATTATGGATATATTGATATCTATATAATATGACATGATATTTTACTATAAAGTAGTATACATACCAGCATCTCCTTCAACTCCTGAACGGTGGCCCTCAAGCTCTCCAGTTCCTGATGGACACGTCGGTCACTGGAGACGGAGGAAGTAACCGCCGGGGTGGAGTCCAACCTCATATAGGCCCAGTCCCCGGCCTCTCTCCCAACCTCCGTGGTGCCCTCCGTGTGCGGCGTCCAGAACTGGGGTCAGCAGCCTCGGATCGCTCTATCCGGTAAAATCGATCCCCAAGGCCTGGGCCTGCTCAACCACCCGCTCCTACACCCACATTAAGCAGTAAAGTATAAGTATAAAATTTAAACTTGAACCTTCCAAAACTAAAATTTCAAATTTGGGTAGAAAAAATATTAACACTTACGCAGTACTCCTGGGTAGCGACGTCGGGATATCAAAGCTCGCCCGTGGCGGGATCTGTCGAGGTGCCGTGGACGGCAAGATATGCGGACAGCACGCTCGGTGTACCACCTGACGCCACGGTTCGAGATGTCTGCAATATTAGAAAGTAACTCTTAATATTAGAAATATTAGAAAATAACTCTTAATATTGCAGAATATCACAAAGGTCGGTCTATTGTAATTTACCGATAACTCCATGGCTCGAGTAATGTTCCTCGAGCCACCTGTGTAAGTGGGGCGACCCCTCTTCGCCGACTTCCTGTTCTCTGTATTCTGAGCGGCCTGTTTCTGCACAACGCATTAACATTTAGTTTTCTAATTAAGAAACACAAAGAAATAAATTATATCATAAATAATGAATTACATTTAAAATACATACCTGTTTGCGTTGGGAGTCGAAATAAGCGCACAATAGAGGCCATGTCTCTACGTCGACTCTCGCAAACGCCGGAGTAGATAGGAGGGCCGCTCTCTCTGTCTCGCGGGTCGCCATCCACAGGGAGTATGTCACGTCCCGAAAGTACGGAATATGACCAGCACTTAAACTACGAACGTCTCGAGGCGTACGTAATCTAAGTAAGCCGAAAACCCAGAAACCCAAACCAAGAAAAGTAGTAGAGTGAAGGAAAACCAATTTAAAACAAGTAGTTTTAATAGCATAAGCCGAATTATGCGGTTTTAAAAAAAACATCAAATATTTTCCGAAAATTTCGGCAGAGTCTCCTTTGTAAATATTGGCCCCCAAACGGGATACAACATGAATAGTATAGAAAATCAATAAAAAGGCATCCCCAAGTGGGAGCTAGCTCTTCGTCAATCGACGGTCACAACCACACAAGCAATATAATATACAACGCCAACGGCGAGAATCAAAATTCAAAAAGAAACTCAAAACCACAAGAAAACCACAGAAATATAACGCGCGACTCTAAGGTCGAAGGAATAACATCACTGGTCTCTATCTCAAAATAAATACATGTTTGGTTGATGGAACTTTTAGATACAACAGAATAATAATATACAAGATATATAATGGGGGTACGATACAAGTAAACCCACCTACTAGCAAATCACCCGAAGGAAACTATGCCCGCAAGCCGTAATGAAACCTGTACGGCAAACCTGCAAGAAGCTGAGGCACAACGGGGGTGAGTTGCCAACTCGTGAATAGAAAAACATCTACGAAAAGAAATCGTATAAATAACGCAATCCTAGGTTAATGATCATAATATATTCTCAAATATATAACCAGCAACCCATAACAATGGTTAGGGCAAATATCTAACCCAAGTGTAATTCCATGTGCCCGTGTCAGTGCCTCAGGTAGCAATGTATCATATGGATGATGTATGAATGCATGGAACAGAATGCATGTACTGAAGAAAACTGCTTTCATAAATCAGTGAGATTTCTGTATTTTAAAAGTGAGGTACCATAAATGAAATCAGCATAAAACAGTGCCCAGCATCGACACAAAACAAGTGTCCAAATATCTCGATATCTCTGTATCACAATCTCTACCTCAATATCTCAAAATCTCAATATCTCAATCACAATATCTAGGGCGCCGTCAATCCAGACCGGCCCCTACCATCCATCTCAAGACCACGACGGTATCCTCCGGATATCCGACGCGTCGGGTAAAATCACCGGTAGGTAGTCTCCCCCTGCCAGGCTCATCGTCATCACCACGAGCTTCTTGCCCCGGGTACCTTACCGGGTCCACCATGTACCCGAAACGGTTCATCCAACTCCTCGAATCGGGTCTCGAAATCCATCAGCAAACTCATGGTGGATGACTCATACATCATGGGAAAAACCGCGCTTTTCATTTAAAAAGAGAAAGAAGAAGTTTGTATATGTTTTGCGGTTTTCCCCAAATCCAGAAAATCTCATGGAAATCCGAATCCAAAACCTCAATAGCATGTAAAAAGTGAATATATGCATGAGAATCCATGAATGCGGCATAACAATGAATAACAGTATGCATGAAGTAGCAGGTAATAACTACAATGTCTAGACTAACATATAAGGCAAGTACACTAATATCATGTCTAAACTATTAGCTAACAGGCTATGTCAAGCAATATTATTTTCTAAGGTGTACGTGACATGGCAATTACCGATGAAGATGTGTGTGAGCCGGCAAGTAAGTGTACGTGGTACATACGCATCATCGGTAATGGTGCTGGTGTCCTAACCATAAGATATCAACAGTAGAATATGAAGCATAATATAAGCATGTGATGCGGAGCGAACAACAATAATGAGCGGGAGCTGAATACTAGACGCAACGATAACTAATCTGCATTAACCTAATATAAGTCCTACAATGGTGCCTTTTGAAATAACACGAATCGTGGGGTTTTGAAAATAGGGGCTACGGTGTTTTTAAGAAAAGATACGTTTTTTGAAATATCCGTAGAATCCCTTGACTTGTCTTTTAAAATACGCACGATTCGTAAGCTTTGAAATAGGTAGGAACCGAATCTAATCTAACAACTAACTAAACTAAAGGGCTAAGCTACAAGCTAGACTACAGGTAAGGAAACCGCCTAACATCTGAGTCGATACATATACATACCTGTATATATATTAGTCGGTGATCCCGCCTCAATAATATCATATCCGATACCATATCTATAATCAGACATCCCAAGTCAAGAGTGCGGATCAATCATCAAGATATAGCTCGTACGTAAATCCGTCGTACGGCATCCCCAAATCTGGGTACGGGTCAATATCATATTCCTCACACTATTTCTCTGGTATCCTCTTTATCCAAGATCATAGTCTAGGGTACTGACCTATGTCTAGTACAATACTAATATCCTCAATATACTCATGATCTGACTACTGATCGACAATCTCGTACAAACCGATATCGTCAGCACATATCATCATCAAAGGGTATACATCGCCCGATAGGGCCTAATATCAATATCCTAGCATATCATGCCTCATATCACGATCACATGTCGACCATTTTATTTATAACACTATTCACCCGTATCGCCGCCCCAAGATCCTCTATAACACCAGGACGTACCTCAAGTACGAATCCTGCCATATCACCGATATCACAACCTCAACACAAATCTCATCGACTCATCACAATCCCAAGTATCATCCTCAAATCCGTATGTGAACACATAGTCCCATACCCATGTGAACACATAACTATATATATTCCCGTAAACACAAATGGAAGAAGAATGTATGCAAGTATGGGTGGGTGTGTGCATGTATGGTGCGACCACTACTCTAGGGTTTCGCGATACTAAACCATCCATATTTATCATCAATAAACTCAAACAAAATATAATCAATAAATGTGTGTATACGTATTCGTATACATCACCACGAACTACGGGGGTGCTATACGCCATCTACCCGACTTCTCCCCGTAGATATAAATCTACTCACCTGGTCCTCGCTCGCCGGCGCCGACGTCGCCACGCGCTTGTTTGTCGTCTCGAAGTCTATATGGGGTACCTACATATCATAACGCACCATATCGCATTAAAATCCGACTCATGACCAAAACGACGCACGAATCCCACATAGGTCAAAATCTATGGTTGCTTTCACAAATCGACCCAAAAACCCTCGACGTCGGCGTACAAACGCCAAACCATCGAGAAAACTCCCAACACACTCATTTGTACAATTACAAGCACTAATTATAATATAAAATAGCTTAAAATTCACAAAATCCCCAATTCCACTTAAAAAGTCATTTTTCCGAAAATCTAGCAAGCACAAATCACCGTTTTAGTACAAAACTCGATGTATAAACGAATCTAACGGCCATAATACTTATTAAACATCTTAAATAGGTCATATAACCCATAACCACAATTTAAGCTCATCAAACTATATACGTTCAAAAAACTAGTTTGCAATTTTACCCAAATTTCAACCATTTTAGCAAAAAAAAGCATAAACAACAAATTTAGCTCGGATTTGCTTGATCTAAAATATTAAAATACAATTTAAAATGTTCATAATACCATGGATACCCTAATTAGATTTTAAACTCACTCATTTCCACCAATTCTAAAAACCTAGTTTGCAATATTTATACAATTATAACAATTTTAAATTAACAATTTGCAAACTCGCAATTAGATTAGTTTTTGCAAGCATTAACATGATAATCTTCTCATGGTAAATTTAAGCAAGTAACAACCACTCTAATTGAATCTAAACCCTAACTTTTGAATCCAAAACCTTCTCTTGAAAATTCAAGTCTTGAAATTGAATCCAAATTAAACCCTTCCTTAACCTAGTTTGAAGTAATAACAACAAATTAACAAAAGCACAAGATTTATACCTCACAATATTTGAGATCTAGCATGAAAATCTTGACCTCCAATATGCTAACTTGCTCCAAGAATCATGCTAGTAGGCTAAGGAGAAATGGGTAGGGATTAGATTTGAATTTTGTGGGATTTTTGTATTGATTTTTGAGTGAAATTTGATGAATTTTGAGGGGAAATGAGATGAGAATTTTTGTGGGGCTGCACAATGGAGGGCTCGGCCAGAATGGGGAGGATGAGGAGAGAGAGTGAGGTGTTGAAAATGATGGGGAAAAAAACAAAGCCCAAACCTCAATGTTATAACATATTCAATTCCCTTTTAATTTCTTGTATTCTTTTCTCTTCATTGACTTTTCAAGTGGGGAAAATGAGGGGAGGACTGCTGATTTCAGCCACAAAAGGGGAGAGGGTGAGGGTGTGTGGGTGTGGGTATGGGTGTGGGATGAGGGAAAAAGATAAATACTATACCCCAAACACCCGTTTACACTAAATTCACTATTTAAGCCTTTTTTCTTCAATAATTTTCTAAACCGTTTTGGCAAATGATTTCATTTCAAAAACCACATGATAAAATTTTATTTAATGTTTTATGATGCACAAAATTTGTTTCAACTCATTCCAATTTGTAATTTTCCCTAATTAAATATATTAGCGACGGCTGAAAATAATATTAAAATAATTAATTTTGGAAAAATTTTCAGAAAATTTGAAATTTCACCAGTGGTTCAATAAACATCAAATACTAGCAATTACATAGCTAGAATATGTATATTTAATTTTATAATAAAGATATTTGTATTTTGACTTTTTACAGAAAACCCCCTTATTTTACCGTTTTTTTGAAATTTCACCGAAACGATTTTCAAAACGTTACAGAGTAGCAGTCGGCCTTCAGCTCATTCCTGTTGTATCGGACCTTGGCCTGCATGTTCTTCATCAGGCCATTGTACAGAGCATGAAGGTCGAGCAGCCTCCCCGGGTGATCAGGGTCGGCTACAGGCTGAAAATCGTAATCCAACTGAAAATACAAAAAAAACATTATTATTAGATTGCAAGTGTTAATAATAAATATATTGTATAGATCAAATGAAAATATATATTAATACATACCCGAGCCTGATCAAAGAAGAGGGCGAATGAGCGCTGGTGCTGCTCGCCCCACTCAACGTGAAGTGGATAGTTCTTCACGAGCCGGCTCTCGTCCCCCAAATACCGGCCGAACCTCTCGGCATGAGGACCGGTATAGCGATGGTCAAGGGTAAAAAAAAGGGGCAATGCTGCCTCCCCCTAGCTCTGTCAGGCCTCAGCCTATGGGACTGATTCGGGCCTCGAGTCCCCCTCTGGGGATGGGGAGGCCCTGCGTCTGCACGAAATATCAAGACAATCAATAATAAGAAAAAGTTGTATTAAGAAATCAAGGTTAAACGAAAATTCAACTGTGATATATACCTCCGGTGACTATCGCACGAGCGTGGGCCCGGGCAGCAGCACGAGCGGGACGATAGTTTCTCCAGTGAGGAACAACCGGGGTCCCGGATGCGGACGGATCTCCTCCAACTAGAAAATAAACATCGACGCTAAATTTCCATGAAGTTCATATTTATTCTATAGAGCATATGTAAAATGAATAAATATTTTAAATTTATTCATACTAACCTGCAGACGATGCGGAGGGTATGGAAGCGGCAGGAGTGGCCCCTGCGGAAGATGTGGACGCACCACCTATAATTAGACAATTAAAAATAGATTATATAAGTAATTGCAAAAAGAATGTGTAGATCAATAATATAACGTTCTAAATCAATATGCATGCACTATAGGATATATAAACATACCCGCAGGTGCGGTGGTGTCACCACCTACAGCTAGACAATAATAAAAATTGGTAAGTAAGAGCAAAAGGAATGTGTGTATTTATGATATAGCATTCTAAATCAATATACATACACTATATGATATATAAACATACCTGGAGGAGCGGGGGTGGCCTCTGTCCCAGATGTGGACGCATCACCAACATCTAGACAATCAAACATTGACAATATAAGTAATTTTGACATAAATAGGTATGAATATCTGTAATATTACATTCAAAATGGATATGTGTGCAGTATACCCGGAGATGTGGCAAAATCCATACGGAAGGAGGCATCCGAAGGGGTCTCCGATCTGGGTGCAAGACCGGCCCTCTGAAGCTCCCTACGGAGCTCTCCGGGCGGCAGAACCGCTCTGCCTCTGCCTCTGCCTCTGCCGCGGCTGGAGCTCCTGCCGCCCCTCGCTGCTCCCGACATCATCATCAAATCTAGATAAACGGTTCGTGGACGCATTAGACAATCATTAAAAGTATTGACTATATATGTATAGAGCGTAAAATGTGAAGTAATAATATAACATTACTGATAACCTTTTTCGTTTCATGGGCGCATTATACATATCTACTTGGATTTCATCATCGATGTCATTTGTAACCCACGTAACTTCATGATCGGTCGAAGACAACCCGTCCTTCGCAACAGACGGTCGGAGCACTTTAAGCCTTCTCTCTTCTTCGTCCTCATCGCTGTCCTCGTATTCTGGGACATCGTACACATCTCTGGGTTTCCATCGGCATACAACACTCCACCCCGGATGCTTCAAACACTGTGAGTAGTATACTTGGAATGCTTGGTTCGGAAAGATAAACGGATCGTCCTGACCGTAAAATCGAAGTGTGTTCACACTGGTCAATCCATATTCATCTTTCCAAGTCCCAAGACTGCTTCTCCACCTGTCCGTATCGGTTCGCGGATCGTACCAAGTACACTGGAATGTATAAAAGGGTTCTGATCGTCCGGGATAGTGGATGCCGAGTATACAATTTAAGTACCCATAGTAAATCACACCGTCCGATCCTACCGTCGCAATCCCACTATTCTGAGTGGTTCTAGATGTTTCTATGTCCTTAACTTCGAATTTGTATCCAAGGACACCAAATCCTTTGTAATATGCAACCTCCATACTAGGAAATTGAGCTAAACATCTTGAATCACTCTCAAATGATGCAGACAAGTTCGGATCGTGGATCTAACAAAACAAATTTTACGACAGATACATAACGATACAAGTTTAGATTAAAACTGATAGCAATAAAATATTATTCGAATAACTTACATGATCTGTGACCCAATCACAAAAATTATCCTGATGGTATTTTTCCAAACGTTCTTCGTTCCAATCAGAACGCCCCTCATGTACCTCGTTAAAATGAATTCTGTTTTCGACAAATAATTGTGACATTAATATTATATCATTTCATACACACACACAAACACAGATATAACAATTAATCCAAAAGAACTTACTCTCTAATTTGTTCAAGACATGCGCAATTAAGCAAGATAAACCAGTATATCTTGTTGATAAACATAGTGTCTACCTTCTTATACTAGGCTTTACCATATGGCCCGTCTTGAATTCTTCGTGGTCGGTTAAGCCTTGTCTCAATGTTCTCGTCCAGATAGCGGGAACAAAATGTGGTTGCTTCATCAAGAAGATAACCTTGCATGATAGAACCCTCTGGTCGATTTTTATTGCGTATATACTTCTTAAGAGTGTATGTTGAATAAATAAATACGGACATACAGGACAACAATAAATTTATAAACTGCGCGAAACGAAAAATTACACGTACCTCTCGACGGGATACATCCATCGATATTGTACCGGTCCGACTAACTTCGCCTCAGTTGCAAGATGAACCGCCAAGTTTATTATGATATCGAAGAATGACGGCGGGAAAATACGCTCAAACTTGCAAAGTATCAATGCAACAGAATTTTCTAGTTTATCCAGCGTCGCAACCTCCAGTGTTTTAGCACACAACTCCCTGAAAAAACAACATAGGTCGTTGATTACTAGACCAACCGAGTCGGGGAGAGAAGCCCTGAGGGCTAATGGAAGAAGGTGCTCCACGATAACATGGTGATCATGACTTTTCAGCCCATCGATCTTGCCCTCCACAATTTTTATTTTCTTGCTGAATGATCCTGAGAAACCTGTGGGGACTTTCAAATCATGCAACACGTGCAGGAATCTTTTCTTCTCCGGTTGTGACATATGATAAGCGGCATTGGGAAGTACAAACTTGCCCGGTTTACCCGCTACCGGTCTAGGGTGCAATTCACTTCTTATTCCCCACTCTTGTAGATCCATCCGAGCATTCATGTTGTCTTTCGATTTTCCGTCTTTACAAAGAAGCAAGTTAAGTATGTGCTCTGATACTCCCTTCTCTATATGCATGACGTCCAGACAATGACGCACTGAATTTGTAGACCAGTACGGAAGCTCGAAGAAAATACTTAACTTGTTCCAATATTGTGGTTTGACCTGTTTCGTCGGATCCATCCCGAAGGTCACGTTATTGTAACCATCCCATTTAGCAGTCACGTCCTCTCCGGACAATAGGGATGGAGGTCCAAGAAGCTCCTGATGACCATCAAAGTGAACCGTATCTAACCTATAGGGGTGGTCTGGAGGCAGAAAACGTCGATGGCCGCAATAACAAACCTTCTTGCTAAAATTCAAGAATTTTGATGTTGTGTGTTCATGGAAATGAGGACATGCTTTGTGACCATGTACGGACCAACCTGATAGCATTCCATACGCAGGAAAGTCATTAATTGTCCACATTAAAGCCGCACGCAGTATGAAGGTTGTATTTGTGTTTGAATCATATGTCTCTACACCATCAATGAACAAAGATTTCAACTCCTCGATCAGAGGTCGGAGATAGACGTCGATATTGTTCCCCGGTGAGTTTGGTCCGTCGATAAGAAGAGGCATCATAAAGTATGATTGGACCATAGCCAACCAAGGCGACAGATTATAAATTATCATTACAACGGGCCATGTGCTGTGACTTTCAGCCATATAGTTGAATGGGCAGAAGCCATCAGTAGCCAGTCCGAGCCGTACATTGCGAGAATCACTACTGAATATTGCGTGCCTCCTATCGAAATCCTTCCATGCCGGTGAATCTCTTGGATGGCTCATTTTTCCATTTTCGCTTGGAGGAGCATGGTGATGCCAAATCATTGCCTCGGCTGTTTTCTTGCACCTGAATAGCCTCTGTAGCCTCTGTGTTATGGGAAAGTACCGTGCTATCTTCACAGGTATATCAGGATTCTTATCAGAATTTTTCGGCTTATACCTGGCCTCTCCGCATGTTGGACACTCTTTCAAATCTGAATTCTCTTTCCGGTACAATACGCAATTTTTAGGACATGCTTGAATCTTCTCGCACTTTAGACCCAAATCAGACATCATCTTCTGGGCTTCGTACTAGCTTTCGGGCACATTATTTCCCGGAGGCATAGAATCTTTCAAGAACGAAAGAAGCATTGTGAATGACTTGTTACTCCATACATTTAGGCACTTAATCTGGAAAAGTTGGACGAACCATGAGAGGGTGGTATACTTCGCATTCGCATAAATTGGTTTCCTAGCATCATTCATGAAATTTTCATATTTATCCGCACGCGGTCCTTGACCGGAAGGAATGTCATCTTCGGTACGAATAGATTCACCTAGGGCAACCTCTACCATATCCTCCATTTCTTCTGATGGAAATAAATTTCCGTCTCCTGCCGCATTACCGAATTCTTCTTCTTCTCCTGCCGCATTATCGTGTTCTCCTTTTTCTTCTGCCGCAGTACTGCATTCTTCTCCTTCCCCGTGATATTTCCAAGTTGTATAAAGTCTAGTAAACCCATGTTTTACAATATGATACTCTGCCAATTCTACCTTCTGCCAGTACTTATTGCCACATCTATCACACGGACAGAGAATCTTCTCTATTATGATCTTATTATGTGAGCGTGCAAATTCAAGGAAAGCAGCAACTCCTGCGACAAACTTAGGTTGCATACGTTGTTTCCAATCCACATACATCCAGTCCTTAACTCTGACGTACTCATGGGCCATGTTAGACTGTATAACATATAAATTGTAGGTTATGCTGACTATATTGAGAAATATAAGAACGAGATAGTTACTGACAAAGGAGAAAATCCGTGTATATGCTTTGTGTGTGCGTTTGTCGTTGAAAAGAATAAATTATCGCACGTATGTTAACCGATAGACGGGGACTAAGTGGCGCTTTTAGTTTCATATATGAGTATCGATGGGAATATGAAGGTTTCATATTATCATATATTGGTTTTAACCCGAACATCTCGAATCGCTCTCTAATTATGCGTTTGTTGTGTATTCTTGTTGTATGTGTGTGTTTCGGCTGTCGGGGGTAGGCTTCTATCCCATTAAGAATGTACAGAGCGAACGCCCATCACTTGTACTTTCAACCGTTTCGAGTAAATTTCGGCAGCACCTCCCCGCTGTTCTCCGAGTACACTGTAATAGAATAGATAATCATTTCAAAGTCGTGAAACAACGTTGAAATGAACATCTAATCTATCTTTGTACATGGAGAACCAGCGGAAAGGTACCGATGAAATATCTCGAAACGGATGAAAACACAAGTGAATGAAGGCGTTTGCTTTATACATTCTTAACTTGTCCACACGGGACAAATCTATGGGTTACCATACGATTGAATTTTCTCGTCGCGTAGACTATATGACGGTTGTTAGTATCGAGCTATACTGTCCGATATTTAACAACCTTCGTATAGTTCTAGGCCACGACGAGCATCGCACGTATGTTAACCGATAGACGGGGACTAAGTGGCACTTTTAGTTTCATATATGAGTATCGATGAGAATATGAAGGTTTCATATTATTATATATTGGTTTTAACCCGAACATCTTGAATCGCTCTCTAATTATGCGTTTGTTGTGTATTCTTGTTGTATGTGTGTGTTCCGGCTGTCGGGGGTAGGCTTCTATCCCATTAAGAATGTATAGAGCGAACGCCCATCACTTGTGCTTTCAACCGTTTCGAGTAAATTTCGGCAGCACCTCCCCGCTGTTCTCCGAGTACACTGTAATAGAATAGATAATCATTTCAAAGCTGTGAAACAACATTGAAATGAACATCTAATCTATCTTTGTACACGGAGAACCAGCGGAAAGGTACCGACGAAATATCTCGAAATGGATGAAAACACAAGTGAATGAAGGCGTTTGCTTTATACATTCTTAACTTGTCCACACGGGACAAATCTATGGGTTACCATACGATTGAATTTTCTCGTCGCGTAGACTATACGACGGCTGTTAGTATCGAGCTATACTGTCCGATATTTAACAACCTTCGTATAGTTCTAGGTCACGATGAGCATAGCACGTATGTTAACCGATAGACGGGGACTAAGTGGCGCTTTTAGTTTCATATATGAGTATCGATGAGAATATGAAGGTTTCATATTATCATATATTGGTTTTAAACCGAACATCTCGAATCACTCTCTAATTATGCGTTTGTTGTGTATTCTTGTTGTATGTGTGTGTTCCGGCTGTCGGGGGTAGGCTTATATCCCATTAAGAATGTATAGAGCGAACGCCCATCACTTGTGCTTTCAACCGTTTCGAGTAAATTTCGGCAGCACCTCCCCGCTGTTCTCCGAGTACACTGTAATAGAATAGATAATCATTTCAAAGCTGTGAAACAACGTTGAAATGAACATCTAATCTATCTTTGTACACGGAGAACCAGCGGAAAGGTACCGACGAAATATCTCGAAACGGATGAAAACACAAGTGAATGAAGGCGTTTTCTTTATACATTCTTAACTTGTCCACACGGGACTAATCTATGGGTTACCATACGATTGAATTTTCTCGTCGCGTAGACTATACGACGGTTGTTAGTATCGAGCTATACTGTCCGATATTTAACAACCTTCGTATAGTTCTAGGTCACGACGAGCATCGCACGTATGTTAACCGATAGACGGGGACTAAGTGGCGCTTTTAGTTTCATATATGAGTATCGATGGGAATATGAAGGTTTCATATTATCATCGAGTATCATATATTGGTTTTAACTTGAACATTTAACATGAATAGTTTTTACGTTTACGTTTCGTTATTAAGGGTTCGAAATTTCAAGTTTAGGTTAAATTTTTCTTGCGTTTACGGTAAAGTTGTACATTTACGTTATCATCGAGTATCCTACTGCAATGAACTATTGTATCCTACTAAATAATAGTGCACCATAAACCAAAATAATCCAAATTAACCTAATTAACCACAATTAACCATAATCGTTACCCAAACACAAATTATCTCTAATTAACCCAAACTTAACCCAATTTACCTAAATTAACCTAATAACCCTAATCAACCCAAACTTAACCAAATTAAACCTAATCAACACCATAACCCTTTCAAATTATCACTAATTAACCCAAATTAACCCTACCCTTTAATTAACCCAAATTAACCCTAACCTCTAACACTAAACCCATATTAACCCTAGCCTTTAATTAGAGTTGTTTTCAAGAAAAAACAACCCTAACCCCAACCCCAATTCTGAACCCTAACTCTAACCCTAACCCCAATTCCGAACCCCAACCCCAACCCCAACCCAAAACCCAACCCCAACCGCAACAGAACCCTAATCCCAACCCCAACCGACCCCTAACCCTAACCCTAAACGTAACCCTAACTGAAACTGACCCGATGCCTAACCTAACTCTCACCCGTACCCGTACCCTGCCCTGAACCTAACATCATCAAAAGAGGGAAATAAAAGCATTAAATTAGAAGTAGAAATTGGAGATTTACTAACCTTTTTCGCGGTGGAAGAGACGACGGAGGAAGCGACGAGGAAGTCGACGAGGCTCGGGATCGAGGCGCTGGAGGAAGTTGACGAGGTTGTTATGAGGAGGCGACGGAGGAGGCGACGAGGAAGTCGACGAGGCACGGGAGGAAATCGATCGCGAGGCGCGGGAAGATGATAAAGATTTTTGGGAACGGAGGGATTTTCTGTGCCATTTTTTAATTATTTATTAACCCATATACATGCCCCTACGGACTAATCCGTAGGTCTTTTGTTTGCGGCTCCGTAGGGCCAAACATCAAATTACGATTAAATATTTTTAAATTAAAACGTAGAGAACCGTAGGGCCAAGTATATGGACCTACGGTTCTATCCGTAGGGGCAATAAATAGTTGCCCCTACGGATTCCTTTATCCGTAGGGGCAACCCCATATTGTAGTAGTGAAGGAAGATCCTCCTACAAACAAAGTGGATGTTTCCCTACCTTTCTGTAGGGTGCCCTCTGCACTCCTCAGCAGGTTGAGGAGTTCTGAAAGTTCAACTTCTTTTTCTTGCAAGTTGAAGTTCAGGATAAACTGGGCGTAAGTGGAAGGAAGGGACTGGAGAATCAAGTCCGTATAGAGCTCGTTCTCTAACGTGGTCCCAAGGTCCGCGAGCTCTTCAATATAGCCAATCATCTTAAGCACGTGTTCCGCTACCGATGATCCGACGGCCAATTTTGTCGAAAATAACTTTTTCGAGACTTCGTATCTGGCGATACGGGATTGCTCTCCATACAGTTCTTTTGTATGAAGAAATATGGATTCCAGGTCCATATTCTCGTGCCTCCTCTGATGTTCATAGTCCATAGAGGCAAGCACGAGGCACTTGGCCTTCGCGCAGTCGATCTCCCATGTCTTACGGATTTCTATATCCACGACGCTGGAGGTGGGACCTGGGACAGGGGGAACTTTGGTGGTAAGGAGATACCCCAACTTGTCGTAAGTGATTGCCATTTTGACATTCCTGAGCCAATCTTTGTAGTTTGGCCCTGTCAGTATGTTTTTATCTAGTAATAACTTAAGTCCGGTCATGTCGATTGGTCGCTGCAATTAGGAGAGAGAGAAGAAACACTTTAGCATGATGCTCTTGCAAGTTTATAGTGGTTTTTAATTTGTCTAAACAGGATGGCTCCCACTGTCTCTCGAATCCCTTCTCAAACCAAAAAGGAAGAATTAGTCGGGATCAATCTCACCGTACAATACTTGCTTAACCGTTCAGCCCGGCCAGTGTTGGTACTTCGAGGGAGGTTTTCCAACTCTTTCGCGAAATTCCTTAATTAAATAACCTCTTTTCCCTGGAAGCGTAGTCCCGCTAACACCTTTCTAGACACCTACTAGGTTTATAGCATTGATCGTTAAGTGAGAAATTTCCCGAGGAGTAGCATATACTCACGGTAGGATCGGGATCCAAATATCCTCGCATGACAAAACTGAAGGAATCCTACCAGAATCATCACACTCCAAATGGTATGCAGCGCTAGCAAGTTTCAGTTTCTTTTGAAACTCCCGATGTGGATTTTTGCCCCATGCTCTTATGACCTTGGCGTGAGGTCAAAATGTCATAAGTCACATGTCAAGTTCTACCCATCATTATCCAGGTTAATTTGAACCCACCCGTACCTACCCTTGACGTAGACCAAAATGGCAGTACGACTGTCTCAAACCAATGCATTCTATCTATGCAACAGATAAATATCCGGCAGCTACCAATCACTATACCTTGGCGTGAGGTCAAAATACATAGCTTGAAAACTACCGAATATTTAACTGAAATGATGGAGGGCTACGAATGGTTTTGGCGAAACCGTGAACGTAGTGAACTTGATATAATCGATGGAACGAGATAGCTTTTAAAAGGAGTGGTTCAAGATCCGCATTTAAAAGTTGGTTTTTGAAAAGAACCGAGTGGTTTTGAAAGTGTTCCAACGACTTTTACTTGGTTTATTTTCTTGCATTAAATTTTAATGCGTCCCATCATTTAATCCTACCATTGCAGAAAACAATGAAAATATGACGTATGCTTATGCCATCCGCATTCACCACGGGGTCCCGTCATCACTCGTTTGGTTACTTAACTAATGACAGAGCGGGGGCTGGACTAGCGTGGATGCAAAACATAAGCAACGTCTAAATAGATATCGTATATAGATATATAGCAATGATAGCCATTCCAGATCACAGATGAATACATTAGATATACTAGGAGTCCGCATTCCGTTCGAGCCTGTAACGAAAAGCAGATTACACGGTCGCAATGAATAGCCAATACCCCACCCTAGACCCCAACAGGTGAGGCAAACTACCCGCCAAGTACCCGAAGCGAAGCAACCTCCCTCAACGACGTGAGTAGGCCACTCGGCACTTCGAGATACCCGGTAGTTTGTGCACCCCACCTTGGGTCTATCCTAGGAGCAAAAACAGTAAAAAGAAATTATATAATGGCGGCTACAACCTCATCCCAGATGTGCGGCCATACAAATAATATTACATCAAATTTACATATTACATGAATTGAAAGATAAACAAAACTCTCATCTCACAATCCCCCCGGCTATTCATTCGCGACAATCCAACGAATTCATATACACATACCATCAACAATACAGATCACAGATATGTTTAACCCCCACTAATCGACGTATAGCGATTAGCAGACGTTCAATACATATATAACATTACAGATACAACCCATTAGCCAAAGTCTACAGAAAATCGACCAAAATACGGATTTGTAACCACCCCAAAAACAAATTTGTTCTCTGGAAATTCAGGGCAGAAACAAACCATCTCAAAAATCACAAAACACCACCAGAAGAAAACTGCAGGAGAAACGATCCACGGCCGAGTCAACTCGGCCGAGGATCCGCGGCAGGAGCAAGCTCGTGCCGCTGAACCGCAGTGTGTTGGTCGGTTCACTGGATCGTTTTTCTTGCCTGTTCTTTAAAAAGCCTGAGCCAATTTTTAGTACATGATTTATTATTTTTAGAGCAGAAAAAAAAATCGGCAGAAACTTGAATTTTACGGGGTGTTTTGCGGTTTTTCGTCCGATCGAAATTCTAAATACTTTGCTAACATGCTAGGGTGTGTTTAACTATGCTCTGATACCACTGTAAGTCCACGTTACCTCTCCCGGTTCTTACGTGCTTGCGGAAACGATGAAAAACGATTTTTAGGGTTATGGTAACATGGACTATAAAATACGGATCTTGGCTAAACTATACACTAGCAACCTAACTAGAGATTTATCTACTTGGTTAGGGGTTATACCTCAACTTGAACTCCTTCTCTTGGACTCCTTGTAGTGGTGGGATGGTTCTCTCCTCGTCGCCTTCTCTTGCCAAAGATGGATCCACCTGAGGGTCTCTACCTTGAGCTTCTTCCTAACACTTGAGAAAACTAAAGTCTCCGGCTTGCTAGACCTTCAACCTTAGAATGAGTAGAGAGTGGCTTTGGGTGTTTTATCTCAAAGGAAATGTTTCTCAACACATGAGATGAATTTTCCTTGAGCTTGAGGAAGAGGGAGAGCAAAAGAGGAGAGAGAGTGAGAATGAGATTATCATAGAATTTTTACAACCATATCACATATATGTGAATTATCTAATTAATAATTTTAATCAAATGAAAAAGGTGATGGTTTGTTTGATAAGACCATTATCATTTCACATTAAATGTTTTTTGCAAAGATCAAAGAGCATCTTTGAAATGTAATGATGATGGTCAATGTTTCAACCAAGGTCAACAAGTCAACCTTGGTCAACAAGTCAACAACCCTAACCATAACTCAATTTCATTTAATTTATATTATTAATTGATATTTCACATATTCATTAGGGTTTGGAAAAAGACAACTGTCAACTGTGCATACACACCCGTTTCGAAACCGTAATGAAAATCCTCATCCTCCGCCTCAATCAACTGTGCATACACACCCGCATTCGTGTTCCGAGGAACACGAATACAATGAGATAAAACTAACCGCAAAACATATACTAGGATCCGGCTCAAACCAGAGCCTGCTAGTAATGACTGTTCGGACACCAAACATGCACAAGTGCTCGGATGTGAACGAACCCTGTCGCAAAACCATGCGACCTCTACTCTGTTTTGCCCAAAGGAGAATAACCCTCTGTGTGGGACTCTAAAGACTCGACACTACGCTGGCAGTGGGTTTAACCACAGAACGCAAGCGGCACTAGCTGTGCGTAACGGTCCCCAGGTAGATGCCGATAAGAAGACTGACGAGGTGAAACCCATCTGAACTCCTACTGAGCCTGTATGTGACAATCTCCGTACAGTCCGGTCTGTTCGTCTGAGAACATCGCATGGCAGGCCTAGGGGGGTGGTAAACGTTAGTCCCCTAATAGCGGTACAAGTCGTGTCGGAGTGTAGCCCAGAACACCCTGAGATAACACTGGAAACCTACCAGTATATCTCGCTTGCCCTGGCCAGGGACTACTTGCGTAATGGCTCTCCTTGACACGGCGCGATGTCAACCCCCAATACCGGGAGAGACGAATCCTGTCTAACCGTCGCTGCCTCCAAGTGCTTCGGGACTGCACCCAACTACTACCTGTTTACACGACTCCTTTGAGCCGTGGTAGGGTAGTAATCAAAGTACAGTGGGAACACACTCGAGGCGAAGTGACAGTTTCAAGTTAGCGGACTAAGCTGTACTCATGTCACCTGGGAACTAATAACTGACGATAGGTATAATACCAACCAACAGTTCCCGACGAGTTCTGTCCAGTGTACTCGTAACCTAACGAGCACCCGCATACTATCTCAAGTACGACGTACTGACGGCTGTGGGACAGACCGTCTCCCGTGCTGGGATGAGAAGCGCATACGCTAGTCTACTCCCGAGTATCGATGCCCTGTCTCGATAATCCCATGACCAGGGACGTGTATATAAGGATGTGCTTGTAGATTACCCAGCCGCCACGAGTGTGACTGCCATCACAACGCTGGTAATCAAGAAAAGATCCTAAGGGCTCCACTAATGTGTATAGGTGATATACTAAAAGAAACACATGTACACATTAAAGCAGAGACAAACCAAGTAGCATACTACCATTTCGAGCAAGATTGTCTATACAACTGTGAATATCCCAAGCTTCCATCAAGTAATATACAAACTAGTATGATACAGTAATGGCCTCTAGGGCATATACACTAACAGTCTTGACTCCTCGAGATGGCCTCCCACTGGACCCTAGAACCCGGTTACTTGTGCTCCCCTCCTTAGGTCTACCTAATGTGGAAAAGTAAATAATATACACTGGTGACATCAACCTCATCCCGTAAGTGCCCCAATAAAAGAATATTACATGAATGAAAATATAAACCCTCATCTTACATAAAACCCCCGGCTATTCAGAACACGACGATCCAATATAACATATCATAGCAACACATAATATCTCATATTATCAACGTAAGTAAGTATGCATACACCGATCGTCGTTGATATATGGCAAAGAAAACCGGCAATACAACTACATACTACACTTAAGGTCACAGAAAAGAAATTGTAAAACTATAACATTTGAAATCCACAATCACTTTAGACATCGTAAATCCGAAATATCACATACTTCGCATTTCATGCCTAACTATATGAATTCTACATATTGTATCACATTCCAGATAAATAGACAATATTAAACTTTCCGATCGGATAATCAAATACCCAAGATTTCCTAAATAGCTCAACATTTGAGCGGAGTTCAAATAATCCCAGAATATGTCACAGTACCAATGGTCCAGCCGTAGAAGGGTCAAGCCAACGCCTCACATGTGGCACGCCGTACTGCCCCAAACCCTAAGTTTTAGAGGCGGTTCAGACGGTCACATAATCGAGTTAATCTTTGTGTTCTTCTAGAGGGTCCACCGCGTTACTTGCACGTTTTTCCGAAAGATTTAAACTCAAGAAAAATTCAACACTTGAAAGTTTTTCGTGCCGGGAAAAAATGAGTTAATGAAATCCGTTCGAACATTTTAACAGTTTCTAAATTATCCGGAAAACGGAACGAAATTAAACTTTACGATCGAATCAACGAATTCAAAATAATCCCCAGAACACTCAACACTTAAGTAAGATTAAAAATACCTAGAATCATATACAAGGACCTATTGATATTACTGTGCCAAAAATAAAGAATAATTCTCCTGTACGGCCACGGATCCGCGGCACAAGCAAGGTATTGACGCGGTTCCGCGGCTGTCCGTACGACTTACTGCCTCGTTTTCTACAGTAATGCTTATATTTTCCTGCTGATTTTTTGGAGTATTTTTAATGCAGAAAAAAAAATCACATTTTTACAAAATTTCCAGAGAGGGGGTCATTTTTTATGTTTCGGGGTTCGATCAGAGTTTTAACTTCGTATACACGTCGCCTAATGCTCTAGCTTGGCTCTGATACCACTGTAGGTTCCTAGCCACTGTTCCAAGGGTCTATAAGGCATCAACCATGCCTGATTTAAAATTTAGACGTGCCGAAACAACCCAAAGCCGGGATCTTTGCTAGATTATTAGGGTTTAACATGCAAGTAAAAATCTTTACAACTAAGAGTGAGGGATTACAACCTTTGTAGTCTACTCCTTCGCTTCATAAGCTCCGAGTAGAAGTCCCTTCATCGCGATCCACGATCTTCCGGACTCAAGAGAGGCTCCACAACTCGAACGATCCATGCTACCTTGTAGTCTTCCTTTTCTCCGATGATCTACCTCGAAGTTTCTATAACTCAAGCTCTCTCTCTCTAAGGAGGTGAACACCCTAATCTAATTGGCTAGATTAGATGAGGATGATGGAGTAGTATTTATGCTTTCTTTTTATATCAAATTCTCACACAAAATCATCACATAAAAAAAACCTAGAAAGCTTTCTCAAAGCTCAAGGTTGAAGAAGAAGAAGAAGAATGAATTAATTCCTTTTGTGATGAATAATGAAATGATATATGATTAACAATGTAACCATGGTCAACTATGACAAGACTAGCCCATGTAAAGAATTAATTAAGGCTAAGGGTTTGGGTTGGGTTAATAATGAGTCACTAGAAAATATCAACCATAATATCTTAGCTCATGACAAAAGAAAACCTTCTAGAAGGTTCATGAAAGAACTAACCCAATTCAAACCCTAACCTTGTTTAATCTCCACTAAACATGTTACATTAGTAATCATATCATGCTACAATAATATATATCACATATATATTATATATTTGTAACAAAAGAAAATAATACAATTAACATATATCGCATATATATCAATGTATTACCCGGTGAGAAAATGAAATAATAAAGCGAGCCAATATTAGATTATGCAATGCAATATATCATATATATTATTATACATTATCGAATCAACATTTGATCCGGCAATCTGGCTATATCGAATATAACCGACTAATATATCATGTACCGATTCATCGAATCAACACTTGATCCGATGACCCGGCTCATATCTAATGTCACGGCCCGAAGGTACGGAACATGACCGGCACTTAAACTACGTAACGTCACAAGGCGTACGTAATCTAAGTAAGCCGACAACCCAGAAATCCAAACCAAGAAAATTAGTAGAGTGAAGGAAAAACCATTTTAAATCTAATAGTTTGCAACACACGCCGAAATGTGCATTTTAAAATCACAAGTCTTTTCTAAAAATTTCGGCAGAGTTTCCTTTCTAAAAACTGACCCCAAACGGGTACAAAACCTGAATAAGCATATATAATGAAAAATGTATCCCCAAGCGGGAGCTAGCTCTTCGTCAATCGACGGTCACAACCACACAAGAAATATAGTATACAACGCCGAAAGGCGAGGATCATAACAGAAAAGGAAACTCAAAACAGCATGAAATCTACAGAAATATAACGCGCGACTCTAAGGTCGGAAAAATAAACAACACTGGTTTCTATCTGAAATAAATACATGTTTGGTTGATGGAATTTACTAGATACAATTGAATAATAATAAACAAGATATAATGATGGTCACGATACAAGTGAACCCACCTACTAACAAATCACCCGAAAAGAAGCAGTGCCAGCGAAGCCGTAATGGAACCTGTACGGCAAAACCTGCAAGAAACTGTGGCACAACGGGGGTGAGTTGCCAACTCATGAGTAGAAAACATCTATGAATAGAAATCGCATGAACAACGCAATCCTAGGTCATACGATCATAATATATCCTCATATATATAACTTGCAGCCTATAACAATGGCTAGGGTATACCTCTAAACAACTATAATACCAAGTGCTCGTGTGAGTGCCTCAGGTAGCAATATATCATATGGATGAGGTATGAATGCATGAAAACAGAATACATGAGAACAAAGAAACTGCTTTCATAACTCAGTGAGATTTTCTGTATATTTAAAAGGAGGTATCATAAATGAAATCAGTATAAACAGTGTCTAGCATCGACACAAAACGTAAATCCCAATATCTCAATATCTCAGGCTCCGGCTATCCGGACTGGACTGGATCATCAAATCTCAGTACCTCAATATCACAAAATCTCTGTATCAATCTCACTATCTAGGGCGCCGTCAGTCCAAACCGGCCCTTACCATCAATCTCAAGACCATGACGGTATCCTCCGGATATCTGACGCGTCGGGTAAAATCACCGGTAGGTAGTCTTCCCCTGCCAGGCTCATCGTCTACTACTCGAGCTTCTTTTCCCGGGGTACCTAACCGGGCCCACCATGTACCCGAAACGGTTCATCCAACTCCTCGAATCGGGTCTCGAAATCCATCAGCAAACTCATGGTGGACGACTCATACATTATGGGAAAACCGCACTTTTCATTTAAAAAGATAGAGAAAAGAAGTTTATAAATGTTTTTGCGGTTTTCACCCAAATCCAGGAAATCTCATGAAAATCCGAATCCAAATCATCAATAGCATCTAAACATTGAATATAGGCATACAAAATCCATGAATGCGGCATAACAGTGAATAATAACATGCATGAAGTAGCAAGTAATAACTACAATGTCTAAACTAGCATATAAGGCAAGTACACTAATATCATGTCTAAACTATTAGCTCACAAACAATGTCAACGAAATAGTATTTTCTAAAGTGTTCGTGACATGGCAATTACCGATGAAGATTTGTGCGAGCCGGCAAGTAAGTGTACGTGGAACATACGAATCATTGGTAATGGTGCTGGTGTCCTAACCGCATGATATCAACAATGGAATATGAAATCACAATGTAAGTATGCGATGCGGAGTGAACAGCAATAATGTGCGGGAGCTGAATACTAAACACAACGATAACTAATCTGTATTTAACATAAAATAAGTCATGCAATGATGCCATTTGAAATAACACGAATAGTGGGGTTTTGAAAAAAAAGGCTACGGTGTTTTTAAGAAAAGATACGTCTTTTGAAATATCCATAGAATCCTTTGACCTGTCTTTTAAAATACCCACGATCCGTTAGTTTTGAAATAGGTAGGAATCTAATCTAGTCTGACAACTACACTAAACTATACGGCTGAACTAAAGGTAAGGAAACCGCCTAGCATCTGAGTCGATACTGTAAGTCTACGGTAGCGCCCCGGCCGTCTACAGACGCCAAATGCGGAACAAAAACTTTTTAACTGGCGCTATCGTATACTTTAACCCGGATCTGCCATTATTGCTAAACTAACAAACTGTAAAGAGTGTAGAATGGTTATACCGAACGATCCGAGTCCTTCGTTCTTTAACCATCATCCCACGCTCCGTTGCGGCTGCTCCGATCTCGTCGATCTCCGATCTACTCGTCCAGGTGGCACCACGTCACTGATTCTTTAAACGGGCTCCCGCCTCTGACTCGAGGCAACTCGGTCGTCAAGTTTGCTAAAAGAGACGACCAAGATTGATGTAGAGAATGAATAGAAGACTTTGTCTCGTTCCGTTCAATGGTATGGACGAACGGTTAATGAAGTTGCCAATGCAAATGAAATGGAACGAGAAATGAACTATGAAATTTCCATGTATCCAAAACTTTAGTCTTTTCTTTTTAACAACCATAATTTTCTCAAGTGAGTGAGTGGAGGAGGAGAGGGGGCCGGCCACTTATATCAAGAGGGGGTGAGTGTAGGAGGGAGGAGGTGACCACAAGAAGAAAAGATCAAGAGAAAAAATCTATGGCAAAACAAAACACATTAATGAAATGAATGACTCACTAAACTTAGTCATCCATTCATTAATGCAAACTTAAGGTTCATGAACCTAGTCACCATCCTAGTCACCTCTTCTAGAAACTTCTCGAAGCATCTACACTCATCTCAAGAAAAGATAAATCCGTCTTTAACCGAATGTTAAAAGACGGCTGATAGAAAACTGGAAACTGGCAACTTCCAAAAGTGATCCTGAAACGAATTTCAGGATAACCCCGTAACTGTATAAATATACCCGCATTTGTATTACGACCGAATACAAATGCAACTGAGACAAAGATATTATATCTACTCAATATAATACTCGGATCCGGCTTAAACCAAAACCGACCAGTATCATCTGCCCGAAATCTGACACGTGCGTAAACTGTAGGGTTCCTAGGCACTCTCAAGAGGTCTCACAAGACATCAACAATGCCAATTTCAAAATTTATGGGTGCCGAGAAAACCTAATACGGATCGTCGACTAGAATTCTAGGCGAAACATTAAACAAGTTAACGATTTAACTAAAGGAGAGAGGCTACAACCTTTGTAGATCCGTTTCTCCACTTCCTTAGCTCCACGTAGGCGTCCTCTCGCTGTCCATCTCGAATCCCGAACTCAATCGTCGGCTTCATCGGAGAAATGGGAGAGCTAGGTCGTCGGCTTCGTGCCGAAGATGATCTACGTCGAGTCATCACAAGTTCAAGCTCCAACTTCACCAAGTTGTGAAACTTGTGAAGAAAACACCCAAAACCACTTGGCAAGAGGTAGAGGATGAAGAAATAGGAGGTGGGTTGACTTTAGAATTGGATTTCTCACTCTTTAGCAAAAGGTGCCATTAAAGGTGTCAAGCTTTTTCTTTTAAGAAGAAGAAGAAGATGAAGATAGAATATGATAAGTATTGTGTAATATGAATAATAAAATGAATACTTATCATCTTCTAACCATGGTCAAGTGTAGAGAGTTAACCATAGTTTAGTTGAGTGGTTAGGGTTTGAAGAAGAAGACAAAGTGGTCACTTGGTCAAAGCTTCATGAAGCTTCAACAAGCTTCATGATAAAAGAAACCATTTTGTTTTCTTAAATCTTTTTCTCAAAAAGGAAAAGATAAATAATTAAGTGAAAATAAGAAACCCTAACCATTCACTAAACATGGTTTAAGTCTTTACACAAATCCAAGTGAGAACGTATCATCAAACATGATACAATCAAGTGCACACAAAATATATCACATATACAATGTGCTAAACAAGTGAGAAAATCCCTTTAAAATGAACCAATACTAGTTAATGCAAAGTAATATATCAAATATATAATTATACATCAAATTATTAAATCAACACTTGATTCAATGATCCGGTCATGTCGCACATAACCGACTAGTATACAATGCATCGACTTATCGAATCAATCTTTGATTCGATAACTAGGTTATATCGCATATAACCAATCGAAACATTCATCGCGAGAATGGAATACGGTATCACATACACGCATTATTCTCGGTCCTGCACATATCTCATATGCGCTCCTATTTCGTTTCGCTTGAGCCAGGAAACCTCTGTGTAGGACTCTAAAGACTCGTCAATACGCCGGTAGCAGATGATGATCATATCAAGCACCCACAAGCCGCAAGCGGTCTGCTAAACGTAACGGCCATCCGGGTATTGAGCGATCAGAAGATCGACGAGCTAGCCCGCTCACACTCCTGTGAATCCTACCAGTAACACTTACCATACAGTCCGGTCTGTTCGTCTGATATGTCGCATATCAAGTCTAGGGGTGGTAAACGTCAGACCCCAATAACCGATAAGTCGTGCCGATGTGAGGCTCATAACGGGTCGAGAAACTACTGGTAACACTTACCAGCAAATCTCTGATCAGCCCTGGCCAGGGACTTCCCTGTTACGGCCAATCGAGCACAGCGCAACATCAACCCCCAATACCGGGAAAGACAAAACCCCTCCTATCGCTCATTGCCTCCATGTGACTCGGGACTGTACCCAAAGACCACCGTTTTGCATGCCCTCATGGACGTGGTAAGGTGGAGATCAAAGCACAGTGGGAATCACACAAGACTCTATGACGATCTCGGGTCTACAGACTAACCTGTATAAGTGTCACCTGAGAACTGCCATCTGACGTGAGGTATAATACCAACTGGGAGTTCTCGGCGAGTCCGTCCAGTGTACCCAGTCTCCACTGAGCACCCGTATACCATCTCTGATGTCAAACACCAATGGATATGGGATCATCCATTGCCCATCTCATGGGTCGAGAAGCGTATACGCTAGTCTACTCTGGTATATCGATGCCCCGTCTCGATACACCCATGACTAGGGACCTTGAAGGATGTACCTATGGACTACCATGTCCCCACTAGTATGATCTGCATCATAGTCCAGGCAGTCAAGTACTCATCCTAAGGGCTTTATCAACATGTAACTATAAGACAGTTTAAAGAGACAAGTGTACATGTTAAGATAAAGAGCAACCAGATAGCATACTATCATATCGAGCAAGAAAGTCATCTCTATATATGTCCAAGCATCCAATATAATATACATCATCTGTACAATACTGGCCTCTAGGGCATACATACAACTAACAATCTCCCACTTGCACTAGGGCCAGCTGCTGTAGTATCGCATACCGAGCATCCCGAAGAGTCTCTCAAACTGCGTCTGGGGAATGGCCTTCGTGAGTGGATCCGCCGTGTTGTTCTTCGTGTCAACCCTCCTGACCTCGATCTCCCGACGATCAACTATCTTCCGGATCAGGTGATTCCGCCTCAGAATATGCCTGGATCGCTGATGGGACCTAGGTTCCTTGGCCAAAGCCACCGCTCCATTGTTATCGCAATACAAAGGTATTGGATGCTCAATGGATGGAACCACTCCAAGTTCAGTAATGAACTTCTTGATCCAGACAGCCTCCTTGGCAGCATCGTTGGCAGCGATGTATTCAGCCTCCATCGTCGAGTCTGCCACGGTTTCCTGCTTGGAACTCTTCCAGCTAACCGCCCCTCCGTAAAGGGTAAAGACAAATCCTGACTGCGACTTAGAGTCGTCCTTATCACTCTGGAAGCTCGAATCGGTAAAGGACTCCACTTGGAGTTCTCCGTTACCATACACCAAGAGCATCTCTTTAGTCCTTCGTAAGTACTTGAGAATGCTATTCACAGCTGTCCAGTGACTCTCTCCAGGATCAGCTTGATACCTGCTCACTACACTTAGTGAGTATGCTACATCGGGTCTGGTACATAGCATCGCATACATGATAGAGCCTATAGCCGAAGCATAGGGTATCCCTTGCATGCGAGCTCTCTCCAAATCAGTCTTGGGAGACATCTCTTTGGAGAGAGTGACTCCAGAGATCGTGGGCATGTTCCTAGGCTTGGATTCTTCCATACTAAACCTCTTTAGTATGGTGTCAATGTACCTGGATTGGGACAATCCCAATATCCGTTTGGATCTATCTCTATAGATCCTAATCCCCAATATGCAGGAGGCATCACCAAGATCTTTCATTGAGAATCTTTGTGATAAGAAGAGCTTGACCGATTGCAGCATAGGAATATCATTTCCTATCAAGAGTATGTCGTCCACGTACAATACGAGGAAGACAACCTTACTCTCTGCCACCTTCTTGTAGATACAAGGTTCATCTGGATTTTTGACGAAATCAAACTCTTTGATAACGACGTCAAAGCAGATGTTCCAACTCCGCGATGCTTGCTTTAATCCATAAATGGATTTAAGTAGCTTGCATACCTTCCCGCTGCTCCCACTGTCTACGAAGCCCTCTGGCTGAGTCATGTACACGCACTCTTCTAAATCACCATTTAGAAAGGCGGTCTTAACATCCATTTTCCAGATTTCGTAGTCATGATAAGCAGCAATGGCAAGCATGATCCGGATGGATTTAAGCATAGCCACTGGAGAAAAGGTTTCGTCATAGTCCACACCTGGTCTTTGACGAAAACCTTTTGCAACAAGTCTAGCTTTGAAAGTCTCTACTTTCCCATCTACACCAAGTTTCTTCTTGAAGATCCATTTGCTCCCAATGGGTTTTACCCCTTCAGGAGCAACATCCAAAGTCCATACTTTGTTGGTGTACATGGATTCCATCTCGGACCGCATAGCATCCAGCCATTTCACTGAGTCGCTACTCGTGATGGCCTGCTCGAAACTAGTTGGGTCATCATCCTCCATGATGCAATCCTCGCTCCCACCGTCCATGAGAAAACCGCAGTATCTCTCAGGTTGGCGAGGAACCCTACTAGATCGGCGGAGTGGCTGAGGTTTATTGGGAGCTACTGAATCCTCTAGTTCCACTAAATCTTCTGTTGTGTTTTGTTCAGCTGGAACCTCTTCCAGTTCTACCTTAGAGCCACTAATCTCTTTTGCAAGAAATTCCTTTTCTAAAAAGGTGGCATGTTGAGCAACAAATACTCTTTGTTCCTCACTGTGGTAGAAGATATACCCTCGCGAATGTTTGGGATATCCAACAAATTTACACAAAACAGACCTTGCCTCGAGTTTGTCCGGTTTTTGTCTTTTGACATAGGCCGGGCAACCCCATATCTTAATAAAATTAAGATATAGTCTCTTCCCTTCCCATATCTCATATGGTGTGGTAGGCACAGATTTGGTGGGAACCTTATTCAGTAGGTATGCTGCTGTTTCCAGTGCATATCCCCAGAAGGAAACAGGTAACTCAGCTATACTCATCATAGAGCGCACAATATCCAATAGGGTGCGGTTCCTCCGTTCCGATACACCGTTGTGCTGTGGTGTATATAGAGGAGTTAGCTGAGAGAGAATCCCATTCTCTTTTAGGAAGTCCAGGAATTCAATGCTCAAGTATTCACCTCCTCGATCAGATCGAAGGATTTTAATACTTTTTCCGGTTTGGTTTTCGACTTCTTGTTTATATTCTCTAAATTTCTCAAAAGCTTCTGATTTGTGTTTCATGAGGAACACATATCCGAATCTAGAGAGATCATCAGTGAATGTAATGAAGTACGAAGAACCATCCCTGGCATGTATAGACATAGGACCGCATACATCACTATGTATCAGTCCCAAGAGTTCGGTAACTCTTTCTCCGTGTCCCGTAAACGGAGTTTTGGTCATCTTGCCTTTGAGACATGACTGGCAAGTGTCATAAGATGAAAATTCAAACGGATTTAAATATCCATCCTTATGCAACTTAGCTAGTCGTGTCGCATTGATGTGACCCAGTCTACAATGCCATAAGAAGGATTCGTTCAGTTCTGAACTCTTCCTCTTGTGTGTGTTTGTTATGCTCAGAACCGTTGATTGATTTAGAACATAAATGCCATTGCACAACGTGCCTGATCCAACCAACTTTTGGTTACGGAAAATGTTCATAACATTATCCTGTAATACAAAATTATATCCCTCTTTACTCAACAAAGAAATCGATATAATGTTGCATATCAGGTTCGGCATGTAATAGCATTCGTTCAGAACCAATGTATTACCAGTTGGTAATACAAGGTGATATTCCCCGACAGTCTTAGCTGCAACAATTGCACCATTTCCAACTCTAATGTCTTTATCACCTTCTCCAAGTTCTCTACCTTTCCTAAGCCCATGTAACTGATTACATATATGGGATCCTGACCCGGTATCTAATACCCAGGACGTAGAGCAAATGGAGAAACAGTTCTCTGTAACGAACACACCCGAAGAAAATGCATCATCATATACTTTCTTCATTCGGGTGGCTTGGGAATCCTGGTATTCCCCTATGTCCTGTTCAGTCCTATAACTCTTATAAGAAAGAACGGAACCAACGTTCCCCAGCACAGTATAACATGCGGGTTCGGTCAATACATCCATATTATTATCTTGATTAAGGCATGAAATGGTCGCTACCTGGAGAGAGAGAGAAGAAAACACTTTAGCGTATGCTCGTGCAAGATCAGATTGGTTATTATCTTATCTAATCAGGATGGCTCCCACTGGTTTTTATCAAATCTTCCTTCAAACCCTAAAAGGAAAGACTAGCCGGGATTAATTACACACTACAAGTTCGCCAATCTTTCAGCCAGGCCAGTGTCGGTACTTTGAGGGAGGTCCCCCGTGCTTTCACACGAACCTAATTAATGTAAACCTCGTTTTCCCAGAGGTGTAACCCCGTTGACACCTTTCTAGACATCTACTTGATCAACTAATTGCAATGTGTAAAACTCTCCCAGGAGTAACTCTTACTCGCAGTGGGTATCGAGATCCAACTATCTCATAGAAGGTATGCAATCTCATTGCAAATTTCAACACTTGAAATTCCCGATAATATTTTGCCCCTAGCACCCTATGACCTTGACGGAGGTCAACAAACCATAGGCTACTAGTCAAGTTCAACCCGTCATTTCTTGATCGAATTAAACCCACCCGCACGACCCTTGACGGAGGTCAACAAGGCCGCACGACTACCCTAATCCAATCTGCATCATATGCATAAGCAGATAAATACTAGTTAGCTACCGCACACTACGTCTTGACGGAGGTCAACAAACGTAGCACGAATACTAAATAGGACTTATCTGAAATGACGGAGGGCTACGACAGGTTTTTCTGAAAACCTATTGCGTAATGAACTTGATATCGTTGTAGAATCAAAATGAAGTTTTGAAATGGAGTGATTTTGAGGCTTTTCTAGTTTTGCTAAAGGGGTCGCTCCCGGTGAAGGGATCGTCGGCCCTTTCCTCGTCGAATGAGGTGCGGGATATATCATATATATCACTGTGCAAAGCAGAAACTATAGAAGCAATCAGAAGTCAAACCAAGTGTGTAGCATCTGCCAGTTATTGCTAAAGGAGTCACTCCCGGTGAAGGGATCTCGGTCCTTTCCTCATCGAATAAGGTGCAGGGTATATCATATATACCGCTATGCAAAGCAAGAACTGTAGCTACCCTTTTTATTTTAAAATTTGATTCTACAACATCTTTTAGGCTTCTTTTCTTTCATTAATCACATTAATGAAGTCCCATCATTTAAATACCTAAAACATCACAGATAAATACGACGTACACTTATGCCATCCGCATTCGCCTGGATGTCCCCTCATGCACCGTTAGGTTAGGTAACTAACGACAGAGCAGGGCAGGGCTAGTGCGGGTGCAAAACATAAGTAACGTCTATATAATATATCATATATACTATATAGAGTATCTATCACAGAACATCACATGATCACATCACAGATATCGCAGCAGAAGAAACATATGAAACATTAGATATACTAGGATGTCCGTGTTTTCAATACGAGCCAGTATAAAACACGGATTCCACGGTCATGATGAATAGCCAATCCCACACCCCTAGACCCCTACGAGAGCGGCAAGCAACCCTACCAATCCTAGGGTTAGGAGACCCGGACTCGACTCCTCGAGATGGTCTCCCACTGGACCCTAGAACCCGGTTACTTGTGCTCCCCTCCTTGGGTCTATCCTAGTGCAGAAAAGTAAATAATATACAAAGGGTGACAGCTTCCGCAACCTGGAAGTGCCCCAAATAAAAGAATATTACATACAAGTTTTTACATGAATGAAAATGAAAAACACTCATCTCACATAAAAACCCCCGGCTATTCAATCACGACAATCCAATATAACATCTCGAGCAACACATAACATCACATGTCATCAACGTAAGTAAATATGCGCATCCCAATTGTCGTTGACATATAGCAACGAAACCGGCGATATCACATATTACACTTACGGTCACAGAAAAGAAAGTGTAAAACTACAACAGTTGGAATCCGCAACCTCTTTAGACATCACATGCCTAATCAAATAAAATACTTAGACATCACATGCCTAACAGTTATAAACCCCGCATTTTAGTCTCATTATCGAAAACTCTTTTCAATATCAAATGAAACTAAACCGCTAGATTGATAACATTCATTCAGTTATCTCATAACTGTTTGTGAATTCCAATTATTGTATCCCATTCCGGATAAATAGAAAATATTAAACTTTCCGATCGAACATTCGAACACCCAAGTTTTCCCGAAACCGATCAACACATGAAATAAGTTCAAAGACATTCACTTCATGCCTCAGTACCAACGGTCCAGCCGTAGAAGGGTCAAGCCAACGCCTCACATGTGGCACGCCGTACTGCCCCAAACCCGAAGGTTCAAAGGGCAGTTCAAGACGGTCACATAATCGAGTTAAGGTTTGTTGTCTTCTAGAGGGACCATCGTGTTACTTGCACTACTCAGAACGTCCTTAAACCACAGAAAGATCCAACACTTGGAAATTTTCCGGCAGGGGAAAAGTTGGGTATTTATATCCGGTCGAACTTTTTAACATATTCAAAAAAATATCCGGAAAACACATAGACAAAGCTTGATAATCCGATCGAAACACCGATTTCCAATGCAACCCCAGAACACTCAACTCTTGAGTCAATTTAAAAATTCCCAGAAAACTCAGCACTGTGAAATAGGAATTACTGTGCAAAGGAGGAGGGCTGACGTCATCATCAGGCCGCGGAACCGCCGCAGAAGCCATGCTTCTGCCGCGGTTCCGCCGCACACTATACTGTTCATTTGAATAATTTTGCACCGTAATTCTTATAATTCCCTGCTGAATTTTTTAAGCAGTTTTAATCTATAAAAATCCCAGTTTTTGAAAAAAGTCCAGAGAGCACATCGGGAATCAGGGTTTCGGTTCGATCGGGTTTCAAACGTCGTCTACTCAACACCTAAGGCTCTAGCTAGGCTCTGATACCACTGTAGGGTTCCTAGGCACTCTCAAGAGGTCTTACAAGGCATCAACCATGCCAATTTCAAAATTTATGGGTGCCGAGAAAACCTAATACGGATCGTCGACTAGAATTCTAGGCGAAACATTAAACAAGTTAATGATTTAACTAAAGGAGAGAGGCTACAACCTTTGTAGATCCGTTTCTCCACTTCCTTAGCTCCACGTAGGCGTCTTCTCGTTGTCCATCTCGAATCCCGAACTCAATCGTCGGCTTCATCGGAGAAATGGGCGAGCTAGGTCGTCGGCTTCGTGCCGAAGATGATCTACGTCGAGGCATCACAAGTTCAAGCTCCAACTTCACCAAGTTGTGAAACTTGTGAAGAAAACACCCAAAACCACTTGGTAAGAGGTAGAGGATGAAGAAATAGGAGGTGGGTTCACTTTAGAATTGGATTTCTCACTCTTTAGCTCAAGGTGCCATTAAAGGTGTCAAGCTTTTTCTTTTAAGAAGAAGAAGAAGATGAAGATAGAATATGATAAGTATTGTGTAATATGAATAATAAAATGAATACTTATCATCTTCTAACCATGGTCAAGTGTAGAGAGTTAACCATAGTTTAGTTGAGTGGTTAGGGTTTGAAGAAGAAGACAAAGTGGTCACTTGGTCAAAGCTTCATGAAGCTTCAACAAGCTTCATGATAAAAGAAACCATTTTGTTTTCTTAAATCTTTTTCTCAAAAAGGAAAAGATAAATAATTAAGTGAAAATAAGAAACCCTAACCATTCACTAAACATGGTTTAAGTCTTTACATAAATCCAAGTGAGAACGTATCATCAAACATGATACAATCAAGTGCACACAAAATATATCACATATACAATGTGCTAAACAAGTGAGAAAATCCCTTTAAAATGAACCAATACTAGTTAATGCAAAGTAATATATCAAATATATAATTATACATCAAATCATTAAATCAACACTTGATTCAATGATCCGGTCATGTCGCACATAACCGACTAGTATACAATGCATCGACTTATCGAATCAATCTTTGATTCGATAACTAGGTTATATCGCATATAACCAATCGAAACATTCATCGCGAGAATGGAATACGGTATCACATACACGCATTATTCTCGGTCCTGCACATATCTCATATGCGCTCCTATTTCGTTTTACTTGAGCCAGGAAACCTCTGTGTAGGACTCTAAAGACTCGTCAATACGCCGGTAGCAGATGATGATCATATCAAGCACCCACAAGCCGCAAGCGGTCTGCTAAACGTAACGGCCATCCGGGTATTGAGCGATCAGAAGATCGACGAGCTAGCCCGCTCACACTCCTGTGAATCCTACCAGTAACACTTACCATACAGTCCGGTCTGTTCGTCTGATATGTCGCATATCAAGTCTAGGGGTGGTAAACGTCAGACCCCAATAACCGATAAGTCGTGCCGATGTGAGGCTCATAACGGGTCGAGAAACTACTGGTAACACTTACCAGCAAATTTCTGATCAGCCCTGGCCAGGGACTTCCCTGTTACGGCCAATCGAGCACAGCGCAACATCAACCCCCAATACCGGGAGAGACGAAACCCCTCCTATCGCTCATTGCCTCCATGTGACTCGGGACTGTACCCAAAGACCACAGTTTTGCACGCCCTCATGGACGTGGTAAGGTGGAGATCAAAGCACAGTGGGAATCACACAAGACTCTATGACGATCTCGGGTCTACAGACTAACCTGTATAAGTGTCACCTGAGAACTGCCATCTGACGTGAGGTATAATACCATCTGGGAGTTCTCGGCGAGTCCGTCCAGTGTACCCAGTCTCCACTGAGCACCCGTATACCATCTCTGATGTCAAACACCAATGGATATGGGATCATCCATTGCCCATCTCATGGGTCGAGAAGCGTATACGCTAGTCTACTCTGGTATATCGATGCCCCGTCTCGATACACCCACGACTACGGACCTTGAAGGATGTACTTATGGACTACCATGTCCCCACTAGTATGATCTGCATCATAGTCCAGGCAGTCAAGTACTCATCCTAAGTGCTTTATCAACATGTAACTATAAGACAGTTTAAAGAGACAAGTGTACATGTTAAGATAAAGAGCAACCAGATAGCATACAATCATATCGAGCAAGAAAGTCATCTCTATATATGTCCAAGCATCCAATATAATATACATCATCTGTACAATACTGGCCTCTAGGGCATACATACAACTAACATAAACGCACATGCATTTTCCGAACTCTGCCATAAAACCATACGGCCTGTACAACGTTTTGCCCGAACTTGGGAAACTGTCTGTGGGGAACTCTAATGACTCGTCAGTACCCTGGCAGTGGGTTTAACCACAAACCGTCAGCGGCACTAGCAATGTGTAACGGCTGCCCATGGACTGACTTCAAGGGAGGCCGATGAGCGAACTCATCCGGAAACCCTACTGAGCCTAACAGTGACAATGTATATACAGTCCGGTCCGTTCATCTATGAGTATCGCATATCTGCCTAGGGGGCTAGTAACGTCAGACCCCCAATAGCAGTATAAGTCGTGTCGGAGTGTAGCCCAATAACACCCTGAGATACTACTGGAGTACCTACCAGTCAATCTCCTGCCACGGCCGTGGGCTATGTGTAATGGCTCTCCTAGACACAGCACGATCTCGCCCCCAATACCGGGAGAGACGAATCCCCTGCCGATCCGCTCACGTGCCTCCATATGGCTCGGGATTGTACCCAAAAACTACCTGTTTGTACGACTTCTTTGAGCCGTGGTAGGGTAGAAATCAAAGCACAGTGGGAACTCACACGAGACAAATGACGACCTCAGGTCGATGAACTAACCTGTACACATGTCACCGGGGAACTGCTATCTGACGATATGTATAATACCAACTAGCAGGTTCCTGGCGAGTCCTGTCCGGTGTACTCATAACCCAATGAGCACCTGTATACATCTTAGGTGATCCAACTGACACCAGTGGCTTGTGAGACCGGCCACCGCCCCTCGTCGGGGTCTCGACTGTATACACTAGTCTACTCCGGAGTATCGATGCCCTGTCTCGAAACTCCCACGACTAGGGATCACAATTAAGGATATGCGTATAAACTACCCAACTCTCACGTATATGATCGCCATCAAACAGTTGGTAGTAAAGAAAGATCCTAAGGGCTCTATCAAAGTGTAACATGTAATCATTCACCTGAACATGTACACGACTGATAAAGGCAAACCAGATAGCATACTATCATCTTGAGTGAGACTGTCCTACCGGTATAGGTCCTCCGCAATCATTGCAATCACGTACCTGCGATCCAATAATTGACTCTGAGGGCACTATCTCCAACAATCTCCCACTTGCACTCATGGCTAATTATTGCGATGTCGACTACTCACAGCCCGTGTGAAACCGAACATCCAACTCCTCTACTAATCAGTTTCACAAAGCCCGTTTGTAAAACTATTGTGTTCGAGAAATAGCCTCAGTGAGTGGATCCGCCTAGATGTTTCTTTCTGTGTCTTTCTTAATCTCAAGTTCGCGGAGAAAGCCATCTCCCGAATTGAGTAATACCTGTCTTAGAATATGTCTGGATATCTGATGGGACCTAGTTCATAAATGAACTCCAAATCCAAACTTCTTAGACTGTATCGATCCCTGAACCTAATCAGTATCCTGCACCAAGCCACCCACAGTATCCTCTTGGACCACCTGTCCATAATACTGTCCCTCGTCAGAGGGAAAACTAAAAATCTGACAATCACTCTGTCATCCACGTCACCTTTGAAGCCTGGAATGATAATCGTCTCCCGAAGGAGGCTGCCGTCATCAAATCCGTAGAACATGTACTTATGTTCAAAAACTGCTTCCTTATGTTTCTCCAGGATTGGATTAATACAAACTTATCGCATCAAGTGCAAAAACAATATCTGGTGTGGTACTTGACATCTCATGATTGACTCAGTTGCCTAAGCAAGTGATCTGTCAATCATGACCATCCCTCTCCCCTTTAGTCTGTAAGACACCTTTAGAGAGGGTGACTCCATCACCTGCAGGTACACCACTATGCTAGGAGTCATCTATTCTAAAAACCATTAGAATACTGTCAAAGTACCCACATTGGGAAACTACCCAAATCCAGATCTAAAACCATAGATCCAGAAACCAGAATGTCAAATATTATATCCATATCCTGTCTGGAGAAACAACTGTGTGACGACCATAGTACAACCGATCGTAGTATAGGAATTTTACTTCCTACTCTGTATATGTCATCCATATACCATGACATCACACCCTACTACCTTCTTAACAGATCCATCCCTTATTCTGATTGAAGTCAAACCCATGACTGTCACATCGAAAATAGATGATCTATCTCCGCTATAACTGCTCAAGTCTATAAATAGACATAAGTATCTTGCCCACTATGCTTCCGATGCTCCCACTGACTACGACAACCCTCCTACCGGGTCTCATAGCCTGGAACAACAGTAGTGTCAAGTCTGGGTAAACAAGAACCTCCCTGTCACCGTCCTTGTGGCTACCAGAGTACATCTCGGGTGTCTGAGGTTACCCATCATATCTGCGGAGTGGCTATTGGAATGTCAAACCTGATTGAACCTTTAGGTCCTATTAAATTTTTCGTAATCGTTTGCGGTTCTGGAATCACTTCCAGTTCTACCATACTCCCACTACTGTTTTCTGAAAAAGTCCATTTTACTAAAACTGTGGCGAGTCAAGAACAATATCACTATTGATCTTCCAAATGGTAGAATATCAACCCTTGTCATATCCAGGGTCAACCCACAAACAGCCATTACAGAAACGTGCCCTGAGTTATCCAGAGTCTGGTTTTAAGCATAAGCTGGACAACTCCCCGTACCTTAACATCGTTTAAGGTACGAACTATTCTATATCCAATATAGAAACTTTGGCACTTATTTAATTGGAACCAGATTCAGATCATGCAACTGTCTCCAGTGCATATCAACTTAAAGGAAAGAGGCTAATCAGCATTACTCAACTTAGGAATCCATCCAATTATGAGCAACCTGTAAGAGAAACAAGTTTCTCAAAACTATTACTATCATCTGAATACCAATCACAAGAATCTACATCTTCGATCTCTTTGAAGAATCCCGATACTTGTGATACCTGGTTCTCTACTTTATTCTTATACCCACAACTTCTCAAAACTTAAACCTTGTACTTCTACGAAACACTTGTCTAAATACTAGAGAAGTTATAAGTAAACAGAACATAGTATGAGGACCTACCCCTTTGTCCTGATGGACACTTGGACAACATACAATACTCTGTATAAGTCCGCTGAGTTTGAACAACTCAAAACCTGTGCGTCGTAGGTTGGAAACTGTACCCTGGCGATTTCCTCAAATATCACCAATTACAACGAATTCCGATGTAATGAGGATAATTACCTAATTCCCAATATCTTACTCCCACTCATCATCTGTAAAACCATACAGATATGAGAATGAAACCTGGTGAATACACACCCTGAAGTAAGTATGTAATCGGGAAAACAGTTTTCCATTAACAATGCACTGAAACATGAAAATGTTTCGTAGGGGTATCCTGGTATTCATAGTAATGCCTCTTCCATAATCCAATTCATGACTTTAACCGTATATTTTATTGCCATCTCTCCAAATCCCTTTATTTGTCTTTAGTCATTACCTTCTGTACACCATTGTTAGGCTAAATGGTATTCTTCCTTCCCTACCGTTCGGCACTAGCCTATGGTTTGAAAGAAGACTATCCAGTAAGCATAATAGGTGTACCGTCCTAAACCAAGGAGTACTCGCAACTTGAGAGTAGGTGATGATAAAAGACATTTGAATAATACCTTATTCTTTTAAAGGTGAAATAGGAGTGGCGACGATGTACGCGGTTTTGGTCGTGAATGATATCAGTCGCAATTTACTTTGCCCTCTTTCTAATCCCTTTATTTTGTCTTTACATATTACCTTCTGCACACCCTACTTAGGGTAATTGGTTTTCTTCATTCCCTACCTTTCGGCACCTGCCTATGGTTTGGAATAAGACTATCCAATAAGCGTAATAGGTGTACTTTCCTAAACCAAGGAGCCCTCGCAACTTGAGAGAAGGTGATAATAAAAGACAACTGAATAAACCAATTCTATTTCTCCTGAACCTGGATCCATCCTCGAAGAAGTCCCTTCGAGTTCGTATATAACCATACGATGGATCTATCCAATGGAAGTGGATGTCCGTAGTAATACGGGGTGTTCTGAGAAATGCAAAGGGTAAAAGAAGAGTGGCAATGACTTATGCAACTCAGACAATCCAAAATCCAGTATTTTAAGAAGGTTCGGTCAACTTGGTCACTAAGTCATAGTCTAGGGTCGGTCAAAGGTCGCTGCCAAAGAGAGAGAGAGAAAAGAAACACTCTGCGTGCACTCTAACCTAGATCAGAATGGTTATCACTTTATCTAATCCGGAAACCTCCCACTGTCCTGTCAAATTCTCCTCCAAACCTAAAAGAAGAATCAATCGGGATCACCCGAAAGAGTAAACCAACTCATCAGTGGGAATCGGGATCCAACTTTCATCGCATGTTAACGTGACGGAATCCACTCACGTTATCACACTCCAGAAGGTATGCGCATGCCTGGCAAGTTTCAGTTTCTTTAGAAACTCCCGATCTGATTTTTACCCCATGTTCTTATGACCTTGACGAAAGCCAACAAATCATAAGACACATGTCAAGTTCTGCCCGTCATTATCTTGTTAATTCGAACCCACCCGTACGTACCCTTGACGAAAGCCAACAAGGTAATACGACTGTCCCAAACCAACTCATCTATCTATGCAACAAATGAATACCCCAGCAACTACCAAACACTATGCCTTGACGAAAGCCAACAAACATAGCTTGAATATTACTGACCATCCATAAGAAACGACGGAGGGCTACGGCTGGTTTTTGGCGAAAAACCTTTAACGTAATGAACTTGATCTCGTTGAAGGAACCTGATAGCTTTTTATAAAAATATAGTGGCGAAAACCTTTGCTAAAGAGGTTACTCCCGGTGAAGGGATCTCG
Source organism: Agapanthus africanus (assembly GCA_030015575.1). Classification (NCBI taxonomy): domain Eukaryota; kingdom Viridiplantae; phylum Streptophyta; class Magnoliopsida; order Asparagales; family Amaryllidaceae; genus Agapanthus; species Agapanthus africanus. Next base: position 777,719,171 of record CM057338.1, on the reverse strand, counting down.
GCTCTTTCCTCGTGGAATGAGGTGCAGGATATTCCACTGAATACCGCGATGCAAAGCAACATGTAATCGACTATATTGAAGTTATTACCCTGACGCAAACTTCTGCCCAAGGGGTCAGTCCCGGTGAAGGGATATCGGCCCTTGCCCCGTCGAATGAGGTGCAGGATATTCCACTGAATACCGCTATGCATAACAAAAGGAAACGTCTTTGCAATAACACTTTTTAAATTTGTTCCAACAACTGCCAAATAGGTTTGCTTTCCTTTGTATTGATCAAAATCAACGCAGTCCCATCAATCAATCACACCAGAAAAGAACGAAAATAAAATGTACGTATATGCCATCCGCATTTGTCACTGAGTCCCGTCATCACCCGTTAAGTTACTTAACTAACGACAGAGCGGGGACTGGACTAGCGCGGGTGTAAAACATATACAACATCTAATAGTATATAAACCAATATACAATAATCGCTCCAGGCGTGATAATATGCAACATTACAGAAAAGTAATAAGCATCACAGAACAATACAGATAATCTGGGATCCCCGAGTTTCACAGAGCCGCTGCTGAAACCCGACGTTCCCCTGGTCGTGTGGATAGCCTGTGCAATGAAACCTAGACCTCTACGAGTGCGGAAAGTTACCCGCCAATACCTGAAGCGAGGCAGCCCCCTACAGCAAAGTGAATGGACCACCCAGCACTTCACGGAATCCGGTAATCTTGGGCACCCCTCCTTGGGTCAACCTGTACCCCCTACGAGTGCGGCAAATAGTCTGCCAATTCTAGAGTGGGGCCCCTCTGCCTCTCAAAGCCATGAGATGCGGACCCGTTGCCCCTCAGAACCCGGCTATCCGTGCACTCCGTCGCGGGGTAAAACCTAGTACAGAAAAGAAAAATATGTACAACAGGTACATCGACCGCAACCTGGTCGTGCCCCAAAAGAATATTATACAACAGGCAGTGACGGTAGTCCACATGTTGGACGCTCGTCCCGCAATATCAAATGTACAAATAAACTCAAACTGTACTATCATTGCACACTGCTATCCACCACGACAAATCCGCAACATCACAGCACAACACAGAACATCAACGCGAATGTCACGTTCGCAAACCCGTCTAAAAGAACTATAGCAATCAGACGCGGTTTACCGATCAAATGACATTCCCGGTCGGAGATATAATGTAAGCACTGTAAACTAACGTGTTTAAATTTCGATCGACTAAATATCACGAAGTGGGCCCCACGAACAACTGGTGAACAGTAACAAAATCTGGGCCCAAAAGATATATACCAAAAACCCCAAATTCCAACAGAGAAGACACTGTGCAAATTTGGTGCACTGATTCAATAGAACGGCCGCAGATGCGCGGCCAAACCATGGGTTTGGCCGCGATTCCGCGGCAGTTTGGTGGAATCACGTGCTCAAATTTGGTCGGTGTGCTTCTAAAACCCTGCACAACTTTCTGTGATATGTAGAATAATTTTAGGACATCATTTAAAATCGACAGAAACTGTGAAGCTTGAAAATTGTGTTTTTCGATATCCGGTTCGATCGATGTTTTAAACGCGTTAGCACAAGTTAGTATAGCAAAATGGTGAGGCTCTGATACCACTGTAAGTCTACGGTAGCGTCCCGGCCGTCTACAGACGCCAAATGCGGAACAAAAACTTTTTAACTGGCGCTATCGTATACTTTAACCCGGATCTGCCATTATTGCTAAACTAACAAACTGTAAAGAGTGTAGAATGGTTATACCGAACGATCCGAGTCCTTCGTTCCTTAACCATCACCCCACGCTCCGTTGCGGCTGCTCCGATCTCGTCGATCTCCGATCTACTCGTCCAGGTGGCACCACGTCACTGATTCTTTAAACGGGCTCCCGCCGCTGACTCGAGGCAACTCAGTCGTCAAGTTTGCTAAAAGAGACGACCAAGATTGATATAGAGAATGAATAGAAGACTTTGTCTCGTTCCGTCCAAAGGTATGGACGAACGGTTAATGAAGTTGCCAATGGAAATGAAATGGAACGAGAAATGAACTATGAAATTTCCATGTATCCAAAACTTTAGTCTTTTCTTTTTAACAACCATAATTTTCTCAAGTGAGTGAGTGGAGGAGGAGAGGGGGCCGGCCACTTATATCAAGAGGGGGTGAGTGTAGGAGGGAGGAGGTGACCACAAGAAGAAAAGATCAAGAGAAAAAATCTATGGCAAAACAAAACACATTAATGAAATGAATGACTCACTAAACCTAGTCATCCATTCATTAATGCAAACTTAAGGTTCATGAACCTAGTCACCATCCTAGTCACCTCTTCTAGAAACTTCTCGAAGCATCTACACTAATCTCAAGAAAAGATAAATCCGTCTTTAACCGAATGTTAAAAGACGGCTGATAGAAAACTGGAAACTGGCAACTTCCAAAAGTGATCCCGAAACGAATTTCAGGATAACCCCGTAACTGTATAAATAAACCCGCATTTGTATTACGACCGAATACAAATGCAACTGAGACAAAGATATTATATCTACTCAATATAATACTCGGATCCGGCTTAAACCAAAGCCGACCAGTATCATCTGCCCGAAATCTGACACGTGCGTAAACGCACGTGCATTTTCCGAACCCTGCCATAAAACCATACGGCCTCTACAACGTTTCGCCCGAACTTGGGAAACTGTCTGTGGGGAACTCTAATGACTCGTCAGTACCCTGGCAGTGGGTTTAACCACAAACCGTCAACGGCACTAGCAATACGTAACGGCTGCCCATGGACTGACCTTAAGGGAGGCCGATGAGCGAACTCATCCGGAAACCCTACTGAGCCTAACAGTGACAATGTATATACAGTCTGGTCCGTTCGTCTATGAGTATCGCATATCTGCCTAGGGGGCTAGTAACGTCAGACCCCCAATAGCAGTATAAGTCGTGTCGGAGTGTAGCCCAATAACACCCTGAGATACTACTGGAGTACCTACCAGTAAATCTCCTGCCACGGCCGTGGGCTATGTGTAATGGCTCTCCTAGACACAGCACGATCTCGCCCCCAATACCGGGAGAGACGAATCCCCTGCCGATCCGCTCACGTGCCTCCATATGGCTCGGGACTGTACCCAAAAACTACCTGTTTGCACGACTCCTTTGAGCCGTGGTAGGGTAGAAATCAAAGCACAGTGGGAACTCACACGAGACAAATGACGACCTCAGGTCGATGAACTAACCTGTACACATGTCACCGGGAAACTGCTATCTGACGATATGTATAATACCAACTAGCAGGTTCCCGGCGAGTCCTGTCTGGTGTAATCATAACCCAATGAGCACCTGTATACATCTTAGGTGATCCAACTGACACCAGTGGCTTGTGAGACCGGCCACCGCCCCTCGTCGGGGTCTCGACTGTATACACTAGTCTACTCCGGAGTATCGATGCCCTGTCTCGAAACTCCCACGACTAGGGACCACAATTAAGGATATGCGTATAAACTACCCAACTCTCACGTATATGATCGCCATCATACAGTTGGTAGTAAAGCAAGATCCTAAGGGCTCTATCAAAGTGTAACATGTAATCATTCACCTGAACATGTACACGACTGATAAAGGCAAACCAGATAGCATACTATCATCTTGAGTGAGACTGTCCTACCGGTATAGGTCCTCCGCAATCATTGCAATCACGTACCTGCGATCCAATAATTGACTCTGAGGGCACTATCTCCAACAGATACATATATAAATATATATTAGTCGGTGATCCCGCCTCAATAATATCACATCCGATACCATATCTATGATCAGACATCCCCAAATCAAGAGTGCGGATCAATCATCAATATATAGCTCGTACGTAAATCCGTCGTACGGCATCCCCAAATCTGGGTACAGGTCAGTATCACATTTATCATATTATTCATCTGGTATCCTCTTTATCAAAGGTCATAATCCTGAGTACTGATCTACGTCTATTACAATACTAATATCATCAATAATCATGATTTGACTGCTGATCTACAGCCTCATACCAGCCGATGTCATCAACACCGATCATCATAAAGAGGTATGCATCGCCCAATACGACCTATTATAAATATCATAACATATCACATCTCATATCCCGATCACATGTGAACCATTTTATATATGTCACTGTTCATATGGTATCGTCGTCCAATGATTCGCTATAACATCATGACGTATCTCAAATACGAATCCTGCCATATCACCGATCTCACGGTCTCAAATCACATCTCATTGACTCACCTCAAATCCCAAGTACTATCCTCAAATCCAGTATATGATCATATAGTCCCATACCCATGTGAACACATAACCATATATTCACATATAAGCACATATGAAAGAAGAATGTATGCAAGTATGGGTGTGTATGTGTATGTGTGGTGCAACCGCTACTTTAGGGTTTCGCAACACTAAACCAATCCCATCACACCAATTATCCATCTTTATCATCAATAATCTTAGACAATATATAATCAAGATATGTGTATATACGTATCCGTATACATCACCACGAACTGCGGGGGTGCTATACGCCATCCACCCGACTTCTCCCCGTAGATATAAATCTACTCACCTTGCTTCTCGTGTGTCAATGCCGATGTCGCCATCTTTATCTTCAACGCCTTGACGTCACGTGGGGTACCTACAAGGATATCACAAACGCTAAAGCACATGAAAATCACATCAGAAACCAAAACGGCACACGCTACGCCTATAGGTAAAAACCTATAGTCTCGCATGCAAACACGATCAATAACCTTTTGCCGTTCATGTTCAAACGCCACCCGACAGAAACGAATCCCAAATACCAAAATCCATGCTAAAACAAGTCATAAACCATGCGCCAACACAAGAAAACTACCCCAGATTCTATCCTTGATGGAATCAGTCAAAATTGCACATGCCAAAGGTCAAGTTTACTGGAGATAGGGCCATGGAACAAAAACGAGACCAAACCCACCTGCTCTGGCCGCAATTTGAAGCCAGAAGGGATTAATCTGCGGCCTGAACAAGGAGGTGGGGGCTAGGGTTTTGTGTGGTGGTTCCTAGGTGCCTGCACATCTTACTGTCAAACCAATTTTATTTTCATGTTGCTCGGGTGATAGCAGATTTCTAAAAAAAGTCACAGATTTACAGTTTTTCCCGATATCGATTCCATAAATCCGTATTCTGTGTTTTACTCTCAGGTCTGGTCTAATTTAACATCACTAACAGGATTTTAAGGTCACTACAAGCCTCAATTTCACTTTACAACTCAATTCAACTCTTAACCCTAATTTGAATTTTCCAAAGTCCATCAAAACCCACAATATCGACATGAAACAAGTATTGATGCACAAGAAATCAAAATATTATACTAGGGGTGCAGAATTTACCTCCTTTGGCAACTCAAGAATTTTCTTGAGTTGCTCAAAGTCCTTAAGATCCTCTCTTTCTAGGTCCAATGTGTAGCTAGTAAGCTTAGGAGCAACTTTTGTGAAATGGGAATAGGGTTTTGGGGTTGTATTCATGGTGGATCTAGGCTTGAAGTGGGAGGAGGAAAAGGGAGGGGCAGGAGCAGCAGCAGCTCAAGGAGAAGGGGAGAGAGAAATGGGATGGTGTAATGAGGAGGGATGGCTCGAAAAGAGGGGTTGACCCTATACCTACCCTCTCTCTCATAATCATGATTCCTTTTCTCTTTTCTTTTCTTTCCTTTTTCTTCTCACCCAATGGTAAACCCTAAGCAACCATGCACCCAAAACATGTAAAAAAATGTAACAAGTATGGAAAAATGATATGTGCACATTTTTGCACAAAAATACTAAAAACCCGATTAGCGATTTTTAATCACGATTAACACTAAATTAGCATATAATTAATCATAAAAACTCAAAAATGCCATAATTCCACAAAATACCCTATTTTAGAATTTTCCATAATTTTTTCAAAATTTTCCCCATTTATCGGTATTTAATTATACCGAAATATTAAAATATTCATTAAAAATTAATATTAGATTATAAAAATTCCCAAAAATAATATATATTTTTTTCAAATGTTACAATCTTCCCCCCTTAAAGAAATTCGGTCCCCGAATTTAAATTTAAACCCCCAAATTCTAAAACATTTCAAATGACAGTCCAAGTCGTCGGGGCTCCGAAATTATCAATACATAAAACGCATCATAGTGCAATGCATGCGCATGCGTAATGAGCAGATAACTCAAAATCGAAACTCCGTCAAGCATCCCGCAATCATTGGAGTCATGGTAAAGACACGAATGCTAAAACCAAAGCAAAACCAATATGATATAAATCAGCGCTATACACGTAAATATAAAATCTATACATGTAAATATCTGAAGGAAATGCATGCCAAATCTTTTAAAGTCGCCGCGCAGTGCGTATAACACTGCACAGTGGCGGACGTCTATCATAAGAAAATAACCATAGACGTATATATCTTTTGTTTAATAAGTACGTTCCGCCATTTTAAAACAATTTAGAAGGGTTTCCTTGTTTTAAACGTTTCGTGTCATATCAGACATGTAGGTAAATACTGAGACTATAGCTCGCTTTTGGAAATCCCTTCGATAACTATCGATGCATGCAAAATATATCCAGGTACTGTCCTCTGACTAGTCCTGCTCAGTATGAAAACATATAGAGAATATCATAAAAATGTACTGCTCCATGAGGAATCAATCCCAGAATGTGCATATGAATACTACGTGCGTCTGGTGCGCACGGAAATAAAAATCCATAAATGTGCCATACATGTGCACAGAAACAACATCTAGGTGCAACGGGTGTGCACACAACATCTGTCATAGGCAACATGTGTGCCTAACAGCACAATCAGGTGCATCTGACATGCATGAAGAATCTCGATTTAGTGCATCTGGTGTGCACCAAAATCACATCTCATAACATGCGCCCAACATGCGCGAAAACCCAAATCAGGTGCATCCATCATGCACGAAATCATGAAATCCAATATCAAGCGCCGAACATGCGCAAAATCCAATCAGGTGCACAAGGTGCACAAAACAAATATCGAACATCACAATCGAAATTGAAGTCCAGTGCATCTAAGTGCACAAAATGCGTATCACTGCACTGCAAGCATATGTGAACTATACCGAGTGCAAAAACCAAATCGTGTGCGTACATATGCACAAAATCGACTCAACTGTATGAAACCCATAAAATCATAAACATGAGAAACCAAGGCACGAAAACGATATTAAGTGCAACAACTGTGCAAAAGTCGTAAATACTCAGTAGGTGCAACCATGGTGCATGAAAACAATTATCATGAAACTCAATCATCAAAATCAATCATGCGAATAGATCGCCCAAAATACTGAAATCAAGTATGGCGGAATAGTCCCGCTCAAGCACATCCTCCAAGAATCTCTGGACAACTGTCATGGCCACTCGTAACATATCTCGTCGACGATCCTGAACTCTGGCCTGCTGGTGTGCGTAACATGACCACTCCTGGGTCCAAGTCTTCTCGTAATTTATTCCAGAAAGGTCCTGTCGAGGTCTCTCCCAAATCTCGTCTCTGCCCAACTGTCCGGAAGTCATCGTCCTTCACTATATCTGTCTTTGGCTCCGGAACGGCTGCATACTCATCGCGACTTCATCTGGAAGGTATATCCAAGTACAATTCCTCGGCATGCGTATCTCATCTCTGATGTCGGCGGAGTGGAACGTCATCTCATCAAGATCTCGTACGAACCTCTTACTCCACTTTGCTCTAATGTCGACTGCTTCGGACTCATCTCGTCGTGGCTGCATGGACTGAGCTCCAACGGCTATCCTCGTATCTGGAGTCTCCCAAGAAATGCATCTCACCACCTGGCATCCGAATGAAGTCGAACCATTTGATCGATTCGTCAAAACCGCATAATCCCCCAAGAGCTCAACATCTTGGGTACAGTTTAATAGTATCGAGTACATACCACAGCATCGGTGGTCTAGTCGTAGAAGGGCAAACCCAATCATCACTAATGGCGCCACGGAACTGCCGCAAACCCTAAGGTTCAAAGGCTTTCACACGGTCATTATGTCGAGTTAGGGTTTCATTCTTCTAGAGGGTCCATAGAATTGCCTGCATGTCTTTCCGAATACTTTAAACTTAGAATAATAGGTTTCTGACATTCGATCGTCTCTGTCGACTCTCAACGTCTCCGCGTGAAGTCGTCTTTAGCTGGAATCAATCTATCTGATGACCTCGCATCGGGGTAGAGAACGAACCACACATCCTAGTCATTCATCCTCGATGACTAGCAACCTTCTATCACCTCTTAGTACAACTCGTACCGCAATAGCTCCAGCATCTGGGGCGATATCTCGTCGCTCGCAGCAACAACTGGCTCACTCGTCTGCACGCTGAACCGTGCCTCAATCCTCATGAATAAGCCATATCTCAACGGTCATCAAAATCTGGCTGGACTCTGTCAGTGGCCCAATCCTCTGGTGCTGATCTGCACATCCGAGTAATCTCATACAGCGATCCATCACACGCTCGTGGCGCGAAAACACCATAAAAAGACACATCTCTGCAATCGTGTGTCGCCGGAATCACGCCCTGGTCAGTCCTCGTTTGTGACGAGCTCGTGCTGACCGCAACTCTAGTCATAGCTCTTCCTGCCCGTGATCGTGGCAGCAAAGCCATAACTGGTACCGATGAGGCTAGATTAGGAATGAATATAATACTGAGCAAAGAAATATACATCCTAAGGCTTCTTAAGTGGAGTAGCGTATAGTAAGTATGCCGTGGAACATACCCACGGTACGTCACTCTACTTTAGTCACCTACTCCATCAACCAAGGGTCAACCTACGCTCCGAAGATAAAACCTAATGCTTTGATACAAATTTTGTCAGGGCCCGAAGGTACGGAACATGACCGACACTTAAACTATGAAACGTCATGAGGCGTACGTAATCTAAGTAAGCCGACAACCCAGAAATCCAAACCAAGAAAAGTAGTAGAGTGAAGGAAAAACCATTTTAAATCAAATAGTTTGCAACACGCGCCGAAATGTGCATTTTAAAATCACAAGTCTTTTCTAAAAATTTCGGCAGAGTTTCCTTTCTAAAAACTGACCCCAAACGGGTACAAAACCTGAATAAGCATATATAATGAAAAATGCATCCCTAAGCGGGAGCTAGCTCTTCGTCAATCGACGGTCACAACCACGGAAGCAATTTAGTATACAACGCCGAAAGGCGAGGATCACAACAGAAAAGGAAACTCAAAACAGCATGAAATCTACAGAAATATAACGCGCGACTCTAAGGTCGGAAGAATAAACAACACTAGTCTTTATCTGAAATAAATACATGTTTGGTTGATGGAATTTACTAGATACAACTGAATAATAATATACAAGATATAATGATGGTCACGATACAAGTGAACCCACCTACTAACAAATCACCCGAAAAGAAGCAGTGCCAGCGAAGCCGTAATTGAACCTGTACGGCAAAACCTGCAAGAAACTGTGGCACAATGAGGGTGAGTTGCCAACTCGTGAGTAGAAAACATCTACGAACAGAAATCGCATGAACAACGCAATCCTATGTCATACGATCATAATATATCCTCATATATATAACCTGCAGCCTATAACAATGGCTAGGGTATACCTCTAAACAACTGTAATACCAAGTGCACGTGTCGGTGCCTCAGGTAGCAATATATCATATGGATGCGGTATGAATGCATGAAAACAGAATACATGAGAACAAAGAGACTGCTTTCATAACTCAGTGAGATTTTCTGTATATTTAAAACGAAGTATCATAAATGAAATCAGCATAAACAGTGTCTAGCATCGACACAAAACGTAAATCCCAATATCTCAATATCTCAGGCTCCGGCTATCCGGACTGGCCTGGATCATCAAATCTCAGTACCTCAATATCTCAAAATCTCTGTATCAATCTCACTATCTAGGGCACCGTCAGTCCATACCGGCCCCTACCATCAATCTCAAGACCACGACGGTATCCTCCGGATATCCGACACGTCGGGTAAAATCACCGGTAGGTATTCTTCCCCTACCAGGCTCATCGTCTACTACTCGAGCTTCTTACCCCGGGGTACCTTACCGGGCCTACCATGTACCCGAAACGGTTCATCCAACTCCTCGAATCGGGTCTCGAAATCCATCAGCAAACTCATGGTGGACGACTCATATATCATGGGAAATCCGCACTTTTCATTTAAAAAGAGAGAAAACAAGTTTATAAATGTTTTTGCGGTTTTCCCCCAAATCCAGGAAATCTCATGAAAATCAGAATCCAAATCATCAATAGCATGTAAACAGTGAATATAGGCATACAAAATCCATGAATGCGACATAACAGTGAATAATAACATGCATGAAGTAGCAAGTAATAACTACAATGTCTAAACTAGCATATAAGGCAAGTACACTAATATCATGTCTAAACTATTAGCTAACAAACTATGTCAACAAAATAATATTTTCTAAAGTGTTCGTGACATGGCAATTACCAATGAAGATGTGTGTGAGCCGGCAAGTAAATGTACGTGGAACATACGCATCATCGGTAATGGTGCTGGTGTCCTAACAGTATGATATCAACAATGGAATATGAAATCAAAATATATGTATGCGATGCGGAGCGAACAACAATAATGTGCGGGAGCTGAATACTAAACACAACGATAACTAATCTGTATTTAACATAAAATAAGTCATACAATGATGCCATTTGAAATAACACGAATCATGGGGTTTTGAAAATAAGGGCTACGGTATTTTTAAGAAAAGATACGTCTTTTGAAATATCCGTAGAATCCCTTGACCTGTCTTTTAAAATACCCACGATCTGTTAGTTTTGAAATAGGTAGGAATCTAATCTAGTCTGACAACTACACTAAACTATACGGCTGAACTAAAGGTAAGGAAACCGCCTAGCATCTGAGTCGATACATATATAAATAAATATTAGTCGGTGATCCCGCCTCAATAATATCACATCCGATACCATATCTATGATCAGACATCCCCAAGTCAAGAGTGCGGATCAATCATCAATATATAGCTCGTACGTAAATCCGTCGTGCGGGTCAGTATCATATTTATCATATTATTCATCTGGTATCCTCTTTTTCAAAGGTCATAATCCGGGGTACTGATCTACGTCTATTACAATACTAATATCATCAATAATCATGATCTGACTGCTGATCTACAGCCTCATACAAACCGATGTCATCAACACCTATCATCATAAAGAGGTATACATCGCCCAATGCGACCTATTATAAATATCATAACATATCACATCTCATATCCCGATCATAAGTCAACCATTTTATATATATCACTATTCACATGGTATCGTCGTCCAAAGATCCGCTATAATATCATGACGTATCTCAAATACGAATCCTGCCATATCACCGATCTCACGGTCTCAAATCACATCTCATCGACTCACCTCAAATCCCAAGTACTATCCTCAAATCCAGTATATGATCACATAGTCCCATACCCATGTGAACACATAACCATATATTCCCATATTAGCACATATGAAAGAAGAATGTGTGCAAGTATGGGTGTGTGTGTGTGTATGTGTGGTGCAACCGCTACTCTAGGGTTTCGCAACACTAAACTAATCCCATCACACCAATTATCCATATTTATCATCAATAATCTCAGACAGTATATAATCAAGATATGTGTGTATGCGTATCCGTATACATCACCACGAACTGCTGGGGTGCTATACGCCATCCACCCGACTTCTCCCCGTAGATATAAATCTACTCACCTTGCTTCTCGTGTGCCGATGCTGATGTCGCCATCTTTATCTTCAACGTCTTGACGTCACGTGGGGTACCTACAAGGATATCACAAACGCTAAAGCACATGAAAATCATATCGGAAACCAAAACGGCACAAGCTACGCCTATAGGTAAAAACCTATAGTCTCGCATGTAAACACGATCAATAACCTTTTGCCGTTCACGTTCAAACGCCACCCGACAGAAACGAATCCCAAATACGAAAATCCATGCTAAAACAACTCATAAACCATGCGTCAACACAAGAAAACTACCCCAGATTTTATCCTAGATGGAATCAGTCAAAATTGCACATGCTAAAGGTCAAGTTTACTGGAGATAGGGCTATGGAACAAAAACGAGACCAAACCAACCTGCCCTGGCCGCAATTTGCGGCCAGAAGGGATTAATCTGCGGCCTGAACAAGGAGGTGGGGGCTAGGGTTTTGTGTGGTGGTTCCTAGGTGCCTGCACATCTTACTGTCAAACCAATTTTATTTTCAGGTGGCTTGGGTGATAGCAGATTTCCAAAAACAGTCACAGAATTACAGTTTTTCCCGATATCGATTCTATAAATCCGTATTCTGGGTTTTACTCTCAGGTCTGGTCTAATGTAACATCACTATTAGGATTTTAAGGTCACTACAAGCCTCAATTTCACTTTACAACTCAATTCAACTCCTAACCCTAACTTGAATTTTCCAAAGTCCATCAAAACCCACAATATCTACATGAAACAAGTATTGATGCACAAGAAATCGAAATATTATACTAGGGGTGCATAATTTACCTCCTTTAGCAACTCAAGAATTTTCTTGAGTGCTCAAAGTCTTTAAGATCCTCTCTTTCTAGGTCCAATGTGTAGCTAGTGAGCTTGGGAGCAACTTTTGTGAAATGGGAATAGGGTTTTGTGGTTGTATTCATGGTGGATCTAGGCTTGAAGAGGAAGGAGGAAGAGGGAGGGGCAGGAGCAGCAGCATCTCAAGGTGAAGGGGAGAGAGAAATGGGATGGTGTAATGAGGAGGGATGGTTCAAAAAGAGGGGTTGACCTTATACCAACCCTCTCTCTCTCATAATCATGATTCCTTTTCACTTTTCTTTTCTTTCCTTTTTCTTCTCACCCAATGGTAAACCCTAAGGAACCATGCACCCAAAACATGTTAGAAAATATAACAAGTGTGGAAAAATGATATGTGCACATTTTTGCACAAAAATGCTAAAAACCCGATTAGCGATTTTTAATCGCGATTAACAGTAAATTAGCATATAATTAATCATAAAAACTCAAAAATGGCATAATTCCACAAAATACCCTATTTTAGAATTTTCCATAATTTTTTCAAAATTTTCCCCATTTATCGGTATTTAATTATACCGAAATATTAAAATAATATTAAATTATAAAAATTCCCAAAAAAAATATTTTATATTTTTTTGAAATGTTACATCTAAATATCGCGAGAATATAATACGGTATCTCATATCGCATTATCCTCGGTCGTGCACATATCACATATGTGCCCCTACTCCGTTTTGCTTGAGTCAAGAAACCTCTGTGTAGGACTCTAAAGAATCGTCAATATGCCGGTAACAGGTGATGATCATATCAAGCACCCACAAGCTGCAAGCGGTCAGCTAAACGTAACAGCCACCCAGGTATTGAGCGATCAGAAGATCAACAAGCTAGCCTGTACATTCTCCTATGAATCCAATCAGTAACACTCCCGTACAGTCCGGTCTCTTCATCTGATATGTTGCATATCTAGTCTAGGGGTGGTATACGTCAGACCCCAGTAACCGATAAATCGTGTCGATGTGAGGCTCAAAACGGGTCAAGAAACTACTGGTAACACTTACCAGTAAATATCTATATCAGTCCTGGCCGGAGACTTCCAGTTATAGCCAATCGAACGCAGCACAATATCAATTCCCTATACCGGGAGAAACGAATCCCCTCCTATCGCTCATTGCCTCCATGTGATTCGGGACTGCACCCAAAAGCCACCGTTTTGCACGCCCTCTTAGACGTGGTAAGGTGGAAATCAAAGCACAATGGGAATCACACAAGACTCTATGACGATCTCGGGTTTACAGACTACCCTGTACCAGTGTCACCGGAGAACTGCCATCTGACGTGTGGTATATCACCATCTGGGAGTTCTCGGCGAGTCCGTCCAGTGTACCCAGTCTCCACTGAGCACCCGTACACCATCCTTGATGTCAAAACACCGATGGATATGGGATTATCCATCGCCCATCATATGGGTCAAGATGCGTATACGCTAGTCTACTCTGGTGTATCGATGCCCTGTCTCAATATACCCTCGACTAGGAACTGTTATAGGATGCACTCATCGACTACCGTGGCCCTACTAGTATGATCTCATCATAGTCCTAGTAGTCGAGTACAAATCTTAAGGGCTTTATCAACATGTAAGAGTAAGACAGTAAACTAATATAAGTCAACATGTTAAGATAAAGTGAAACCAAATAGCATACTATTATGACGAGCAAGAAAGTCCTCTCTATATATATCCAAGCATCCATTATAATATACATCATATGTACAACAATGGCCTCTAGGGCATATACATAACTAACAGCCACATGTTCATATCATAATTTTGCATTATTATATTCCCCATTCTTACTCATTTTACAAATAAACAGGTGCTTTTGATCCATGTCCGCTAAATAGTTGCAGGTTACAGGTTCTCGGAACAAAAATAGTGAAATTGTCGAAAAGACGATACAAAAGTGAGACTACGACCATCAAATGGAAGAATCTTGATCAAGCCTACAGTTTGGAGAATAAACGAAGGTCAACAAACAATTTCACAAGTACAAAGGCAGTGCAAGGTTCAAGACTTAGACATGAAACAAACGGTAAAGTCCATGACATTATTCACTGTGGAAATCTGGAAGAGAACTAGAAGACAAAATGAGAAACCAAGTAAAGAAACAAGAAGCAGAATGTAACTAGAAGTAACCAGGAAAGATTGAGCCAACAAGGCCACTAGATGGCCGCGGATCCGCGGCCATCTAGTGGTCTTGTTGGCTCAATCTTTCCTGGTTACTTCTAGTTACATTCTGATCCGCGGCCAAACAGGGGTTTTGGCCGTGGTTCCGCGGCCATTAAGAGCCTGTGTCGGTGCATCGGCGCGTTGACTAATTTTCTTAGGGGTATACTTGTAATTGCAGATATGACGCGATTGTAACCCTAGGGTTTCTATGTTCTATAAATAGAAACCCTAAAACCTGTTTTAGGTTATGCCTCTTCTTGTGCCTCAATGTATCTATCTAAATTCAGATCTGTAAATTTCTGTAAAGTATGAAGAGTGCATCAAATTAGAGTAAGTTTTCAATTCTTTCCCTAGTTAATTTTATTATCTGCCCTATTATAATTTTCCTTTCTGCCCTAGTTTAAATTTAATTCTCTGCCCTAGTTAGATAGTGAGAACATGTTTTTCGATTCCCTAATGAGTGAGTAGTCTCCTCGCTTGTTAGGGTTAGATTTGGGGAAGGCTTGAGAGACGAAGATCTCTCACCCCTTTCTTGCCCATCACACGTTTTTATAGGACTCCATGCATACATGCACACACCGCTCCTTACGGCACCCTATCCCACGAGGTAGCGGTGATACCGTAGTATAAAGGATCGGTTGCGCGTGTTTTCCATGGAGGTTAGGGTAAGGATTAAGAAAGGAAGGACAAGAACATAGAGGAAGAAATATCGTTTCTTCCCGATGGTACTAATCCACTTTATTAATTATTACCATAACACCTCATAGATCTTAATTAGGGCATAGAAAGCGGTGAAGAATATTGACTTTCCAAACTTAACCTAAACCTAACCCTAGCAAGATTTTAATCTAGATCAACTTAGTTTTTAGATTTAAATCAATCCGACAACAATCGGAATTAACTCGTTAGAACAATTTGAGAATACACAAAATCCCTGTGGATCGACCCGTACTCACCGGCTAGCTACCAAGCGACACCGTTCTTGATTGCGGTTAACAAATTCTTTGAATCAATTAAATGGCGCCGTTGCCGAGGATGGCGTGTTATTTTCTTTTTGCAATTTCGGGTTAATATAAAATCAAAAAAAAAATCATAAAAACTGAAAAATAAAAATATAAAAAGTTTATCATCTTGTTATTTTGTGAAGGGTATTTTCGTGTGAATTTTGCAGGATCGACGAACGAGTTCGGATCTGGAAAAATCCAGCAAGCAAAACAGAAAACGGCAGATCTGAACGACAGAGGATTACATCAATAGAGGAGCAGAAGAAACTTGTGGAACCAAACCGCACAGTGTACCGCGGAACCGCGGCAGGAACCCCCCTCTGGCGGCGGAAACGCGGCTCTGTAGGTGACGTCAGTATATAAAAAAATTCTCTGTAAGTCTTCTGTTCCTCCTCTGAACCCCCTGATATCTCCTCTGTAAATTTGCCTGCAGGATTCTTTGCACTAAAATTTCTCTCCCCCTTCCAATAATTGATCTTGTGCGGGATTCTTTACGCCGCGCTAAAAATATAAAAAAAATTGTTTGCAAGTGATTGTGTTTACTGCTTTGCATATTTTAAATTGACTTTAAGGGGCTTTTACACCAATCCAGATTGGGTGGGGATTTCATTACCCTTCCCAGGACCTCAGAAATCACATAAGGCATATTGCATTGATCATCAATTAATTAAAAAAGATTAGACTCAGCCCAAAGGACTTCGCTCTCAATAGGGCAAGGGAATAGTTGTAGGCATCGACCGTTGACCCTAACATGACTTTGTGGTGCCTAGGCTAGACAGGTAGTGAAAAGTAATTTTAAAAGGCCCGTCTCACGGTGATTCGTGAGTGGATCCCTCCTTTCTCTACTTGTGCTTACCTGGCCACAATTGGCGGTGAAGAGGCGGTTTGAGGTCCTACTTCTTGCCCTTTGGAACAGTTAGGAGCTGTCTAGCTGACCTAGGTGACCCTAGATCTAGGCCTGATTGTGCATTTGTGGTTGATTGAACGTGTGTCTAAGCCTTTTATCGAAAATCTTTTTGCAAAAAAGCACCACATAATAAAATACACAAAAAGAAAAAAAGGAAAATTTTTACAAAAAAACTTGCAACTTGTCGCTAAGAAATCCGTGCACCTCACTTCCACCCACATTCTTTTTCTTCTCCTTTCTTACATCATGGGTACCCCACCTCACAAAACTCTTGCCGAACTTTGGTATCCTCATCCCAACATTGCTTCATACGCGAATTGTTTTGGTCGAATTACGGACGACCCTTCCATGCCCAAAATTTCTTTGAAAGATCGAATAGAAGCGTTTAGGAGAAACAGTTCGACTCTACAATCCACTTTGTATCAACCATTTCAACCTTCACCACCTTCTTACGTTGATACTCCTTTTTCGAGTCCTGTTGTAACTCCGAAACCAATGTCTATTGCTGAACACATTGAACAATCTCGTAACCGATCTTTCACTCCTTTCAACACTTCCAGTTCTTGGGATCAACAAGTCCATTCACCTTTTTATCCAAATGTTGATCCTATTCCTGTCCAACCATTCAATTCCTACCAGTCCTACCCGACTTTCGCACCTTCCCTAGACATTGCTTCTACACAACCATTTGGGAGTTTCCAAAATCCAAGAAACTTTGAATCTTTTACTGAAACCCCTTCATAATCCATGTCTAGTCTGGAACAGTCGTTGGAAACTTATATGGTAGCGACAAACCAAATGATGAGGAATGTGGATGCGTCAATGGCCGCCCTTATACAACCTAGTGAACCGGTAGCTAGTTTCAAACTAGCTCTAAAAATTCCAATGTATGATGTGGCAGTTGGACAGATCGATAATTTGAGTGGAGAAAGTGAGCTATACACCCTTCCAAATCAAACCTACCCATCACAAATTAAATCCCACAACTCTGGTTTTCAAACAAGTGTCCCAAATGATTAACCGATTAAAAATAAAACGTGTAATGAGTTGTGCGACTTTGTAGTGCTTGATTTTCCAGAGTGTGAAGGGTCCCTTTTGAGTAAAACCATTACCAATCCTTTCGATCTCTACACCTCTAATCTAGAACCTGAATTGATAAACATCCATGCTTTTGATGAGGTGTCTACAAAATTTGATTTTCACTTGATCGAGGATATTGACGCCGGGAATATTTTTGATGATGAACCCGTAGATTTGACTGAAATTTTCTCTCCAATTCATCATCCCGAGTCATTAAATGTTTCTCCCGAACTTCATATGCGTCTTGATATTGATGACAATTGCATGGATAGGATAACTTTTGAGGAGAATTATGATGATAGTATTGAGGAAAGTATTGAGGATAGTATTGAGGATGAACCTGTTTTGTTTGATGTGTCGGATTTTCCAATTCATCCTTCGGAACCTTTAACTGTTATACTTCCTAAATCACCCTCCCTCCTTTCCATCGTTCCGACCACACAAAAGATCACGCATCAGGACTGTGAGCTTGAAAGATTTCTCTTCGATCACAGCTGTTTGGACGCCACTAGTGCGTACCTCTTTGAATCTGACACAGTTCTCACAGCCGATAACGATTACGAGTGTTTCACTTTTTTGGACGATTTTGAAGACTCACCGCCCGAGTTTGAGTCCTTTGAATTTTCAGATGAGTTAGTTGAACCATCAGACTCAGTTGCTTACAGTCATTTCGAACCATTGATGGAATCCTTCAAGTTCGAGACAGATTACTTAGGTGAGAATAAGACTATCCCTAAATCACTCCCTTTCGTCCTTCCTATCGTTTCGACCACGCAAGAATCTGTCGCGTTTCTATTTTCAATGGATGGTTTACCAAGTTCAACGTACCCATGTTTTCTCGCGAATCTTGAGGGATTTGACCCCATTTCTCGACTGGTTGATAAATTAGCACAATCGCTTTTAACACATCGGTGATCACAAATTGCGCTAATTTATTCACTCAATTTACACCCTCAAGTTCGTGCTACACTTCTTTCTCTTTACCACCATTCTTCTCCGAATATACCGAGACCATATTCCACTCTTCTTCCCATACGGTCTCGTGTGTTTTTCAACTCCTTTCTCTACACTCCATTCTTCCACCAACCCTACCATTATCACGATAGAATTTTTGAATGGTTTGTGCTAATCTTTGGTCTTTGTAAGGCCTTGTATAGTTTGATTTTTCTCCTCCCTAACTCTGAACTTTAACGTTTAAACAGTGGAAACACTGTTTCACTTAAGTTTGGGGGGACCTTGTTGTATATATATATATATTTTCTTTTAACAACGATAAAAAAAAATTGTAAATAAATAAACAGGGGAGCGCCGACAATTTTGACCCTCTTGGTGTAGCCTGACAGTGAGGACACTGTCAAGTTTAAGTTTGGGGGTGTGCTCGGTAGGCTTTCTTCCTTCGCATTCATATGTACATTTTTGCATTTGCATATTTATTTTAAAACCCATAAAAATTGAAAATTTTCAAAAATTATAAAAATTGAAAAGTTCAATTTTGACCATATTTGACTTAAGTTTGACATGATGGTTAACTAGCTAGGAACAACTAGACCTTAGATTTAGTAAATTAAAAACCCTAAAAATAACCTTTCTTAAAATTTAACGGTAGAAAGTATATGTCTTTGTAGTTTATTTAGAAATAGGCAAATTTCGAGTTCGCTTCTTGGGTTAAGTTAAAACAAGGGAAAAGTATTGATATTTTTATTAAATTATAAGTTTGAAAATTAATTCCTAAGCTTAAGTCTAAATTCTGAAAATATATACCCTACAAATTGCACAAACACGAACCTTGAAACTTGGAATAGTAGAAGAGACCTTGAAATGCTCTTATCTAAAAGTCCTTAGTATAAAAGAAAATAAAATAAAAATACAAGTGTGAATAAAGAGATAAAAAAAATGAACACTGGTTTTTGTAATTACTTAAGGCTGCATTAATAGAAAAAAATATTTAGCGAGGGTGCTTCATCACGTAGTGCCTTAGACCAACTGGTTTGGGAGTCACTACTAAAGCCTTAGGTGTTGCAAGACTAGGAATTACGCTTTAATGTGCAAACACATTTTATAATCGGTTGTTGGTACCTCAAGAAGTATTAACGGTCGCATGAAGAATGTGAGAGCAAATTTCATCTAAGAAATTCACCAATTGAAAAGTACTTTGGACGATGGACAAGAGTATGATAGCTTGATTTGAATTTCCAAGTATAGGGGTAATATATACACACACGTAGGGGTATGTGATTGGGGTTTAGATAAGAGATAGGAATGAAGAATATGACTTATATATTTAATAGAGATGATAAAAATTCCTAAGTTGAGATAGAACCCTAGAAAGAAAACTTAAAAGATGCCAAAAGATAAGTAAATTTACAAGAACATATATAATCTTAAGTTAAATAATAAAGAAGCGTGAAAAATACGGGTGGATAATTTCTAAGTCGACGATAATAGAGTTTCTTGTTAGAAAACCTAATTGGAGAATAAAAGTTAATAGACCGAACTGATACGATTTTGTGGGTAGTATCCGCTGAAAACCCTCAGGAGACAACACTCCTCCTACTAGGGACACCTAAAGGTGTAACGGCTTGTTGCACGAGCTCAGTGCAATCGCGTTTCCCTGCGAAAGTGAGGCTAGGTCTTTTTCAAGAATAAAACTAGGTTTGCTCGAGGACGAGCAAACGATAAGTTTGGGGGTATTTGTTCATATCATAATTTTGCATTATTATATTCCCCATTCTTATTCATTTTACAAATAAACAGGTGCTTTTGATCCATGTCTGCTAAATGGTTGCAGGTTACAGGTTCTCGGAACAAAAACAGTGAAATTTACGAAAAGACGATACAAAAGTGAGACTACGACCATCAAATGGAAGAATCTTGATCAAGCCTACAGTTTGGAGAATAAACGAAGGTCAACAAACAATTTCACAAGTACAAAGGCAGTGCAAAGTTCAAGACTTGGATATATATAGAGAGGACTTTAGTGTTAGTTATGTATATGCCCTAGAGGCCATTGTTGTACATATGATGTATATTATAATGGATGCTTGGATATATATAGAGAGGACTTTCTTGCTCGTCATGATAGTATGCTATTTGGTTTCACTTTATCTTAACATGTTGACTTAAATTAGTTTACTGTCTTACTCTCACATGTTGATAAAGCCCTTAGGATATATACTTGACTACTGGGACTATGATGAGATCGTACTAGTGGGGCCAAGGTAGTCGATGAGTACATCCTATAACTGTTCCTAGTCGAGAGTGTGTAGAGACAGGGCATCGATACACCAGAGTAGACTAGCTTATACGCATCTTGACCCATATGAAGGGCGATGGATGATCCCATATCCATCGGTGTTTGACATCAAGGATGGTGTACGGGTGCTCAGTGGAGACTGGGTATACTAAACGGACTCGCCGAGAACTCCTAGATGGTATTATACCTCACGTCAGATGGCAGTTCTCCGGTGACACTGGTACAGGTTAGTCTGTAGACCCGAGATCGTCATAGGGACTTGTGTGATTCCCACTGTGCTTTGATTTCCACCTTACCACGTCCAAGAGGGCGTGCAAAACGGTGGCTTTTGGGTACTGTCCCGAATCGCATGGAGGCAATAAGCGATAGGAGGGGATTCGTCTCTCCCGGTTTAGGGAGTTGATGTTGTGCTGTGTTCGATTGGCTATAACTGGAAGTCCCTGGCCAGGGCGGATATTGAGTACTACTGGTAAGTGTTACCAGTAGTTTCTCGACCTGTTATGAGCCTCACATCGACACGACTTATCGGTTACTGGGGTCTAACGTATACCACCCCTAGACTAGATATGCGACATATCAGGCGAAGAGACCGGACTATATGGGAGTGTTACTGTTTGGATTCACCGGAGAATGTACTGGCTTACTTGTTGATCTTCTGATCGCTCAATACCTGGGTGGCTGTTACGTTTAGCTGACCGCTTGCAGCTTGTGGTTGTTTGATATGGTCATCACCTGCTACCGGCGTATTGACGATTCTTTAGAGTCCTACACAGAGGTTTCTTGACTCAGGCAAAACGGAGTAGGAGCACATATGTGATATATGAAGGACCGAGGATAATGCGATATGAGATACCGTATTATATTCTCGCGATATTTTGAAATGAGCCGGGTCATCGGATCAAGTGTTGATTCGATGAATCGGTACATGATATATTAGTCGGTTATATTCGATATAGCCGGAATGTCGGATCAAGTGTTGATTCGATAATTTATTGTATAATTATATATGTGATATATTACATTACATTATCTAATATTGGCTCGCTTTATTGATTCATTTTCTCACCGGATAATAGATTGATATATATGCGATATATGTTAATTGTATTATTTTCTTTTGTTACAAATATATATTATATATATGATATATAATATTGTAACATGATATGATTACTAATGCAACATGCTTAGTGGAGATTAAACAAGGTTAGGGTTTGATTTGGGTTAGTTCTTTCTTGATACTTCTAGAAGCTTTTACTTTGTTTCTAGCAAAGATATTATGTTTGATATTTTTGCTAGATATTTCTAACCCAACCCAAACCCTTCACCCTAAGTTAAGTCTCTACAATGGTTAGCCTCTTCATATTCAACCATGGTTGCATTTTTTAATCATTATGATATTTTTCATTATTCATCACAAAAGGAATTTCCTTCTTCTTATTCTTCCTTGAGCTTTGAGAAAGCTTTCTAGGTTTTCTTTATGTGATGAATTAGAGTGAGAATTTGATAATAAAAGAGAGCATAAATCCTACTTAATTATCCTCATCTAATCTATCCAATTAGATTAGGGTGTTCACCTCATTAGTGAGAAAGAGCTTGAGTTAAAGGAACTTCGAGGTAGATCATCGGAGAAAAGGAAGACTACAAGCAAGCATGGATCATTCAGGTTGTGGAGCCTCTCTTGAGTCCGGGAGATCGTGGATCGCGGCGAAGGGACTTCTACTCAGAGCTTATGAAGCAAAGGAGCGGACAACAAAAGTTGTAATCCCTCACTCTTAGTTGTAAAGATGTTTACTTGCATGTTAAATCCTAATAATCTAGCATAGATCCCGGCTTTGGGTTGTTCGGCACGTCTAAATTTTGAATCGGGCATGGTTGATGCCTTATAGACCCTTGTAAGAGTGCCTAGGAACCCTACAGTGGTATCAGAGACTAGCTAGAGCATTAGGCGACGTGTATACGAAATTAAAACTCCGATCGAACCCCGAAACATCGAAAATGACCCCCTCTCTGGAAATTTTGTAAAAATGTGATTTTTTCTGCATTAAAAATACTCAAAAAAATCAGCAGGGAATTCTAAGGATAACCATGAAACACGAGCCCCCAACTCTCTCGAGCTGCGGAACTGCGGCAAGAACATGCTTGTCGCGGCGGTTCCACGGCCAGAACAGTGAATTGGGGACACGTGTTTACACAGTAATATCCGTAGGTGCATGTAAATGATTCTGGGTATTTTTAATCTTACTCAAGTGTTGGGTGTTCTGGGGATTATTTTGAATTCGTTGATTCGATCGGAAAGTTTAATTTCGTTTTGTTTTTTGGATATTTTAGAAACTGTTAAAATGTTCGAACAGATATCATTAACTCACTTTTTCCCGGCATGAAAAACTTTCAAGTGTTGAATTTTTCTTGAGTTTAAATCTTTCGGAAAAACGTGCAAGTAACGCGGTGGACCCTCTAGAAGAACACATACCTTAACTCAATTATGTGACCGTCTGAACCGCCTCTAAACCTTAAGGTTTAGGGCAGTACGGCGTGCCACATATGAGTCGTTGGTTTGACCCTTCTACGGCTGGACCATTGGTACTGTGACATATTCTGGGATTATTTGAACTCCGCTCAAGTGTTGAGCTATTTAGGAAATCTTGGGTATTTGATTATTTGATCGGAAAGTTTAATATTGTCTATTTATCTGGAATGTGATACAATATGTGGAATTCATATAGTTAGGCATGAAATGCGAAATATGTGATATTTCGGATTTACGATGTCTAAAGTGATTGTGGATTCCAAATGTTGTAGTTTTACAAAAAAATTTCTGTGACCGTAAGTGTAGTATGTAGTTGTATTGCCGGTTTTCGTTGCTATACATCAACGACAATCGGTGTATGCATACTTACTTACGTTGATGATATGAGATATTATGTGTTGCTGTGATATGTTATATTGGATCGTCGTGTTCTGAATAGCCGGGGGGTTTTATGTGAGATGAGGGTTTTTATTTTCATTCATGTAAAATTAATTTGTATGTAATATTCTTTTATTGGGAAACTTCCGGGATGAGGTTGATGTCACCAGTGTATATTATTTACTTTTCCGCATTAGGTAGACCCAAGGAGGGGAGCACTAGTAACCGGGTTCTAGGGTACAGTGGGAGGCCAGCTCGAGGAGTCGAGACCGGGTCTCCTAACCCTAGAATTGGCAGTGTTACTTGCCGCTCTCGTAGGGGTCTAGGGATGTGGGTTTGGCTATTCATCGCGACCGTGGAATCCGTGTTTTATACAGGCTCGAAATAAAACACGAATGTCCTAGTAAATCCAATATTTCATATGTTATCTTCTGCTGCAATGTTCTGTGATGAGATCATATTACTGCCTGAGACGAATGCTTATACTATATATATA
Source organism: Agapanthus africanus (assembly GCA_030015575.1). Taxonomy (NCBI): domain Eukaryota; kingdom Viridiplantae; phylum Streptophyta; class Magnoliopsida; order Asparagales; family Amaryllidaceae; genus Agapanthus; species Agapanthus africanus. The sequence continues at coordinate 777,694,654 of CM057338.1, read as the reverse complement.
TATATATAATTATATATATATATATGCTGATATATAAATATTACTGCTTTGGTTTCTACTATGATGCTTAGGAAGCATAAGCTGATGGGATATATTAATGAGATTAATAAAAAGAAAAGAAACCTAAAAGATGTTGTAGAATCAAAACTTTATAAAAAGGGTAGCTACAGTTTTGCTGTGCATGGTGGTATATATGATATATCCTGCACCTTATTAGATGAGGAAAGAGCCGAGATCCCTTCACCGGGAGTGACCTCTTTAGCGAAACTGGCAGATGCTACAAACTCACGGTTTAGTTTTTGACAGCTTAAATAGTTCTTGCTTTGCACCGAGGTATATATGATATACCCTGCACCTTATTCGATGGGGAAAGAGCCGAGATCCCTTCACCGGGAGTGACCTCTTTAGCAAAACTAGAAAAGCCTAAAAAAACACTCCTTTTCAAAATCACTTGTTTCTACAACGATATCAAGTTCATTACGCAATAGGTTTTCTGAAAAACCTGCGTAGCCCTCCGACATTTCAGATAGGTAATACTTAGTATTCGTGCTGCGTTTGTTGGCATTCGTCAAGGCGTAGTGTGCAGTAGCTAACTATTGCTTACTATAACATATGATGAGATTGGGTTAGGGTAGTCGTGCGGCTTTGTTGGCTTTCGTCAGGGACGTACGGCTGGGTTTAATTCAATCAAGAAATGTACGGGTTGAACTTGACTAGCGGACTATGGTTTGTTGGCATTCATCAAGGTCATAGCACATTGAGGGGCAAAGTTGTTGGAGATAGTGCCCTCAGAGTCAATTATTGGATCACAGGCACGTGATTGCAATGATTGAGGGAGGACCTATCCCGGTAGGACAGTCTTACTCGAGATGATAGTATGATATCTGGTTTATCTTTATCATCGTGTACTGCTTTAGGTGACCTTACGAGTCGCTATTACACGTTGATAGAGCCCCTAGGATTCTTGCTTGACTACCAGCAATATGAGGGCGATCATATACGTGAGAGCAGGAGTCTATAAGCACATCCTTAAAAGGTCCCTAGTCGTGGGAGTTTCGAGACTGGGCATCGATACTCCATTAGTAGACTAGTGTATACAGTCGAGACCCCAACGAGGGGCAGTGGCCGGTCTCACAAGCCACTGGTGTCAGTTGGTTCACCTAAGATGTATACAGGTGCTCATTGGGTTATGAGTACACCGGACAGGACTCGCCGGGAACCTGCTAGTTGGGATTATACCAGACGTCAGATAGCAGTTCTTTGGTGACATGTGTACAGGTTAGTTCATCGACCTGAGATCGTCATTTGTCTCGTGTGAGTTCCCACTGTGCTTTGATTACTACCCTACCACGGCTCAAAGGAGTCGTGCAAACAGGTTTTAGTTGGGTACAGTCCCAAGCCACATGGAGGCAGTGAGCGGATCTGCAGGGGTTCGTCTCTCCCGGTATTGGGGGTGAGGTCGCGCTGTTTCAAGGAGAGCCATTACACAAAGCCCTCGGCCGAGGCAGGAGATTTACTGGTAGGTATTCCAGTAGTATCTCAGGGTGTTCTGGGCTACACTCCGACACGACTTGTACCGCTTTTGGGGTCTGACTTTTACCAACCCCCTAGGCCCGCCATACGATACTCATAGACGAACGGACCGGACTGTACGGATATTGTCACTGACAGGCTCAGTAGGGTGTCAGGATGAGTTCGCTCATCGACGTCCCTTTTGGTCAATAGCTGGTAGCCCGTCACGTATGGCTAATACCTCTGACGTGCTAGTGGTTAAATCCACAGCCATAGTATTGACGAGTCTTTAGAGTCCACCACACTCAGTTACTCAAGTTTCGGGCGAAACGCTGTAGAGGCCGTATGGAGATATGGCAGGGTTCGATCAGATACGTGCGGTATTGCACGCATCGTGATCGGACGATTTTTTACTAGCCGGCTGTGGTTTAAGCCGGATCCTAGTATTAGACAGTGTACATTTTGTCTCTTTGCATTTGTGTTCAGTGGGAATACAAATGCGGGTATGTATATGCAGTAGTGGGGTTTTCCTGTAATTTATTACGGGATCAGTTTTCTGAAGTTACCAGTTTGCATTCCGTTCCGGCCGGTTTTCCTTTGTTCTTTCACGACCGGACTTTCCGGTGGAGGGGGTTATTTGCAAGTTTGCAAATAACATTTGTGGAAGGGGGTTTCTTGCATTTGTAGCTTCATCATGATGAGATTCTTTACTAGTCTTTTCCTTTGCTTTTTGAGATGAGATATGATTTGAAATGGTGTGACTTTTACTCCTAGTTTTCTTCTCATCTCTTATGGTCACCTTGTGCTATCCTACACTCACCTCCCTTGTTGCTATTTCTCTCCACCATTTTTATGAGGGGCCGGCCACTATTGGAGAGAGGGAGAGGATTCCTTTGGTTGTGGGAGAAATTATCATATCACATTATGCTTTGCTACAAAATCTATAAGCCATTTCAAAAGCTTTTTCTCTTCTTCCTTCCTCCAGTGGCAACTTCACTACCCCAAAGAGACATAGAATCTACACTAGCCTACAGTACCCTTGGATGCGTCGGCTAGCCAACTTCACGCCCGAGTTGCCTCGGTCCAGAGGTGGGAGCCCGTAAAAGAATCCGACTACGTGGTGCCCTTTTCGACGAGGAGGTGACGGACGGAGATTCCGCGGGAGATCGGAGTGGAGACGAAGACCGAAGCACACGGATCGCTTGGTATATCTCTCACCCCTTCTCTTGATTGCTAGCATTAGGTTAATGGTCACGATCCGGGTATATTGTCCGTGGTAGCGCCGGTTAAAGTTAAGAAAATTTTTTGATTCCGCATTTTGGCCTCGAGTAGTAGGCCAGGGTGCTGTCGTGGCGCAACATGGTATCAGAGCCATGCCATTAGCCTAGTCTAGCTTTGTCTAGTGTGTCTACATCTTCGATCGAACAAAAATCCCAAAAACCGTATTTCGTGTGCATCAGGTTTCTGTCGAAATTTTTTGGACTCTAAAAATTTTTCAGGTAGTTGCAGAATGATGTGCAGGGAAGTATAAGAATTCTGGTAAAATTTGGTCGCCTGAATCCATCATCTCACCGTGGAACCGCGGCCAAAGCCATGCTTGGGTCGCGGTTCCGCCGCCACTTAGGCTCCTCACTGCACCAAATTTTTTCAGATTTTCTTACACTAGAAAGTAGGGTTTTTGGAATATTATTTTTGGGCACAGATTTTCTGTAAGTGCTACAGTAATGCTTTGGGGCCCACTTGATAAAATTTGATCGATCGGATATTTTAAATACATTAGTTCACAGTATTTACATTATATCTGCGACCGTGAATGTCATTTGATCGGTAAATCCTGTCTAACTGCTATAGCCCGGTTAGACGGATTTGCGAATGTGACATTCACGTTGATGTTCTGTGATTATGCTGTGTTGTTGCAGATCGGTCGTGGGGATAGCCTGGTTGAAGTGGTAGTACAGTTTTGTTTTTATATGTACATTTGATTTTGCGGGGCGAGCGTCCGACATGTGGACTGCCGTCACTGCCTGTTTGTATTATTCTTTTGGGGCACGACCAGGTTGCGGTCGATGTACCCGTTGTATGTATATTTTACTTTCTGTACTAGGATTACCCCGCGGAGGGGTGCACGGGTAGACGGGTTCTAGAGGGCAACGAGCCCGCATCTCATGGCATTGAGACGGAGGGGGCTTTACTCTAGAATTGGCAGGGCTATTCGCCGCACTCGTAGGGGGTACAGGTTGGCCCAAGGAGGGGTGCCCAAGTTACCGGATTCCGTGAAGTGCTGGGTGGTCCATTCACGTTGCTGAAGGGGGCTGCATCGCTTCAGGTTTTGGCGGGTAACTTGCCGCGCCCGTAGGGGTCTAGGATTTTCATTGCACAGGCTATCCACACGACCAGGGGAACGTCGGGTTTCAGTAGCTGCTCTATGAAACCCGGTGATCCCAGATTTCTGTATTGTTCTGTGATGCTGGTTACATTTCTGTGATGTTGCATTTTATCACGCCTTGAGCGAAAATTATATATTATATATATACTAGTAGATGTTGTATATGTTTTGCATCCGTGCTAGTCCAGTCCCCGCTCTGTCGTTAGTTAGCTAACCTAACGGGTGATGACGGGACCCAGTGGCGAATGCGGATGGCATATACATACATAATTATTTTTGTTCTTTTGTGGTGTGATCAATTGATGGGACTGCGTTGATTCGGATCAATGCAAGATAAACAAACCTATTCTGATGTTGTTGGAACACTTTTTCAAAAAGCTGTTATTATAAGGGCGTTCTCCTTTGTTTTGCATCATGGTATTCAGTTGGAATATCCTTCTCCTCGGTCGACGAGGCAAGGGCCGAGATCCCTTCACCGGGAGTGACCCCTTGGACAAAAGTTTGCGTCAGGGAAATAACTTCACTATAGCCGATTACTTTTGCTTTGCATCGTGGTATTCAGTTGGAATATCCTGCACCTCATTCTACGGGGAAAGAGCCGAGATCCCTTCACCGGGAGTGACCTCTTAAGCAAAGGTTTTCGTCACTATATTTTTATAAAAAAACTATGCAGTTCCTTCAACGATATCAAGTTCATTACGTTAAAAGTTTTTCGCCAAAAACTAGACATAGCCCTCCGTCATTTCTTACAAGTATTACTTAGTATTCGTGCTGCGTTTGTTGACTGTGTCAAGGCGTAGTGTGCGGTAGCTAAGTAGTGTTTGTTTGTAGCATATTAATGGAATTGGTTAGAACAGTCGTGCGGCCTTGTTGACTCCGTCAAGGGTTCGTACGGGTGGGTTTAATGCAATCCAGGATAATGACGGGTTGAACTTGACTAGGACTCTTTGATTTGTTGACTGTGTCAAGGTCACTTAGGTCCTAGGGGTAAAAATCACATCGGGAGTTTCTGAAGAAACTGAAACTTGCCAGGCATGCGCATACCTTCTGGAGTGTGGTGACGTGAGTGAATTCCATCACGTTGTCATGCGATGATAGTTGGATCCCGATTCCCACTGATGAGTTGGTTTACTCCTCGGGTGATCCCGACTAATTCTTCTTTCAGGTTTGGGGAAGAATTTGACGTTACAGTGGGAGGTTTCCTGATTAGATAAAGTGATAACCATTCTGATCTAGGTTAGAGTGCACGTTGAGTGTTTCTTTTCTCTCTCTCTTTGGCAGCGACCATTGACCCGACCCTAGACTATGACTCAGTGACCAAGTTAACCGAACCTTCTTATAAGACTGGCTTTTAGATTGTCAGTGTTGCAAACCTCATTGCTACTCCTACTTTTACCCTTTTCTCCAGGAAACCCCGTATTACTACGAACGTCCACTTCCATTGGACAAAACCATCGTATGGTTATATACGAACTCGAAGGAATTCGAGGATGGTTTCCGGTTCTGGAGAAAACGAATAGGACTATCCAGTTGTCTTTTCCTTTCACCTTCTCTCATTGCGAGTACTCCTTGGTTTAGGAGATAGTACACCTATTACGCAAATTGGATAGTCTTCTTCCAAACCATAGGCAGGTGCCGACCGGTAGGGAATGAAGAAAACCAATTAGCCTAAATGGTGTACAGAAGGTATTAAGTTAAGACAAAGCAAGGGATTAGTAAGAGGGCAAAGTAAACCGCGACTGCTATTCACGACCAAACCAAATATTTCTTCGCCAATCCTAAATCACCTTTGTATTTCTCCAGGACACTCCGTATCACTACGAAGATCCCAGTTTATTGGATAATCCATCGTATGGTTATATACGAACTCGAAAGGAACTTGTTCCAATTCGGGGATGGATCCTGGTTCAGGAGAAATAGGAATAAAGTTCATTCGGTTGTCTTTTATCTTCACCTTCTCTCGCATTGCGAGTGTTCCTAGGATTAGGACAGTATACCCATTATGCTTATTGGATAGTCTTTTTCCAAACCATAGGCTGGTGCCGAACGGTAGGGAAGGAAGAAAACCATTTGGCCTAAGGAGGTGTACAGAAGGTAATGACTAAAGACATATAAAGAGATTTGGAGAGATGGCAAAGAATTATACGGTTATAGTTGTGAATCTGGATAATGGAAGAGGCATTACTAGGAATACCCAGATACCCTATCGAAACATTTCAATGTTTCAGTTCCACTGTGTACTGTTAAAAGAAAACTGATTTCCCAATTAGACACTTGCTCCAGGGTATGTATTTACCAGGTTTGATTCTCACATCTGTATGGTTTTACAGATGATGAGTGGGAGTAAGTTATTGGGAATTAGGTGATCATCCTCATTATATCGGGATTCGTTGTAATTGGTGATATTTGAGGAAGTCACCTGGGTTGTTTGCCGGACGGCAAATATTTGGTTTTGAATATCCGTTGTTATGCACCAATTTCAAATTGATATATCTGTACGTCTATTTTTGTAGAGTGAGATATACCTTTTTGAAATTATGTCTATGACATTTACCTATATCAGTGGATGGTTAGGTAAGGAGCATTGAACAGCGGTGTAATTCTTCATAACCATAGTACAGTTTTCAACCTACAACACACAGTAAATGAGTTGTTAGACTCATGGACTTATACAGAGTATTGTATATTGTCCAGTGTCCATTAGGACAGAGGGGTTGGTCCTCGTACTATATTCTGTTTACTTTTTAACTTCTCTAGTTCTTAGGCATGTGTTTCGTAGAAACACAGGGTCTGAGTTTTGAGGAGTTATTAGTATAAGAATATAGTAGAGAACCAGGTATTGCAAGTATCGGGATTCTTCAAGGTGATCGAAGATGTAGATACTTGTGTATGGTATTCAGTTGATAGTAATGATTAAGAGAACTAGCTTCTCTTTCAGGTTACTCATAATTAGAAGTACTCCTAAGTTGAGTAATGCTGATCGGCCTTTTTCCATTTAGTTAACATGCACTGGAGATAGCTGCATGATTTGAATCTGGTTCAATTAAATCAGTGCCTCTGTTGGATATAGAACAGTTCATATCTTAACGATGTTAAGGTACGGGGAGTTGTCCGGCTTATGCTTAAAACCAGACTCTAGATAACTCAAGGCACGTTTGTGTAATGGTTGTTTGTGGGTTGACCCGGGCTATGACGAGGGTTGACTTTCTACCATCTGGAAGATCAATAGTGATATTGTTCTTGACTCGCCACATTTTTAAAAGAAATGGATTTTTTCAGAAAACAGTAGTGGGAGTATGGTAGAACTGGAAGTGATTCCAGAACCGCAAACGATTACTGAAGATTTGATAAGAACCTAAAGATTCAATCTGATTTGACATTCCATTGGCCACTCCGCAGATATGGTGGGTAACCTTAGGTACCCGAGAGGTACTTCGGTATGCTCAAAGACGGTGGCAGGGAGGTTCTTGTTTACCCAGACTTTCCATTGCTGTTGTTCCAAACTGTGAGACCCGGCAGGAGGATGAGTATAGCGTCGTTCTAAACTAGCTTTAGAAGTGCACGTCTATATGACTCTGCCAGAGGGTTGTCGTAGTCAGTGGGAGCAGCGGAAGCATTGGTGGACATCGGGCTTATGTCAATTTATAGACTAAAGCAGATATAGCGGAGATAGATCATCTATTTCTGACATGACATTCATAGGTTTGACTTCATCAGAATAGGGGATGGATCTATTAAGAAGGTAGTAGGGTGTGATGTCCTGGTATTTGGATGACATACACAGAGTAGGAAGTAATATTCTTATACTACGATCGGTTATACTTTGGTCGTCACACAGTAGTTTCTCCACATAGGACGTGGATATTATATCAGACATTCTGGTTACTAGATCTATGGTTTTAGATCTAGATTTGGGTGGTTTCCCAATCTGGGTACTTTGACAGCATTCTATGAGTATTTAGAATGGACGACTCCTGGCACGGTAGTGTACCTGCGGGTAATGGAGTCACCCTCTCTAAAGGTGTCTTACAGACTAAAGGGGAGAGAGATGTGCATGATTGGCAGATCACTTGCTTAGGCAATTGAGTCAATCATGAGATGTCAAGTACCACACCAGATGTTGTTCTTGCAGTAGATGCAATAAGTTGATATTAATCCAATCCTGGAGAAACAATCGGAAGCAGTTTTAGAACATAAGTGAATGTTCTAGGGATTTGATAACGGCAGCCTCCTTTAGGAGACGGTTATCATTCCAGGCTTCCAAGGTGACCTGGATGGCAGAGTGGCTGTCAGAGTTATAGTTTTCCCTCTGACGAGGGGCAGTATTTTGGACAGGTGGTCCAGATGGATACTGAGGGAAAGGCATGGCACAGGATACTGATTAAGTTCAGTTGACGATACAGTCTAAGAAGTTTGGATTTGGAGTTCATTTATGAGCTAGGTCCCATCAGACATCCAGACACATTCTAAGACAGGTATTGCTCATTTCGGGAGATGGCTTTCTCCGCGAACTTGAGATATAGAGAGACATAGAAAGAAACATCAAAGCGGATCCACTCACTGAGGCTATTCCTCGAACGCAATAGTTTCGCAAACAAGCTTTGTGAGACTGACTAGTAGAGGAGTTAGTTATTCGGTATCACACGGGCTGTGAGTATGCGACATCGCAATAATTAGCCTTGAGTGCAAGTGGGAGATTGTTGGAGATAGTGCCCTCAGAGTCAATTATTGGATCACAGGCACGTGATTGCAATGATTGAGGGAGGACATATCCCGGTAGGACAGTCTTACTCGAGATGATAGTATGCTATCTGGTTTATCTTTATCATCGTGTACTGCTTTAGGTGACCTTACGAGTCGCTATTACACGTTGATAGAGCCCCTAGGATTCTTGCTTGGCTACCAGCAATTTGAGGGCGATCATATACGTGAGAGCTGGAGTTTATAAGCACATCCTTAAAAGGTCCCTAGTCGTGGGAGTTTCGAGACTGGGCATCGATACTCCATTAGTAGACTAGTGTATACAGTCGAGACCCCGACGAGGGGCGGTGGCCGGTCTCACAAGCCACTGGTGTCAGTTGGTTCACCTAAAATGTATACAGGTGCTTATTGGGTTATGAGTACACCGGACAGGACTCGCCGGGAACCTGCTAGTTGGGATTATACCAGACGTCAGATAGCAGTTCCCTGGTGACATGTGTACAGGTTAGTTCATCGACCTGAGATTGTCATTTGTCTCGTGTGAGTTCCCACTGTGCTTTGATTACTATCCTACCACGGCTCAAAGGAGTCGTGCAAACAGGTTTTAGTTGGGTACAGTCCCGAGCCACATGGAGGCAGTGAGCGGATCTGCAGGGGTTCGTCTCTCCCGGTATTGGGGGTGTGGTCGTGCTGTGTCTAGGAGAGCCATTACACAAAGACCTCGGCCGAGGTCTTTGATTTACTGGTAGGTATTCCAGTAGTATTTCAGGGTGTTCTGGGCTGCACTCCGACACGACTTGTACCGCTTTTGGGGGTCTGACTTTTACCAACCCCCTAGGCCCGCCATGCGATACTCATAGACGAACGGACCGGACTGTACGGATATTGTCACTGACAGGCTCAGTAGGGTGTCAGGATGAGTTCGCTCATCGACATCCCTTTTGGTCAATAGCTGGTAGCCCGTCACGTATGGCTAATACCTCTGACGTGCTAGTGGTTAAATCCACAGCCATAGTATTGACGAGTCTTTAGAGTCCACCACACTCAGTTACTCAAGTTTCGGGCGAAACGCTGTAGAGGCCGTATGGAGATACGGCAGGGTTCGATCAGATACGTGCGGTATTGCACGTATCGTGATCGGACGATTTTTTACTAGCCGGCTTTGGTTTAAGCCGGATCCTAGTATTAGACAGTGTAGATTTTGTCTCTTTGCATTTGTGTTCAGTGGGAATACAAATGCGGGCATGCATATGCAGTAGTGGGTTTTTCCTGTAATTTATTACGGGATCAGTTTTCTGAAGTTGCCAGCTTGCATTCCGTTCCGGCCGGTTTTCCTTTGTTCTTTCGCGACCGGACTTTCCGGTGGAGGGGGTTATTTGCAAGTTTGCAAATAATATTTATGGAAGGGGGTTTCTTGCATTTGTAGCTTCATCATGATGAGATTCTTTATTAGTCTTTTCCTTTGCTTTTTGAGATGAGATATGATTTGAAATGGTGTGACTTTTATTCCTTGTTTTCTTCTCAACTCTTATGGTCACCTTGTGCTATCCTACACTAACCTCCCTTGTTGCTATTTCTCTCCACCATTTTTATGAGGGGCCGGTCACTATTGGAGAGAGGGAGAGGATTCCTTTTGTTGTGGGAGAAATTATCATATCACATTATGATTTGCTACAAAATCTATAAGCCATTTCAAAAGCATTTTCTCTTCTTCCTTCCTCCAATGGCAACTTCACTACCCCAAAGAGACATAGAATCTACACTAGCCTACTGTACCCTTGGACGCGTCGGCTAGCCAACTTCGCGCCCGAGTTGCCTCGGTCCAGAGGTGGAAGCCCGTAAAAGAATCCGGCTACGTGGTGCCCCGCTTTGTCCAAGCTTGTAACTTCACAAGATCAAGAGAAGAAAATGGAAGCTAACACTCTTCACAAGTGGGCAAGACTAGTGTAGAATGGTGTTGTGGTTGCTTTTCTCACTTCAAAATCCTAACTTGGTTACTCTTTTGCTTACTTGAAAGAACTAGAGAGCAAGAGAGAAAGGAGGAAGAAGATGATGGCTTTCTAAGCTCAAGATAATGATAAGCTTGTTTAGAAAATGAGAAAATGAAAATATATATATTTTCACTCTCTTATTCTAAACCATGGTTGTAAAATATCTTAGATATTTTATTTTGGAACAAAAATGAGCATAGAAAATAAATCATGGTTAACACAAAGGGTTAAAGAAAGAGTAAAGCATTAAACCATGAATCAATTTCTATTTTCATTTCTCTTTTCCAAAATTAATATCTATATATTTTACAAAGTGTGTGAGTCTTATATTGCCACCATCTAGTATATAATCAACCATGATAACATGATGTATGCATGTATGTGTGCATGCACATTCATATGTGCATGAACAAGAATGAATGCATACATGCATGCCTACACCCAAAAAGACAAGAAATGATTTCTAGTGAGAAACTAATGGTCAAATGATAAATCAACACTTGATTTAGCAATCCGGTCATATCACATACGGCCTGACCAAAAGCAAGCCGCCCGATTAACATACGGTATCTCATACGCGCATTTTAACTGGGTCCATGCGCATATCGCATATGCACACCACAACGTTTCGCCTGGACTAGGTAACTCCTTTGTGGGACTCTAAGACTCGTCAATAAGCCGACAGTAGGTGATGATCATATCAAGCACCCCCAAGCCGCAAGCGGTCAGCTAAACTTAACGGCCACCCGGGTATTGAGTGATCAGAAGAAAACATGCGAACCTGTTACAACTCCCGTCGAGCCAACAGGGAACACTACCGTACAGTCCGGTCTCTTCATCAGATATGCTACATATCGAGTTTAAGGATGGTAACGTCGACCCCAATAACTCAATAAGTCGTGCCGATGAAAGGTCTATAACAGATCGAGAAACTACTGATAACACTTATCAGCAAATCCCAATAACCCTGGCCAGGGACTTACTGATATAGCCAGTCGAGCACAGCACATCATCAACTCCCAATTCCGGGAGAGATGAAACCCCTCCTATCGCTCATCGCCTTCGTGTGTCTCGGGACTGTACCCAACGGCCACCTGTTTGCACGTCTCAGTAGAGCCGTGGTAGAGTGGTAATCAAAGAACAGTGGGAGAGCACACAAGACTCTATGACGATCTCGGGTCTACAGACTAACCTGCACTAGTGTCACCTGAGAACTGCTATCTGACGATAGATATAATTCCATATAGGAGTTCTCGGTGAGTCCGTCCAGTGTACCCAGTCACCACTGAGCACCCGTATATGATCTTGATGTCAAACATCGATGAATATGGGAACATTCATCGCCCATCATATGGGTCTAGTATCATATACGCTAGTCTACTCTGGTATATCGATTCCCCGTCTTGATATACCTATGACTAGGGACATTCCAGGATTTGCTTATAAGCTACAGATGTCCCACTAGTATGATCTCCATCATAATCACAGTAGTCAAGCCTATATCCTCAAGGCTTTATCAACATGTATGAATGAATAAAAGCATAATCAAATCAACATGTCAGATAAAGAAGAACCAGATAGCATACTATCATGTCGAGCAAGAATGTACACTGAATATATATACATACTTGTATAAATACATCCACTATCACATAATGGCCTCTAGGGCATACATATATCCAACAATCTCCCACTTGCACTAAGGCCAGTTATTGGCGTATCTCATACCCAACATCTCAAAAAGTCGCTCATGCTGCGGCTGAGGGAGGGCCTTGGTGAGTGGATCCGCGGCGTTATTCTTTGTGTATACTCTCTTAATCTCGATCTCGCGGCGATCTACAATCTCCCGGATCAAATAAAAACGCCTCAGGATGTGTCTGGATCGCTGATGGGACCTGGGCTCCTTGGCTAACGCCATAGCCCCATTATTATCACAATACAATGGTATTGGATCAATAATGGTTGGAACTACTCCTAGCTCCAAGACGAACTTCTTCATCCAGACGGCTTCCTTGGCGGCATCATTCACAGCAATGTACTCAGCTTCCATCGTAGAGTCTGCAACGGTATCCTGTTTGGAACTCTTCCAACTTACCGCCCCTCCATTGAGGGTAAATACAAACCCAGAGATTGATTCGGTGTCGTCTTTATCTCTCTGGAAGCTCGAATCGGTAAAGGCCTCAATTTGGAGATCTCCATTACCATACACCAAGAACAATTCTTTAGTCCTTCGCAAGTACTTAAGAATGTTCTTCACAGCTGTCCAGTGATTCACCCCTGGGTTGGATTGATACCTGCTTACAACACTAAGTGCATAAGCTACATCTGGGCGTGTACACAACATCACATACATTATAGATCCTACTGCCGAAGCATAGGGTATAATGCTCATGCGAGCTCTCTCTTCATCGGTCTTTGGGCAAGAGTCCTTAGTGAGAGTGACCCCATGGCAAGCGGGTAAGGCACCCCGCTTGGAGTCTTCCATACTAAACCTTTTTAGGATGGTGTTGATGTACCTGGTTTGGGACAATCCCAATAACCTCTTGGATCTATCCCTATAGATCCTTATGCCCAGAATGTATATGGCATCACCCAGGTCCTTCATGGAGAACCTTAGTGATAAGAAAGATTTGACCGACTGTAGCATAGGAATATCATTTTCAATCAGAAGAATGTCATCCACGTACAATACGAGGAATGTGACAGCTCTTCCTACAGCCTTCTTATAAACACAAGGTTCATCTGGATTTTTGATGAAATCAAACTCTTTGATAACATCATCCAAACAGATGTTCTAACTCCATGATGTCTGCTTTAACCCATATATGGATTTAAGCAATCTACATGCTTTCCCGCTGCTCCCACTATCAATGAAGCCCTCTGGCTGATCCATATAAACGCATTCTTCTAAATCCCCATTTAGAAATGCCGTTTTAACGTCCATCTGCCAGATTTCATAGTCGTAGTGAGAAGCAATAGCAAGTAGGATCCGAATGGATTTAAGCATGGCTACGGGCGAAAAAGTCTCGTCGTAGTCCAAACCTGGTCTTTGACGAAAACCCTTCACCACAAGTCTTTCTTTATAGGTCTCTACCTGCCTATTTATACCAATCTTTCTTTTAAAGATCCATTTGCATCCCACAGGTTTTACCCCAGGGGGTACAGCGTCCAAAGTCCAAACTTTGTTGGTGTACATAGACTCCATTTCGGATCTCATGGCATCCAGCCACTTCACAGAGTCACCACTCGTGATAGCTTGCTGAAAACTGGTAGGATCATCATCCTCCATGATGCAGTCTTCTCTGTCACCATCAATGAGGAAACCGTAGTACCTCTCCGGTGGGCGAGAAGTCCTACCAGACCTACGGAGTGGCTGAGGTTCCTCAGTTTCTATTGCAACAGTCGGTTCAACCAAGTCCTCATTTGTAGTTTGTGTCTCTAGAACCTCTTCTAGATCCACCACATTGCCATCATCTTTATCTCTGAAAAACTCTTTTTCCAAGAATGTGGCATGCTGAGAAACAAACACCTTTTGTTCCTCCTTTTGGTAGAAAAGTTATCCATACGAGTTCTTTGGATAACCCACAAAATTACACATGACTGACTGTGTCTCGAGTTTGTCCGGATGCTGCTTTTTAACATACGCCGGGCAACCCCAAATCTTAATTCTCTTAAGAGATGGTCTCTTCACATGCCATATCTCATATGGCGTGGTAGACACGGTTTTGGTTGGGACCCTGTTTAGTAGAAACGCTGCAGTCTCTAATGAATGCCCCCAAAATGAGACAGGTAACTCAGCATCACTCATCATGGAACGGACCATATCTAATAGGGTCCGATTCCGTCGTTCAGACACACCGTTGTGCTGTGGTGTGTAAGGAGGAGTGAGCTGAGAGAGAATCCCATTCTCTTTTAGGAAGTTTGCAAATTCTGTACTGAGGTACTCCCCACCTCGATCTGATCGAAGCATCTTAATGCTCAAGCCGGTTTGTTTTTCTACTTCTTGTTTATATTCAGTGAATTTCTCGAAAGCTTCGGATTTGTGCTTTAATAAAAATACATGACCGAATCTTGAGAAATCGTCAGTGAAAGTAATGAAGTAAGAAAAACCGCCTCTAGCCTGTGTAGACATTGGCCCACATACATCACTATGTATGAGTCCTAGGAGCTCGGTAGCTCTTTCTTCGTGTCCGGTAAACGGAGTTTTGGTCATTTTACCCTTGATACAAGACTGGCAAGTTGCATAAGATTTATATTCAAAAGGGTTTAAATATCCATCTTTGTGTAACTTGTTTAGTCTTGTTTCGTTAATATGACCAAGTCTACAGTGCCAAAGAAAAGCTTCATTTATTTCTGAAAGTTTTCTTTTATTAGTGTGTTGTATGCTGAAAACTGTGTGTTGATTTAGGACGTATATCCCGTTATTAAGTGTACCATACCCAACCAACATTTGATTCAGGTGAATGTTCATAACATTGTTCTGCAATATAAAGTTATATCCTTCATTGTCTAACAAAGAAACAGATATTATATTATATAGCATACTTGGTACAAAATAACATGGGTTCAAAACCAATATACACCCAGATGGCAACCCCAAGTGATACTCTCCCACTGCGACTGTATGTACATTGGAACCATTTCCAACGCGGAGAGTACGGTCACATGTCTTCAAAACCTTGCTATTTCTCAGCCCCTGCATAGAATTGCAAATATGAGAACCTGAACCGGTATCTACTACCCAAGAAGCAGAGTTTATTGAAAAACAGTTTTCTGTCACAAACACACCTGAAGCGGAAGCATCCCCATGCTTCTTCTTGAGATTTAAGTACTCCGTACAGTTGCGCTTCCAATGTCCTGTTTTGTGGCAATGAAAACATTCACCTTTCCCCGATTCTCCAGCTTTGGACTTTTCCTTTCCCTTAACCTTTTTAACTCCACCCTTAGGATTGGTGGGCTTCTTCTTTTTCTTTCCCTTGGCCTTAGCCTTTGGGCGAGAAGAGGAAGACTGTCCAACAGTCATAACGGGAGTTTTCACTGATTTCAGTGTGCTCTCTGCACTCCTTAACATATTAAGGAGTTCAGGTAGTTCCTTCTCCATGTTGTGCATGTTGAAGTTAACTATGAATTGAGCAAAGGTGGAGGGGAGGGACTGTAGAGTAATATCCATATATTGTTCGTTGTCCATCGTCCATCCAAGGTCCTCAAGCTCTTCTATGAGAGCTATCATCTTTAGAACATGGTCTCCTACTGGTGTGCCACGGGCCATTCCCATCTGAAACAATTTCTTTGATGCTTCGTATCGTAATATACGGGATTGCTCTCCATACAACTCCTTTGTATGGAGGAATATGTCATGAATGTCTATATTCTCGTGCTGCTTTTAATGTGTGTTGTCCATCGATGCAAGCGCGAGGCATTTGGCCATGGCACAGTCAGCGTCCCATGTCTTGCGGACTTCAATGTCCGCAACTGAGGATTTTGGACCTGGGACGGGCGGGGCTGAAGCCGTGAGGACATATGATACTTTATCATAAGTCAAGGCAATTTTCAGATTCCTCAGCCAGTCTTTATAATTGGTCCTATTGAGTTTATTTTTATCTAGTAGAAGCTTGAGTCCAGTCATTGGTATCTGCCATTAAGAGAGAGAAAAGAATACACTCAGCGAAAGCTCTTGCAAAGATCAGATTGGTTATTATCTTGTCTAATCGATGTTTCCCACTGCTTTAATCGAGTTTTTCTTTCAAACCTTAAAAAGAAAACTAGCCAGGATTAATTACGGTTTATAACTTCGCTAACCGTTCAGCCAGGCTAGTGTCGCTACTTGAGGGAGGTTCCCCGTGCTTTCGCACGGACCTAATTAAAGTAAATCTCGTTTTCCCAGAGGCGTAGCCCCGTTAACACCTTTCTAGACACCTAATGAGTTAGCTAATTGTAAACTGCAAAGCTCTCCTGGGAGCAACTATTACCCACAGTGGGATCGGGATCCAACCATCATATGGAAGGTATGCAATCTCATTGCAAATTTCAACTATTGAAATTCCCGATGTGGTTTTTACCACTAGCACTCATGACCTTGGCTAAGGTCAACAAATCACAAGCACTAGTCAAGTTCAACCCGTCATTTCTTGATTAATTATACCCGTTCACATGACCCTTGGCTAAGGTCAACAAAGTCATATGCCCGTTCTAATTAATCTGCATCATATGCATTGTAGGAAGACATCACTTAGCTACCGTACACTACGCCTTGGCTAAGGTCAACAAACGTAGCACGAATACTAAGTACTCTACTTCCTAAAATGACGGAGGGTTGCGGATGATTTTTAAAAAAAAATCTTTGACGCTTTGAACTTGATATCGTCGTAGAATCAAATGGTTTTCAAAAGGAGTGGCTTGAGCTCCGCAGTTTTGAAATATAGCTTTTTCATAAAGAGCCGAGTGGTTTTCAAATCCGATTCTACAACATCTTTTTAGGTTTATTTTCTTTACATTAATCATATTAATGTAGTCCCATCATTTAAGTCCTTAAGCCAATCACAGAAAAGAAACGAAAATACAACGTACGCTTATGCCATCCGCATTCGCCGCAATGTTCCTTTATGCACCGTTAGGTTACTTAACTAACGGCATACCGGGACGGGACTAGCGCGGGTGTAAAACATAAGCAACGTCTACTATATATCTCATATATAATATATCATTCGTCTCAGATATCACAGAACACAGGCAGCAGAAACACAGATATAATGTAGGATATACTAGGACGTCCGTATTTAGTATTTAGCCAACAATAGAAAATACGGATTCCACAGTCGCGATGAATAGCTAAGCCTACACCCCTAGACCCCTACGAGAGCGGCAAGCGACCCTACCAATTCTGGAGTTTAGGAGACCCGGTCTCGACTCCTCGAGATGGCCTCCCACTGAACCCCAGAACCCGGTCACTTGTGCTCCCCTCCTTGGGTCTATCCTAATGCGGAAAAATAAATAATATACAACACTGGTGACAGCAACCTCAACCTGGAAGTGCCCTAAATAAAAGAATATTACATTACATATGAATTTTACATGAATGAAAAATAAAACTCTCATCTCACATAAAACCCCCGGCTATTCAATCGCGACAATCCTGCACATCATATCTCAGCAACACATAATATCATATATCATCAACGTAAGTAAATATGCGTACCCCGATTGTCGTTGATGTATAGCAACGAAACCGGCGATAAGCGACATACTACACTTACGGTCACAGAAAAGAAAGTGTAAAATTACAATATTTGGAATCCACATTCTCTTTAGACATCGTAAATCCGAGATATCACATACCTCGCATTTCATGCCTAACTATATGAATTCCACATATTGTATCACATTCCAGATAAATAGACAGTATTAAAGTTTTCGAACGAATGATCAAATACCCAAAATTCCCTAAAGCTCAACACTTGAGCGAAGTTCAAAAATTCCAGAATGTGACACAGTAGCAGTGGTCCAGCCGTAGAAGGGTCAAGCCAACGCCTCACATGTGGCGCGCCGTACTGCCCCAAACCCTAAGGTTCAAAAGGCAGTTCAAGACGGTCACATAATCGAGTTAAGGTTTGTTGTCCTCTAGAGGGTCCACCACTTAACTTGCACGTGCTTCCGAAAGATTCAAACCCCGTGAAAAAGTGAGTTAATGATACTCGTTCAAACATTTTAATAGTTTCTTAATTATCCGAAAAAGACACGAAATCAAAATTCCGATCGAATCACTGACTCCAAAACAATCTCCAGAACATTCAGCACTAGATTCAGATTAAAAATACCCCAAAAAGTATAAAAGCAGACTAAATCATTACTGTACAAAAATGAGACAATGAACCATCTGTATGGCCGCGGAGGCGCGGCCTAAGCAGGCTTGGGCCGCGGTTCCGCGGTGGAAATCACTGTTCATGGCCTCATTTTCTATAGTTTTGCTTATATTTCCCTGCTGAATTTTTTAAGAATTTTTAATACTGAAATATCACAGTTTCAAAAAATTGTCCAGAGAGTGTTCTAAAAATCCGTATTTTGGTTCGATCGGAGTTTTAACTTCGTAAAAGCGATGCCTAAAGCTCTAGCTTTGCTCTGATACCATTGTTAGGTTTACCTAGCATCTCATGAAGGGTTTGGAAGCATCATATGTACCAAAGATTAAATTTTTAAGGTGCTAAGTGAACATACAAAGAATCATGCTAGAAAATTTAGGGTTTCATTACAAGTCCATCATCACAAGTAGGAAAAACTAGGGTTTTGAGAGTACAACCTTTGTAGCTGCTTACGCTAGACTACTTGGCTACTTGAGGGTTGGAAAAAGTCCACTTGAGCTCCTCTAGGTCCACGATGATCCACCCGGAGTCCGCTTTGTCCAAGCTTGTAACTTCACAAGATCAAGAGAAGAAAATGGAAGCTAACACTCTTCACAAGTGGGCAAGACTAGTGTAGAATGGTGTTGTGGTTGCTTTTCTCACTTCAAAATCCTAACTTGATTACTCTTTTGCTTACTTGAAAGAACTAGAGAGCAAGAGAGAAAGGAGGAAGAAGATGATGGCTTTCTAAGCTCAAGATAATGATAAGCTTGTTTAGAAAATGACAAAATGAAAATATTTATATATATTTTCACTCTCTCATTCTAAACCATGGTTGTAAAATATCTTAGATATTTTATTTTGGAACAAAAATGAGCATAGAAAATAAATCATGGTTAACACAAAGGGTTAAAGAAAGAGTAAAGCATTAAACCATGAATCAATTTCTATTTTCATTTCTCTTTTCCAAAATTAATATCTATATATTTTACAAAGTGTGTGAGTCTTATATGGCCACCATCTAGTATATAATCAACCATGATAACATGATGTATGCATGTATGTATGCATGCACATCCATATGTGCATGAACAAGAATGAATGCATACATGCATGCATACACCCAAAAAGACAAGAAAGGATTTCTAGTGAGAAACTAATGGTCAAATGATAAATCAACACTTGATTTAGCAATCCGGTCATATCACATACGACCTGACCAAAAGCAAGCCGCCCGATTAACATACGGTATCTCATACGCGCATTTTAACCGGGTCCATGCGCATATCGCATATGCGCACCACAACGTTTCGCCTGGACTAGGTAACTCCTTTGTGGGACTCTAAGACTCGTCAATAAGCCGGCAGTGGGTGATGATCATATCAAGCACCCCCAAGCCGCAAGCGGTCAGCTAAACATAACGGCCACCCGGGTATTGAACGATCAGAAGAAAACATGCGAACCTGTTACAACTCCCGTTGAGCCAACCGGCAACACTACCGTACAGTCCGGTCTCTTCGTTAGATATGCTGCATATCGAGTATAGGGATGGTAACGTCGACCCCAATAACTCAATAAGTCATGCCGATGAAAGGTCTATAACAGATCGAGAAAGTACTGATAACACTTATCAGCAAATCCCAACAGCCCTGGCCAGGGACTTACTGATATAGCCAGTCGAGCACAGCATCAACTCCCAATACTGGGAGAGACGAAACCCCTCCTATCGCTCATCTCCTTCGTGTGTCTCGGGACTGTACCCAACGGCCACCTGTTTGCACGACTCAGTAAAGCCGTGGTAGGGTGGTAATCAAAGTACAGTGGGAGAGCACACAAGACTCTATGACAATCTCGGGTCTACAGACTAACCTGCACTAGTGTCACCTGAGAATTGCTATACGACGATAGATATAATTCCATATAGGAGTTCTCGGTGAGTCCGTCCAGTGTACCCAGTCACCACTGAGCTCCCGTATATGATCTCGATGTCAAACATCGATGAATATGGGAACATTCATCGCCCATCATATGGGTCTAATATCATATACGCTAGTCTACTCTGGTATATCGATGCCCCGTCTCGATATACCTACGACTAGGGACATTCTAGGATATGCCTATAAACTACAAATGTCCCACTAGTATGATCTCCATCATAATCACAGTAGTCAAGCCTATATCCTCAGGGCTTTATCAACATGTATGAATGAATAAAAGCATGATCAAATCAACATGTCAGATAAAGAAGAACCAGATAGCATACTATCATGTCGAGCAAGAATGTACACTGAATATATATATATATATATACATGTATAAATACATCCACTATCACATAATGGCCTCTAGGGCATACATATATCCAACAGGGTACACTAGACGGACTCGCCGAGAACTCCCAGATGGTGATATACCACAAGTCAGATGGCAGTTCTCCGGTGACACTGGTACATGGTAGTCTGTAGACCCGAGATCGTCATAGAGTCTTGTGTGATTCCTACTGTGCTTTGATTTCCACCTTACCACGTCCAAGAGGGCATGCAAAACAGTGGCTTTTGGGTGCAGTCCCGAATCACATGGAGTCAATGAGCGATAGGAGGGGATTCGTCTTTCCCGGTATAGGGAGTTGATGTTGTGCTGTGTTCGATTGGCTATAACTGGAAGTCCCTGGCCAGGGCCGATATAGATATTTACTGGTAAGTGTTACCAGTAGTTTCTCGACCTGTTATGAGCCTCACATCGACACGACTTATCGGTTACTGGGGTCTGACGTATACCACCCCTAGACTAGATATGCAACATATCAGACGAAGAGACCAGACTGTACGGGAGTGTTACTGATTGGATTCACAGGAGAATGTACAGGCTAGCTTGTTGATCTTCTGATCGCTCAATACCTGGGTGGCTATTACGTTTAGCTGACCGCTTGCAGCTTGTGGGTGTTTGATATGATCATCACCTGCTACCGGCGTATTGATGATTCTTTAGAGTCTTACACAGAAGTGTCTTGACTCAGGCAAAACGGAGTAGGGGCACATATGTGATATGTGCACGACCAAGGATAATGCGATGTGAGATACCGTATTATATTCTCGTGATATTTAGATATGAGCCGGTCATTGGATCAAGTGTTAATTTGATGAATTGGTACATGATATATTAGTCGGTTATATTCGATATAGCCGGATTGTCGGATCAAGTGTTGATTCGATAATGTATAATAATATATATGATATATTGCATTACATTATCTAATATTGGCTTGCTTTATTATTTCATTTTCTCACCGGGTAATACATTGATATATATGCGATATATGTTAATTGTATTATTTTCTTTTGTTACAAATATATAATTTATATGTGATATATATTATTATAACATGATATGATTACTAATGCAACATATTTAGTGGAGATTAAATAAGGTTAGGGTTTGAATTGGGTTAGTTATTTCATGAACCTTCTAGAAGGTTTTCTTTTGTGATGAGCTAAAATATTATGATTGATATTTTCTAGTGACTCATTCTTAACCTAACCCAAGCCCTTAGCCTTAGTTAATTCTCTACATGGGTTAGCCTTGTCATAGTTGACCATGGTTACATTATTAATCATATATCATTTCATTATTCATCACAAAAGGAATTAATTCATTATTCTTCTTCTTCTTCAACCTTGAGCTTTGAGAAAGCTTTCTAGGTTTTCTTTATGTGATGATTTTGTGTGAGAATTTGATATAAAAAGAAAGCATAAATACTACTCCATCATCCCCATCTAATCTAGCCAATTAGATTAGGGTGTTCACTTCATTAGAGAGAGAGAGCTTGAGTTATAGAAACTTCGAGGTAGATCATCGGAGAAAAGGAAGACTACAAGCTAGCATGGATCGTTCGAGTTGTGGAGCCTCTCTTGAGTCCGGAAGATCGTGGATCGCGGCGAAGGGACTTCTACTCGGAGCTTATGAAGCGAAGGAGCGGACTACAGAGGTTGTAATCCCTCACTCTTAGTTGTAAAGATGTTTACTTGCATGTTAAACCCTAATAATCTAGCAAAGATCCCGGCTTTGGGTTGTTTCGGCACGTCTAAATTTTAAATCGGGCATGGTTGATGCCTTATAGACCCTTGGAACAGTGCCTAGGAACCCTACAGCGGCCGTCTACTAAAGTTTCCGACGAGTATTCGATCAAGATGTCGGGAATCTTATTGAATTGCCCGACTTGATATTGAAAAGCGTTTTCGATATTGAGACTAAAATGCGGGGTTTATAATTGTTAGGCATGCGATGTCTAAGGAATTCATTATGTTAGGCATAAGATGTCTAAGGAGGTTGTGGATTCCAACTGTTGTAGTTTTACACTTTCTTTTTTGCGATCGTAAGTGTAATACGTGGAGTATCGCTGGTTTCGTTGCTATACATCAACGACAATTGGGATACGCATATTTACTTCTGTTGATGACATGTGTTGTTGTGATATGTTATATTGGATCGTCGTGTTTTGAATAGCCCAGGGTTTTATGTGAGATGAGGGTTTTTATTTTCATTCATGTAAAATTCATTGTATGTAATATTCTTTTATTGGGGTACTTCCGGGTTGAGGATGATGTCACCATTGTATGTTATTTACTTTTCCGCATTAGGATAGACCCAAGGCGGGGAACACAAGTAACCGGGTTCTAGGGTCCAGTAGGAGACCATCTCGAGGAGTCGAGACCGAGTGTCCTAACCCTAGAATTGGCAGTGTTGCTTTCCGCTCTCGTAGGGGTCTAGGTGTAAGTCCATGCTACCTCTCCCGGTACTTACGGGCATGCGGAATTTGATAAAAAACGATTTTTATAGAGGTGGTAACATGGACTTATAACCCGGATCTTGGTTAAACATCTAACTAACAACCTAACTACGAGTTGCTAACTACTCGGTTAGGGGGTTATACCTTGCTTGTCTTGAACTCCTTCGTCTTCAAAACTCCGATGATGGTCCGGATCGGCTTCTTCCCGTCGTCTCCTTACGCCGAAGATAGATCCACCTGAAAGCTCTAACCTTTGGCTCCTTCTTCGATCTCTGAAGAAACTAGTTCACTCGGTTTGCTAAACCTTATGAACTAGAGTGAGTAGAGAAGAGTTTGTATGGGATTTTATTTATGGTTCTTGATTCTCAACTCATGAGACAAGTGAACCATGGAGTCAAGAGAGGGAGCAAGAGGAAGAGGGTGAGAGCAAAAACAAGAGAGCTCAAGAACAAGAGAGAGAATGAGCAAGTAAGAATGAGCCTCTCTTTTTCCTTTCACTCTCTCATAATCCAAAACAATGATAACTCATCATACCAATCATGTGTTATGTAATGGTTGAAGCGACCATAACCATATCATTTCATGCACTCATTTTGCACAAATGAGCAAGCAAGCAAAAGTCTTTGCCATGAAATGATGGCTATGGTTATCATGATGGTCAACTAGTCAAGCCTAGTCAACCGGTCAACAAAGTCAACAAGTCAACAAAAGTCAACAAGTCAACAAAGTCAACAACCATGTCACCATAATACTTAATTAATATAATTGTTAATCACATATCATATTCTCATTAAGGTTGAGCAAAAAGTCATCCACGATCTCCTGGCGATCTCCTGGCGATCCACGATCTCCCTGATCAGGTGATACCGCCTTAAGATGTGTCTGGATTTCTGATGGGACCTGGGTTCCTTCGCTAAAGGTATAGCCCCGTTGTTGTCACAATACAGAGGTATTGGATCAACAATGGACGGAACCACCTGAAGTTCTTTCAAGAACTTCCTCATCCAGACAGCTTCTTTTGCGGCATCAGATGCAGCGATGTATTCCGCTTCCATCGTCGAGTCTGCAACGGTTTCTTGTTTGGAACTCTTCCAACACACCGCCCCTCCATTGAGGGTAAAGAAAAACCCCGACATGGACTTGGAATCATCCTTGTCACTCTGGAAGCTGGAGTCAGCAAAGGCCTCGATCTGGAGGTCTTTTCCTCCATACACCAAGAACATCTCCTTAGTCCTTCTCAGGTACTTGAGAATGTTCTTTACCTCTATCCAGTGTTTCTCCCCAGGGTTAGACTGATACCGGCTTACCACACTCAGTGCATAAGCTACATCCGGTCTGGTACACAACATCGCATACATTATAGAGCCTACCGCAGAAGCGTAGGGTATAATAGACATGCGATCCCTCTCCAAATCAGTCTTGGAAGACATCTCTTTAGAGAGGGTGATCCCGTGACAAGCCGGTAGGTTACCGCGCTTGGAATCTTCCATACTGAACCTCTTCAGTATGGTGTCGATGTACCTGGACTGTGAAAGTCCTAATATCCTCTTGGATCTATCACGATGGATCCGGATCCCCAGGATGTATGAGGCATCACCCAGGTCTTTCATGGAGAACCTGTGTGACAAGAACCCCTTGACAGATTGTAGCATAGGAATGTCATTTCCTATTAAGAGAATGTCATCCACGTACAAAATGAGGAATACTACAGTTCTCGCTACAAATCTACAATAGATGCATGGTTCATCTGGATTTTTGATAAAGCCAAATTCCTTGCCCGTCTCATCAAAACAGATGTTCCAACTCCGCGATGCCTGCTTTAGTCCATAGATGGACTTAAGCAACTTGCACACCTTTCCGCTGCTCCCACTTTGAATGAAACCATCTGGTTGGTCCATATAGACACACTCTTCTAAATTTCCATTTAGAAAAGCGGTCTTTACGTCCATTTGCCAGATCTCATAATCGTGGAAGGCAGCAATGGCAAGAAGGATCCGAATGGATTTCAGCATAGCCACTGGAGAAAAGGTTTCGTCATAGTCCAAGCCAGGTCTTTGACGGAAACCCTTTGCAACAAGTCTAGCTTTATAGGTCTCAACCTGTCCATCTACACCAATCTTCCTTTTGAAGATCCACTTGCATCCTACTGGTTTTACCCCGTCTGGAGCAATGTCCAACGTCCATACTTTGTTGGTGTACATGGACTCCATTTCGGTTCGTATTGCATCCAGCCATTTTACTGAGTCAACGCTCTGAACGGCCTGCTGGAAGCTAGTAGGCTCATCATAATCTATGATGCAATCCTCTCTATCCCCGTCTATGAGAAAACCGTAGTATCTCTCGGGCGGATGAGACTGCCTACTACTCCTGCGGAGCGGCGTAGGAATGTCCTGTTCTTTTTAACCCTCTGGTTCCACTAAACTTTCAGTAATAGTCCGTGGTTCTGGAATTTCTTCCAGTTCTACTGTGCTCCCACTTATCTGGTTTTCCAAAAACTCAGTTTCCAAGAAGTAGGCATGACGAGAAACAAGAACTTTTTGTTCCTCTTCACAGTAGAAGAAATATCCCTTGGAGTTCTTTGGATATCCCACAAACTTGCACTGTACTGAGCGTGCCTCGAGCTTGTCCGCATGCTGCTTTTTGACAAAAGCTGGACATCCCCATGTCTTAATGTGATTAAGATGGGGCCTCTTCCCACACCACATCTCATATGGTGTGGTAGGCACAGTCTTAGTAGGAACTCGGTTCAAAAGGTATGCAGCTGATTCTAGCGCATACCCCCAGAATGATCGCGGTAACTCAGCGTTACTCATCATGGACCGTACCATATCCAATAAGGTTCGGTTCCGCCTCTCCGATACACCGTTATGTTGCGGAGTGTATGGAGGAGTAAGCTGAGAGAGAATTCCGTTCTCTTTTAAATAGTCCAGGAACTCGGCACTTAAGTATTCTCCACCTCGATCCGATCTTAGAATCTTGATACTTTTGCCGGTCTGTTTTTCTACTTCACTCTTATATTCCTGGAACTTTCCAAAGGCTTCGGACTTATGTTTCATTAAGAAGACATAACCGTACCTTGAGAAGTCATCCGTAAAAGTGATGAAGTAAGAATAACCGCTTCGCGCATGTGTAGACATTGGACCGCACACGTCGCTGTGTACGAGTCCCAAGAGCTCGCTCGCTCTTACTCCGTGTCCAGTGAACGGAGTCTTTGTCATCTTTCCTTTGAGACAGGATTGACAAGTGGCATACGATTGATATTCGAACGAATCCAAATATCCTTCAGTATGTAACATAGTCAACCTTCTCTCATTGATGTGACCCAGTCTACAATGCCATAAGAAAGTCTGATTTATTTCCGAAGACTTTCTTTTGTGTGTATTCTGGACGTTGAAAATCTGTGGTTGGTTTAATACATATATACCATTACTCAATGTACCTGACCCAATCAAAACTTGATTAAGGTGAATGTTTACAACATTACTTACAAACGCAAATTCATAACCTTCTTTAGAAACTAAAGATACAGAAAAGATATTACAAGTTGCGTTGGGTACAAAAAAGCAATTACGCAAAACCAAAACATGTCCATCTGACATTCCCAGGTGATAGTCCCCCACGGCTTTAGCATCCATGCTAGCTCCGTTCGCAACTCTGAGGGTCATGTCACCTGCTTTCAAAACACTACGGTTTCTCAACGCCTGCAAAGAATTACAGATATGAGATCCTGATCCGGTATCCAATACCCAGGAAGTAGAGTTTATTGAAAGACAGTTTTCAATAACATACACACCTGAAGCTGAAGCTGCAACCTGCTTCAATTCCTGTGTTCTGTCCTTCCAGGCCCTGCAATCATTCTTCCAGTGTCCTTTCTTATGACAATAGAAGCATTCTTCCTTATCCACAAGCTTCCCCACTTTCTTTGTTGCTTTAGCTTTCCCCTTCGTATCCACTTTACTAACACCGCCTCTTGGTTTGGTGGAGGCTTTCTTCTTCTTTCCCTTGGTTTTCGCCTTGGACCTAGAAGAAGATGATCCTCCTACAAACAAAGTGGATGTTTCCCTACCTTTCTGTAGGGTGCCCTCTGCGCTCCTCAGCATGTTGAGGAGCTCTGAAAGTTCAACCTCCTTTTCTTGTAGGTTGAAATTCAGTATAAACTGGGCGTAAGTGGAAGGAAGGGACTGGAGAACTAAGTCTGTATAGAGCTCACTCTCCAATGTGGTCCCTAGGTCCGCGAGCTCCTCAATGTAGCCGATCATCTTTAGCACGTGCTCGGCTACTGATGATCCGACGGCCATTCTTGCCGAAAATAACTTTTTCGACGCTTCGTATCTTGCGATACGAGATTGCTCTCCATACAGTTCTTTTGTATGAAGAAATATGGATTCCAAGTCCATATTCTCGTGCCTCCTCTGATGTTCGTTGTCCATCGAGGCAAGTACGAGGCACTTGGACTTCGCGCTATCAATCTTCCAAGTCTTACGGATTTCCTTATCCGCGACGCTGGAAGTGGGACCAGGGACAGGGGGAGCTTTGGTGGTAAGAAGATACCCCAGCTTGTCGTAAGTGATTGCCATCTTGACATTCCTGAGCCAATCTTTGTAGTTTGGCCCTGTCAGTATATTTTTATCTAGAAGTAACTTAAGGCCAGTCATGTCGATTGGTCGCTGCAATTAGGAGAGAGAAGAAGAAACACTCAGCATGATGCTCTTGCAAGTTTAGAGTGGTTTTTAGTTTGTCTAAACAGGATGGCTCCCACTGTTTCTCGAATCCCTCCTCAAACCATAAAGGAAGAATTAGTCGGGATCAATCCCACCGCACAATACTTGCTTAACCGTTCAGCCAGGCCGGTGTCGGTACTTCGAGGGAGGTTTTCCAACGCTTTCGCGAAGTTCCTTAATTAAAGAACCTCTTTTCCCTGGGGGCGTAGCCCCGCTAACACCTTTCTAGGCACCTACTAGGTTTATAGCATTGATCGTTTAGTGAGAAATTTCCCGAGGAGTAGCATATACTCACAGTAGGATCGGGATCCAAATATCATCGCGTGACGAAACTGAAGGAATCCTACCAGAATCATCACACTCCAAATGGTATGCAAATCTAGCAAGTTTCAGTACTTATGAAACTCCCGATGTGGATTTTTGCCCCATGCTCTTATGACCTTGACTTTGGCCAACAAATCATACGTCACATGTCAAGTTCTAACCGTCGTTCTCCAGGTTAATTTGAATCCACCCGTACCTACTCTTGACTTTGGCCAACAAGGTATTACGACTGTTCCAAATCAACGCATCTATCTATGCTGCACATGAATACCCAATAGCTACCAATCACTATGCCTTGACTTTGGCCAACAAACATAGCTTGAATACTATTGACTATTCATGTGAAACGACGGAGGGCTACGAATGGTTTTGGCTAAACCGTGAACGTAGTGAACTTGATATAGTCGATGGAACGAGATAGCTTTTAAAAGGAGTGGCTCAAGCTCCGCATTTAAAAGTTGGTTTTGAAAAGAACCGAGTGGTTTTTCGAAAGTGTTCCAACGACTTTAACTTGGTTTATTATCTTGCATTAGTTCTTTTAATGCGTGATATTCTTGCATTAGTTCTTTTAATGCGTCCCATCATTTAATCCTACCATTGCAGAAAACAACCAAAATATGACGTACGCTTATGCCATTCGCATTCGCCACTGGGCCCCGTCATTACCCGTTAGGTTACTTAACTAACGACAGAGCGGGGGCTGGGCTAGCGCGTCTATAAAACATAAGCAACGCCTAAATAATATCATATATAGATATACTGTAATGATAAACATTTCAGATCACAGATGAATACATTGGATATACTAGGAATCTGTAATTCGCACGAGCCTGTAACGAAAAACAGATTACACGGTCGCGGTGAATAGCCAATACCCCACCCAAGACCCCTACGGGTGCGGCAAACTACCCGCCAAGTACCCGAAGCGAAGCAACCTCCCTCATCTCCATGAGTAGGCCACTCGGCACTTCGGCATACCCGGTAGTTTGTGCACCCCCTCCATGGGTCTATCCTAGGAGCAAAAACAGTAAAAAGAAATTATACAATGACGGCTACAACCCCGACCCGGTTGTGCGGCCATACAAATAATTATTACATCAATTTACAAATTTACATGAATTGAAAGAAAATAAAACTCTCGTCTCACAAACCCCGGCTATTCACCCGCGACAATCCAACATATTCATATACACATTCCAGCAACATTACAGATCACAGATTTGTATAACCCCTACTAATCGACATATAGCGATTAGCAGACGTTCAATACAAATATCACATTACAGAAAAACCCGTTAGCTTAAGTCTTTTAGAAGTTCGATCAAAAATACGGATTTTCGGGACCCAAAAATAAAATTTTCGTTCTGGAAAATCTGGGCAGAAAATATATATTCCAAAAATCCCAAAACAACCCCAGAATCACACTGCACCAAACTTGGACCTCGGCCGAGTCAACTCGGCCGCGGATCCGCGGGGGAGCGTGCTCCCGCAGCGTTTCCGCGGCGCTTTGACTCGATCGTTGGACTAAATTTGGTGGGTGATCACACAAAAGCCTGAGCCGATTTTTGGTGTATTTCAAAAAGGTTTTCCAGCACTTTTAAAATCGACAGAAAGTTCGAATTTCGGGGTTCATTTCGGGACTTTTTCTTTGATCGATCTTCTAGTTACTTGCTAACATGTTAGATAGAGTTTAACTAGTCTCTGATACCACTGTAAGTCCATGCTACCTCTCCCGGTACTTACGGGCATGCGGAATTTGATAAAAAACGATTTTTATAGAGGTGGTAACATGGACTTATAACCCGGATCTTGGTTAAACATCTAACTAACAACCTAACTACGAGTTGCTAACTACTCGGTTAGGGGGTTATACCTTGCTTGTCTTGAACTCCTTCGTCTTCAAAACTCCGATGATGGTCCGGATCGGCTTCTTCCCGTCGTCTCCTTACGCCGAAGATAGATCCACCTGAAAGCTCTAACCTTTGGCTCCTTCTTCGATCTTTGAAGAAACTTGTTCACTCGGTTTGCTAAACCTTATGAACTAGAGTGAGTAGAGAAGAGTTTGTATGGGATTTTATCTATGGTTCTTGATTCTCAACTCATGAGACAAGTGAACCATAGAGTCAAGAGAGGGAGCAAGAGGAAGAGGGTGAGAGCAAAAACAAGAGAGCTCAAGAACAAGAGAGAGAATGAGCAAGTAAGAATGAGCCTCTCTTTTTCCTTTCACTCTCTCATAATCCAAAACAATGATAACTCATCATACCAATCAAGTGTTATGTGATGGTTGAAGCAACCATAACCATATCATTTCATGCACTCATTTTGCACAAATGAGCAAGCAAGCAAAAGTCTTTGCCATGAAATGATGGCTATGGTTATCATGATGGTCAACTAGTCAAGCCTAGTCAACCGGTCAACAAAGTCAACAAGTCAACAAAAGTCAACAAGTCAACAAAGTCAACAAAAGTCAACAACCATGTCACCATAATACTTAATTAATATAATTGTTAATCACATATCATATTCTCATTAGGGTTGAGCAAAAAGTCAACAGTCAACGGTCAACTGTCAACAACCCTAATGAGAATCCGCAGCATCTGTCTCCCTGTCAACTGTGCATACACACCCGCATCCGTGTTCCGAGGAACACGAATGCAAACTGGATAAATCCAATCCCAATACGTACACTAGGATCTGGCTTAAACCAAAGCGCGCTAGTGCAAACTGTCCGGACACTGTACGTGTATAAGTGCACGGATGTGACCGAACCCTGTCGCAAAACCATGCGACCTGTCGCAAAGCCTTGCGACCTCTACTCTTTTGCCTAAAGGCGAAAAGCTTTCTGTGTGGGACTCTAAAGACTCGACACTACGCTGGCAGTGGGTTTAACCACAGACCGCAAGCGGCACTAGCTGTGCATAACGGTCCCCAGGTAATGCCGACAAGAAGACTGACGAGGCAAAACCCATCTGAACTCCTACTGAGCCTGAATGTGACATTCTCCGTACAGTCCGGTCTGTTCGTCTGATACATCGCATGGCGGGCCTAGGGGGCGGTAAACGTCAGTCCCCCAATAGCGGTACAAGTCGTGTCGGAGCGAAGCCCAAAACACCCTGAGATAACACTGGAAGCCTACCAGTATATCTCGTTTGCCCTGGCCAGGGACTACTCGTGTAATGGCTCTCCTAGACACAGCGCGATGTCAACCCCCAATACCGGGAGAGACGAATCCTGTCTAACCGTCACTGCCTCCAAGTGCTTCGGGACCGCACCCAACCACTACCTGTTTGCACGACTCCTTTGAGCCGTGGTAGGGTAGTGATCAAAGTACAGTGGGAACACACTCGAGGCGAAGTGACAGTGTCAAGTCAGCGGACTAAGCTGTACTCATGTCACCTGGGAACTGATAACTGACGATAGGCATAATACCAACTAGTCAGTTCCCGACGAGTCATGTCCAGTGTACTCGTAACCCAACGAGCACCCGCATACTATCTCAAGTACGACGTACTGACGGCTGTGGGATCGACCGTCTCCCACACTGGGATGAGAAGCGCATGCGCTAGTCTACTCCGGAGTATTGATGCCCTGTCTCGATAGTCCTGCGACTAGGGACCTGCATAAGGATGTGCTTATAGATTACCCAGACCCACTAGTGTGACAGCCATCACAATGCTGGTAATCAAGCAAAGATCCTAAGGGCTCCATTAATGTGCATAAGTGATATACAAAAATAAACACATGTACACATTGAAGCAGAAACAAACCAAGTAGCATACTACTATTTTGAGCAAGATTGTATATACAAGGTGAATATCCCAAGCTTCCATTAAGTAATATACAAACCAGTATGATACAGTAATGGCCTCTAGGGCATATACACTAACACTAGGGATGTGGGTTTGGCCATTCATCGCGACCGTGGAATCCGTGTTTTATACAGGCTCGTATTAAAACACGGACCTCCTAGTGTATCCAATATTTCATATGTTGTCTTCTGCTGCAATGTTCTGTGATGAGATCATATTACTGCCTGAGACGAATGTTTATATTATATATATGAGATATATATTATATTGCTGATTTCGTTTCATATCTGATGCTTGGGAAGCATAATAAAATGGGACTTCATTAACGAGATTAATGAAACTAAAAGAAACCTAAAGATGTTGTAGAAACTTGTTTAAAAACTGGTAGCTCTAGTTCTTGCTTTGCATAGCGGTGTTCCTTGCAGAACATCCAGCACCTTATTCGATAAGGAAAGAGCCGAGATCCTTTCACCGGGAGTGACCTATTTAGCGAAACTAGCAGATGCTACAAACACGGTTTGTCTTTTGATTGCTTCTATAGTTTTTGCTTTGCATAGTGGTATTTATGAAATATCCTGCACCTTATTCGATAAGGAAAGAGCCGAGATCTCTTCACCGGGAGTGACCTCTTTAGCAAAACTAGTAAAGGACACTCCTTTTAAAATTCATTCGGTTCTATAACGATATCAAGTTCATTACGCAAAGGGTTTTCATAAAAACCTGTCGTAGCCCTCCGTCATTTTAGATAAGTACTACTTAGTATTCGTGCTACGTTTGTTGGCCTGCGTCAAGGCATAGTGTGCGGTAGCTAACTAGTGCTTATCTGCAGCATACGATGCGATTGGATTAGGGTAGTCGTGCGACTTTGTTGGCCTGCGTCAAGGGTCGTGCGGGTGGGTTTATGTAACACCTTAGGATGGGCTTTAATATATGGTTTTTAATAAAAAGTTTACCAAATATTTTATCAAAATTAATGAATATTTTATTAGAATTTATTTAGCCATGCACAAACATGTGCATGTAAACTAGGGTTAAAATTAGGGTTAAACCATGTTCAGCAACCATGGTGGATTAACCCATTTTCCTTAAGTGTTTTGGGTTAATTGTTTTCTTTTTTTTTAAATGAGAAATGATTTAAAATTTAGTTGACTTGGAGAGAGAGAAGGAGAGAGAGAGAGAATGGCATCATGGCTTGAGCCATGCCTTCATTTAATGAAGAGAGAGAGGGTGGGGTTGACTAACCTTAGCTCTCATTTCTTTTGATTTTGCCACTCATTTTTCTCACAACTCTCACTCACACACATCCACACTCACAACACCAGCAGCAGCACTAGAAGAAGCAGCAGCAGCACCAGCAGTCTCAACAGCAGCAGCAAACAACAACAACAACAACAACAACATGAAGCAGCAGCAGCAATAGAAACAGTAGCAGCACCAGCAGCAGGAGCCCCAGCAGCTGCAGCAGCACTTCTTCTTCTTCTTCCCCTCCTTCCTTGCACCTAGGGTCGAAAGTGAGGTATAAAATCTGTGCTCAATTCCTTTTGCTAAACTTATATGTAGAATTAGCTTTGGTTAGTGTTAAAAGTGAGATTTAGTGCTAGAAATGGTGATTAGTGTGGACTTTTGGTTAGGAGATGATTTTGGTGGTTATATTTGTTAGTGTATATGCCCTAGGGGCCATTATTGTATCATACTAGTTTGTATATTACTTAATGGAAGCTTGGGATATTCACATGTATATAACAGTCTTGCTAAACATGGTAGTATGCTACTTGGTTTTTCTATCTTAATATGTGAGTATACGTTTTGATAGAGCTCTTAGGATCTTGCTTGACTACCAGCGTTGTGATGGCAGTCACACTAGTGGGGGCTGGGTAGTCTACAAGCACATCCTTATTCAGGTCTCTAGTCATTGGATTATTGAGACAGGGCATCGATACTCCGGAGTAGACTAGTGTGTACGCTTCTCATCCCAGTTGGGGAGATGGTCTGTCCCACAGCCGTCAGTACGTCGTACTGGAGATAGTATGCAGGTGCTCGTTGGGTTACGGGTACACCGGACAGGACTCACAGGGAACTGTTGGATGGTTTTATACCAGTCGTCAGTGAACAGTTCCCAGGTGACATGAGTACAGCATAGTCCGCAGACTTGACACTGCTACTTCGCCTCGAGTGTGTCCCACTGTTCTTAGATTGCTACCCTACCACGGCTCAAAGGAGTCGTGCAAACAGGTAGCAGTTGGGTGCAATCCCGAGCACTTGGAGGCAGTGGCGGTTAGACAGGATTCGTCTCTCCCGGTATTGGGGGTTGATATCGCGCTGTGTCAGAGAGCCATTACGCAAAGTCCCTGGCCAGGGCAAGCGAGATTTGCTGGTAGGTTCCAGTAGTTTCTCAGGGTGTAATGGGCTTCGCTCCGACACGACTTATACAGCTATTAGGGGACTGACGCTTGCCGCCCCCTAGGCCCGATATGCGATAGTCTTAGACGAACGGACCGGACTGTACGGAGATTGTCACATCAGACTCAGTAGGAGTTCGGATGGGTTTCCTCATCGGCCTTCTTATCGACATCTAGCTGGGGACCGTTACGTACAGCTAGTGCCACTTGCGGTCTGTGGTTAAACCCACTGCCAGCGTAGTAGTCGAGTCTTTAGAGTCCCACGCAGAGAGTTTCCCTACTCCAGGCGAAACGATATAGAGGTCGTATGGTTTTACGACAAGGGTTCAGACGCATACGTGTGTTTACGCACGTACGACTTTCGGACAGTTTTTACTAGTCGGCTTTGGTTTAAGCCAGTTACTAGTATCCGGTTATTGGATTTATACAGTCTAAAGTTTTTCCGTGTTTTCACGGATAGGAGGGGCGTTCTCGTAATTGCGCGAGAAGCTTCTAGAAGATGGTGACTAAGGAGGTTTAGGTGGCATATACATTGAATGAGATTAGTGAGTCATATGGATGATTCATCCATGTCATTAATGCTTCATAATTGCTTAATGACTCATGGAGATGAATCACCACAAGATATTTATCAAGCATGGTTGTAAATCATTTTCTTTTCTTTTCTTGATAAAATAAAATGCTTGATATATATTATGATAACTCATTTTCTCTTCTCATTATTATGTTCATCTTCTCTCTCCTCAAGCTCTCCCTCTTCAAACCCTAATCCTCCCCTCTCATGTGTTGAGTACAAGGATTAGTTAGACTACTTAATCCATAACCATACTCTATTTCATCTAGGTACTTTGATTAGCACTTAAAGATACCTAGTTGCCTCAAGTTTAGAGGCAAAGCTTGGGTTTTAGCTCTCGTGGTGGATCGTCTACTACTTGGAGATGGCCGAGAAGGAGGTGGAGTTCGTAAAGACGAAGGACACGGTTCTTTAGGTATAATCCCTTTACATAGTAGTTGTTAACTTCTATGTTTGATGTTAGTTATCGTTTAGCTTCGATTCATGCGGTTAGTCGATGTTTAGCATATAAACAAGATCGTTTTTCATATTTCCGCCTCCCCGCAAGTCGTGGGGTGTTGTACATCGACTTACAATATTAACTTAGTTAAGTGTTATTAGGGCCACATAAACTTAGTTTAACCTCAGGTTTTACTAAAATACCATAGTGTTTCATATTGGTGTAAATTTTGCGTTTTAAAGCAAAAGTTAGCCTTTTTGTGATCTGCTTTAGACTCGATTACTTCAGAGAAAAACTGAGATAACTGGAGCATACTTGATAGATATTGATTACATACCCAGAGAATGAGACCCCCTACCCTTGTTCAGGCTGCCGTTTTATTCGTTCTGGCCGCAATTTGCGGCCAGATAGGAGACTTAGGGGTTAGGGTTTTGTCTAGGGTAGTCTGCTGCATATTCTAGTATTTTGGTATGTGCAACTATCTAAGTTTTCACCTGAGTAACCATATATCATTTTTCCTATACGATTTTTTTGCATGACACGTGTGATACGTGAGTGGGTTCTGTGTTCTAGCGTATCGCGACGTGTCGGGGTAGTTTTAGACGCGTATACACACGTTTCAGCGTATCGGACACACACGCGTTTAGTTCGCGACGCGAGTTTCTCGTTTCATTTCGATATCACGTTTTTGCGAGATATTTACTTATGTGGATTCATTGTGTAAATTCTAGGTTTGCAGGCGGGTACGTCGGACGCCGCAAAGAAAGGGATGCAAGTGGTCGGCAATGCTTAGCGCGCGACCAGGTGAGTAGATTTAACATCTACGGGGAAATCGCCCGTATGGCATTAAGCGTCAGGGCGTAATAGGATATTTAGTCGTAGATGTTTATATGTATATTCATACCAGTGCACACATATATTGATATCTTC
This sequence comes from Agapanthus africanus, assembly GCA_030015575.1. NCBI lineage: Eukaryota > Viridiplantae > Streptophyta > Magnoliopsida > Asparagales > Amaryllidaceae > Agapanthus > Agapanthus africanus. The sequence goes on along the minus strand of CM057338.1, from coordinate 777,658,247 downwards.
ATACTTTCGCACATGCACACTGTATATCCATACCAGTGCACACATTCATTGATATATCACTATTGCGCACATGCACACTGTATATCCATACCAGTGCACACATTCATTGATATATCACTATTGCGCACATGCACACTGTATATTCATACCAGTGTACACATTCATTGATATATCACTATATTGCGCACATGCATACTGTATATTCATACCAGTGCACACATTCATTGATATATCACTATTGCGCACATGCACACTGTATATATTCATACCAGTGCACACATATATTGATACACTCATATTCGCGTATATATCTATTTGCACATCCATACCTATATACATACGCATGTTACATACATGGATGATATTGACATGATTTAAAAACTAAGGGACCGCATGAGGTGTTTTCAAAACTGGATCATTTTTTAGAGCGGTTTTTCCCTTTTTACTCTTGATGTCATACGACACATTACATGGATTTACGCATTGAGTTTGGATTTATGGGATTTCTGGATTTGAGAACCGTGGTATTATTTTAAGAAAATATGCACTGTTTTAAAAACCCGGTTTCTCTTGATATGATATTTCAGTGCGTCCACCATGAGTTTTCTCGGTTTCAGAGAGCTTGTGTGAGTACACCCGATTCGAGGAGTTGTAGGCACCGATTGTGGGTACATGGTGGACCCGGTATGGTACCCCGGGGCAAGAAGACTCGTATTGTTAGACGGTGAGCCCGGCGGAGGGATTACTACCTACCGGTGATTGGTTGGACCTGGCGGTTATCCGGAGGATACCGACCAGAGTCGATAGATGGATACGGGATGACACGTACTGCCGGGGCCGAGGGCCGATTCTGCAGACGGAGCCTGTGGGCCGATCCGTACCGACAGAGCCCAATACTTGAGGATTTGCGTGTCGATGCTGGACACGATTATTTTATGATATTTCGTGTGCCGATGTTAGGCACTCACGATTCTACGAGATTTACAGGATTTGAGGGCCGATTAGAGTGATGGCGCCTGAGTTTTACTGGGATTTGGTGTATTGATAGACACCGGTTATTTTCCACGTTGACATTCCGTGTAGATGTTATTTATTCCCATGCTCAGCATTCAGTATTATATATCTCATCCTGTATTTGTAGTACCTGATAGAGTACACATGCTATGCACGATTATTGTATACCCTGCTCACATATATAGATGTTATTAGATTGCACTTGTTGCATGACTATTGTGCATCCAGCTCATCATATAGATGTTATCTGTTGGCAAAGGTTAGAGTATCGCAGCACGTGCATACTCGCGATTACCTTTATATGTTATCTACTATTCACGAGTTGGCAACTCACCCCCGTTGTGCCACAGTGTTTGTAGGTTGCCCCTCAGAGTAGTCACGGCAGGCTACTTCCTTGCATCTTTTGATACGGATACCATTGCAGTTGGCGCGTGAGCCATTTGCTGATAATTGGGTTTTTGCGGTATCTGTTGACTTAGAGACCAGTTGTGAAGACGATATATATTATTTTGTACTCTGGTGTCGAGCTCGTTGTAAGCCGACTTTATTTATGCAGCCTCATCTTTCATGATATTTGTTTTCACTTATACTGCTCATTTCTTCGCTTCGGCGTCGTATATTATCATTGTGGTGATTGTTTCCGCCGTTGGGCGTGATTGCTCCCGTTTGGGATGCTTTATTCTTATTGTATATCATTTTACTCATATATTGTCTTGTACCCGATTTTGGGGCTAGTTTTTACAAAGGAAATGCTGCCAAAATTTTTAAGGTAATAACTTGAAGTTTAAAGAATTTTACTAAACTACTTAAGGTTTTCTAAATGTTTTAAACTAATGCTTCCTTTCACTCTATTTTTCAATGGTTTTGATTTCTGGGTTTCGGCTTACTTAGTCGCGTTACGCCTGTAGACGTTACGTGGTTAAGTGCCGGTCACGGGCCGAACTTTGGGTCGTGACAGTTTAATTCAATCAGGAAATGTACGGGTTGAACTTGACTAGCGGACTATGGTTTGTTGGCCTGGGTCAAGGTCATAGGACGCTAGGGGCAAAATATTATTGGGAATTTCAAGAGTTGAAATTTGCAATGAGATTGCATACCTTCTATGAGATAGTTGGATCCCGATACCCGCTGCGAGTAAGAGTTACTCCTGGGAAGGTTTTACACATTACAATTAGCCGATCAAGTAGGTGTCTAGAAAGGTGTCAACGGGGTTACGCCTCTGGAAAAACGAGGTTTACTTTAATTAGGTCCGTGCGAAAGCACGGGAAACCTCCCTCAAAGTATCGGCACTGGCCTGGCTGAAAGATTGGCGAACTTCTAGGGTGTAATTAATCCCGTCTAGTCTTTCCTTTTAGGGTTTGAAGGTATATTTGACTAAAACAGTGGGAGACATCCTGATTAGATATATTAATAACTAATCTAATCTTGCAATAGCGTACGCTGAGTGTTTTCTTCTGTCTCTCTCCAGGCAGCGACCATGTCAGGCCTTAATCAAGATAATAATACGGATGTATTGACCGAACCCGCTTGTTATACTGCGCTAAGGAACGTTGGTCCCGCTCCAACTTATAATTGTTATAAGACAGAGCAGGAAATAGGGAATTACCAGAATTTCCGTACCGCCCAAACGAAGAAAGTACATGCTGATTCATCTTCTTCGGGTGTGTTCATTACCGAGAACTGTTACTCAGTATCCTTTACGTCCTGGGTATGAGATACCGGATCAGGATCCCGCAAATGTAATTTGTTACATATGCTATAGATAGGAAAAGAACTGAGAACGGGTGATAAGTTTCAAGAGTTGGAAATGATGCAAGTGTTGCAGCCAATTCTGTTGGCAGTTATCACCCTGTATTACCAGAATATATTCATTCTGAATGAATGTTATTAGATACCGAACCTAATATACAACATCATATCAGTCTCTTTATTAGTAAAGAAGGATATAATTTTGTATTGTTGGATAATGTTTTGAACATTTCCTATATCAAGAGTTGATCGGTTCAGGTACATTATCTAAAAGCATAGACGTTCTAAATCAAACCACAGTTCTTAACGTACAGAACACACACAAGAGGAAGAGTTCAAAAATGAACGAATCTTTCTTGAGGCATTGTAAACTAAGTCATATCAATGCGACCCGACTAGCTGAAGTTACATAAAGATGCATATTTAAATTAGTTTGGATTTACATCTTGTAAAACTTGCCAGTCATGTCACAAAGATAACATGACCACAACTCCGTTTATTGGAAACAGAGAAAGAGTTAGTGAACTCTTGGGTTTGATACATGATGATGTATGATAGTCCCATGTCTACATATGCCAGGACAGGTTCTTTGTACTTCATTACATTCACTGATGATCTCTCAAGATTCAGACATATCTTCCTGTTGAAACACAAGTCCGAAACTTTTGAGATAATCACAGAATATAAGTTAGAAGTAGATAACCAAAAACGGGTATAAGTATTATGTCCTTTGATGTGATCAAAGAGGAGAATACTTGAGCAAGGAATTCCTGGACTATTCTAAAGGAGAATGAGATTCTCTCTTAGCATTACTCTTCCGAATACACCACAGCACGTCGATGTATCGGGACAGAGCAATCGCACCCTGTGTGATATGGTGTGCTCTATGATGAGTACTACTGAGTTGCCTATTTTCTTTTGGGGTTATGCACTTGAGAAGTAGCATACCTATTGAATAGTGTTCCAAACAAATCAGATGCCTACCACTCATATGTGATATGGTATGGGAAGAGCCCATCTCTTAAAGATGCTAAGATTTGGGGTTGTCCGGCCTATGTCAAAAGAAAAATCCGGACAAGCTCGAGGCAAGATCAGTTCTATGGAAGGTTGTTGGATATCCCAAGCATTCGCAAGGGAATATCTTCTACCACACCGAGGAACAAAAGATATTTTATTTCTCGGCATACCACTTTTTGAGAAAAGGGGAATTTCTTGTGAAGAAATTGGTGTCCATGAGGTAGAACTGGAAGGAGTTCCAGCTACACAAACTGCAGCTGATGATTTGGTAAACCCGGAGGATTCAATAGTTTCTAACGAACCTCAGCCTCTCCGCCAATCTGGTAGGGTTCCTCACCCACCTGAGAGATACTTCGGTTTTCTCTATGACAGTGAGAGCGAGGATTGCATCATGAGATGATGAACCAACTAGTTTCGAGCTGGCCATCAGGAGTGGGGACTCTGTGAGAATGGCTGGATGCTTAGTGATCTGAGATGGAATCCTTATACACTAATGAAGTATGGACTTTGGTTGCTTTATCTGAAGGGTTAAATCCCCATCAGGAGCAAGTATATCTTGAGAAGATTATTTGGTGTACATGGAAAAGTTGAGACTTTCAAAGCTATGCTTAAGACCATCCAGATCTTACTTGCCACTGCTACATACCATGACTACGATATCTGGCGGTTGGATGTCATGACAGCTTTTCTATATGATGATTTAGAAGAGAGCGTCTATAAGTTCACAGCCAGAGGGCTTCGTAGACACTGGGAGAAGCGGAAACGTGTGCAAGATGTTTTATGGGATAAATCAGGCATCGCGGAGTTGGAACGTCTATTTTGATGTAGTAGTTAAAGAGTTTGACTTCATCAAAATGGTAGATGAACCTTGTATATAGAAAAAGGTAGTAGAGAGTATGGTGATGATCCTCGTATTGTACGTGGATGACATACTCTTGATAGGAAAGGAGTTTGCTATGCTATGCTCGGTTAATCTCCTCTTATCACAAGGATTCTCTATAAAGGATCAAGTTAATACCTGCTAAATCCGGGTTATGAATCTATGAGATAGATCTAATTGGATGTTAGGATTCTCACTAGTTGTAGTGAGATGGTATCAATCGACCCTGGGGAGAATCACTGGAAAGGTTCCAGGGTGATAAAGACGACTGAATATCAGTCGCAGGCATTGTCTTTACCCTCAGTGGAGGGACGATATGTTGGAAGAGTTCTAAGCTAGATACCGTGACTTACTAGACGATTAAAGGCTAGATACATCGTTACCAAGGATGCTACCAAAGTGGCAGTATGGATATATATGAGTTCATGAGATGAATTTCGTTCCTACCATTGTGTGATAATGGAGTTGTGGCTTAGGCCTTGGAACCCCCGTCCCATCTGTGATCCAGACATATTCTTAGGCAGTATCACCTGATCATGGAGATGGTTGATCTCTAGGGAGATCGAGGTTAGGAGAGTAGACACAGAGGACAACAACGCGGATCCACTCACAAAGGCCTATTTCCCAGTAGAGACTTTTATGGGATGGTTGAGTATGAGATACTTCAACCACAGCTTATTGTTGGGTATGAGATACTACAACAGTTGGCCCTAGTGCAAGTGGGAGATTGTTAGTTATATGTATGCCTAGAGGCCATTACTGTACATACGTTGTATATTGTAGTGGATGCTTGGACATATATAGGGAGGACTTTCTTGCTCGACATGATAGCATGCTATCTGGTTACTCTTTATCTTAACGTGTACTCTGATTGTCTCTATGTCAAATGTTGATAAAGCCCTTAGGATGAGTACTTGACTACCAGGACTATGATGCAGATCATACTAGTGGGGATAGTGTAGTCGCCAAGTACATCCTTCAAATGTTCCTAGTCGTGGGAGTACTGAGACAGGGCATCGATACTCCAGAGTAGACTAGCGTATGCGCTTCTTGACCCATATGATGGGTGATGGATGATCCCATATCCATTGGTGTTTGACATCAGAGAAGGTATACGGGTGCTCAGTGGAGACTAGGTACACTGGACAGACTCGCCGAGAACTCCCAGATGGTATTATACCTCACGTCAGATGGCAGTTCTCTGGTGACACTGGTACAGGTTAGTCTGTAGACCCGGGATTGTCATAGAGTCTTGTGTGAATCCTAATGTGCTTTGATTTCCATTATACCACGTCCAAGAGGGCGTGCAAAATGGTGGCTTTTGGGTACAGTCCCGAATCACATGGAGGCAATGAGCGATAGGAGGGGTTTCGTCTCTCCCCATATAGGTAGTTGATGTTGCGCTGTGTTCGATTGGCTATAACTGGAAATCCTTGGTCAGGGTTGCTGAGATTTACTCATAAGTGTTATCAGTAGTTTCTAAAACTGTTATGGACCTCATATCGACACGACTTATCAAGCTACTGGGGTCTGACGTTTACCACCCCTAGGTGAGATATGCGACATATCAGACGAAGTGACCGGATTGTACGGTGGTGTTACTGATTGGATTCACAGGAGAATGTACAGGCTTGCTTGTTGATCTTCTGATTGCTCAATACCTGGGTGGCTATTACGTTTAGCTGGCCGCTTGCGGCTTGTGGGTGTTTGATATGATCATCACCTACTGCCGGTGTATTGACGATTCTTTAGAGTCCTACACAGAGGTTTCCTGGCTCAGGCAAAACGGAGTAGGAGCACATATGTGATATGTGCGAGACCGAGAATATTACGATATGAGATATCGTATTCCATTCTCGCGATATATGATATCGGCCGGGTATATGTGATATAGCCGGGTCATCAGATCAAGTGTTGATTCGATGAATCGGTACATGTTATATTAGTCGGTTATATGCCATATAGCCGGATTATCGGATCAAGTGTTGATTCAATAATTTAATGTATAATTATATATGTGATATATTAAGTTACATTAACTAATATAAGCTCACTTAAAGATTCTTTTTCTCACTTGGATAATACATTGATATATATGTGATATATGTTAATTGTATTATTTTATTTTGTTACAAAAATATATTATATATGTGATATATAATATTGTAACAAGTTAAGGTTACAAATGCAACATGTTTTGTGGAGATTAAACAAATTAGGGTTTGATTTGGGTTAGCATTTGGGTAAGCTTTTTCATGAAGCTTCTAGAAGCTTTATTTTGTTTCAAGCTAAGATATTTTGTATAGGTATTTTCTAACCTAACCCAAACCCTTTACTCTAGTTAACTCTCTACATGGGTTATGTCTTTATTCTTAAGCCATGGTTGATTTGTAACCATAACTATGATTTTCATTATTCATCACAAATGACTTTCTTCTTCTTCTTGCTCTTGAGAAAAGCTTTCTAGCCTTTTCTTTTGTGATGTTGATGAGTGAGATAAAGAAAAAAATGAGAGCTAAATTCCTACTTCATCATCCTCATCTATTCTAGCCATTTAGATTAGGATGTTTGCTTTGCTAATACTTGATTAGTGAAGCAATAGCTTGGGTTTGAGATTCTTCAAGGTAGATCATCTTAGTTGTTGAAGATTGGAAGCAAGCTTGCATCTTTCTTTTCATGGAGCCTCTCTAGAGTCCAGGTACTTGATGATCGCAGCGAAGGGATCTCAACACGGAGCTTTTGAAGTGAAGGAACAGACTACAAAGGTTGTAAACCCTAACTCTTAGAAGTAATGTTGTTTACTTGCTATGTTAACCCTATGTCTCTAATTAAGATCTTGGTTAGGGTTTGTTTAGCACCCCAAAATTTTTAAAGTAGTATGATTGATGCTTGCCAAAACCTTGCTAAGGTGCTAAGCTAACCCTACAGAAAAACCGAGCACACCGGATTTTCCATGCATGTGGCCAGCCCAAATTTCCCCAAATTGCCTCGAATTTATTCTGTGTTCACGTCATATCACATATAACATTCTGCAGTTGTTTAAAAAAATTTTTGAAGACTTTTTAAAATCGACAGAAACTAAGTTATCGTATCGGGTATTTGGGAGTAGTTTCGGTTTCGTAATCCTAGCAAAGATCGTCAAATTTTCTAGCATGGCTCTGATACCACTTTGTTGGTTGCTGTAACATCCTAGTTCGTTATACCATGCTTGATTAGATTAATTTATATATGCAGGGTTACTAGGCACACTCACAAGGATCTACGAGATATCAACCAAGCCCGATTTAAAATTTAGACGTGCCGAACAACCCTAACCAAGATCATTAAACTAGAGATTAGGCGAAACAAAGCATGTTAAACACTTTAAAATCTAAGAGTTTGGGATTACAACCTTTGTAGTCGGGTCCTTCACTTCTAAAGCTCCGTGTTGAGGTCCTTTCACTGCGATCATCGAGAATCCGGACTCTAGAGAGGCTCTGTTCAGTTGATAAAACTGCCCATTTGTATTACATTTTTCCTACCATTTTCATATTAAAAAAGAACTTTATTATAATATATTATACATATGAGTGTTTATGTGTAAAAACATTATTTTCCATGTGTTAATATATTTTAATTATCATTTGGTAGGAAAATGAATGCAAATATTATTGATCTAATCCTAGTAGAACAAAGTCTACTAAAATCTTATTTGAGTTGTTGTGCAGAATATTTCCAAGTTGTTATGAAGAATTTATCAAACAAATCAATTTGTTGAAGAAAACTTGCCAAATTAAGAAGCAAAACTTGGAGACCAAGTCTGGAAGCAACCGAGAGAAGATTTCTGAATTATGAAGGTGCCTAGGATTGACACTTGTCACAAGAAGAAAGCACAAGAATTTTGATCAAGAGATCTCACCCGTTGGCCGCGGATCCGCGGCCTTAGCCCCCATTTGCCGCGGATCTGCCACAATATTATGGAGTTAGAGTGCAAGATTTTTTGGGGTGAATCAAAGCTAAATTTTACCAAGTTTTCAACAATAAGATTCTGGCTTTGCACTATAAAAGGGCACCGAGAGCCTCTTGGAAAATCTATCAAGCCGAAGAGATCACGAAGTCCCAGACGCTCACGCATCCAGGCTGATCATCAACTGTTCATCTACCTCCTTAGGAAAGATCGAGAAGCAATTAGTTTTGTAATCATTTTCTACGGAATAAAGTGTAGATTGTTCAAGTTGATTAATAAAGGTAGTTATTTTGTTTAATTCTTTTGCATTATGTTTTCCCTCTCTGTCTTTTCATCTTCTTCTCCCAACATGCGCGAGTAATTCTCCGCTTGTTAGGGTTCGTAGGATTAGGGTAGGCTAATGGACGATGAAAATAACTAAACCCTTTTTAAGTCTTATAAAGTTTAGGAACTTTATCAAAAGAATCACTAACATCCTAATCGGGCGCGCTAGCAATTCTTTGCTAGTTCCGACCGCGATTAGAGATTAGATTAATGATTGTTTTGGTAAAGGCTAGATATGAACGGAGTTCCGTGTCGAGATAGGGGTTAAGAGTGGGATTCCTTTTCCCTCCAGAAACCCTAATCTACACGCATCACCGTCGTTCTAGTTCTAAATCTATTAATGGATAAAAAGGGTAACTTTTAATTAATCGTCCATAACTACTAAATCCTAACGAACCCTACAAGCCTTCTTATTATATTATCTACATCTCTAAAATAATCTAGATCTATATTTTACATTCTTGTTTAACGTAGATCTAGAAACTATTCTATAAAAATTCTTTATCCCTCCTCTCTTTCTCAACACATCTAAAGTAAAAGTAAAAGGTTCAACGTTTTCCAGAGGACGACCCATACTCATCTCGGTCTAGCTACACGCGACACCGTTATTGATTGCGGTTAACTACAAACACACTCTTTCGTGTCAATCAAATGGCGCCGTTGCCGGGGAAACGTGCGTAATTTTTTATTCTTGCTATTTGTGTTGAATTCTTAGACGATTCATATCATTATTAAAACAAAACTGCAAATTGCATATTTAACGATTTGTGTGTGAATTTTGCGAGAGAATCTGGATTCACGGACTTGAGGAAACAGGAGATCTAGGGTTTCACACTTCTCTGGTATCTTTCTTAACTCCTTCTCTCTCCTCTCAAATCCAATAAAATCTATCTTCTGCAGGATTCTTTGCAAAATAGCGCCGCCCAAAAATTATTTTGCAAAAGTTTTGTGATTGGTTTTGTTTTGCATATTTAATACGGACTTTAAGGGGCAAAGACCAAATCAAGATTAGGTGGGGATTTCATCACCCTTCCTAAGCCCCACAAATCGCAAACCGAGCATCTAGATCAACCCTTCATTAATTTAAAAAAATATCTAGACCAGACTCTAAGGACTGTCGCGCTCAATAAGGACAGAGGAAGGTCGTGGGTAATCTATCGTTTATCCGCATTACTTTTGTAGTGCTTAGGCAAGTGTGACAAAGGCTAGTGGTTTTTAATTAGGCCCACGACGTGGTTCCTTCCCACTTACCTGGCACTTACCTGGCTACAAGGGTAGTACGGAGGCGGTAGAGGATTTATCCTGCGGCTTGTCCTTTGGAAGTCTAGGAGCGGTCTAGAGACTGGACCTAGGTGACCTTAGTTCTAGGGTTGCTTGTGCATCTTAGGGTGATTTGTCTTGAGTCCCACTTTTTCAAAACAAATCAATTATTTTCTCCCCTTTTTACCCCTTCCCCCTTCTTCTATTCTTATAATGGGTAATCTAAACAGAAGAACACTTGCCGAGCTTTGCTGTCCACAACCAGATATCTCTTGTTTTCGAAATCCCTTCGGTATACCGTCCGGCTCTTCCATATCCTTAAGAGATCATATAGAACAAGCAGGAAGAAACAGTTGGCCACCTCAGTCTAGGTCTTATCAACCATATCCTAATCCTATACCTGTTTCAGTTCATACCCAGAGTGAGGAAGCCCCTAGACGAATGTCCATTGCTGAGCACATAGCTAGGTCTAGAGGCCAAAGTTTCAACCCGGACCGATATCAACCATCACCTCCACTTTCCAAAGAAGAGTTTAATAGCCAACCGACCAACCCATATCAATATTCTTCTTATCATACTTTTAATCCTACTCCTACCCAATTTTCGCAACCATTCTATTCCTATCAATCCAATCCGACTTTTCCACCTTCTCTAGACAGTTCTTTTAATCAGTCATTTGGGAGTTTTAATTATCCACAGGAATTTCAATCTTATACCGAAACCCTTTATCAACCAAAGTCTAGTCTTGAGCGGAAATTAGAAGAAGGTATAGTGATGATGAACCGCATTAGAGAGGAATGGAAGGAAAGCATGGCTAAATATGAAAGGGCAACGAGTTCCGAACCAGCCCAAGACTTTTCAGTATATAATACGGGTATCGGACAAAATGAGAATTTGGGTAGAGAGACAGAATTATACACCCTTCCTAATCAAACCTTCCATTTCCAAACTGAAATCCACAACTCTAGTTTCACAGATTCATCAAGTACACCAAATGATTCATCAATTGAAGATAGAATGTCTAATAAGTTGTGTGACTTTATAGTGTTTGATTTACCCGATTGTGAAGGGTCCATTTCAAGTGACACCATACCCAACCCTTGTAATCTCTACACCTCCACCCTCGAACCAAAACTGATTGAAAACCATACTCTTGATGAGGTGTTTGAGAATTTTAACCTTCACTTGAATGAGGTGATTGATGTTGGGGATATATTGATAGATGAACCCGAAATTTTGGATGATTTTGTCCCACCAATTCATCAAATCCTTTCACTTCCTTGTGGTCATCATCTTGAGCCTTTAATTCTTCCCGAACCCCAAATATGTCTTGAAGTTGATGATAAAGGTATACCCGAAGATCAGACCGAAATACAGCCTCCATCTTCCACATCTGGTTCAGCAACACTCGACACACCAATTTGTTTACCCATTTCACCTTCTACTTTCTCCGGTTCTTCTTCTGTTTCTATAATTTCAGTGAGTTTTGATGAATCACAATCCGTTAATTCAAGTTCAACAATACCAGAAATTCAACTTGATTTGGATATTTTTGAAAATGAGGTAGATGAGTTTTTCGAGTCCTCTACCTCAATGAATTTTGATGAATCAAGTAGGATAAATTCTGGCACAAAACTCTTTGACAGCAAAATATTCAATCACACCATTGATAAAAGTTTTGAAGAACTTTTTGCTGACGAACTTGAATTTTTAAAATATACGGATTTTGTGATTGATCAATCTTCACCTATAGAGGTTGAACCGTCACCATTCCTTCTTCCTAATCATTCACATTCATCCTCATTCTTTCTTTTCTCTAATTTCAAACCCTTTCCAGACCACCTCTTATCCCTTCCCCACTTTTTCTTGTCTCGATACAACACATTCTTCCACCAACCTATACGCTATACTAATAAAATCTTTGAATGGTTGGTGTTAACTTTTGGTCTTTGTAAAGTCTTACTTTGACCAAATGACTCACCCCCTCTTAAAATGCTTCGTATTGTCTAACTCATGTTTGAGGGGGGGTATATTTTTGGCTCTTGAACATAACTTTTGTCCTCAAATTTGTGAGCCAAAAATAAGTTTGGGGGAGGATTTGTGCTTACAGGTTTTTGTGATCAAATGACTTCTTTCCCCCATTAATAATGACCTCCCAAGCTTACAGGTTTTTGTGCTCCAGCAGATAGCAACAGTGAGGACACTGTTGAAAACAAGTTTGGGGGAGGTTTGTGCTTATTTACACATCTATTTGCATCATATTTTGCATAAGCACAACATTTTCAAAAATTTAAAAAAAAATTTCTTTTATAACAAAGAGTAGAAAGTGAAAAATTACATCCAAAAGATAGGAATAGTTTAAGAAAACCAAGAAAATTAGAAGTTTTCTTACACGAACTAGTAATAAGTAGTTATGAGCTGTTGTCCCAAGGGTTAGTAAGATGAAGGAAGTCACTAATCTGAGAATAAAAATAAGTCTGAAAAATAGTTTCTATTCTGGAAGCCAAACATTTGAATGTTGATACCCTACTATACGCACTTACACACGTCTTGAAACTCGGGATAGTAGAGGATACCTTGAAATGCTCTTGTCTAAAAGCCTAAGTATGAAGGAAATGAAAAAAAAAATGAAGAAAATATAAAAATGGTGAAACAAAAAAAAATGAACACTGGTTTTGTATCGCCAAGGCAGCAATAAAAAAATATAGCGAGGGTGCCTCTTCACCTAGTGCCCTAAGGCCAACTGGTCTGGGAGTCACTACTAAGCCTTAGGTGGTGCAAGACGAGGAAAATACTATCACCTAATCAGCAAACACACGAGTAATCGGTCTGTTAGTACCTCAAGAAGTATTAACGGTCGCATGAAAATGTGTGAGCAAATCTTAATATTCATCAAATTAAAAAGTACTAAGGTAGATGGACAAGAGTATGATAGCTTGAATTGAATTCTTCGAGTGTTGGGATGTTCTTTACACACACGTGGGGTTATATGATCAATGTTTGGATGAAAGGTAGGAATGAAGAATAAAGACGATATTTTATTGAGGGATAATGTGATTTCTAACATTTTTTCATGACTATTAAGATAGGGCTCATGACAACTGAAAATCTAGTATAGTTGGAAACTCTTCTTTTCAAGGCCTTTCTTTTATGGTTCTTATCTTTATATGTAAATTTCACAATCTTTCTTTTGTTATAGGATTTTGTGGGTGTAATCCGCTGAAAACCCTCAGGAGACAACACTCCTCCTACTAGGGACACCTAGAGGTTTAACGGCTTGTTGCACGTGCTCAGTGCAATCGTGTCTGCCTACGAAATTGTGCTTAGTTTTCTCCTTTCTTTTTCTCCTCTTAAATAAACTAGTTTGCTCGGGACGATCAAAGATAAGTTTGGGGGTATTTGTTCAGTTGATAAAACTGCCCAATTGTATTACATTTTTCCTACCATTTTCATATTAAAAAAGAACTTTATTATAATATATTATACATATGAGGGTTTATGTGTAAAAACATTATTTTCCATGTGTTAATATATTTTAATTATCATTTGGTAGGAAAATGTATGCAAATATTATTGATCTAATCCTAGTAGAACAAAGTCTACTAAAATCTTATTTGAGTTGTTGTGCAGAATATTTCCAAGTTGTTATGAAGAATTTATCAAACAAATCAATTTGTTGAAGAAAACTTGCCAAATTAAGAAGCAAAACTTGGAGACCAAGTCTGGAAGCAACCGAGAGAAGATTTTTGAATTATGAAGGTGCCTAGGATTGACACTTGTCACAAGAAGAAATCACAAGAATTTTGATCAATAGATCTCACCCGTTGGCCGCGGATCCGCGGCCTTAGCCCCCATTTGCCGCGGATCCGCCGCAATATTATGGAGTTAGAGTGCAAGATTTTTTGGGGTGAATCAAAGCTAAATTTTACCAAGTTTTCAACAATAAGATTCTGGCTTTTCACTATAAAAGGGCACCGAGAGCCTCTTGGAAAATCTATCAAGCCGAAGAGATCACGAAGTCCCAGACGCTCACCCATCCAGGCTGATCATCAACTGTTCATCTACCTCCTTAGGAAAGATCGAGAAGCAACTAGTTTTGTAATCATTTTCTACGGAATAAAGTGTAGATTGTTCAAGTTGATTAATAAAGTTAGTTATTTTATTTAATTCTTTTGCATTATGTTTTCCCTCTCTGTCTTTTCATCTTCTTCTCCCAACATGCGCGAGTAATTCTCCGCTTGTTAGGGTTCGTAGGATTAGGGTAGGCTAATGGACGATGAAAATAACTAAACCCTTTTTAAGTCTTATAAAGTTTAGGAACTTTATCAAAAGAATCACTAACATCCTAATCGGGCGCGCTAGCAATTCTTTGCTAGTTCCGACCGCGATTAGAGATTAGATTAATGATTGTTTTGGTAAAGGCTAGATATGAACGGAGTTCCGTGTCGAGATAAGGGTTAAGAGTGGGATTCCTTTTCCCTCCAGAAACCCTAATCTACACGCATCACCGTCGTTCTAGTTCTAAATCTATTAATGGATAAAAAGGGTAACTTTTAATTAATCGTCCATAACTACTAAATCCTAACGAACCCTACAAGCCTTCTTATTATATTATCTACATCTCTAAAATAATCTAGATCTATATTTTACATTCTTGTTTAACGTAGATCTAGAAACCATTCTATAAAAATTCTTTATCCCTCCTCTCTTTCTCAACACATCTAAAGTAAAAGTAAAAGGTTCAACGTTTCCCAGAGGACGACCCGTACTCATCTCGGTCTAGCTACACGTGACACCGTTATTGATTGCGGTTAACTACAAACACACTCTTTCGTGTCAATCAGGCTCCACGAAGAGAAAGATGCAAGCTTGCTTCCGATCTTCGATAACTAAGATGATCTACCTTAAAGTTTCTTTGACACAAGCTCTCACTCACTAAATGAAGTGAACACCCTAATCTAAATGGCTAGGATAGATTAGGATGATGAAGTAGGATTTTAGCTCTCATTTGTTTTCTTAATTTCACTCATTTTCATCACTAAGCAAAAAGCTAGAAAGCTTTTTATCATGGAAGAAGAAGAAGAATAACTAAAACCATTTGTGATGAATAATGAATAACTCAAGTGTGAGGTTAGAAATGCAACCATAGTATATGTAACCCTTGTAGAGATTTAACTAAGGTTAAAAGGTTTGGTTGGGTTAAACAAATATCTAGCAAAAATATCAACACATAATATCTTTGCTCAAAACAAAACAAAACCTTCTAGAAGGTGCAAGAAAAGATTAACCCAAATCAAATCCTAACCATGTTTAATCTCCACTAAACATGTTGCATTAATAACCCTAACATGTTACAATATTATATATCACATATACAATATTTATTGTAACAAAATAAAATAATACAATTAACATATATCGCATATATATCAATGTATTACCCGAGTGAGAAAAAGAATCTTTTAGTGAGCTTATATCAGTTAATGTAATTTAATATATCAAATATATAATTATATATTAAATTATCGAATCAACACTTGATCCTATAATCCGGCTATTTCATAAATAACCGACTAATATAATCTGTATCAGTTCATCGAATCAACACTTGATCCGATGACCCGGCTATATCACATATACCCGGCCGATATCTCATATCGCGAGAATCTAATACGGTATCTCATATCGTATTATCCTCGGTCCTGCACATATCACATATGTGCTCTTACTCCGTTTTTCCTGAGTCAAGAAACCTCTGTGTAGGACTCTAAAGAATCGTCAATACGCCGGCAGTAGGTGATGATCATATCAAACACCCACAAGCTGCAAGCGGTCCGCTAAACGTAACAGCCACCCAGGTATTGAGCAATCAGAAGATCAACAATCAAGCCTGTACATTCACCCGTGAATCCAATCAGTAACACTCCCGTACAGTCCGGTCTCTTCGTCTGATATGTCGCATATCTCGCCTAGGGGTGGTAAACGTCAGACCCCAATAGCTTAATAAGTCGTGTCGATGTGAGGTCTATAACAGTTTGAGAAACTACTGATAACACTTACCAGTAAATCTCAGTAATCCTGGCCAAGGATTTCTAGTTATAGCCAATCGAACACAGCGCAACATCAACTCCCTATACCGGGAGAGACGAATCCCCTTCTATCGCTCATTGCCTCCATGTGATTCGGGACTGTACCCAAAAGCCACCTTTTTGCACGCCCTCTTGGACGTGGTATGATGGAAATCAAAGCACAGTGGGAATCACACAAGACTCTATGACGATCTCGGGTCTACAGATTAACCTGTACCAGTGTCACCAGAGAACTGCCATTTGACGTGAGGTATAATACCATCTGAGAGTTCTCGGCGAGTCCGTCCAGTGTACCCAGTCTGTACTGAGCACCCGTACACCATCCCTGATGTCAAACACCGATGGATATGGGATCATCCATCGCCCATCATATAGGTCAAGATTCGTATACGCTAGTCTACTCTGGTGTATCGATACCCTATCTCGATACACCCTCGACTAGGAACAGTTATAGGATGTACTCGTCGACTACCGTGGCCCCACTAGTATGATCTCATCATAGTCTCAGTAGTCGAGTACATATCCTAAGGGCTTTATCAACATGTAACATAGAGACAATCAGAATACATGTTAAGATAAAGAGCAACCAGATAGCGTCCTATCATGTCGAGCAAGAAAGTCCTCCCTATATATGTCCAAGCATCCACTACAATATACATCGTATGTACAGTAATGGCCTCTAGGGCATACATATAACTAACAGTCTCCCACATGCACCAGGGCCATCTGTTGTGGTATCACATACCCAACATTTAGCTGTGCTTGAAGTATCTCATACTCAACCATCCCATAAAAGTCTCTACTGGGAAAAAAGGCCTTTGTGAGTGGATCCGCGTTGTTGTCCTCTGTGTCTACTCTCCTAACCTCGATCTCTCTGGAGATCAACCATCTCCATGATCAGGTGATGCTACCTAAGAATTATATCTAGATTACAGATGGGACAGGGGTTCCTAGGCATAAGCCACAACTCCATTGTCTCACATTGGTAGGAACGTAGTTCATCTCATGAACTTTTATATATCCAGACTGCCTCTTTGGTAGCATCCTTGGTAACGACGTATCTTGCCATTTAATCGTCTAGTAAGTCACGGTATCTATCTTGGAACTCTTCCAACATACCGTCCCTCCACTGAGGGTAAAGACAATGCCTGCGACTGACATTCGGTCATCCTTATCACCCTGGAACCTTTCCAGTGATTCTCCCCAGGATCGATTGATACCATCTCACTACAACTAGGGAGAATCCTAACATCCAATTAGATCTATCTCATAGATCAAAAACCTAGGATTTAGGAGGTATCACCTTGATCCTATATGGAGAATACTTGTGATAAGCGGAGATTGACCGAGAGTAGCATAGGAAACTCCTTCCCTATCAAGAGTATGTCATCAACGTACTCTATGAGGATCACCACCATACTCCCTACTATCTTTTTGTATATACAAGGTTCATCTACCATTTTGATGAAGTCAAACTCTTTGACTACCACATCAAAACAGACGTTCTAACTCCACGATGCCTGCTTTATCACATAAAACATCTTGCACACGTTTCCGCTGCTCCCGTTATCTATGAAGCCCTCTAGCTGTGTACTTATTGACGCTATTTTCCAAATCAACATTTAGAAAAGCAGTCATGACACCCGACCGCCAGATATCGTAGTCATGGTATGTAGCCGTCGTAAGTAGGATCTGGATGGACTTAAGCATAGCTTTGAAAGTCTCAACCTTTCCATGTACACCAAGTAATCTTCTCAAGATATACTTGCTCCTGATGGGGATTTAACCCTTCAGATAAAGCAACCAAAGTCCATACTTTGTTGGTGTATAAAGATTCCATCTCAGATCGCTGAGCTTCCAACCATTCTTATAGAGTCCCACTCCTGATGGCCAGCTCGAAATAAGTTAGGTCATTATCTCATGATGCAATCCTCACTCTCACTATCATAGAGAAACCGAAATATCTCTCAGGTGGGTGATGAACTCTATTAGATCGGCGGAGAGGCTGAGGTTCATTGAAAACTATTGAATCCTTTGGTTCTACCAAATCATCAGTTGCAGTTTGTATAGCTGGAACTCCTTCCAGTTCTACCTCATGACCACTAATTTTTCCACAAGAAATTCCCTTTCACAAAGGTGGCATGTTGAGAAACAAAACATATTTTGTTCCTCGGTTAGGTAGAAGATATTCCCTTGCGTATGCTTGGGATATCCAACAAACTTCCACAGATCTGACTTTGCCTCGAGCTTGTCCGTATTTTGCTTTTAGACATAGGCCGGACAACCCCAAATCTTAACTTACTTAAGATATGGGCTCTTCCCATTCCATATCACATATGAAGTGGTAGGCAACTGATTTGATTGGAACCCTATTCAATAGGTATGTAGCTTCACAAGTGCATAACTCCCAAAAGGAAATAGGAAACTCAGTAGTACTCATCATAGAGCGCACCATATCTAATAGGGTGTGATTGCTCCGCCCCGATACACCTACGTGCTGTGGTGTATACGGAGGAGTGATGCTGAGAGAGAATCTTATTCTCCTTTAGAATAGTCCAGGAATTCCGTGCTCAAGTATTCTCCTCCTTGATCTCATCAAAGGACATAATACTTTTACCCATTTTTGGTTCTCTACTTCTAACTTATATTCTGTGATTATCTCAAAAGTTTCGGACTTGTGTTTCAACAGGAACATATGTCTGAATCTTGAGAGATCATCAGTGAATGTAATGAAGTACAAAGAACCGGTCCTGGCATGTGTAGACAGGGGACCTTCATACATCAGCATGTATCAATCCCAAGAGTTCACCAACTCTTTCTCTGTTTCCAATAAACAGAGCTGTGGTCATCTTATCTTTGTGACATGACCGGCAAATTTCACAAGATATAAATTCAAACTAATTTAAATATGCATCTAAATGTAACTTTAGCTAGTCGGGTCACATTGATATGACCTAGTCTATAATACCTCAAGAAGGATCCGTTTATTTCTGAACTCTTCCTCTTGTGTATGTTCTGTACGTTTAAGAACCGCGGTTTAATTTAGAACGTCTATGCTTTTAGATAACGTGCCTGAACCGATCAACACTTGATATAGGAAATGTTCAAAACATTATCCAACAACACAAAATTATATCCTTCTTTACTAATAAAGAGACTGATATAATGTTGTATATCAGGTTCGGTATCTAATAACATTCGTTCAGAATCAATTTATTATGGTAATACAGGGTGATAACTGCCAACAGACTTGGCTGCAACACTTGCATCATTTCCAACTCTTGAAAAATATCACCCGTTCTCAGTTCTGTACCTATCTGTAGTCCATGTAACAAATTACATTTGCGGGATCCTGATCCGGTATTTCATACCCAGGACGTAAACGATACTGAGAAACAGTTCTTGGTAATGAACAGACCCGAAAAAAGTGCATCAGCATGTACTTTCTTCGTTTGGGCGGCACGGGAATTCTGGTAATCCCCTATTTCCTGCTCTGTCTTATAACAATTATAAGTTGGAGCGGGACCAACGTTCCCTAGCGCAGTATAACAAGCGGGTTCGGTCAATACATCCGTATTATTATCTTGATTAAGGCGTGACATGGTCGCTACTTGGAGAGAGATAGAAGAAAACACCCAGCGTGCGCTTTTACAAGATTAGATTGGTTATCAATTTATCTAATCAGGATGTCTCCCTATTTTAGTCAAATCTTCCTTCAAACCCTAAAAGGAAAGACTAGCTGGGATTAATTACACCCTACAAGTTCGGCAATCTTTCAGCCAGGCAAGTGCCGGTATTTTGAGGGAGGTTCTCCGTGCTTTCGCACGGACCTAATTAAAGTAAACCTCATTTTCCCAAGGGCGTAACCCCGTTGACACCTTTCTAGACACCTACTTGATCGACTAATTGTAATGTGTAAAACTCTCCCACGAGTAACTCTTACTCGCAGCGGGTATCGAGATCCAACTATCTCATAGAAGGTATGCAATCTCATTGCAAATTTCAAGACTTGAAGTTCCCAATAATATTTTACCCCTAGCATCCTATGACCTTGACGAAAGCCAACAAACCATAGGCTACTAGTCAAGTTCAACCCGTCATTTCCCAATTGAATTAAACCCACCCGCACGACTCTTGATGAAAGCCAACAAAGTCGCACGACTACCCTAACTCAATCCCATCATATGCTTATACAGATAAGTATAAATAGCTACCGCACACTACGCCTTGACGAAAGTCAACAAACATAGTATGAATACTATGAAGTACTTATCTGAAATGACGGAGGGCTACGACAGGTTTTTAAGAAAACCCTTTGCGTAATGAACTTGATATCGTTGTAGAATCGAGTGATTTTAAATGGAGTGTTTTTGAGGCCTTTTCTAGTTTTGTTAAAGAGGTCACTCCCGGTGAAGGGATCGTCGGCTCTTTCCTCATTGAATAAGGTGCAGGATATTTCACAAATATCACTATGCAAAGCAAAAACTATAGAAACAATCAAAACATAAACCGAGTTTGTAGCATCTGCTAGTTTCGCTAAAGAGGTCACTCCCGGTGAAGGGATCTCGGCTCTTTCCTTATCGAATAAGGTGCTGGATGTTCTACAAGGAACACCACTATGCAAAATAAAAACTAGAGCTACCAGTTTTTAAACAAGTTTCTACAACAACTTTAGCTTTCTTTTATTTCATTAATCTCATTAATGAAGTCCCATTTTAATTATGCTTCACAAGTATCAGATATGAAACGAAATCAACAATATATAATATATATCTTATATATATAATATAAACATTCATCTCAGGCAGTAATATGATCTCATCACAAAACATTGCAGCAGAAGAACACATATGAAATATTGGATATACTAGGACGTCCGTGTTTTAATACGAGCCTGTATAAAACACGAATTCCACGGTCGTGATGAATAGCAAAACCCACATCCCTAGACCCCTACGAGAGCGGCAAGCAACACTTCCAATTCTAGGGTTAGGAGACCCGGTCTCGATTCTTCGAGATGGTCTCCCACTGGACCCCAGAACCCGGTCACTTGTGCTCCTTTCCTTGGGTCTATCCTAATGCGGAAAAGTAAATAATATACAACGGTGACATCTTCCTCAGCCCGGAAGTGCCCCAATAAAAGAATATTACATACAAATAAATTTTACATGAATGAAAATGAAAAAATCTCATCTCACATAAAAACCCCCGGCTATTCAAATACGACGATCCAATATAACATATCACAGCAACACATAATATCTCATATCATCAACGTAGTAAGTATGCATACACCGATTGTCGTTGATGTATAGTAATGAAAACCGGCGATACAACTACATACTACACTTACGGTCACAGAAAAGAAAGTATAAAACTACAACAGTTAGAATCCGCAACCTCCTTGGACATCGCATGCCTAACCAAATGAATTCCTTAGACATCACATGCCTAAGAATTATAAACTTCGCATTTTAGTCTCAATATCGAAAACACTTTTCAATATCAAGTCGGGAAATTCAACAAGATTCCCGACATCCAGATCGAATGCTCGTCGCAAACTTTAGTAGACGGCCGCACCCCCGGATGCCGTCGACGAAGTGCACTAAGGTGGAACACCACTGCCGTGAGCACCCGAACGGATGCTTTTGGCGACGGGGTTCTCCTACAGTAACTTGGTCGGGGCTATGGGGCATGGCTGTCTATTAAGTTTACACGGTGAGTATTCGTGTACGCTACGTGATTGCAACGGACTTTTGATCACATTAAAATCCCGTGGCAACCGATCAAATGAGACTAAACTGTAAGACTACGGCAGCGCCCCGCCCGTCTTTCCGAGGCTAAATTGCGGAAACGAAAATTTTTCTAAACTAGAAACCGGCGCTATCGTATGCTTAAAACCCGGATCGAACCATTAACCTAGAACTAGCTATCTAGAGAGAGGGTTGGAAAGCTATACCGATCGATCTGTGTCCTTCGGTCTTTGGCCACCATCCCAAGCTCCTCGAGACATCTCCGGTCTCGATCTCCTCATCGGAAAGGGCACCACATCATCGATTCTTTTTACGGGCTCCCGCGTCACCCGAAACAACTCGGGCACGAAGTGTGCTAGCCGACGTGTCCAAGGTGTAGTAGAGAATGTTTGTGATCACTTTGTCTCTTGCATCCATTGCTTGGATGGAGGTTGAAGGTGTTGCCATTAATGGAGGTTATGAGCTCAAGAGAATAAAAGAGAGGAAGAAGAAGAAGAGCTCTCTTTCTTTTTTTGTTATGTGTTTCTTATGATAAAAGAGAGAGTATGAGATATGAAACAATACAAGACCAACCTTACCTCATGGCAGCCCCTCTCTCTCTCTCTCTTGTTATCATATCAACACAAATCAATCACAATATGTGCCATTTGCACAAGAAATGATACCATGAGTCACCCATGAAGTACATGTATCATTTAATGCACAAAATGATGGCTTAAGCTCATAATTTCCATTAACAAACGTTAATCCAAATGTTTGCTACAATAAAAAGATACGGCAACATCTAAGTAAACTCGTGACGGATCATAAGGATACCCCTCACCTGTATATAGATACCTGCATCCGCATTCCGACCGAATACGAATGCGATGAGACTAAAGTAATCCAACAAATCTAATACTAGGATCCGGCTTAAACCAAAGCCCACTAGTATGATCCGTCCGATCATGATCCGTGCAATACCGCACGTATATGATTGAACCCTGCCATATATCATACGACAACGTTTCGCCCGAAACTTGAGAAACAGTATGTGGGGGACTCTAAAGACTCGTCAATACATTGGCTGTAGATTTAACCACCAGCATGTCAGAGGTACTAGCCGTACGTAACGGGCTACCAGGTATTGACCAAAAGGGAGGTCGATGAGCGAACTCATCCTGACACCCTACTGAGCCTGTCTGTGACAATATCCATACAGTCCGGTCCGTTCGTCGATAAGGATCGCATGGCGGGCCTAGGGGGTTGGTAAAAGTCAGACCCCCAAAAGCGGTACAAGTCGTGTCGGAGTGTAGCCCAGAACACCCTGAGATACTACTGGAATACCTACCAGTAAATCTCCTGCCTTGGCCGAAGGCTTTGCGTAATGGCTCTCCTAGACACAACGTGACCTCACCCTCAATACCGGGAGAGACGAATCCCCTGCCGATCCGCTCACTTGCCTCCATGTGGCTCGGAACTGTACCCAACTAAAACCTGTTTGCATGACTCCTTTGAGCCGTGGTAGGGTAGTAATCAAAGCACAGTGGGAATTCACACGAGACAAAAGATGACCTCATGTCGATGAACTAAGCTGTACACATGTCACCAGGGAACTGCTATCTGACGTCAGGTATAATACCAACTAGCATGTTCCCGGCTAGTCCTGTCCGGTGTACTCATAATCCAATGAGCACCTGTATACATCATAGGTGAACCAACTGACACCAATGGCTTGTGAGACCAGCCACCGCCCCTCGTCGGGGTCTCGATTGTATACACTAGTCTACTACTAGAGTATCGATGCCTAGTCTCGAAACTCCTACGATTAGGGACATTTTAAGAATGTACTTATAGACCCCAGCTCCCACGTATATGATCGCCATCATACTGCTGGTTGTCAAGCAAGAATCCTAAGGGCTCTATCAGCGTGCAATAGCGATCTGTAAAGTCACTTAAAGCAGTACACGATGATAAAGACAAACCATGATAGCATACTATTCTCCATCAACGTGTAATAGTGTTGTTGGAGATAGTGCCCTCAGAGTCAATTATTGGATCACAGGCACGTGATTGTAATGATTGAGGGAGGACCTATGCCGGTAGGACAGTCTTACTTAAGATGATAGTATGCTATCTGGTTTATCTTTAACATCGTGTACAGCTTTAGGTGACATTACTGATCACTATTGCACGTTGATAAAGCCCCTAGGATTCTTGCTTGACTTCTCGCAGTATGATGGCGATCATATACGTGGGAGCTGGGGACTATAAGCACATCCTTAAAGTGGTCCCTAGTCGTGGGAGTTTCGAGACAGGGCATCGATACTCCAGAGTAGACTAGTGTATATAGTCGAGACCCCGACGAGGGGCAGTGGCCGGTCTCACAAGCCACTGGTGTCAGTTGGTTCACCTAAGATGTATACAGGTGCTCATTGGGTTATGACTACACCGGACAGGACTCGCCGGGAACATGCTAGTTGGGATTATACCAGACGTCAGATAGCAGTTCCCTGGTGACATGTGTACAGGTTAGTTCATTGACCTGAGATCGTCATTTGTCTCGTGTGAGTTCCCACTGTACTTTGATTACTACCCTACCACGGCTCAAAGGAGTCGTGCAAACAGGTTTTAGTTGGGTACAGTCCCGAGCCACATGGAGGCAGTGAGCGGATCGGCAAGGGTTCGTCTCTCCCGGTATTGGGGGTGAGATCGCGCTGTGTCTAGGAGAGCCATTACACGAAGTCCTTGGCCAAGGCAGGAGATTTACTGGTAGGTATTCCAGTAGTATCTTAGGGTGTTTTGGGCTACACTCCGACACGACTTGTACCGCTTTTGGGGGTTTGACTTTTACTAACCCCCTAGGCCCGCCATGCGATACTCATAGATGAACGGACCGGACTGTACGGATATTGTCACTGATATGCTCAGTAGGGTGTCAGGATGAGTTCGCTCATCGACGTCCCTTTTGGTCAATAGCTGGTAGCCCGTTACATATGGCTAATACCTCTGACGTGCTAGTGGGTAAATCCACAGCCAAAGTATTGACGAGTCTTTAGAATCCCCCACAGACAGTTTCTCAAGTTTCGGGCGAAACGCTGTAGAGGCCATATGGAGATATGGAAGGGTTCATCATATACATGCGGTATTGCACGGATCATGATCGGACGGATAATACTAGCGGGCTTTGGTTTAAACCGGATCCTAGTATTGTACAGTATAGATTTTGTCTCTTTGCATTTTTATTCGATCGCAATACAAATGCGGGTATGTATATACAGTCGCAGGGTTTTCCTGTAATTTATTAAGGGATCAGTTTTTTGAAGTTGCCAGTTTGCATTTCGTTTCGGTCATTTTCCTTTGTTTCTTTCCTTGGCTGAAAATTGGGGTAGACGGGGTTATTTGCAATTGTGCATTTTATTATGGAGAAGACTTTTTGTGATGATAGCTTCATGATGGTTCAACCATCATTTGACTTCTTGGTTCATGATTGTTCATCATTGCTTGACTTTTGTGATGAGATGTGAGATGGTTGTTGAAGAGGAGACTTTGTTGTGATCATTGTTTTTTTTCTCATCATCACTTGCTTGCATTATTGCTTCCCCCCCACCCTTTGGCTTTTCTCTCTCTCTCCCTTCACCAAGCATGGCCGGCGACTTCTAGCAAGGGGGCTGTCCCAATTTTTGGAGATGAGAATCGGTCTCATTTTGCTTGCAAAAATCCTATAGCTCCATCTCAAAAAGTTCATCTCATTCCTCCACCAATAATAGCAACTTCTAGTAACCCTATGAGACCCAGTGTTCTACACTTAGCCTACAGCATCCTTGGACACGTCAACTCGCCAACTTCGTGCCCGAGTTGCCTCGGTCTAGAGGTGGGAGCCCGTAAAAGAACCCGGCGATGTTGTGCCCTTTCCGACGAGGAGATGAAGACCGGAGATTCCGCGAGGAGATCGGGATGGAGGACGAACACCGAAGGACACGGATCACTCGGTATAGCTTTCTACCCATTCTCTAGTTTGCTAGCATTAGGTTAATGGTCCGATCCGGGTTTATAGTCCGCGGTAGCGCCGGTTTCTGTTTAAAGAAAAGTTTTTGTTTCCGCATTTTGGCCTCGCTCAGACGGCCGGGGCGCAGCCGTGCACTTACACTGGTATCAAAGCCACGCCATTAACCTAGTCTAGCTTGCTCTAACATGTTTACAAGTTCAATCGAACGGATTTTCCAAAAACCGCGTTTCCATGTCAAGTTTCTGTCGAATTTTTCCAGTGCTCTAAAAATTATTTGGTATATTGTAAAAATACATGCAGGGTTTTTTATGCAATCTGTGAAAATTTGGTAGCTTGATGGCACTGTTCCACCGCGGAACCGCGGCCAAACCCACGCATTGGCCGCGGTTCCGCCGCCATTTAAACTGTTCACAGCACCAAATTTTTACAGTGGGCTTCTGACATGGAAATAGGGTTTTTGTTATGTTCTGTTTGGGCCCAGAATTATTTTGAGTGCTACAGTTGTGCTTGGGGCCCACTTCAGGAAATTTAGTCGATCGAAAATTTTAAACATGTTAGTTCACAGTATTTACATTATATCTGCGACCGTGAATGTCATTTGATCGGTAAATCCTGTCTAACTTCTATAGCCCTTTTAGACGGATTTGCGAACGTGACATTCACGTTGATGTTCTGTGTTGTGCTGTGATGTTGCGGATTTGTCGTGGGGGATAGCCTGGATGCAATGGTAGTACAGTTTGGTTGTATATGTACATTTGATATTGCAGGGCGAGCGTCCGACATGTGGACTGCCGTTACTGCCTGTTTGTATAATATTCTTTTGGGGCACGACCGGGCTGAGGTCGATGTACCCATTGTATGTATATTTTACTTTCTGTACTAGGATTACCCTGCGGTGGGGTGCATGGATAGCCGGGTTTTATAGGGCAACGGGCCCGCATCTCATGGCGTTGAGACGGAGGGGGCTTCACTCTAGAATTGGCGGGCTACTCGCCGCACCCGTTGGGGGTACAGGTTGACCCAAGGAGTGGTGCTCAAGTTACCGGATTCCGTGAAGTGCTGGGTGATCCATTCACGTTGTTGAAGGGGGCTGCCACGCTTTAGGTTTTGGCGGGTAACTTGCCGTGCCTGTAGGGGTCTAGGATTTCATTGCACAGGTTAACCACATGACCAGGGGAACGTCGGGTTTCAGTAGCGGCTCTATGAAACCCGGGGATCCCAGATATCTGTACTGTTCTGTGATGCTTATTACATTTCTTTGATGTTGCATTTTTATCACGCCTTGAGCGAATATTATATATTGATATATATACTAGTAGATGTTGTATATGTTTTGCATCCGCGCTAGCCCAGTCCCCGCTTTGTCGTTAGTTAAGTAACCTAACGGGTAATGACGGGACCCAGTGGCGAATGCGGGTGGCATATACGTATATCATTATTTTTTTTCTTTATTGGTGTGATCAATTGATGGGACTGCATTGATTCGGATCAATGCAAGTTAAACAAACCTATTATGATGTTGTTGGAACATTTTTCAAAAAGTTGTTATTGCAAGGACGTTCTCTTTTGTTTTGCACAGTGATATCCGATTATGAATATCCAGCACCTCAGTCGACGAGGCAAGGGCTGAGATCCCTTCACCGTGAGTGACCCCTTGGACAGAATTTTGCGTCAGGGTAATAACTTCATTATAGCCGATTGCCTTTTGCTTTGAATCGTGGTATTCAGTTGGAATATCCTGCACCTCATTCTACGGGGAAAGAGCCGAGATCCCTTCACCAGGAGTGACCTCTTTAGCAAAGATTTTCGTCACTATATTTTTATAAAAAGCTATCCGGTTCCTTCAACGATATCAAGTTCATTACGTTAAAGATTTTTCGCCAAAAACCATTCGTAGCCCTCCGTCATTTCAGAAAGGTAGCACTTAGTATTCATGTTATGTATGTTGGCCTTCGTCAAGGCATAGTGTATGGTAGCTATTTGTTACTTTTCTGCAGTATAGATAGATGCGTTGGTTTGGGACAGTCGTATTACTATTTTGGCCTTCGTTAAGAGTATGGACGGGTGGGTTCAAATTAACCTGGATAATGACCGGTAGAACTTGACATGTGACTTATGATATGTTGGCCTTCGTCAAGGTCATAAGAGCATGGGTTAAAAATCACATCGGCAGTTTCTAAAGAAACTGAAACTTGCCAGATATGCGCATACCTTCTGGAGTGTGATAACGTGAGTGGATTCCATCACGTTATCATGTGATGATAGTTGGATCCCGATTCCCACTGATGAGTTGGTTTACTCATCGGGTGATCCCGACTAATTCTTCTTTCAGGTTTGGAGGAGAATTTGACGATACAGTGGGAGGTTTCCTGATTAGATAAAGTGATAACCATTCTGATCTAGGTTAGAGTGCATGCTGAGTGTTTCTTTTCTCTTTCTTTTTGGCAGCGACCATGGCCCAACCCTTGACTATGTAAGTCCACGTTGCTTACCCCGGTTCTTACGGGGAGGCGGAAACGGCGAAAAACAATTTTTGGCGCAAAGGCAACATGGACTAAAAGAAGGATCTTTGCTAAACTACAAACTAGCAAACTACTTGAGGTGTTATCTACTATGCCATAGAGATTATAGCTCACGATACCGGTCCTTCAGGTCTTCATTCCGCTGTCCTGCTCGTCCATCCACGCTCCGAGGATCGATCCGGATCTTGGTCACTTCCGCAGCCTTCTTGAGTCGAAGACGATCCACCCGAGAGTTGTGCTCCGAGCTCCACCTCGAGCCGAGGCAACTAGGGCAACAAGATCGCTAGTCTTGATGTCCTAGGATGTGTAGAAGAGGTATATGGAATTGTTTGTCTATTTGGATCCTTTTTCTCTCAACACATGAGATCAAAGGAATTTTCAAGAGGAGGAAGATGAGGCTAGCAACCATGGAGCTTTCTCATTTCTTTTTCAAGAGAGAGAATGAGAAATGAATTATGAACCAAAGAAAATGAACCATGGTTGCAATAATACACAAACATCATCATTACTAATCTTTTCATGATAAAGTTGATGGCAACAATTGACTTGACCATTTTCATAATCCAAAAATAAAAAGAAATCCAAAGAAAACTCTAGACCTCTCATGAAGGTCCAAGTCAACTTTGGTCAAACGGTCAACAAAGTCAAGTATGGTCAAATGGTCAAAGCAATTAGCCATCATATAATTATCACTAAAAAGATTAGTAAATAATGTCCCCGGCTCATAATGGTTTTGATCGAACGAACTGCCAAAACCCTAATGAGTCCGCCTCATTATGGTTTTGACCGAATCAACTGTCAAAACCCTAATGAGGCACCTCCTCCTTCTTCGCTCCTCAAAACTATGCATATACACCCGCATCCGCATTCCGTAGAATGCAAATGCACAGTAGACAAAACAAATCCATCCGTGCAATACTAGGATCCGGCTTAAACCAAAGCCCACTAGTATTGCCTGCCCGAACAGCAAATGCACACAAGTGCACGTAAGTGATCGTAGCCCTACCGTAAAACCATACGGCCTCTACACGTTTCGCTCAGTGTAGGGAAACTCTCTGTGTGGGACTCTAAAGACTCGACACTACGCTGGCAGTGGGTTTAACCACAGACCACAAGCAGCACTAGCTGTACGTAATGGTCCGCAAGTAGATGTCGATAAGAAGGCCGATAAGGTAAACCCATCCGAACTCCTACTTAGCCTGTATGTGACAATCTCCGTACAGTCCGGTCCGTTCGTCTGAGAATATCGTATGGCGGGCCAAGGGGTGGTAAATGTCAGTCCTCTAATAGCGGTACAAGTCGTGTCGGAGTGTAGCCCAGAACACCCTGAGATAACACTGGAAACCTACCAGTATATCTCGCCTGCCCTGGCCAGGGACTACTTGTGTAATGGCTCTCCTAGACACAGCGCGATATCAACCCCCAATACCCGGAGAGACGAATCCTGTCTAACCGTCACTGCCTCCAAGTGCTTCGGGACTGCACCCAACTACTACCTGTTTGCACGACTCTTTTGAGCCGTGGTAGGGTAGTAATCTAAGTACAGTAGGAACACACTCGAGGCGAAGTGACAGTGTCAAGTCAGCGGACTGAGCTGTACTCATGTCACCTGGGAACTGATAACTGACGATAGGTATAATACCAACCAACAGTTCCCGACGAGTCCTGTCCAGTGTACTCGTAACCTAACGAGCACCCGCATACTATCTCCAGTACGACGTACCGATGGCTGTGGGACAGACCATCTCCCCAGCTGGGATGAGAAGCGCATACGCTAGTCTACTCCGGAGTATCGATGCCCTGTCTCGATAGTCCTATGACTAGGGACCTGTATAAGGACGTGCTTATAGATTACCCAGCCCCCACAAGTCTGACTGCCATCACAACGCTGGTAATCAAGCAAAGATCCTAAGGGCTCTACTAATATGTATAAGCGATATGCTAAAAGAAACACATGCACATATTGAAGTAGAGACAAACCAAGTAGCATACTACCATTTTGAGCAAGATTGTCTATACAACTGTGAATATCCCAAGCTTCCATCAAGTAATATACAAACTAGTATGATACAGTAATGGACTCTAGGGCATATACACTAACAGACTATGACTCAGTGACCAAGTTAACCGAACCTTCTTATAACACTGGCTTTTGGATTGTCAGAGTTGCATACCTCATTGCCACTCCTACTTTTACCCTTTTCTCCAGAACACTCCGTATTACTACGAATGTCCACTTCCATTGGATAAAACCATCATATGGTTATATACGAACTTGAAGGAATTTATTCCAGATTAGAGGATGGTTTCCGGTTCTGGAGAAAACGAATAGGACTATTCAAATTTCTTCTCCTTTTACCTTCTCTCAGGTTACGAGTGCTTCTTGGATTAGGGGATAGTACACCCGTTACGCCTATTGGATAGTCTTCTTCCAAACCTTAGGCTGGTGCCGAACGGTAGGGAATGAAGAAAGCCGATTAGCCTAAGTGTGGTGTACAGAAGGTATTAAGTAAAGACAAAATAAAGGGATTAGAAGGAGGGCAAAGTAAATTGCGACTGCTATTCACGACCAAACCAAGTATTTCATTACTACTCCTACTTCACCTTTGTATTTCTCCAGAACACTCTATATCACTACGAAGATCCACAGTTATTTGGATACTCCATCGTATGGTTATATACGAACTCGAAAGGAACTTGTTCCAGTTCGGGGATGGATTCTGGTTCAGGAGAAATAGGAATAAGGTTTATTCAGTTGTCTTTTATCTTCACCTTCTCTCGCATTGCGAGTGCTCCTAGAATTAGGACAGTACACCCATTATGCTTATTGGATAGTCTTCTTCCAAACCATAGGCTGGTGCCGAACGGTAGGGAAGGAAGAAAACCATTTGGCCTAAATGGGTGTGCAGAAGGTAAAGACTAAAGACATATGAAGGGATGTGGAGAGATGGAATAGAAATATACGGTTACAGTTGTGAATCTAGATAATGAAAGAGGCATTACTAGGAATACCCGGATACCCCTTCGAAACATTTACATGTTTCAGTTTCGCTGTGTACTGTTAAAAGAAAACTGATTTCCCAATTATACACTTGCTCCAGGGTATGTATTTACCAGGTATGATTCTCACATCTGTATGGTTTTACAGATGATGATTGGGAGTAAGTTATTGGGAATTAGGTGATCATCCTCATTATATCAGAATTCGTTGTAATTGGTGATATTTGAGGAAGTCACCTGGGTTGTTTGCCGGACGGCAAATACTTGGTTTTGAATATCCGCTGTTATGCACCAATTTCAAATTGATATATCTGTAAGTCCATTTTTATAGAGTGAGATATACCTTTTTGAAATTATGTCCATGACATTTACCTATACTAGGTAAGGGGTATTAAACAGCGGTGTAATTCTTCTTAAATATAAGTACAGTTTTCAACCTACGACACACAGGGTTTGAGTTATTAGTCTCAGGGGACTTATACAGAGTATTGTATGTTGTCCAGTGTCCATTAGGACAGAGGGGTTGGTTCTCGTACTATATTCGGTTTACTTATAACTTCTCTAGTTCTTAGACAAGTGTAACACAAGGTCTGAGTTTTGAGAAGTTATAGGTATATGAATAAAGTAGAGAACCTGGTGTTGCAAGTATCGGGATTCTTCAAAGTGATCGAAGATGTAGATACTTGTATATGGTATTCAGTTAATAGTAATGATTAAGAGAACAAGCTTCTCTTTCAGGTTACTCATAATTGGAAGCATTTCTAAGTTGAGTAATGATGAACGGCCTTTTTCCATTTAGTTGACATGCACTGGAGACAGCTGCATGATTTGAATCTGGTTTAATTAAATCAGTGCCTCTGTTTCTATATTGGATATAGAACAGTTCATATCTTGACATTGTTAAGGTATGGGGAGTTGTCCAGCTTATGCTTAAAACTAGACTCTGGATAACTCAAGGCACGTTTCTGTAATGGTTGTTTGTGGGTTGACCCGGGCTATGACGAGGGTTAACTTTCTACCATCTGGAAGATCAATAGTGATATTGTTCATGACTCGCCACAGTTTTAAAAGAAATGGATTTTTTCAGAAAACAATAGTGGGAGTATGGTAGAACTGGAAGTGATTCCAGAACCGCAAACGATTACTGAAGATTTGATAAGAACCTAAAGCTTCAATCTGGTTTGACATTCCATTAGCCACTCCGCAGACATGGTGGGTAGCCTCAAGCACCCGAGAGGTACTTCGGTAGCCTCAAGGACGGTGGCAAGGAGGATCTTGTTTACCCAGACTTGCCATTGCTGTTGTCCAAGACTGTGAGACCTGGCAGGAGGATAAATATAGCACCGTTCTGAACTGGCTTTAGAAGTGCACATCTATATGACTCTGCCAGAGGGTTGTCGTAGTCAGTGGGAGCAGCGGAAGCATTGGTGGACAAGTGGCTTATGTCTATTTAGAGACTAAAGCAGATGTAGCAGAGATAGATCATCTATTTCTGATATGACAGTCATAGGTTTGACTTCATCAGAATAGGGGATGGATCTGTTAAGAAGGTAGTAGGGTGTGATTTCCTAGTATCTGGATGGCATACACAGAGTAAGAAGTGATATTCTTATACTATGATCGGTTGTACTTTGGTTGTCACACAGTAGTTTCTCCACGTAGGACTAGGATATTATATCAGACATTCTGGTTACTGGATCTATAGTTTTAGATCTAGATTTGGGTAGTTTCCCAATCTGGGTACTTAGACAGCATTCTACAGGTGTTTTAGAATGGACGACTCCTGGCATGGTGGTATACCTGGAGATAATGGAGTCACCCTCTCTAAAGGTGTCTTACAGACTAAAGGGGAGAGGGATGTGCATGATCGGCAGATCACTTGCTTAGGCAATTGAGTTGATCATGAGATGTCAAGTACTACATCAGATGTTTTTGCACTAGATGCAATAGGTTGATATTGATCCAATCCTGGAGAAACATTCGGAAGCAGTTTTAGAACATAAGTGGATGTTCTAGGGATATGATAACAACAGCCTCTTTCTGGAGACAGTTATCATTCCAGGCTTCCAAGGTAACCTGGATGACAGAGTGGCTGTCAGAGTTATAGTTTTCTCTCTGACGAGGGGCAGTGTTTTAGACAGGTGATCCAAGCGGACACTGAGGGAGGCATGACGCAGGATACTGATTAAGTTCAGTTGACGATACAGTCTAAGAAGTTTGGATTTGGAGTTCATTTATGAACAAGGTCCCATCAGACATCCAAACATATTCTAAGACAGGTATTGCTTATTTCGGGAGAAGGTTTTCTCCGTGAACTTGAGATAAAAAGAGACATAGAAGGAAACATCTGGGCGGATCCACTCACTGAGGCTATTCCTCGAACACAATAGGTTCGCAAACGGATTTTGTGAGACTGATTAGTAGAGGAGTTGGGTGTTCGGTATCACACGGGCTGTGAGTATGCGACATCTCAATAATTAGTCTTGAGTGCAAGTGGGAGATTGTTGGAGATAGTGCCCTCAGAGTTAATTATTGGATCACAGGAACGTGATTGCAATGATTGAGGGAGGACCTATGCCGGTAGGACAGTCTTACTCAAGATGATAGTATGCTATCTGGTTTATATTTATAATCGTGTACTGTTTTAGGTGACATTACTGATCACTATTGCACGTTGATAGAGCCCCTAGGATTCTTGCTTGACTGCCAGCAGTATGATGGCGACCATATACGTAGGAGCTGGGGACTCTAAGCACATCCTTAAAGTGGTCCCTAGTCGTGGGAGTTTCGAGACAGGGCATCGATACTCCAGAGTAGACTAGTGTATGCAGTCGAGACCCCGACGAGGTGCGGTGGCCGGTCTCACAAGCCACTGGTGTCAGTTGGTTCACCTAAGATGTATACAGGTACTCATTGGGTTATGAGTACACCGGACAGGACTCGCCAGGAACATGCTAGTTGGGACTATACCAGACGTCAGATAGCAGTTCCCTGATGACATGTGTACAGGTTAGTTCATAGACCTGAGATCGTCATTTGTCTCGTGTGAGTTCCCACTGTACTTTGATTACTACCCTACCACGGCTCAAAGTAGTCGTGCAAACATGTTTTAGTTGGGTACAGTCCCGACCCACATGGAGGCAGTGAGCGGATCGGCAGGGGTTCGTCTCTCCCGGTATTGGGGGTGAGATCGCGCGGTGTCTACGAGAGCCATTAGCGAAGTCCTTGGCCAAGGCAGGAGATTTACTGGTAGGTATTCCAGTAGTATCTCAGGTTGTTCTAGTCTACACTCCGAGACGACTTGTACCGCTTTTGGGGGTCTGACTTTTACCAACCCCCTAGGCCCGCCATGCGATGCTCATAGACGAACGGACCGGACTGTACGGATATTTTCACTGACAGGCTCAGTAGGGTGTCAGGATGAGTTCGCTCATCGACGTCCCTTTTGGTCAATAGCTGGTAGCCCGTTACGTATGGCTAATACCTCTGACGTGTTAATGGTTAGATCCATAGCCAAAGTATTGACGAGTTTTTAGAGTCCCCCACAGACAGTTTCTCAAGTTTCGGGCGAAACGCTGTAGAGCCCGTATGGAGATATGGCAGGGTTCGATCATATACGTGCGGTATTGTACGGATCATGATCGGACGGATAATACTAGCGGGCTTTGGTTTAAGCCGGATCCTAGTATTGTACAGTGTAGATTTTGTCTCTTTGCATTTGTATTCGGTCGCAATACAAATGCGGGTATGTATATACAGTCGCAGGGTTTTCCTGTAATTTATTACGGAATCAGTTTTTATAGGTTGCCAGTTTGCATTCCGTTTCGGCCATTTTCCTTTGTTTCTTTCCTTGGCTGAAAATTGGTGTGGAGGGGGTTATTTGCAATTGTGCAATTTATTATGGAGATGACTTTTTGTGATGATAGCTTCATGATGGTTCAACCATCATTTGACTTCTTGGTTCATGATTGTTCATCATTGCTTGACTTTTGTGATGAGACGTGAGATGGTTGTTGAAGAGGAGACTTTGTTGTGATCATTTTTTTTTCTCATCATCACTTGCTTGCATTATTGCTTTCCCCCCCACCCTTTGGCTTTTCTCTCTCTCTCCCTTCACCAAGCATGGACGGCCACTTCTTGCAAGGGGGCTGTCCCAATTTTTCGAGATGAGAATTGGTCTCATTTTGCTTGCAAAAATCCTATAGCTCCATCTCAAAAAGTTCTTCTCATTCCTCCACCAAAAATGGCAACTTCTAATAACCCCATGAGACCCAGTGTTCTACACTTAGCCTACAGCATCCTTGGACACGTCGACTCGCCAACTTCGTGCCCGAGTTTCCTCGGTCTAGAGGTGGGATCCCGTAAAAGAACCCGGCGATGTGGTGCCCTTTCCGACGAAGAGATGAAGACCGGAGATTCCGCGAGGAGATCGGGATGGAGGCCGAAGACCGAAGGACACGGATCGCTCGGTATAGATTTCTACCCATTCTTTAGTTTGCTAGCATTAGGTTAATGGTCCGATCCAGGTTTATAGTCCGCGGTAGCGCCGGTTTCTGTTTAAAGAAAAGTTTTTGTTTCCGCATTTTGGCCTCGTTCAGACGGCCGGGACGCTGCCGTGCACTTACAAGTGTAACACCTGAGTTGTGTTTGTGGTAATTGTGTGTTAATGCGGGGGTTTTTGGTAAAAAGTTTACCAAAGAGGATTCCAGATAATTTATCTGATTTTAGGAATATTTTATTAGAATTTTATCTGGACTGCACACACTTGTGCACGTTAACTTGGGTTAAGTTTAGAGATAACCATGTTTAGATGAGCATGGTGGGTTAACCCATAGGTTAAGTTAATTGTGTTTATTTAAGGGATTTTAGTTTTAAAATTTAAATTGTTTTAGGGGTTGACTAGTAGGTAGGTGTGTGAGAGAGAGAGGCCATGATGATTTAGGCATGCTTAGCATTTAATGAAGAGAGAGGATGATGGGGGTTAACTCCATTTCATTTCATAATCTTTTGCTTCTATCTCTCACTCACATCTCTCCCTCTCACTCACACACACACACACCCAAAACATCAGCAGCAGCTGCAACAACAGCCACAACAGCAACAACATCATCAAAAACAACAGCTGCAGCCGCATCTGAAGCAGCAACAGCAGCAAGAACAGCAGCAGCTACAACAACAACACCAAAGCATCAGCAGCAGCACCACAACACCAACACAACAACAACCACAACAACACAGCAACAACTGCAGCTTCAGCAATAGCAACAGCAAGCATCAGCAGTAGCAACTTCAGCAACATCAACAGCAATAGCAGTAGCAGCACTTCAGCAGCAGTGGCCTCTTCTCCATCTTCTTCTTCTTCTTCTCTTCTCCTACATCCTAGGATTCTCTAGAGGTATATCTCTAAAACTTGTTACTTGGTTGTTTAGCTTAGGTGTTATTTAGTGTAGTTTAGTGTTTAAATTGAGGTTTAGTGCTAGATTTAGGTGTTTTGAGTGAGACTTGGCCAAGTGTTGGTTTTTACTGATAATTTAGCTTGTCTAGGTGTGTTTAAGGCCAGTTAACCTTGGAATTGTCCCAGATTTCGTTAAAATACCATATCTTTGCTACTTGGTGTAACTTAGCATTTTGTATGGACTTTTTGGGATATCCGAGATCTGCTACAACCTGGATCCCTTTTTACTTTAGCAAACACCTTCAGAATGTTGTGCAGGGCCTTTAGAGTAGTGTGTAGGGTTGGGGCCGGTTTTCCTCTTGCAAAAACCGGCGACCTCCGCTCATTTTCCGGCGTCGCCGGCCGTCTTGGTGAGTTGGGCTTGGGGGTTCTGTCCAGTAGTGTCTATAGGGTTTTACCTGTGTCTTGGTATTGTTTGGTTTTTGAGGTTCTGTTGTTGGTAAAATCTGGGGGAATTGGTGAGCTTCCTTGTGTTTTTGTGGACTTTTGGCGAGTTTTGGTGGTTTAGTTGGTGAGTAAGATAGATTAGGGTTTTTAAGGTTAGCTTAGCTCCAGTAATTGCTGTTGGTATCACTTGACCTTTATAATTCCACCTAATTTCACAAAACACCCTATCTTTGAAAACTTAGTGCTTTAAGCATTTTTAAAACGAGACTTTAGGATACGTAGAATCTGCTGTACCTAGGGTAGTTATTTTAGATAGCAAACATGTACATTAGGCTGTATATGGTGTTAGGATGTTAGGGTAGAAGCCCAGATCCCTGTCACCGGAATTGGGCCGGTATGACCCCTCCCCGCCCCTCCCCGGCCAAATCTTAGTTAAATGCCTTGAGTTTTGTTGGGTAGGTGTCTGTAGGTATGGTTAAGGGTTTGGTCTTGTTTATTTTCCTTGTTTTTGATCCAGGTAGAATCTGGAACCTGTTACATATATTTAGCGTAGCTGGACTTGCACGACACATACGATACGTGTCGAGTTGGGTTGCTGTGAATCACAGTGTATCGCTGTGTGCCACAGTGTGTCGCGTTGGGATTTGGCGTATGCACTCACATTACGTACACGCGCGCGTTTAGTTCGCGACGCGAGTTTCTCGTTTGGTTTTAATATCGCGTTTTTAGAATATCTAAGCTTATGTATTGCTTTGTGTAAATTCTAGGTTCGCTGGTGGGGACTTCGAGCGCCGCGGAGAAAGGAAAGCAGGTAGTCGGACACACCTAGCGCGAGATCACGGGTGAGTAGATGTAACATCTACGAGAGACAATCGTATAAATGGCGCAAGTCGCCCGATAGATTTAGTAAAGTAAAAGATTGCTAGTGATGTCAGAAATTATAATATTTGCACGATAATTGCTACGTTCAGGTTCTATATGTTTCACTTACATATGCGAACTCATTTTGTAGGAAACATGCACCATTATCAGGGTTTTTACATGCAGCATGAGCACTATTCATGCGTACACACACGCCCTGGTAATTGCCATGTCACAACACTAGATAACTTATAATTTGAATCATGTTATCAATTGATGCTTATAACCTGTGCTAATCCTTAAAATGAAATTGTAAAATTGCTATCCACATGCATGTACCTCATTACATCATTTGTTCATAATCATACCTTGCAACTTGAATATTGATACCATATGCATTCATTATCATTGACATATGCACCCATGATGGTTACTTGAGATTTTATGATATTTCTGGATTTCGGGGGAAAGCCACAAGATTTACAAACTTATTATCTTTTAAAATATGAAAAGTTGCGGTTTTCTAGTGATGTAAAAGTGTCGTCCACCATGAGTTTGCTGTGGTTTTCGAGACCCGTTGCGAGGAGTTGGATGAACCGTCTCGGGTACATGGTGGGCCCGGTGAGGTACCCCGGGGCGAGAAGATTGCAGATGATGGCGTTGAGCCTGGCAGGGGATGGATTACCTACCGGTGACTTCTTTAGGCACGGCGGATATCCAGAGGATACCGACCGTGGCCGCGAGATGATGAGATATTGATATTTGAGATGGGTCAGCCGGACGGCTGAGGCCAGAAATACTATGATATGGACATATGAGATTTGAGACGATTTCGAGGTGTCGTTGCTGGACACGGATTCTTGTTGATTCTATGGATATTATGCTGGTATTTAAAAAAAGAGTTTCAAAAAGAAAGAATGATTCGTATGCTTACATATTAAGATCACAAGTCAATTCATGCTACATACATACCTGCTAGTATATTCATGCTGCATACATACCTGCTAGTATACCCTGCCATATCTGTTTTATAGATGCTAGGATACTTGTGTGCATACATGCGATAGCATCTATAGATGTTATTTATTACTCACGAGCTGGCAACTCACCCCCGTTGTGCCACAGCTTTTCTGCAGGTCCGCTCCGTCAGCACAGTAGCGGCAGACGCACTTGCCACTTTTGCTCTTCTTGCCTGGACTCGAGGGTTTTGCTCGTAAGTGGGTTGTTATCATTTTGTACCACCTTATATATTCATTGTATCTTGAGTACTCCATCTACTGTATCAGCTGCACCTGTTATTTGGATTATTGTATATTGACCTAGAGACGAGGCTGTGAGACTTGTGGATTTTATGTTGTATCTGGGGTCAAGCTCACTTGAGTCGACATGTTATTTTAATTGTGCTTCTCTTGAGTATTTACGCACTTTGCTATTTTACATTATGTGGGATTTGTGACCGCCTTGAGGCAAAGAGCTAGCACCCGCTTAGGGATGCCATATGTCATGTTATACATTTATACTCCTGTTTTGTACCCGTTTGGGGGCCCATTTTTACAAAGAATATTCTGCCGGAATTTTGGAAAACGGATGTTGCTTTTAAAAGGCTTGATGTGACTTAATGGATTATCGCTTGCATTAAAATTGGTTTTTCCTTCACTCTATTTCCAAATCAGGTTTTGTTTTTGTAGGGTTCCTAGGCACGCTAATGAAGTCTCACAAGGCATCAACCATGCCAATTTCAAATTTTATGGGTGCCGAGAAACCCTAATACGGATCGTCGACTAGAATTCTAGGCGAAAAACGAAACTAGTTAACAACTTAACTAAAGGAGAGAGGCTACAACCTTTGTAGATCCGTTTCTCCACTTCCTTAGCTCCACGTAGGCATCCTCTCGCTGTCCATCTCGAATCCCGGACTCAATCGTCGGCTTGATCGGAGAAATGGGCGGGCTAGGTCGTCGGCTTCGTGCCGAAGATGATCTACGTCGAGGCATCAAAAGTTCAAGCTCCAACTCCATCAAGTTGTGAAACTTGTGAAGAAAACACCCTATACTACTTAGCAAGAGGTAGAGGGTGAAGAAATAGGAGGTGGGTTCACTTTAGAATTGAATTTCTCACACTTTAGCTCAAGTTGCCATTAATGGACTTAAGCTTTTTCTTTGAAGATGAAGAAGAAGATCAAGCTAGAATATGATAAGTCTTGATTAAAAATGAAAAGTAAAATGAATACTTATCATATACTAACTAAGGTAGAGTGTAGAGAATTGACCATGGTTACTTGGAAGGGTTAGGGTTAAGCATGAAGACAAGAATGGTTACAAAGTCAAAGTTTCATGAAGCTTCAACTAGAAACAAAGAAAGCCACCATTCTCATCATAAACTTTTCCAAATAAATAAATAAACAAATAATTAAATAAATGTATAAGCAAAACCCTAATCATAAACATAACCATGGTTTAATTCTATACACTTAACCAAATGAGCAAGTATCATCAAACATGATACAAACATGTGCACAAAAGTATATCACATATACAACTTGCACATCAAGTGAGAAAATCCATTTAAAGTGAACCAATACTAGCTAATGCTAAGTAATATATCAAATATATAATTATACATTAAATCATTAAATCAACACTAGATTTAACGATCCGGTCATATCGCATATAACCGACTAGTATCCTATGTATCGGCATATCGAATCAATCCTTGATTTGATATCTAGGTTATATCGAATATAACCAATCGATACATTCATCGCGAGAATGGAATACGGTATCACATACACGCATTATTCTCGGTCCTGCACATATCTCATATGCGCTCCTATTTCGTTTCGCTTGATCCAGGAAACCTCTGTGTAGGACTCTAAAGACTCGTCAATACGCCGGTAGCAGATGATGATCATATCAAGCACCTACAAGCCGCAAGCGGTCTGCTAAACGTAACGGCCATCCGGGTATTGAGCGATCAGAAGATCGACGAGCTAGCCCGCTCACACTCATGTGAATCCAACCAGTAACACTTACCGTACAGTCCGGTCTGTTCGTCTGATATGTCGCATATCAAGTCTAGGGGTGGTAAACGTCAGACCCCAATAACCGATAAGTCGTGCCGATATGAGGCTCATAACGGGTCGAGAAACTACTGGTAACACTTACCAGCAAATCTCTGATCAGCCCTGGCCAGGGACTTCCCTGTTACGGCCAATCGAGCACAGCACAATATCAACCCCCAATACCGGGAGAGACGAAACCCCTCCTATCGCTCATTGCCTCCATATGACTCGGGACTGTACCCAAAGACCACCGTTTTGCATGCCCTCATGGACGTGGTAAGGTGGAGATCAAAGCACAGTGGGAATCACACAAGACTCTATGACGATCTCGGGTCTACAGACTAACCTGTACAAGTGTCACCTGAGAACTGCCATCTGACGTGAGGTATAATACCATCTGGGAGTTCTCGGCGAGTCCGTCCAGTGTACCCAGTCTACACTGAGCACCCGTATACTATCTCTGATGTCAAATACCAATGGATATGGGATCATCCATCGCCCATCTCATGGGTCGAGAAGCGTATACGCTAGTCTACTCTGGTATATCGATGCCCGGTCTCGATACACCCATGACTAGGGACCTTGAAGGATGTACTTATGGACTACCATGTCCCCACTAGTATGATCTGCATCATAGTCCAGGTAGTCAAGTACACATCCTAAGGGCTTTACCAACATGTAACTATAAGACAGTTTAAAGAGACTAGTGTACATGTTAAGATAAAGTGCAACCAGATAGCATACTATCATATCGAGCAAGAAAGTCATCTCTATATATGTCCAAGCATCCAATATAATATACATCATCTGTACAATACTGGCCTCTAGGGCATACATACAACTAACAATCTCCCACTTGCACTAGGGCCAGCTGCTGTAGTATCGCATACCGAGCATCCCGAAGAGTCTCTCAAACTGTATCTGGGGAATGGCCTTCGTGAGTGGATCCGCCGTGTTGTTCTTCGTGTCAACTCTCCTGACCTCGATCTCCCGGCGATCAACTATCTCCCGGATCAGGTGATACCGCCTCAGAATATGCCTGGATCGCTGATGGGACTTAGGTTCCTTGGCCAAAGCCACTGCTCCATTGTTATCGCAATACAAAGGTATTGGATGCTCAATGGATGGAACCACTCCAAGTTCAGTAATGAACTTCTTGATCCAGACAGCCTCTTTAGCAGCATCGTTGGCAGCGATGTATTCAGCCTCCATCGTCGAGTCTGCCACGGTTTCCTGCTTGGAACTCTTCCAGCTAACCGCCCCTCCGTAAAAGGGTAAAGACAAATCCCGACTGCGACTTAGAGTCGTCCTTATCACTCTGGAAGCTCGAATCGGTAAAGGACTCCACTTGGAGTTCTCCGTTACCATACACCAAGAGCATCTCTTTAGTCCTTCGCAAGTACTTAAGAATGCTCTTCACAGCTGTCCAGTGACTCTCTCAAGGATCAGCTTGATACCTGCTCACTACACTTTGTGAGTATGCTACATCGGGTCTGGTACATAGCATCGCATACATGATAGAGCCTACAGCCGAAGCATAGGGTATCCCTTGCATGCGAGCTCTCTCCAAATCAGTCTTGGGAGACATCTCTTTGGAGATAGTTACTCCAAAGATCGTGGGCAAGTTTCCAAGCTTGGATTCTTCCATACTAAACCTCTTTAGTATGGTGTCAATGTACCTGGATTAGGACAATCCCAAAATCCGTTTGGATCTATCTCTATAGATCCTAATTCCCAATATGCAGGAGGCATCACCAAGATCTTTCATTGAGAATCTTTGTGATAAGAAGAGCTTGACTGATTGCAGCATAAGAATATCATTTCCTATCAAGAGTATGTCTTCCACGTACAATACGAGGAAGACAACCTTACTCTCTGCCACCTTCTTGTAGATACAAGGTTCATCTGGGTTTTTGACGAAATCAAACTCTTTGATAACGACGTCAAAGCAGATGTTCCAACTCCGCGATGCTTGCTTTAATCCATAAATGGATTTAAGCAGCTTGCACACCTTCCCGCTGCTCCCACTGTCTACGAAGCCCTCTGGCTGAGTCATGTACACGCACTCTTCCAAATCACCATTTAGAAAGGCGGTCTTAACATCCATTTGCCAGATTTCGTAATCATGATATGCAGCGATGGCAAGCATCATCCGGATGGATTTAAGCATAGCCACTGGAGAAAAGGTTTCGTCATAGTCCACACCTGGTCTTTGACGAAAACCTTTTGCAACAAGTCTAGCTTTGAAAGTCTCCACTTTCCCATCTACACCAAGTTTTTTCTTGAAGATCCACTTGCTCCCAATGGGTTTTACCCCTTCAGGAGCAACTTCCAAAGTCCATACTTTGTTGGTGTACATGGATTCCATCTCGGACCGCATAGCATCCAGCCATTTCACTGAGTCCCTACTCGTGATGGCCTGCTCGAAACTAGTTGGGTCATCATCCTCCATGATGCAATCTTCGCTTCCACCGTCAATGAGAAAACCGTAGTATCTCTCAGGTGGATGAGAAACCCTGCTAGATCGGCGGAGAGGCTGGGGCTCGTCGGGTACTACTGAATCCTCTGGTTCTACTAA
Organism: Agapanthus africanus; assembly: GCA_030015575.1. NCBI lineage: Eukaryota > Viridiplantae > Streptophyta > Magnoliopsida > Asparagales > Amaryllidaceae > Agapanthus > Agapanthus africanus. Next base: position 777,614,364 of record CM057338.1, on the reverse strand, counting down.
ATCTTCAGTTATAGTTTGTGTTGCTGGAACCTCTTCCAGTTCTACCTCAATGCCACTAATCTATTTCATAAGAAAACCTTTTTCTAAGAAAGTGGCATGTCGAGAAACAAACACCTTTTGTTCCTCGGGGTGGTAGAAGATATACCCTTGTGAATTTTTGGGATGTCCTACAAACTTACATAAGACTGATCTTGCCTCGAGTTTGTCCGGATTTTGTCTTTTGACATAGGCTGGACAACCCCATATCTTAACATACTTAAGAGATGGTCTCTTCCCTTTCCATATCTCATATGGAGTGGTAGGCACTGATTTGGTAGGAACCATATTCAATAGGTGTATGGCTGTCTCAAGCGCATACCCCCAGAAGGAAATAGGTAACTCAGCTGTACTCATGATTGAATGCACCATATCTAATAGGGTGCGATTCCTTCGTTCCGATACACCGTTGTGCTGTGGGGTATAAGGTGGAGTAAGCTGAGAGAGAATCCCATTCTCTTTTAGATAATCTTGGAACTCATTGCTCAAGTATTCTCCTCCTCGATCAGATCGAAGGATCTTAATACTTTTGCCCGTTTGGTTCTCTACTTCTTGCTTATATTCTCTGAATTTCTCAAAAGCTTCAGACTTGTGTTTCAATAGGAACACATGCCCGTATCTAGAGAGATCGTCAGTGAATGTAATGAAGTAGGATGAACCGTTCCTGGCATGGGTAGACATGGGACCGCATACATCACTATGTACCAGTCCTAAGAGTTCAGTAACTCTTTCTCCGTGTCCACTAAACGGAGCTTTGGTCATTTTTCCTTTAAGACATGAATGGCAAGTATCATAAGATGATAATTCGAACGGATTCAAATAACCATCCTTATGTAACTTAGCCAGTCGTGTCGCATTGATATGACCAAGTCTACAATGCCACAAGTAGGATTCGTTCATTTCTGAACTTTTCCTCTTGTGTGTGTTTTGTATATTGAGGACTGTATTTTGATTTAGAATGAATATGCCATTATGTAACGAGCCTGATGCAATCAACTTTTGATCTAGGAATATGTTCATAACATTATCCTGTACTACAAAATTATATCCTTCTTTATTCAATAAAGAAACTGATATAATGTTGCACATCATGTTCGGTATATAATAGCACTCATTCAGAATCATTGTATCACCACTTGGTAATACTAGGTGATATTCGCCAACTGCTTTGGCTGCAATATTTGCACCGTTCCCTACTTGAACGGAATGATCACCTTTACCCAGTTCTCTACCTTTCCGTAGCCCATGTAACTGCTTACATATGTGGGATCCTGATCCGGTATCTAATACCCAGGACGTAAGGTGAACTGAAAAACAGTTCTCAATAACTAACACACCCGAAGAAGATGCATCAACATGCATGTTCTTTTGGGCGGCTTGAGAATCTAGATATTCTCCTATTCCTTGTTCAGTCTTATAACTCTTATAAGAAAGAACGGGTCCAACGTTCCCCTGCACAGTATAACATGCGGGTTCGGTCAATACATCCATATTATTATCTTTATTAGGGCATGAAATGGTCGCTACCTGGAGAGAGAGAGAAGAAAACACTTTAGCGTATGCTCTTGCAAGATCAGATTGGTTATTATCTTATCTAATCAGGATGGCTTCCACTGGTTTTTATCAAATCTTCCTTCAAACCCTAAAAGGAAAGACTAGCCGGGATTAATTACACACTACAAGTTCGCCAATCTTTCAGCCAGGCCAGTGTCGGTACTTTGAGGGAGGTCCCCCGTGCTTTCGCACGAACCTAATTAATGTAAACCTCGTTTTCCCAGAGGCGTAACCCCGTTGATACCTTTCTAGACACCTACTTGATTAGCTAATTGCAATGTATAAAACTCTCCCAGGAGTAATTCTTACTCGCAGTGGGTATCGGGATCCAACTATCTCATAGAAGGTATGCAATCTCATTGTAAATTTCAACACTTGAAATTCCCAATAATATTTTACCCCTAGTGTTCTATGACCTTGACGAATGCCAAACAACCCATAGTCCACTAGTCAAGTTCAACCCGTACATTTCATGATTGAATTAAACCCACCCGCACGACCCTTGACGAATGCCAAACAATTCCGTACGAATACCCTAATCCAATCTGCATCGTATGCATAAGCAGATAAATACTAGTTAGCTACCGTACACTACGCCTTGACGAATGCCAAACTACCGTAGCACGAATACTAAGTAGTACTTATCTGAAATGACGGAGGGCTACGCAGGTTTTCAGAAAACCTATTGCGTAATGAACTTGATATCGTTGTAGGATCAAATGAAGTTTTGAAATGGAGTGATTTTGAGGCTTTTCTAGTTTTGCTAAAGGGGTCACTCCCGGTGAAGGGATCGTCGGCCCTTTCCTGGTCGAAAGAGGTGCGGGATATATCATATATATCACTGTGCAAAGCAGAAACTATAGAAGCAATCAAAAGTCAAACCGAGTGTGTAGCATCTGCCAGTTATTGCTAAATGAGTCACTCCCGGTGAAGGGATCTCCGTCCTTTCCTCATCGAATAAGGTGCAGGGTATATCATATATACCTCTATGCAAAGCAAGAACTGTAGCTACCTGTTTTGTTTAAAATTTGATTCTACAACATCTTAGGTTTCTTTTCTTTCATTAATCACATTAATGAAGTCCCATCATTTAAGTTACCTAAACATCACAGATAAATACGACGTACACTTATGCCATCCGCATTCGCCTGGATGTCCCCTCGTGCACCGTTAGGTTAGGTAACTAACGACAGAGCAGGGCAGGGCTAGTGCAGGTGCAAAACATAAGTAACGTCTATATAATATATCATATATACTATATATTGTATCTATCACAGAACATCACATGATCACATCACAGATAAAGCAGCAGAAGAAACATATGAAACATTGGATATACTAGAACGTCCGTGTTTTCAATACGAGCCAGTATAAAATACGGATTCCACGGTCGTGATGAATAGCCAATCCTACACCCCTAGACCTCTACGAGAGCGGCAAGCAACCCTACCAATTCTAGGGTTAGGAGACCGGGACTCGACTCCTCGAGATGGTCTCCCACTGAACCCTAGAACCCGGTTACTTGTGCTCCCCTCCTTGGGTCTATCCTAATGCGGAAAAGTAAATAATATACAAAGGGTGACATCTTCCGCAACCTGGAAGTGTCCCAATAAAAGAATATTATATACAAGTTTTTACATGAATGAAAATGAAAAACAGTCATTTCACATAAAAAAAAACCCCGGCTATTCAAACACGACGATCCAATATAACATATCCAGCAACACATAACATCACATGTCATCAACGTAAGTAAATATGCGCATCCCAATTGTCGTTGACATATAGCAACGAAACCGGCGATATCACATATTACACTTACGGTCACAGAAAAGAAAGTGTAAAACTACAACAATTGGAATCCGCGACCTCTTTAGACATCGCATGCCTAATCAAATGAAATACTTAGACATCACATGCCTAACAATTATAAACCCCGCATTTTAGCCCCATTATCGAAAACTCTTTTCAATATCAAATGAGACTAAACCGCTAGATTTATAACATTCATTCAGTTATCTCATAACTGTTTGTGAATTCCAATTATTGTATCCCATTCCGGATAAATAGAAAATATTAAACTTTCCGATCGAACATTCGAACACCCAAGTTTTCCCGACACCGATCAACACATGAAATAAGTTTAAAGACATTCATTTCATGCCTCAGTACCAACGGTCCAGCCGTAGAAGGGTCAAGCCAACGCCTCACATGTGGCACGCCGTACTGCCCCAAACCCGAAGGTTCAAAGGGCAGTTCAAGACGGTCACATAATCGAGTTAAGGTTTGTTGTCTTCTAGAGGGACCATCGTGTTATTTGCACTACTCAGAACGTCCTTAAACCACAGAAAGATCCAACACTTGGAAATTTTGCGGCAGGGGAAAAGTTGGGTATTTATATCCGGTCGAACTTTTTAACATATTCAAAAAATTATCCGGAAAACACTTAGACAAAGCTTGATAATCCGATCGAAACACCGATTTCCAATGCAACCTCAGAACACTCAACTCTTGAGTCAATTTAAAAATTCCCAGAAAACTCAGCACTGTGAAATAGGAATTACTGTGCAAAGGAGGAGGGCTGACGTCATCATAAGGCCGCGGAACCGCCGCAGAATCCATGCTTCTGCCGCGGTTCTGCCGCACTTTGGAGGTATCATTTTGAAAATTTTGCACCGTAATTCTTAGAACTTCCTGCTGAATTTTTAAGCATTTTTAATCTGGAAAAAACCCAGTTTTTAGAAAAAGTCCAGAGAGCGTTTTGGGAATTAGGGTTTCGGTTCGTTCGGATTTCAAACGTCGTCTACACTTCGCCTAAGGCTCTAGCTAGGCTCTGATACCACTGTAGGTCAGGCAGCAACCCTATCCAATGGGGTCGCCGTGGCACCAACGGGTCCCTCAGCAGCTACATTTTACGCATGCCCCCTCGCGAGGACTACAACCCGCCGGAACACCTTCCGGTCTCGGGACACCCTGGGGGTAAGAGCCTATGCTTCGCCACACTGTCACACGGTGAGAACCCCCAATAGGTCGACATCCAATGTCTAGTAGCTCTGATACCACTGTAGGGTTCCTAGGCACGCTAATGAAGTCTCACAAGGCATCAACCATGCCAATTTCAAATTTTATGGGTGCCGAGAAACCCTAATACGGATCGTCGACTAGAATTCTAGGCGAAAAACGAAACTAGTTAACAACTTAACTAAAGGAGAGAGGCTACAACCTTTGTAGATCCGTTTCTCCACTTCCTTAGCTCCACGTAGGCATCCTCTCGCTGTCCATCTCGAATCCCAGACTCAATCGTCGGCTTGATCGGAGAAATGGGCGGGCTAGGTCGTCGGCTTCGTGCCGAAGATAATCTACGTCGATGCATCAAAAGTTCAAGCTCCAACTCCATCAAGTTGGGAAACTTGTGAAGAAAACACCCTATACTACTTGGCAAGAGGTAGAGGGTGAAGAAATAGGAGGTGGGTTCACTTTAGAATTGAATTTCTCACACTTTAGCTCAAGTTGCCATTAATGGACTTAAGCTTTTTCTTTGAAGATCAAGCTAGAATATGATAAGTCTTGATTAAAATTGAAAAGTAAAATGAATACTTATCATATACTAACTAAGGTAGAGTGTAGAGAATTGACCATTGTTACTTGGAAGGGTTAGGGTTAAGCATGAAGACAAGAATGGTTACAAAGTCAAAGCTTCATGAAGCTTCAACTAGAAACAAAGAAAGCCACCATTCTCATCATAAACTTTTCCAAATAAATAAATAAACAAATAAATAAATAAATGTATAAGCAAAACCCTAATCATAAACTTAACCATGGTTTAATTCTATACACTTAACCAAATGAGCAAGTATCATCAAACATGATACAAACATGTGCACAAAAGTATATCACATATACAACTTGCACATCAAGTGAGAAAATCCATTTAAAGTGAACCAATACTAGCTAATGCTAAGTAATATATCAAATATATAATTATACATTAAATCATTAAATCAACACTTGATTTAACGATCCGGTCATATCGCATATAACCGACTAGTATCCTATGTATCGGCTTATCGAATCAATCCTTGATTCGATATCTAGGTTATATCGAATATAACCAATCGATAAATTCATCGCGAGAATGGAATACGGTATCACATACACGCATTATTCTCGGTCCTGCACATATCTCATATGCGCTCCTATTTCGTTTCGCTTGATCCAGGAAACCTCTGTGTAGGACTCTAAAGACTCGTCAATACGCCGGTAGCAGATGATGATCATATCAAGCACCTACAAGCCGCAAGCGGTCTGCTAAATGTAACGGCCATCCGGGTATTGAGCGATCAGAAGATCGACGAGCTAGCCCGCTCACACTCATGTGAATCCAACCAGTAACACTTACCGTACAGTCCGGTCTGTTCGTCTGATATGTCGCATATCAAGTCTAGGGGTGGTAAACGTCAGACCCCAATAACCGATAAGTCATGCCGATATGAGGCTCATAACGGGTCGAGAAACTACTGGTAACACTTACCAGCAAATCTCTGATCAGCCCTGGCCAGGGACTTCCCTGTTACGGCCAATCGAGCACAGCACAATATCAACCCCCAATACCGGGAGAGACGAAACCCCTCCTATCGCTCATTGCCTCCATATGACTCGGGACTTTACCCAAAGACCACCATTTTGCACGCCCTCATGGACGTGGTAAGGTGGAGATCAAAGCACAGTGGGAATCACACAAGACTCTATGACGATCTCGGGTCTACAGACTAACCTGTACAAGTGTCACCTGAGAACTGCCATCTGACGTGAGGTATAATTCCATCTGGGAGTTCTCGGCGAGTCCGTCCAGTGTACCCAGTCTACACTGAGCACCCGTATACTATCTCTGATTTCAAACACCAATGGATATGGGATCATCCATCGCCCATCTCATGGGTCGAGAAGCGTATACGCTAGTCTACTCTGGTATATCGATGCCCCGTCTCGATACACCCACGACTAGGGACCTTGAAGGATGTACTTATAGACTACCATGTCCCCACTAGTATGATCTGCATCATAGTCCAGGTAGTCAAGTACACATCCTAAGGGCTTTACCAACATGTAACTATAAGACAGTTTAAAGAGACTAGTGTACATGTTAAGATAAAGTGCAACCAGATAGCATACTATCATATCGAGCAAGAAAGTCATCTCTATATATGTCCAAGCATCCAATATAATATACATCATCTGTACAATACTGGCCTCTAGGGCATACATACAACTAAAAGTTTTCTGGACTTTGGCTTACTTAATTACGGACGCCTTGAGATGTTTCGTAACTTAAGTGCCAGTCACGTTCCGTACCATGTGGGTCGTGACAAAGTTGGTATCAGAGCGATAGGTTTTACCTTTCTGAGTGTAGGATGACCCTTAATAGATGGAGTAAGTGACTTAAGCAGGGTAACGTAGCGTGCGTATGTCCGCGGCATACTCGCGATACGGTACTTCGCCTAGGTGACTTTAGTATATACTTGCTTGAAATTCCTTCTTCAATTCCGTGTGTCCTACAATTCTATGGCACTATTCTTATTATCCTGTTCTTGTAACAGCCACTATGCCGCCGAAGGCTACGAGAGCGCAGAGGGCTGCCGCCCGAGATGAGATCCGAGCAGGCTCGTCCGAGACGAGGACCGAGCATGGTGGTATACCTACGCCTCAAAGACAGACTGATTCGCCTTCCCCAGGCCGCATGGATAGGCTTGAGTCTGGTATGGAAGAGCTACGACAGATGATGGGAGGTATGCAGGAGCTACGACAGATGGTGGGATCCTTAGTAGAGGCTAGTCGTGCGCCGAGATCGGAGGACGTACCTACCACATCATAGACGACCATGGTACCTGCTGCCCATACAGTTGCTCCTACCACTACTACCGCGGCCATTCCAGTATCGCTGAAGGATTTCATGAGGCTGAGACCTCCAGTTTTCACCGGCACAGATGCGGCGGAGGATCCACAGACATTCCTTGATAGATTAGCCAGGATTTGCCGTTCGCTCAGATGTTCTGACGATCGATGGGTGGAGCTGGCGAGTTTCCGTTTAGAGGGCCTTGCGCAGACGTGGTTTGAGTCCGTCGAGAGAGGTCGAGCTGCAGGTCTACCTCCTATGACTTGGGCCGAGTTCATCGCAGTATTTCTGTCTCGCTTCCTTCCAGAGAGCGTTCGTGAGGCTAGGGCTTGTAGTTTGAGGCCTTGATCAAGACTCCAGGGATGATAGTGGTATGACTTCCAGTTCACGCAGTTGTCCAGATACGCTCCGTATTTGGTGGATACCGAAGAGAAAAGAGTGAAGAGGTTCATACAGGAACTTGACGCCCAGCTATTTCTTGCCATCGGCGCCCAGCACTTCGACACTTATTCAGCTGCTATGGATACGACATTACGGATGGAGGCACGTATTTCAGCAACTTCGACCGTTTCTGGGCCGAAGAGGATTCGTACCGGTATGCCAGATCAGAGAAATCATGCCAGATCCTTTCTGAGAGATGGTGCCGGCAGAGGGCTTGGACGAGGTCAGCTGTATGGTTCATATCCACAGGGATAGCAGGCGTCGCCAGGATGTTTTGGGTGAGGGAGTCCGCACCATCGTGTTAGAGACTGTCCGGTGAGACGACAGGGAGCGGCGACAGTTCCACATGTGACCCTACCACCATCACCACCTCCTCCTCAGAGAGCTCTACTTCCTTCCACAGGCGATGCTCCACGCCAGTTAGGTGCACCCAGAGGCCGTGGACGCGGCGGTCCTATCCACAGAGGACGAGGAGGCAGAGGCCGAGGCCGAGGTCAGCCCGCTATTGGTGGAGGACAGGCTCGAGTATTTACTTTGACACCGCAAGATGCGCAGGCGTCCAACGCCTTTGTGACAGGTACCTTGCCAGTTTGTTCTTTCGACGCACGGGTATTATTCGAGCCAGGTTCCACACATTCGTATGTCTCTACACACTTTGCACCGATGTTGGGACGTGAGTTGTCATCGTTAGATCAGCCGCTTGTGGTTATTACTCCGGTGGGCGAGTCGTTTATCGCTCGTTTCGTGTTTCGTTTATGTTCCGTTCGTATTGGGGAGAGGGATTCATGGGTAGATTTGATTCTCCTCGATACGTTGGACTTTGATGTGCTTCTGGGCATGGATTGGCTAGCTACCTGTTATGCTTCAGTGGACTGCCGTGAGAAGGCGGTCAGATTTAGCTTTCCGGGAGAGCCAGTCCTTGTTATTCAGGGAGACCGCAGTGTCACCCTTCCCAGCTTGATTTCGTCTCTTCGCGCTGGTCAGATACTACGGAGGGGATGTCAGGGATTCTTAGCTTATTTCTATGATACTCGAGCTGCAGAGGTTCCGTTGGACCAGGTCCCGGTTGTTAGTGAGTTCCCTGATGTTTTCCCTGACGAGCTGTCAGGACTACCGCCTGAGCGCGATGTTGAGTTCTGCATTGACTTGATTCCCGGCACGGGGCCTATTTCTATACCGCCTTATCGGATGGCCCCGGCGGAGCTTAGAGAGCTGAAGGATCAGTTGCAGGATTTGTTGGATAACGGACTTATTCGACCTAGCATTTCTCTGTGGGGTGCTCCTGTCCTGTTTGTCAAGAAGAAAGACGGCAGTTTGCGTTTGTGTATCGACTATCGCCAACTGAACAAAATTACCGTGCGAAACCGATATCCTTTGCCACGCAATGATGATTTGTTTGACCATCTTTAGGGGGCCGGATATTTTTCGAGAATTGACTTGCGATCAGGATACCATCAGCTGCGAGTTCGACAGGAGGATATACCGAACACAGCTTTCCGTACGCGCTACGGCAACTATGAGTTTTTGGTGATGTCGTTCGGACTCACCAACGCCCCAGCAGCATTCATGGATTTGATGAACCGCATATTCAGGCCGTATCTTGACTTGTTCATCATTGTGTTCATTGACGATATTTTGGTGTATTCCCGGAGCCGAGAGGAGCATGCGCAGCACTTGCGGATCACATTGCAGACTTTGAGGGAGCACCAGCTTTTCGCAAAATTTTCCAAGTGTGCATTCTGGTTGGACAGCGTTGGTTTCTTGGGTCACGTGATTACGAGAGATGGCATATGTGTGGACCCGTAGAAGATCGAGGCCGTAGTGGCCTAGACCGACATCAGTTACGGAGATCCACAGTTTTCTAGGCCTGGCTGGCTACTACAGGCGATTTGTACAGGATTTCTCCCGTATTACTGCACCTTTGACCGGATTGACCCGGAAAGAGAGTTCCTTTCGTTTGGACGGAGGAGAGCGAGCACAGTTTTCAGCAGCTACGAACTTTTTTGACTACGGCTCCGGTATTATCTTTGCCTTCAGGATAAGGCGGATTCGTGGTTTATTGTGACGCTTCACGAGTGGGGCTTGGGTGCGTATTGATGCAGCATGATAGGGTGATCGCGTATGCTTCACGGCAGTTGAAGAAACATGAACAGAACTACCCCACTAATGATTTGGAGATGGCTGCAGTGGTCTTTGCACTTAAGATCTGGCGACATTACCTATATGGCGAGTCGTGTCAGATATTCACTGATCATAAGAGCTTAAAGTATATATTTCAGCAGCGAGACCTGAATCTCAGACAGCGCCGTTGGATGGAACTAGTAAAGGACTATGATTGCGAGATTTTGTATCACCCAGGAAAGGCTAATGTAGTGGCGGATGCTTTGAGCAGGAGGCCCGGGGGTAGTCTATCTTGTTTGTGCGCAGTACAGAGGCAGTCATTGGCAGATTGGAAGATTTTATGCGACAGCTGGGTTGAGTTCGAGTTCACTCCGACAGGGGGACAGCTTGCGCATGTTCGTGCACGTCCGCCGTTACTTGACCATATTCAAGAGGCACAGCCCGGTGATTACCGTCTTTCATAGATCATAGAGCAGGTGCGGCAGGGAAGAGTTTCTGAGTTCGTGATCGATGATCAGGGAGTGCAACGATTTGGGACTCGATTGTGCGTACCAGATTCTGAGGGACTACGACGTGAGATTCTTGAGAAGGCGCATAGATCGACATACATCGTTCATCCGGGTTCCACCAAGATGTACCGCGATTTGAGAGATGTCTTTTGGTGGGATGGGATGAAGAAGGATGTCACAGACTTAGTATCGAGATGCATGACTTGTCAGCAAGTCAAGGCCGAGCACCAGAGGCCAGCAGGAGAGTTGCAGCCTTTGCCCATTCCGGAGTGGAAATGGGAGCAGATTTCTATAGACTTCATTGTCGGTCTACCCAGGACCAGGAGAGGGTACGACTCTATTTGGGTGATCGTGGATCGATTGACGAAAGCAGCTCACTTCCTGCCTGTGAAGACCACTTTCAGTTTCGCTCAGTATGCCCAGATTTACATCGACGAGATTGTACGACTGCATGGAGTCCCGACGTGTATCGTGTCCGACAGAGGCACCCAGTTTACCAGCCGACTATGGCAGAGACTTCAGGAGGCATTGGGCACCCGTTTGAGTTTCAGCATAACATTTCATCCGCAGACCGACGGCCAGTCAGAGCGGACTATTCAGACTCTCGAGGACATGCTCAGAGCGTGCGTTTTGGACTTTAGTGGTAGCTGGGATCATCATTTACCGTTAGTGGAGTTCTCCTACAACAACAGCTTCCAGGATACTATTCAGATGGCACCTTTCGAGGCCTTGTATGGTAGGAGATGTAGATCGCCCGTCTGTTGGACCGAACTTAGCGAGAGCAGTATTTTAGAGCCGCAGATCATGCAGGAGACGACCAAGAAAGTACAATTTATTCCAGATCGGATGAGAGCATCTCAGAGCAGGCAGAAATCGTATGCAGACAGGCGCCGTCGCAGATTAGAGTTCGCAGTTGGCGATCATGTCTTTCTGAGGGTCTCTCCGATGAAGGGCGTGATGAGATTTGGGCGAAAGGGAAAGCTTAGCCCCAGATTTGTGGGTCCCTTCGAGATCCTCGAGCGTGTCGGCGCAGTTGCATATCGTTTGGCTCTTCCACCCAGCTTTTCAGATGTTCACCCAATCTTCCACATGTCGATGCTACGCAGATATCTTCATGACCCTTCCCACACGATTCAGCTTCAGACCGTTCAGCTTGAGCGCGACCTTTCGTTCACCGTGCAGCCAGTAGAGATATTGGATCGGCAGGTGAAAAAACATCGATCGAAGGTCCTGCCGCCTGTGAAGGTTCTTTGGCGCAGCCCGAATGGTTAGGAGATTACTTGGGAGGCCGAAGGAGAGATGCGGAAGAAATTCCCTCATCTCTTTGAAGGTACGCGTAACTATATGTTTTAAATTCGGGGACGGATTTTTTTTAAGGTGGTAAGATTGTAACACCTGAGTTGTGTTAGTGGTAATTGTGTGTTAATGCGGGGTTTTTGGTAAAAAGTTTACCAAAGCGGGTTCCAGATAATTTATCTGATTTTAGGAATATTTTATTAGAATTTTATCTGGACTGCACACACTTGTGCACGTTAACTTGGGTTAAGTTTAGGGTTAACCATGTTTAGATGAGCATGGTGGGTTAACCCATAGGTTAAGTTAATTGTGTTTATTTAAGGGTTTTTAGTTTTAAAATTTCAATTGTTTTAGGGTCTGACTAGTAGGTAGGTGAGAGAGAGAGAGGCCATGATGATTTAGGCATGCTTAGCATTTAATGAAGAGAGAGGATGAGGGGGGTTAACTCCATTTCATTTCATAATCTTTTGCTTCTATCTCTCACTCACATCTCTCCCTCTCACTCTCGCACACACACACCCAAAACATCAGCAGCAGCTGCAACAACAGCCACAGCGGCAACAACATCATCAAAATCAACAGCAGCAGCCACATCTGAAGCAGCAACAGCAGCAAGAACAGCAGCAGCTACAACAACACCACCAAAGCATCAACAGCAGCACCACAACACCAACACAACAACAACCACAACAACACAGCAACAACTGCAGCTTCAGCAATAGCAACAGCAAGCATCAGCAGTAGCAACTTCAGCAACATCAGTAGCAATAGCAGTAGCAGCACTTCAGTAGCAGTGGCCTCTTCTCCATCTTCTTCTTCTTCTTCTCTTCTCCTACATCCTACGATTCTCTAGAGGTATATCTCTAAAACTTGTTACTTGGTTGTTTAGCTTAGGTGTTATTTAGTGTAGTTTAGTGTTTATATTGAGGTTTAGTGCTAGATTTAGGTGTTTTGAGTGAGACTTGGCCAAGTGTTGGTTTTTACGGATAATTTAGCTTGTCTAGGTGTGTTTAAGGCCAGTTAACCTTGGAATTGTCCCAGATTTCGTTAAAATACCATATCTTTGCTACTTGGTGTAAATTAGCATTTTGTATGGACTTTTTGGGATATCTGAGATCTGCTACAACCTGGATCCCTTTTTACTTTAGCAAACACCTTCAGAATGTTGTGCAGGGCCTTTAGAGTAGTGTGTAGGGTTGGGGCTGGTTTTCCTCTTGAAAAAACCGGCGACTTCCCCTCATTTTCCGGAGTCGACGGCCGTCTTGGTGAGTTGGGCTTGGGGGTTCTGTCCAGTAGTGTCTATAGGGTTTTACCTGTGTCTTGGTATTGTTTGGTTTTTGAGGTTCTGTTGTTGGTAAAATCTGGGGGAATTGGTGAGCTTCCTTCTGTTTTTGTGGACTTTTGGCGAGTTTTGGTGGTTTATTTGGTGAGTAGGATAGATTAGGGGTTTTAAGGTTAGCTTAGCTCCAGTAATTGCTATTGGTATCACTTGACCCTTATAATTCCACCTAATTTCACAAAACACCCTATCTTTGCAAACTTAGTGCTTTAAGCGTTTTTAAAACGAGACTTTAGGATACGTAGAATCTGCTATACCTAGGGTAGTTATTTTAGCTAGCAAACATGTACATTAGGTTGTATATGGTGTTAGGATGTTAGGGTAGAAGCCCAGACCCCTGTCACCGGAATTGGGCCGGTATGACCCCCCTGCCGCCGGCCAAATCTTGGTTAAATGCCTTGAGTTTTGTTGGGTAGGTGTCTGTAGGTATGGTTAAGGGTTTGGTCTTGTTTATTTTCCTTGTTTTTGCTCCAGGTAGAATCTGGAACCTGTTACCTATATTTAGCGTAGCGGGACTTGCGCGACACATATGATACGTGTCGAGTTGGGTTGCTGTGAATCACAGCGTATCGCTGTGTACCACAGCGTGTCGCGTTGGGTTTTGGCATATGCTTTCACGTTACGTACACACGCGCGTTTAGTTCGCAACGCGAGTTTCTCGTTTGGTTTTAATATCGCGTTTTTAGAATATCTAAGCTTATGTGTTGCTTTTTGTAAATTCTAGGTTCGCAGGCGGGGACTTCGAGCGCCGTGGAGAAAGGAAAGCAGGTGGTCGGACACACCTAGCGCGAGATCACGGGTGAGTAGATGTAACATCTACAGGGGACAATTGTATGGATGGCGCAAGTCGCCCGATAGATTTAGTAAAGTAAAAGATTGCTAGTGATGTCAGAAATTATAATATTTGAATGATAATTGCTACGTTCAGGATCTATATGTTTTACCTACATATGCGAACTCATTCTGTAGGACACATGCACCATTATCAGGGTTTTTACATGCAGCACGAGCACTATTCATGCGTACACACACGCCCTGGTAATTGCCATGTCACAACACTAGATAACTTATAATCTGAAACATGTTATCAATTGATGCTTATAACCTGTGCTAATCCTTAATATGAAATTGTAAAATTTCGATCCACATGCATATACCTCATTACATCATTTGTTCATAATCATACATTGCAACTTGAACATTGATACCATATGCATTCATTATCATTGACATATGCACCCATGATGGTTTCTTGAGATTTTATGATATTTCTGGATTTCGGGGGAAAGTCTCAAGATTTACAAACTTATTATCTTTTAAAATATGAAAAGTTGCGGTTTTCTAGTGATGTAAAAGTGTCGTCCACCATGAGTTTGCTGTGGTTTTCGAGACCCGTTGCGAGGAGTTGGATGAACCGTCTCGGGTACATGGTGGGCCAGGTGAAGTACCCCGGAGCGAGAAGATCGCAGATGATGGCGTTGAGCCTGGAAGGGGATGGATTACCTACCGGTGACTTCTTGTCATGACCCAAAGTTTGGCCCGTGACCGGCACCTAACCACGTAACGTCTACAGGCGTAACGCGACTAAGTGAACCGAAAACCCAGAAATCAAACCAGTAAAAATATAGAGTGTTATAAGTTTAAAATGAAAGCACTTACTAACATGTTAAGAAATCTAAGTAGACAATCACCAAGATAGCAATATACGACGCCGTAGCGAAGATCAAGATCTACAAGTGGGAACATCACAGATAGAATAAACTGCAAGTACAGTCGGCTCACAACGAGCTAGACACCAGAATACAAGTAATATACATCATCGTCCTCACACTGTCTCTAAGTCAAAACATACATGGTAGATGGAGAATACTAGATACAACAATGTACATAACTGAAAGATAAACAGATACCGCACAAAACCCACCTATCAGCAAAAGAGCTAGTACACCAACTATGGGGGTATCTGTGTCAAAAGATGCAAAACGCAGCCTGCCGCGACTACTCCGAAGGGCAACCTGCAAACACTGTGGCACAACGGGGGTGAGTTGCCAACTCGTGAATAGAGATAACATATAAAGGTAATCGCGAGCATGCACGTACTGCGCTACTCTATCATATGCCAACAGATGATATCAATATGTGATAAGCAGTATGTGCAATAATCATGCAAGTGCTCTATCAGGTAATATAACTACAGGATGAGGTACAATAATAAATGCTGAGCATGGGAAATATAACATCTACACGGAATATCAACGTGGAATATATAATCGGTGTCCATTAATGCACCCAGATCCCCCAAATAGCTCAGACGCCGGCACTCTCATCGGCCCTCAAATCCTGTAAATCTCTGAGAATCCCGAGTGCCCAACATCGGCACCCAAATATCATAAATACTCGTGTCCAGCATCGACACGCAAATCCTTATCTATCGGGCCCCGTCAGTCCGGGTCAGCCCACGGGCTCCGTCTGCGGTATCGGCCCTCGGCCCCGGCAGTACGGATCACCCCGCATCCATCTATCGACTCTGATCAGTATCCTCTGGATAACTGTCAGGTCCAACCAATCACCGGTAGGTAGTAGTCCCTCTGCCAGGCTCACCGTCTACTACACAGCGAAACCGTTCTCGCCCCGGGGTACCATACCGGGTCCACCATGTACCCGTAATCGGCCTCAACCAGCTCCTCGATTCGGGTTCACATATATCACTCTAGCACCGAGGAAACACATGGTGGACGCACCGAAATATCATATCAAGGGAACCGGGTTTTTAAATGATTACATATTTGAAATAGCCACGGTTCCCAAATCCAGAAATCACATGTAATCCAAACCAATATGCAAGTCAATGATCCGATATGATATGTGCATCAAATATGAATATCATGTCAAGTCACATAAAGATGAGCTACCATATAATGATCCGATGTAATATATGCATCAAGTATGAATATCATGTCAAGTCACATATAGATGAGCTACAATATAATAATCCGATGTGATATATGCATCAAGCATGAATATCATGTCAAGTTACATATGGATGAGCTACAATATAATGATCCGATGTAATATATGCATCAAGCATGAATATCATGTCAAGTCATATAGATGAGCTACAATATAATGATCCGATGTGATATATGCATCAAGCATGAATATCATGTCAAGTCACATATGGATGAGCTACAATATAATGATCCGATGTAAATCCTACAGTGTGAGTGTCATGGCAATTACTAATGGTGTGTGTGTAACATGCAGGATAGTGTTCGTGCAACATGGACCGTTAGTAATGGTGCGGTGTTCTATCAATTCTAGTTTATATCCATATAGCAGGGAATGCAGTATGCATTAAATAGTAGCCATGCACAGTCAATGTATGTAAATATACCTATAAGGTCCTATCAGCCCTGACGTAGAACGCCATGCGGGCGATATCCCCATAGATGTTAAATCTACTCACCGTAGTCTCTCGCTAGGTATAGCCAACAACTTGTTTCCCCTTCTGCGCGGCGTCCGCCGTACTCGCCTGCGAACCTAGAATTACACAACACATCATACATAAGTTTGAAGTCACACAAACACGACATTAAGTCCGAACTAGTAACTCGTGTCGTGAACCAAGCGCGCGTGTGCGCGATACGCTAAAACGTGTGATTACGCGCCTGAAGCCACTCCGACGCGTCGCGATACGCAGAAACCCAAAACCCATGCACACGTATCACGCGTGTCGCGAAAGATTGAAAAATACGGCATAATAGGTAATCACCTACAGATTTAGATACAGAAATGATATTGTAAAACTATATATACCAAAATAACTCACATAGCAGCAGACACCAACACCCCAAACCCCAACCCAAAACACCCCCATCTGGCCGCAAATTGCGCCCAGAATGCTTATTTCGGCGGCCTGGGTAGGGAATTGGGCTCCCACGTTTTGTGTGTGCATTCAATACCCCCTGAGTATGGTACAGTAACCTCTAGTTTCACTCTGAAATATCTCGGGTAGTAGCAGATCCTACAGAGCCTTATTTCTAGTTAAAATCCACACTTTTGCACTAAAATCAAACTTTAGGGTATTTTTCTGAAATCTGAAACAAACCTAAGTCTAAACCCACACTAATAACTCACTAACAAGCTAATCAAGCCACAACAACATAAATTTTAACATATTAACACTAAATCCCTTCAATAGCACTAAAATTGCATAAAAAGGTGATATTTTGAAACTAAACATGCAAGTTATGGAGATAGGGTGCTAGGAGTGAGATTTATACCTTCAAATGACCTTAGAAAGACCAAAAGTTCCAGCTTTAACCTCAATTGGGCAGATTTGCCTCTAAACACCTCAAAAAGCTCACTTTTCCATGGTTTTGTGATGAAGATGTGTTGATTTGTGTAGGGTTTTGTGTAGGGATCAAAGGGAAATGAAAACGGGGAAGAAAAGATGGAGAAAGATGGGGGTTTTCTGCTGGAATGCTGCAGAAATCTGAAGTGAGGAGAAGAGAGAGAGAAGAGCAAGGAAATGGGGTCAAAAGTCAACCTCTTTACCTAACACCATGCTCTCAATTGTTTAATTGGATTTTGAATTATGAAAAGGGTTATGATATGATTAAAATGGTGGGGAATTAAAATGAACCATGCACAAAAGAATGGTTAACATGTTACCAAAACCCTAAGTCACAAAAATGGCTAAGTGTGCAAGTGTACACTACAAAGGAAAATTTTCAATTGCTAACACGACCAAATATAAATAGTAAACCCGACTAAAATAACTAATAATCCTATGTACACATATGCAATAACACGTACAATTACTAATTTCACACGAAAAACATTCTAACGGAAATTCAAAATGTTACAATCTACCCCTCTTAAAGAAATTCGGTCCCTGAATTTAAAAATCTAACTATACGCACCTTCAAAAAGATGGGGATACCTCTTCCTCATCTTGCTCTCGGTCTCCCAAGTGACCTCATTGCCACTCTGGCCACGCCAAAGTACCTTGACGGACGGTATCTCCTTCGACCTCAATTTCTTCACTTGTCGATCCAAGATCATCACCGGCTGCTCTGCATAGGAAAGGTCGCGCTCAAGCTGGATCGTCGGGTGCTGAATCGCATGCGAAGGATCATGAAGATATTTGCAGAGCATCGAAACGTGAAATACGGGGTGCACGTCTGGAAAACTGGGCGGAAGGGCTAATCGATACGCAACCGCGACAACACACTCGAGGATCTCGAAGGGGCCCACATATCTGGGACTATGCTTCCCCTTCTTTCCAAACCTCATCACGCCTTTCATTGGGGAGATCCTCAAGAAAACATGATCACCAACAGAAAACTCAAGTCTGCGCCGACGACGGTCCGCATAAGACCTCTGCTTAGTCTGGGCTACTCTCATCCTATCGCGAATCAACTGGATCTTCGCAGTCGTCTCCCCACAATCTGCGGCCCTAAGATACTGCTCTCACTGAGCTCCGTCCAACAGGTGAGCGATCTGCATCTCCTCCTATAAAGAGCCTCAAACGGTGCCATCTGAATGGTCTCCTGGTAGCTGTTGTTGTAGGAGAACTCTACTAAGGGCAAATTATGATCCCAGCTACCTCCAAAGTCTAAAACGCATGCTCTGAGCTTGTCCTCGAGAGTCTGAATAGTCCGCTCTGATTGTCCGTCGGTCTGCGGATGAAATGTTGTGCCGAAACTCAAGCGAGTGCCCAAAGCCTCCTGAAGCCTCTGCCATAACCGGCTGGTAAACTGGGTGCCTCTATCGGACACGATACATGTCGGAACTCCGTGCAGTCGTACAATCTCATCAATGTAAATCTGAGCATATTGAGCAAACCCGAAAGTCGTCTTCACCGGTAGGAAGTGAGCCGCTTTCGTCAAACGATCCACGATCACCCAGATGGAGTCATACCCTCGACTAGTCCTGGGTAGACCCACAATGAAGTCCATAGATATCTGTTCCCATTTCCACTCCGGAATGGGTAACGACTGTAGCTCTCCCGCGGGCCTCTGGTGCTCAGCCTTGACTTGCTAACAAGTCAGGCATCTCGACACAAAATCTGCGATGTCTCTCTTCATTCCGTCCCACCAGTAAACACCTCTCAAGTCATGGTACATCTTGGTGGAACCGGGATGAACACTATATACCGATCGAAGTGCCTCCTTAAGAATCTCGCGCCGCAATCCCTCAGCATCTGGTACACACAGTCTAGCTCCAAATTGTTGTATCCCCTGATCATCGATCACGAACTCGGAAAATCTGCCATGTCCCATCTGTGTCCTGATCTCTGAACAGCGGTCATCACTGTGCTGTGCCTCATGTATACGGTCAAGCAACTGTGGGCGTGCACGAAAATGCGCAATCTGTCCTCCGATCGGCGTAAACTCGAACTGTACCCGGCTGTCGCATAAGATCTGCCAATCTGCCGACGACTGTCTCTGCACTGCGCTCAAACAAGTTAGACTACCCCCGGGCCTCCTGCTCAAAGCATCCGCCACTACATTCGCCCTGCCCGGGTGATACAAGATCTCACAATCGTAGTCCTTCACTAACTCCATCCAACGGTGCTGTCTAAGGTTCAGATCTCGCTGGTCAAATATATACTTTAAGCTCTTGTGGTCAGTGAATATCTGGCACGACTCTCCATACAAATAATGTCGCCAGATCTTAAGTGCAAAGACCACTGCAGCCATCTCCAGATCATGAGTGGGGTAATTCTGTTCATGTTTCTTTAATTGCCGCGAAGCATACGCGATCACCCTGTCATGCTGCATCAAAACGCACCCTAGCCCCACTCATGAAGCATCACAGTAGACCACAAATCCGCCTGATCCTGAAGGAAATGATAGCACTGGTGTCGTAGTCAGTAGAGCCCGTAGCTGCTGGAAACTGTGCTCACACTCCTCCGTCCAATCGAAGCGAACTCCCTTCTGGGTCAACCCGGTCAAAGGTGTAGCAATGCGAGAGAAGTCCTGCACAAATCGCCTGTAATAGCCTGCCAGCCCTAGGAAGCTACGAACCTCCATCACTGACGTGGGTCTAGGCCAACTCCGAACTGCCTCGATCTTCCTCGGGTCTACACATATACCATCTCGTATAATCACGTGCCCCAAGAAGTCTACGCTGTCTAGCCAGAAAGCACACTTGGAGAATTTGGCGAAAAGCTGATGCTCCCTCAAGGTCTGCAGTGTAATCCGCAGGTGCTGCTCGTGCTCCTCTCTACTCCGAGAATACACCAAGATATCATCAATGAACACTATGATGAACAGATCAAGATACGGCCAGAAAATGCGGTTCATCAAGTCCATAAATGCTGCTGGCGCGTTGGTGAGTCCGAACGACATCACCAAAAACTCATAATGGCCGTAGCGCGTGCGGAAAGCTGTCCTAGAAATGTCCTCCTTTCGAACCCGCAGCTGATGATAGCCTAATCGCAAATCGATCCTCGAAAAGTACCCTGCCCCCTGAAGCTGGTCGAACAAATCGTCGATGCGTGGCAAAGGATATCTGTTCCGCACTGCCACCCTGTTCAGCTGGCGGTAGTCAATACACAGACGCAAACTGCCGTCCTTCTTCTTGACGAACAGGACTAGAGCACCCCAAGGTGAAACACTGGGTCGAATGAGTCCCTTATCCAGCAAATCTTGCAACTGACCCTTCAATTCTCTAAGTTCCGCCGGGGCCATCCGATAAGGCGGTACAGAAATAGGCCCCGCTCCAGGAACCAAATCAAAACAGAAAGAAATATCACGCTCGGGCGATAGCCCAGGAAGCTCGTCAGGGAACACATCAGGGAACATGCTAACAACCAGAACCTGATCCATCGGAACCTCTGTAGCTCTAGTATCGCAAACATAGGCGAGAAATCCCTGACATCCCTTCCGCAAAAGCTGTCCAGCGTGAACAGAAGAAATCACACTGTGAGGGGTGGCACCACGGTCCCCCAACACAACAACAACCGACTCGCCGGGAAAACAAAATCGAACTGTCTTCTCGCGGCAGTCAACAGAAGCATAGCACGTGGCTAACCAATCCATGCCCAAACGAACGTCGAAGTCCAACATCTCAAGAAGGATCAAATTGACAGGCAACTCTCTCTCGCCAATACGGACGGTACAGGATCGGAACACGTGCCTAGCAACAAATGACTCTCCTACAGGAGTAGTCACAACAAGCGGCTGGTCAAGCAAACTGGACTCTCTACCTAAACTCGGCACAAAGTGTGTGGATACAAACGAGTGTGTGGATCCAGGATCGAATAACAAGTGAGCATCAACCGAACATACAGGAAGGATACCTGAGACCACCGCATTGGACGCCTGCGCGTCCTGATGCGTCAAAGCAAAAACTCGCTCCTGTCCTCCACCTGCAACTAACTGTCCCCTGCCGGCCACTGGCTGCCCTCTGCCTCGGTCACCTCGTCCTCTATGAACAAATCCTCCGCGACCACGACCTCTCTGTGCATGCGTCTGACGCGGAGTAATAGTAGGTACTATCTGCAATGCCGTCTGGGGTGGTGAAGGTGGTAATGTAACATGCGGTGCTGCCGCCTCACTCCGGGGTACCTCCGGACAATCTCGCACACGATGATAAGAGCTCCTGCAACGATAACATCCCGATGATGGTCGCTGACCCTCCTGGGGATAGGAGCTAAACAATCGGCCTCGCCTCGAATCTCTGCCACCTGCAAGGTGCCTGTCACGACGCCGAAAAGGCCTTCTCTGCACTGACGTATATGCACGAACTCTCTTCGGCTCTGGGACTGCCGAAGTCTCAGCAAGGCGCTCCTCAACCAATAAGGCTGCATCTACAGCTGCTGCATATGTCTCGTAGTGCTGCGCGCTAATCGCAAGGAACAGTTGTGTGAGCAAGCCTCGGACAAATCTCTTGACTCGCAACTCCTCAGTAGCCACTAGGTACGGAGCATAAACTGATAGCTCGGTGAACAACACATCGTACTCTGCCACTGACATCTCCGGAGTCTGGCGTAAGGACTCTAACCTGCGTGCTCTAGCATCTCTGACACTCAGGGGAAGAAAGCGGGCAAGGAATATGTTGGAGTTAGTGCCCTCAAAGTCAATTATTGGATCACAGGTACGTGATTGCAATGATTGAGGGATGACCTATCCCGGTAGGACAGTCTTACTCGAGATGATAGTATGCTATCTGGTTTACCTTTATCATCGTGTACTGCTTTAGGCGACCTGACAGGTCGCTATTACACGTTGATAGAGCCACTAGGATTCTTGCTTGACTGCCAGCAGTATGAGGGCGATCATATAAGTGAGAGCTGGAGTCTATAAGCACATCCTTAAAAGGTCCCTAGCCGTGGGAGTTTCGAGACAGGGCATCGATTCTCCAGAGTAGACTAGTGTATAGAGTCGAGACCCCGACGAGGGGCGGTGGCCGGTCTCACAAGCCACTGGTGTCAGTTGGTTCACCTAAGATGTATGCAGGTGCTCATTGGGTTATGAGTACACCGGACAGGACTCGCCGGGAACATGCTAGTTGGTCTTATACCTGACGTCAGATAGCAGTTCCCAGGTGACATATGTACAGATTAGTTCATCGACCTGGGGATCGTCATTTGTCTCGTGTGAGTTCCCACTGTGCTTTGATTACTACCCTACCACGGCTCAAAGGATTCGTGCAAACAGGTTTTAGTTGGGTACAGTCCCGAGCCACATGGAGGCAGTGAGCGTATCTTCAGGGGTTCGTCTCTCCCGGTATTGGGGGTGAGGTCGCGCTGTGTCTAGGAGAGCCATTACACGAAGTCTTTGGCCAAGGCAGGAGATTTACTGGTAGGTATTCCAGTAGTATCTCAGGGTGTTCTGGGCTATACTCCACACGACTTGTACCGCTTTTGGGGGTCTGACTTTTACCAACCCCCTAGGCCCGCCATGCGATACTCATAGACGAACGGACCGGACTGTACGGAATTGTCACTGACAGGCTCAGTAGGTTGTCAGGATGAGTTCGCTCATCGACGTCCCTTTTGGTCAAGAGCTGGTGGCCCGTCACGTATTGGCTTATACCTCTGACGTGATGGTGGTTAAATCCACAGCCATAGTATTGACGAGTCTTTAGAGTCCACCACACTTTCAGTTACTCAAGCTTTTGGGCGAAATGCTGTAGAGGCCGAATGGAGATATGGCAGGGTCCGATCAGATACGTACGGTATTGCATGGATCAGGATCGGACGGTTAGTAGTAGAGGCCGTATGGAGATATGGCAGGGTCCGATCAGATACGTGCGGTATTGCACGGATCAGGATCGGACGGTTAGTACTAGAGGCCATATGGAGATATGGCAGGGTCCGATCAGATACGTGCGGTATTGCACGGATCAGGATCGGACGGTTAGTACTAGAGGCCGTATGCATATATGGCAGGGTTTGATCAGATACGTGCGGTATTGCACGGATCAGGATCGGACGGATATTACTAGCCGGCTTTGGTTTAAGCCGGATCCTAGTATAGTACAGTGTAGATTTTGTCTCTTTGCATTTGTGTTCAGTGGGAATACAAATGCGGGTGTGTATACACAGTATCGGGGTTTTCCTGTAATTTATTACGGGACTAGTTTTCTGGAGTTGCCAGTTTGCATTCCGTTCCGGCCGGTTTTCCTTTGTTCTTTCCTGGCCGGACTTTTCCGATGGAGGGACTAATTTGCAATTGTGCAAATTGGTATTTGTGGAGGGGTTTTCTTGCATTTGTGGGGCTTCATGATGGTTCATAATCATGAGATGCTTTCTTAGTCTTTTCCTTTGCTTTTTGGTGATTAGAATGGATTAGGACTTGATTTGATATTGTGATGATGGTTTTGGATATGGTCACCCTTTCTCTTTTCCTACACTCACCTCCCTTCTTATTATGGATTCATATTCATTCCTCCACCATTCTCACAAGAAGAGGTGGGCCACACTTGAGAGAAGAGAATGAGAGAGTTCATTTTTGTTATGTGAGGAATTCTTCATCTCATCTTCTTCTTGCTAGAAAATTGAAAGCACTAATTTTCTTTACCTCTTCCTCCATCCTCCAAGGCAACATAAACCCCAAATGAGACATAGCCTCTACACTACACATTCTACAGCAAATCTTGGGCACGTCGACTTGCCAGCTTCGTGCCCGAGTTGCCTCGGTATTGAGGTGTGAGCCCGTAAAAGATGCAGGCGATGTGGTGCCCTTCCGGCAAGGAGGCGACGACTGGAGTTTCCGCAGGAGATCAGGACGACGACGAGAAGACCGGAGGACTCGGATCACTCGGTATATCTCTTCCCCATCTTGTAGTTAGCTAGAACTAGTTTAATGGTCCGATCCGGGTGTTTAGTGCGCGGTGGTGCCGGTTTGCTAAGTTCGCAAAATTAAAGTTTATCACCGCTTCCGCATTTGGCCGTCGGATTGACAGCCGGGACGCCGCCGTGCACTTACAGAGGTATCAGAGCCTCGCCATTAACTTAGTATAGCTTTGTTTGATGTGTTTGCATTTCCGATCGACCAAAATTCCAAAAACCCGCGTTTTCTTCACATCAGTTTTCTGTCGAAATTTTTTGAAGTCCAAAAATTTTTCTGGTTGTAGAAAAGTGATGTACTCGAAGATCTAAGAATACTGTAAAAATTCGACACAGTAAATCGACAACCAGAGCGCGGAACCGCGGCCAAACCCCCCTCTAGGCCGCGGTTCCGCCGCACTATGATGTCTTTGCCATGTCGAATTTCTACAGTTGCCTTCTGGGCTGAAAATAGAGGTTTTGGAATATTAAAATTGGGCCCAGAATTTCTGTGAGTGCTACAGTATTGCTTGGGGGCCCACTTGTTAATTTTTGATCGATCGGATATTTTAAACACATTATTTCACAGTATTTACATTATATCTGCGACCGTGAATGTCACTTGATCGGTAAATCCAGTCTAACTGCTATAGCCCGGTTAGACGGA
Organism: Agapanthus africanus; assembly: GCA_030015575.1. Taxonomy (NCBI): domain Eukaryota; kingdom Viridiplantae; phylum Streptophyta; class Magnoliopsida; order Asparagales; family Amaryllidaceae; genus Agapanthus; species Agapanthus africanus. Next base: position 777,589,224 of record CM057338.1, on the reverse strand, counting down.
TTTGCGAACGTGACTTTCACGTTGATGTTCTGTGATTTTGCTGTGATGTTGCGGATCGGTCGTGGGGGATAGCCTGGATGCAATGCTAGTACAGTTTTGTTGTATTAAGTACATTTGATATTGCGGGGCGAGCGTCCGACATGTGGACTGCCGTCACTGCCTGTTTGTATTATTCTTTTGGGGCACGACCTGGTTGCGGTCGATGTACCCGTTGTATGTATATTTTACTTTCTGTACTAGGATTACCCCGCGGAGGGGTGCACGGATAGCCGGGTTCTAGAGAGAAACAAGCCCGCATCTCATGGCATTGAGACGGAGGGGGCTTCACTCTAGGATTGGCGGGCTATTCGCCGCACTCATAGGGGGTACAGGTTGACTCAGGAGGGGTGCCCAAGTTACCGGATTCCGTGAAGTGCTGGGTGGTCCATTCACGGTGCTGAAGGGGGCTGCCTCGCTTCAGGTTTTGGCGGGTAACTTGCCGCGCCCGTAAGGGTCTAGGATTTCATTACACAGGCTATCCACACGACCAGGGGAACATCGGGTTTCAGTAGTGGCTCTATGAAACCCGGGGATCCCAGATATCTGTATTGTTCTGTGATGCTGTACATTTCTGTGATGTTGCATTTCTTATCACGCCTTGAGCGAATATAATATATTGGTATATATATTAGTAGATGTTGTATATGTTTTACATCCGCGCTAGTCCAGTCCCCGCTCTGTCGTTAGTTAGCTAACCTAACGGGTAATGACGGGACCCAGTGGCGAATGCGGATGGCATATACGTACATCAGTATATTTTCGTTCTTTATGGTGTGATCAATTGATGGGACTGCGTTGATTCGGATCAATGCAAGTTAAAACAAACCTAATCTGATGTTGTTGGAACACTTTTCAAAAAGCTGTTATTGCAAGGACGTTCACTTTTGTTTTGCATTGTGGTATTCATTTGGAATATCCTGCTCCTCAGTCGACGAGGCAAGGGCCGAGATCCCTTCACCGGGAGTGACCCCTTGGACAGAAGTTTGCATCAGGGCATTAACTTCACTATAGCCGATTACTTTGCTTTGCACCGTGGTATTCAGTTGGAATATCCTGCACCTCATTCTGTGGGGAAAGAGCCGAGATCCCTTCACCGGGAGTGACCTCTTTAGCAAAGGTTTTCGTCACTATATTTTTCTAAAAAGCTATCCGTTCCTTCAACGATATCAAGTTCATTACGTTAAAGGTTTTCGCCAGAAACCATTCGTAGCCCTCCGTCGTTTCATATGGGTAGTCAATAGTATTCAAGCTGTGTTTGTTGGCCAAAGTCAAGGCACAGTGTTTGGTAGCTGTTGGTTATTCATATGCAGCATAGATAGATGCGTTGGTTTGGAACAGTCGTACTATCTTGTTGGCCAAAGTCAAGGGTAGGTACGGGTGGATTCAAAACAACCTGGAGAATGACGGGTAGAACTTGACATGTGACTTATGATTTGTTGGCCAAAGTCAAGGTCATAAAAGCATGGGGTGAAAATCACATCGGGAGTTTCAAAAGAACTGAAACTTGCCAGATATGCGCATACCTTCTGGAGTGTGATAGCGTGAGCGGATTCCGTCATGTTATCATGCGATGATAGTTGGATCCCGATTCCCACTGATGAGTTAGTTTACTCCTCGGGTGACCCCGACTAATTCTTCTTTCAGGTTTGGAAGAGAATTTGAGGTACAGTGGGAGGTTTCCAGGTTAGATAAAGGGATAACCATTTTGATCTAGGATAGAGTGCACGCTGAGTGTTTCTTTTCTCTCTCTCTGGCAGCGACCATTGACCCGACCCTAAGACTATGACTCAGTGACCAAGTTGACCGGACCTTCTTAACACTGGCTTTTGGATTGTCAGAGTTGCAAACCTCATTGCCACTCCTACTTTTACCCTTTTCTCCAGGACACCCCGTATTACTACGAACGTCCACTTCCATTGGACAAAACCATCGTATGGTCATATACGAACTCGAAGGAATTCGAGGATGGTTTCCGGTTTTGGAAAAAACGGATAGGATTATTCAGTTGTCTTTTCCTTTTACCTTCTCTCAGGTTGCGAGTACTCCTTGGTTTAGGAGATAGTACACCTATTACGCAAATTGGATAGTCTTCTTCCAAAGCTTAGGCTGGTGCCGACCGGTAGGGAATGAAGAAAACCAATTAGCATAACGATGGTATGCAGAAGGTATTAAGTTAAGACAAAGCAAGGGATTAGTAAGAGGGCAAAGTAAATTGTGACGGCTATTCACGATCAAAACGAATATTTCTTCGCCAATCCTAAAATCACCTTTTTATTTCTCCAGAACACTCCGTATCACTACGAAGATCCACAGTTTACTGGATACTCCATCGTATGGTTATATACGAACTCGAAAGGAACTTGTTCCAGTTCGGGGATGGATTCTGGTTCAGGAGAAATAGGAATAAGCTTTATTCGGTTGTCTTTTATCTTCACCTTCTCTCGCATTGCGAGTGCTCCTAGGAATAGGACAGTACACCCATTATGCTTATTGGATAGTCTTCTTCCAAACCATAGGCTGGTGCCGAACGGTAGGGAAGGAAGAAAACCATTTGGCCTAAGGGGTGTGCAGAAGGTAATGACTAAAGACATATAAAGGAATTTGGAGAGGTGGCAAAGAATTATACGGTTATAGTTGTGAATCTGGATAATGGTAGAGGCATTACTAGGAATACCAGGATACCCCATCGAAACATTTCAATGTTTCAGTTCAACTGTGTACTGTTAAAAGAAAACTGATTTCCCGATTAGACACTTGCTCCAGGGTATGTGTTTACCAGGTTTTATTCTCACATTTGTATGGTTTTACAGATGATGAGTGGGTGTAAGTTATTGGGAATAGGGTGATCATCCTCATTATATCGGGATTCGTTGTAATCGGTGATATTTGAGGAGATCATCTGGGCTGTTTGCCGGTCGGCAAATATTTGGTTTTGAATATCCGCTGTTGTGCACCAATTTCAAATTGATATATCTGTACGTCTATTTTCATAGAGTGAGATATACCTTTTGATATTATGTCGATGACATTTACCTATATCAGTGGATGGTTAGGTAAGGAGCATTAAACAGCGGTGTAATTCTTCTTAACCATAAGTACAGTTTTCAACCTACGACACACAGTGAAAGAGTTGTTAGACTCAGCGGACTTATACAGAGTATTGTATGTTGTCCAGTGTCCATTAGGACAGAGGGGTTGGTCCTCATACTATATTCTGTTTACTTTTAACTTCTCTAGTTCTTAGACATGTGTTTCGTAGAAACACAGGGTCTAAGTTTTGAGGAGTTATAGGTATTTGAATAGAGTAGAGAACCAGGTGTAGCAAGTATCGGGATTCTTCAAAGTGATCGAAGATGTAGATACCTGTGTATGGTATTCAGTTGATAGTAATGATGAAGAGAAATTGCTTCTCTTTCAGGTTACTCATAATTGGAAGCATTCCTAAGTTGAGTAACGCTGATCGGCCCCCTTCCATTTAGTTGACATGCACTGGAGATAGCTGCATGATTTGAATCTGGTTCAATTAAATCAGTGCCTCTGGTTCTATATTGGATATAGAACAGTTCATATCTTAACGATGTTAAGGTACGGGGAGTTGTCCGGCTTATGATTAAAACCAGACACTGGACAACTCAAGGCACGTTTCTGTAATGGCTGTTTGTGGGTTGACCCAGGCTATGACGAGGGTTGACTTTCTACCATCTGGGAGATCAATAGTAATATTGTTCTAGACTCGCCACAGTTTTAATAAAAATGGTTTTTTCAGAAAATAGTAGTGGGAGTATGGTAGAACTGGAAGTGATTCCAGAACCGCAAACGATTCTGAAGATTTGATAAGGAACCTAAAGATTCAATCTGGTTTGACATTCCATTGGCCACTCCGCAGATACGGTGGGTAACTTCAGGCACCCGAGAGGTACTCCGGTAGCCTCAAGGACGGTGACAGGGAAGTTCTTGTTTACCCACACTTGCCATTGTTGTTGTTCCAGGCTGCGAGACCCGGCAGGAGGATGAGTATAGCGTCGTTCTAAACTAGCTTTAGAAATGCACGTCTATATGACTCTGCCAGAGAGTTGTCGTAGTCAATGGGAGCAGCGGAAGCATTGGTGGACAGGTGGCTTATGTCTATTTATAGACTAAAGCAGAGTTGCGGAGATAGATCATCTATTTCTGATATGACAGTCATAGGTTTGACTTCATCAGAATAGGGGATGGATCTGTTGAGAAGGTAGTAGGGTGTGATATCCTGGTATTTGGATGACATACACAGAGTAGGAAAAGAAACTCCTATACTACGATCGGTTATACTTTGGTCGTCACACAGTGGTTTCTCCACAAAGGACTTGGACATTATATCAGACATACTGGTTACTAGATCTATGGTTTTAGATCTAGATTTGGGTGGTTTCCCAATCAGGGTACTTTGACAGCATTCTAAGAGTATTTAGAATGGACGACTCCTGGCACGGTAGTGTACCTGCAGGTGATGGAGTCACCCACTCTAAAGGTGTCTTATAGACTAAAGTAGAGAGGGATGTGCATGATTGGCAGATCACTTGCTTAGGCAATTGAGTCAATCATGAGATGTCAAGTACCACACCAGATGTTGTTCTTGCACTAGATGCAATAAGTTGATATTGATCCAATCCTGGAGAAACAGTCAGGAGCAACTTTAGAACATAAGTAGATGTTCTAGAGAAATGATAACGACAGCCTCATTAAGGAGACAGTTATCATTCCAGGCTTCCAAGGTGACATGGACGACAGGGTGATTGTCAGAGTTATAGTTTTTCCCCTGACGAGGGGCAGTATTCTGGACAGGTGATCCAGGCAGATACTGAGGGAGGCATGGCGCAGGATACTGATTAAGTTCAGTTGACGATACAGTCTAAGAAGTTTGGGTTTGGAATTCATTTATGAGCTAGGTCCCATCAGACATCCAGATATTCTAAGACAGGTATTGCTCATTTCGGGAGATGGTTTTCTCCGCGAACTTGAGACATAGAGAGACATAGAAAGAAACATCAAGGCGGATCCACTCACTGAGGCTATTCCTCGAACGCAATAGTTTCGCAAACGGATTTTGTGAGACTGACTAGTAGGGGAGTTGGGTGTTCGGTGTCACACGGGCTGTGAGTATGCGACATCGCAATAATTAGCCTTGAGTGCAAGTGAGAGATTGTTGGAGATAGTGCCCTCAAATTCAATTATTGGATCACAGGTACGTGATTGCAATGATTGAGGGAGGACCTATCCCGGTAGGACAGTCTTACTCGATATGATAGTATGCTATCTGGTTTACCTTTATCATCGTGTACTGCTTTAGGCGTCCTGACAGGTCGCTATTACACGTTGATAGAGCCCCTAGGATTCTTGCTTGACTGCCAGCAGTATGAGGGCGATCATATAAGTGAGAGCTGGAGTCTATAAGCACATCCTTAAAAGGTCCCTAGCCGTGGGAGTTTCGAGACAGGGCATCGATTCTCCAGAGTAGACTAGTGTACACAGTCGAGACCCCGACGAGGGGCGGTGGCCGGTCTCACAAGCCACTGGTGTCAGTTGGTTCACCTAAGATGTATGCAGGTCCTCATTGGGTTATGAGTACACCGGACAGGACTCGCCGGGAACATGCTAGTTGGTCTTATACCTGACGTCAGATAGCAGTTCCCAGGTGACATATGTACAGATTAGTTCATCGACCTGGGGATCGTCATTTGTCTCGTGTGAGTTCCCACTGTGCTTTGATTACTACCCTACCACGGCTCAAAGGAGTCATGCAAACAGGTTTTAGTTGGGTACAGTCCCGAGCCACATGGAGGCAGTGAGCGTATCTTCAGGGGTTCGTCTCTCCCGGTATTGGGGGTGAGGTCGCGCTGTGTCAAGGAGAGCCATTACACGAAGTCCTTTGCCAAGGCAGGAGATTTACTGGTAGGTATTCCAGTAGTATCTCAGGGTGTTCTGGGCTACACTCCGACACGACTTGTACCGCTTTTGGGGGTCTGACTTTTACCAACCCCCTTGGCCCGCCATGCGATACTCATAGACGAACGGACCGGACTGTACGGATATTGTCACTGACAGGCTCAGTAGGGTGTCAGGATGAGTTCGCTCATCGACGTCCCTTTTGGTCAATAGCTGGTGGCCCGTCACGTATTGGCTTATACCTCTGACCTGTTGGTGGTTAAATCCACAGCCATAGTATTGACGAGTATTTAGAGTCCACCACACTTTCAGTTACTCAAGCTTTCGGGCGAAACGCTGTAGAGGCCGTATGGAGATATGGCAGGGTCCGATCAGATACGTGCGGTATTGCACGGATCAGGATCGGACGGTTAGTAGTATAGGCCGTATGGAGATATGGCAGGGTCCGATCAGATACGTGCGGTATTGCACGGATCAGGATCAGACGGTTAGTACTAGAGGCCGTATGGAGATATGGCAGGGTCCGATCAGATACGTGCGGTATTGCACGGATCAGGATCGGACGGTTAGTACTAGAGGCCGTATGCATATATGGCAGGGTTCGATCAGATACGTGCGGTATTGCACGGATCAGGATTGGACGGATATTACTAGCCGGCTTTGGTTTAAGCCGGATCCTAGTATAGTACAGTGTAGATTTTGTCTCTTTGCATTTGTGTTCAGTGGGAATACAAATGTGGGTGTGTATACACAGTATCGGGGTTTTCCTGTAATTTATTACGGGACCAGTTTTCTGGAGTTGCCAGTTTGCATTCCGTTCCGGCCGGTTTTCCATTGTTCTTTCCCGGCCGGACTTTTCCGATGGAGGGACTAATTTGCAATTGTGCAAATTGGTATTTGTGGAGGGGTTTTCTTGCATTTGTGGGGCTTCATGATGGTGTTAGTTATATGTATGCCCTAGAGGCCATTACTGTACATTGGATGTATATTGTAGTGGATGCTGGGACATATATAGGGAGGACTTTCTTGCTCGACATGATAGTATGCTATCTGGTTGCTCTTTACCTTAACGTGTACACAGATTGTCTCTCTATTACATGTTGGTAAAGCCCTTAGGATGTGTACTTGACTACCTGGACTATGATGCGGATCATACTAGTGGGGACATGGTAGTCCATAAGTACATCCTTCAAGGTCCCTAGTCGTGGGTGTATCGAGATGGGGCATCGATATACCAGAGTAGACTAGCGTATACCTTCTCGACCCATACAGATGGGCGATGGATGATCCCATATCCATTGGTGTTTGACATCAGAGATGATATACGGGTGCTCAGTAGAGACTGAGTACACTGTACGGACTCGCCGAGAACTCCCAGATGGTATTATACCTTACGTCAGATGGCAGTTCTCTGGTGACACTGGTACAGAGTAGTCTGTTGACCCGAGATCGTCATAGAGTCTTGTGTGGTTCGCACTGTGCTTTGATTTCCATCTTACCACGTCCAAGAAGGCGTGCAAAACGGTGGTTTTTGGGTACAGTCCCGAATCACATGGAGGCAATGTGCGATAGGAGGGGATTCGTCTCTCCCGGTATAGGGAGTTGATGTTGCGCTGTGTTCGATTGGCTATAACCGGAAATCCCTGGCCAGGGTTGCTGAGATATACTGGTAAGTGTTACCAGTAGTTTCTCGAATTGTTATAGACCACATATCGACACGACTTATCGAGCTATTAGGGTCTGACGTTTACCACCCCTAGGCGAGATATGCGACATATCAGACGACGCGACCGGACTGTACGGTAGTGTTACTGGTTGGATTCACTGGAGTGTGAGCGGGCTTGCTCGTCGATCTTCTGATCGCTCAATACCCGGGTGGCCGTTACGTTTAGCAGACCGCTTGCGGCTTGTGGGTGCTTGATATGATCATCACCTGCTGCCGGCGTATTGACGAGTCTTTAGGGTCCTACACAGAGGTTTCCTGGCTCAAGCGAAACGAAATAGGAGTGCATATGAGATATGTGCGGGACCGAGAATAATGCGTGTATGTGATACCGTATTCCATTCTCGCGATGAATGTATCGAGTGGTTGTATGCTATATAACCTAGTTATCGATTCAAGCGTTGATTCGATAAGTCGATACATTGAATACTAGTCGGTTATGTTCGACATGACCGGATCATTAAATCAAGTGTTGATTTAATGATTTAATGCATAATTATATATTTGATTGCATTAACTAGTATCGGTTTACTTAAGATGGATTTTCTCACTCGCCTGTGCACATTGTATATGTGATATATTTTGTGCACTTGATTGTATCATGTTTGATGATATATGATAGCTAGGGTTTGTGTAAAGAGTTAAACCTTAGTTAAGTAAATGGTTAGGGTTTTGATATATTTATTAATTCTTTTATCTTTTAATTTGTATTAAAAAGATAAGAGATAAAGAAAACAAAAGGTTTCTTTTCTTCATGAAGCTTGTTGAAGCTTCATGAAGCTTTGACCAAAGAAACCTTTTGTCTTCATCTCATTAACCCTAACCATTCATTGAACTATAGTTAGCTCTCTACACTTTACCATGGTTACTATTATGATAAGAATTGATTTTCTTTTCTATTCTTATTCTTAGGAGAATACTTATCATCTTCTTTCTTCTTCTTCTTCTCCTTCAAGTTGAAGAAAACCTTTCTTCATCAATGGTGATTGATGAAAAAGAGTGAGAAATCCAATTCTAAAGTGAACCCACTTCCTATTTCTTCATCCTCTACCTCTTGCCTAGTAGTAGAGTGTGTTTCCTTCACAAGTTTTCTAGACTTGGTGAAGTTGGAGCTTGATCTAGCGATGCCTCGACGTAGATCATCTTCGGCACGTCGTCGATGACCTAGCCCGCTCTTTCTCCGATGAAGCCGACGCTAGAGCCCGGGATTTGATTTGGACAGTGGAGAGGACTTCATCACGGAGCCGTAGAGGTGGAGGACCGGATCTACAAAGGTTGTATTTCCGTATTCTTGTAGTTAAGTGTTAACTAGTTTGCTTTGTCGCCTAGAATTCTAGTTAACGATCCGTATTAGGGTTTCTCGGCACCCGTAAAATTTGAAATTGGCATGGTTGATGCCTTGTGAGACCTCTTGAGAGTGCCTAGGAACCCTACAGATGGTTCATAATCATGAGATGCTTTCTTAGTCTTTTCCTTTGCTTTTTGGTGATTAGAATGGATTAGGACTTGATTTGATATTGTGATGATGGTTTTGGATATGGTCACCCTTTCTCTTTTCCTACACTCACCTCCCTTCTTGTTATGGATTCATATTCATTCCTCCACCATTCTCACAAGAAGAGGTGGGCCACACTTGAGAGAAGAGAATGAGAGAGTTCATTTTTATTATGTGAGGAATTCTTCATCTCATCATCTTCTTGCTAGAAAATTGAAAGCACTAATTTTCTTTACCTCTTCCTCCATCCTCCAAGGCAACATAAACCCCAAATGAGACATAGCCTCTACACTACACATTCTACAGCAAATCTTGGGCACGTCGACTTGCCAGCTTCGTGCCCGAGTTTCCTCGGTATTGAGGTGTGAGCCCGTAAAAGATGCAGGCGATGTGGTGCCCTTCCGGCAAGGAGGCGACGACCGGAGTTTCCGCAGGAGATCGGGACGACGACGAGAAGACCGGAGGACTCGGATCACTCGGTATATCTCTTCCCCATCTTGTAGTTAGCTAGAACTAGTTTAATGGTCCGATCCGGGTGTTTAGTGCGCGGTGGTGCCGGTTTGCTAAGTTCGCAAAATTAAAGTTTATCACCGCTTCCGCATTTGGCCGTCGGATTGACAGCCGGGGCGCCGCCGTGCACTTACAGAATAGCGCCACGAACTCTGTCCAGGTCATAGGAGGAAGACCTGCTGCTCTACCCTTCTCGACTGATTCGCACCATTTCTGCGCAAGACCTTCCAGGCGAAAGCTCGCGAACTCAACCCATCTCGCATCTGCGTATCTAAGTGAACGACATATCTGCGCCATCCTATCAATGAAAGACTGTGGGTCCTCGGCCACATCGGTGCCTGTGAAGACCGGAGGCTTCTGCCTCATAAACTCTGACAGCGATACTGTAATAATCTCTGTGGTCGCAGGTGCAACTGCCTGCACTGTGGGTACCACCGCGGTCTCTGCAATGGGTGGAACTACCTCTGGTCGCTGCGCTCGAAGTGTCTCAACTAGAGATCCCATCATCTGGCGCATCTCCTGCATACTGGATCCTATCGTCTGGCATATCTCCTGCACACCAGCCCCTAACATAGCAATCTGATCTGTCACGGCAGGGACAGTCTGCCCGGGCACAACCGGTGTACTACCCGGATCAGTCCTCGCCTCCGACGAGTCAACTCGAATCTCGGCCCTCGCTGCCGCTCTCTGCGCCCTCGTAGTTTTTGGTGGCATAATGGCTGAAAGGAACAATAGGATTCGATAAAGATACGGAAATCGAATCGCAAGAATGTATATACTCAAGAAGGAATTTAAATCAACAAGTCCTAAGGTCCCGTAGGCGGAGTACCATGTCGTGAGTATGCCGCGGAACATACACACGCTACGCTACCTTGCTGCAGCTACCTATTCCATCATACCAGGGTCATCCTACACTCCGAAGGTAAAACCTACGCTCTGATACCAACTTTTTCACGACCCAAAGTTTGGCCCGTGACCGGCACCTAACCACGTAACGTCTACAGGCGAAACGCGACTAAGTGAACCGAAAACCCAGAAATCAAACCAGTAAAAATATAGAGTGTTATAAGTTTAAAATGAAAGCACTTACTAACATGTTAAGAAATCTAAGTAGACAATCACCAAGATAGCAATATACGACGCCGTAGCGAAGATCGAGATCCATAAGTGGGAACATCACAGATAGAATAAACTGCAAATACAGTCGGCTCACAACAAGCTCGACACCAGAATACAAGTAATATACATCATCGTCCTCACACTGTCTCTAAGTCAAAACATACATGGTAGATGGAGAATACTAGATACAACAATGTACATAACTGAAAGATAAACAGATACCGCACAAAACCAACCTATCAGCAAAAGAGCTAGTACACCAACTATGGGGGTATCTGTGTCAAAAGATGCAAAACGCAGCCTGCCGCGACTACTCCGAAGGGAAACCTGCAAACACTGTGGCACAACGGGGGTGAGTTGCCTACTCGTGAATAGAGATAACATATAAAGGTAATTGCGAGCATGCACGTACTGCGCTACTCTATCATATGCCAACAGATGATATCAATATGTAATAAGCAGTATGTGCAATAATCATGCAAGTGCTCTATCAGGTAATATAACTACAGGATGAGGTACAATAAAAAATGCTGAGCATTGGCAATATAACATCTACACGGAATGTCAACATAGAATATATAATCGGTGTCCATCAATGCACCTAGATCCCCCAAATAGCTCAGGCGCCGGCACTCTCATCGGCCCTCAAATCCTGTAAATCTCTGAGAATCCCGAGTGCCCAACATCGGCACCTAAATATCATAAATACTCGTGTCCTGCATCGACATGCAAATCCTCATCCATCGGGCCCCGTCAGTCCGGGTTCACCCACGGGCTCCGTCTGTGGTATTGGCCCTCGGCCCCGGCAGTATGGATTACCCCGCATCCATCTATCGACTCTGATCAGTATCCTCCGGATAACTGTCAGGTCCAACCAATCACCGGCAGGTAGTAGTCCCTCTGCCAGGCTCACCGTCTACTACACAGCGAAACTGTTCTCGCCCCGGGGTACCATACTGGGTCCACCATGTACCCGTAATCGGCCTCAACCAGCTCCTCGATTCGGGTTCACATATATCACTCTAGCACCGAGGAAACACATGGTGGACGCACCGAAATATCAGATCAAGGGAACCGGATTTTTAAATGATTACATATTTTAAATAGCCACGGTTCCCAAATCCAGAAATCACATATAATCCAAACCAATATGCAAGTCAATGATCCGATATGATATGTGCATCAAATATGAATATCATGTCAAGTCACATAAAGATGAGCTACCATATAATGATCCGATGTAATATATGCATCAAGTATGAATATCATGTCAAGTCACATATAAATGAGCTACAATATAATGATCCGATGTTATATATGCTGTTAGTGTATATGCCCTAGAGGCCATTACTGTATCATACTAGTTTGTATATTACTTAATGGAAGCTTGGGATATTCACCTTGTATATACAATCTTGCTCAAAATAGTAGTATGCTACTTGGTTTGTTTCTACTTCAATGTGTACATATGTTTATTTTAATATATCACCTATACACATTAGTGGAGCCCTTTGGATCTTTGCTTGATTACCAGCGTTGTGATGGCAGTCACACTAGTGGGGGCTGGGTAATTTATAAGCACATCCTTATGCAGGTCCCTAGTCGCAGGACTATCGAGACAGGGCATCGATACCCCGGAGTAGACTAGCGTATGCGCTTCTCATCCCAGTGCGGGAGATGGTCTGTCCCACAGCCATCAGTACGTCGTACTAGAGATAGTATGCGGGTGCTCGTTGGGTTACGAGTACACTGGACAGGACTCGTCGGGAATTGTTGGTTGGTACTATACCTATCGTCAGTTATCAGTTCCCAGGTGACATGAGTACAGCTTAGTCCGCTTACTTGACACTGTCACTTCGCCTCGAGTGTGTTCTCACTGTACTTAGATTACTACCCTACCACGGCTCAAAGGAGTCGTGCAAACAGGTAGTAGTTGGGTGCAGTCCCGAAGCGCTTGGAGACAGTGACGGTTAGACAGGATTCGTCTCTCCCGGTATTGGGGGTTGACATCGCGCTGTGTCTAGGAGAGACATTACATAAGTAGTGTCACGACCCGCAGGGTACGGAACGTGACTGGCACTTAAGTTACGAAGCGTCTCAAGACATCCGTGAAATAAGTAAGCCAAAGCCCAGAAACCAAAACCAAATAAGCAAAAGAATGAAGGAAAACCAATCAATTGAAAGCGAGTTTATCAAATGAGTCACATCAAACCTTTTTAAAAACAATATCAATTTTTCCGAAAATTTCGGCAGAGTCTCCTTTGTAAATACTGGCCCCCAAAATGGGTACAACAAGAATATATATGAATCCAACAAATATGGCATCCCGAAGCGGGAGCTAGCTCTTCGCCACAAGGCGGTCATAAATCCCACGCAATATAAAACAACAACATGCAAAATAATCATAAAGAAGCATGAGAAAACCGCACGTCGACTCAAGTGAGCTCGACCCCAAATACAGCATAAAAGTCCACAAACCTCACAGTCTCATCTCTAGGTCAATATACAATAATACTGGTAGATACAGTAGATGGAGTACACTAGATACAAAGAATATACAAGGTTGTAAAAAAATAAAAATATAACCCACCTAAGAGTAAAACCTCGAGTCCAGGAAAAAGAGGCAAAAGAAGCAAGTGCGCCCGCCGCTACTGTACTGACGGAGCGGACCTGCAAAAGGCTGTGGCACAACGGGGGTGAGTTGCCAACTCGTGAGTAATAAATAACATCTACACATGCTATCGAATGCATGCACACAAGTATCCTAGCATCTACAATACAGGTAAGGTAGGACATAATAGCAGGTATATATGCAATATGAATATACTAGCAGGTATGAATGCAATGCGAATCAACTCATGATCTGAATGTGTAGGTATAAGAATCATGTTTTTCCTTTAGGAATCTCTTTTGAAATACCAGCACAATACCAATAGAATCAACAAGAACCGGTGTCCAGCAACGACACCTCAAAACTTTCACAAATCTCAAATAACCATGTCATAATATCTCTGGTCTCAGCCATCCGGCTGACCCATCTCAATATCAATATCTCATCATTTTGCGGCCACGGTCGGTATCCTCTGGATATCCGCCGTCCCAAACAGTCACCGGTAGGTAATCCGCCCCCTGCCAGGCTCATCGTCAGCACCACGAGCTTCTTGCCCCGGGGTACCATACCGGGCCCACCATGCACCCGAGACGGTTCATCCAACTCCTCGAAACGGATTTCGAAAACCACAGCAAACTCATGGTGGACGACACTTACATCACTAGAAAACCGCAATTTACATATTTTAAAAATATAATAAGTTTAGAAATTTTGCGGCTTTCCCCCAAAATCCAGAAATATCACAAAATCTAAAGAAAATCCTCATAAATGCATATGCCAATGATAATGAATGCATATGGTATCAATAATCAAGTTGCGATGTGTGATTGATAGACTAGGCATGAACAAATAACATGATGAAGTACATGCACATGATTAGCAATCTTATGATTTCATTTTAAAGAATTAAAGGCAATAACACAGGTTAAAGCATCAATTATAGTAAAATGTTTCAAATTATATGTTATCTAGTGTGGTGGCATGGCAATTACCAGGGCGTGTGTGTAAGCATGAATAGTGCTCGTGCTGCATATAAAAATCCTGGCAATGGTGCAGGTGTCCTATAGCATGGGTTCGCATATGTATATCAATATAAGGCATGAATGTAGCAATTAATCATACAAGTATTACACCCCTAATTACTAACATTACTAAGAATCTTTTTAAGCTACTAAAACTATCGGGCGACTTGCGCCATCCAACGATAGTCCCCCGTAGATGTTACATCTACTCACCGGAATCCCTAGCTAGTCACGTCCAATCACCGCTTTCCCTTTTCGTGCCGCGTCTGACGTCTCCGCGACCGAACCTGGAATTTACATCAATACCAAACATAAGGTTACATATCAAGAACGACGCAAAACCCAAACGAAAATACTAACGTTCACAAGCTAGGTACAACGTGCACAAGGTGCGCGGAACACACGCGAAAATCGCAAAAACTAACTAAAATCGCCGATTTGGTCGCCCGGCAAAGCTAAAACCCGATCACTCAAAAATCCGCACTCACACATCCTAAATGTCATAGGATATGCCAAAAATATAATCTAGATATCGCAATTAATTCGTCACAATATTTTAATAAAAACCTAGTAAGCCAGAAATTTGCAAGTTGGTGCAAATATCGAAAATTAGCGACAAAATTAACACAATCCAACACAACAATCCAAACTTACCCACTAGATAGCCACTACACTAATTTTAAACCATTAACTATGCTTCAAAACATATTTTCTACAACCAACCCTTCTCTTGATTTTTAGTAATTAGCAAAACAAGGAAAATTTCACACAAGATTAACTTGGATTAGCATAACATCAAGCCACTTAAGCAAAGTAACCTTATAGATTGGTTAAGTAACCAACTAGATTAATTAAATAGATTTAATTAACTAAATAATGGTTTCCTAACCCTAACTAAAATTCAAGACATGAACTAAAAAAAAACTAGATTAGAAATTAGCACTAAAATTAACACTAAACAACTCAATTAAAGAATTTTAACCATATGAACTTAAATGAGTAGAAATTATACCTCAAATTTTATAGATCTAGCAAGAAGAATTTGCCTCAATGATGGCCTCATAGCACCATGATTCCAAGCAAGAGAGGCTAAGGAGAAAGGGGATGAAGAATGGGGTTTAATTTGTGAGTTTTAACTTGAAATTTGGAGCAAACTTGAAGAGTTTAATAAGAAGATGCAAAGAAAAAAAAGATGAAGGGGGGGCTGCTGGAATTCGGCCAGAACAAGGGAAGGGGGATGGTGTGGGGTGTGGGAAAAAGTCATGGTCAACCCCTACCAACCCACAAAAGACCCATACCCAATTAACAATTCAAAATCCTTTAAAAAAACCCCATTCCCACACAATATAAAAAGTCAAAGGAGCATGGAATTTTTTTCCATGAGCTGCTGGAAATGGGCCGGCCTAGGGTGAGGGAAAAGTGAGAGAGAGTGCACAAAAAAATTTTATGCAAAAAGACCCCCTACAAGTCAAAATTTGCAAGTTTAAGCTTAAATTCAATAAATTTCGTTATCTATAATAAAAATTAGTTAAAACTTAAAATAAAATACTAAAAATTTATGTTACAACTAGATTTTAATTAACATGATTTTAAAGATTAAATTTAGCCCATTTAAATTTGTATTTATCGCTAATTTAATGTATTTTCTTACCGGCTTAAAATAATATTAAAAATTGAAAAAATTAGGGAAAATTTTTAAACGACCAGAATTTCATAAGTAACTCATTTGCTACTAAAAACAAGCAATTACCTATCCAAATTAGGTATAATTAATCCTAAACTGCAAAATAACAAAAAGACGGTTTACGGAAAAATACCGAATTTTCACCGATTTTCAGGAAAACACCAAAACGACTTTTCAAGGCGCTACAATCTTCCCCCCTTAAAGAAATTCGGTCCCCGAATTTAAAAATATAACTACGCGTACCTTCAAAGAGATGGGGATATTTCTTCCTCATCTCGCCATCGGTCTCCCAGGTAACCTCCACACTGCTCGGGCCACGCCAAAGGACCTTGACGGTCGGTATAACTTTCGATCTCAACTTCTTCACCTGCCGATCCAGGATGGCCACCGGCTGCTCTGCAAAAGAAAGGTCGCGCTCTAGCTGGACTGTCGGGTGCTGAATCGCATGCGAAGGGTCGTGAAGGTACTTGCGGAGCATCGAAACATGGAAGACGGGGTGAACATCGGGAAACATGGAAGACGGGGTGAATATCAGGAAAGCTGGGTGGAAGGGCCAAACGATATGCAACAGCGCCGACACGCTCGAGGATCTCGAAGGGACCTACGAATCTAGGGCTAAGCTTCCCCTTTCGCCCAAAACGCATCACGCCCTTCATCGGAGAGACTCTCAGAAAAACATGGTCGCCAACTACGAACTCTAATCTGCGACGGCGCCTGTCCACATACGATTTCTGCCTACTCTGAGCCGCTCTCATCCGGTCTCGGATCAACTGTATCTTCACTGTCGTCTCCTCAACAAGCTGCGGCCCCAAAATACTGCTCTCGCTGAGCTCGGTCCAACAGACTGGCGATCTGCATCTCCTCCCATACAATGCCTCGAAAGCTGCCATCTGAATAGTATCCTGGAAGCTGTTGTTGTAGGAGAACTCCACTAGAGGTAAATGACGATCCCAGCTACCGCCGAAGTCTAAAACGCACGCTCTGAGCATGTCCTCGAGAGTCTGAATGGTCCGCTCTGACTGTCCGTCGGTCTGCGGATGAAACGCTGTGCTGAAGCTCAAACGAGTGCCCAAGGCCTCCTGATGTCTCTGTCAAAGTCGGCTGGTGAACTGGGTGCTTCGATCTGACATGATACAAGTCGGTACGCCATGTAGTCGCACGATCTCGTCAATGTAGAGCTGAGCATACTGAGCGAAGCTGAAAGTGATCATCACTGGTAGGAAGTGAGCCGCTTTCGTCAATCTATCCACGATCACCCAGATGGAGTCGTACCCTCGACTGGTCCTGGGTAGACCCACAACGAAGTCCATCGAAATCTGCTCCCATTTCCACTCTGGAATGGGTAACGGCTGTAGCTCTCCTGCGGGCCTCTGGTGCTCGGCCTTGACTTGCTGACAAGTCAGGCATCTCGATACAAACTCCGCAATGTCCCTCTTCATCCCGTCCCACCAGTAGGTCTCTCTCATATCATGGTACATCTTGGTGGAACCGGGGTGGACACTATACACTGATCGGTGTGCCTCCTCAAGAATGTCGCGCCGCAATCCATCAGCATCTGGTACGCACAGTCTAGATCCATAGCGTAAAATCCCCTGATCGTCAATCACGAACTCGAAAAATCTGCCCTGTCCCATCTGTGCCATGATCTCTGAGCAACGGTCCTCACTGCGTTGTGCCTCATATATACGGTCAAGCAACTGTGGGTGTGCACGAACATGCGCGAGCTTGTAACGTTTTGAAAATCGTTTCGGTGAAATTTCGAAAAAACGGTAAAATTAGGTGGTTTTCTGTAAAAATTCAAAATGCAAATATCTTTATTATAAAATTAAATATACATATTCTAGCTATGTAATTACTAGTATTTGGTGTTTATTGAGCCACTGGTGAAATTTCAAATTTTCTGAAAAAAATATTATTTAAATATTATTTTAAGCCGGTAAGAAAATACATTAAATTAGCGATAAATACAAATTTAAATGGGCTAATTTTAATCTTTAAAATCATGTTAATTAAAATCTAGTTGTAATATAAATTTTTAGTATTTTATTTCAAGTTTTAATGGGTTTTTATTTTGGAGAACAAAAAAATAATTAATTTAAGCTAAAACTTGCAATTTTGAGCTTGTGGGGGGTCTTTTTGCATAGAATTTCTTTGTAAAATCTCTCTCACTCATTCCTCTCCATCATGTCCGGCCCCACCACTGCTGGAGCAGCCCACTCCCCCCCTCATTTTTGTTTTCATCTCTTTTAAAAGTTCAATATGATAAGGATTAAAATATAGTAATTGGAGTATGGGTTTTTGTTGTTTGTGTGGTCTTTTGACCTTGAGAAACTTTCCCCAACTCCCCACACCCTCTCTCTCCTCTCCCCACCTGCATTTGGCCAAGCCCCCCCCATTTAGAACAGCCCTTCACTTCTTCATCTCACTTTCTCTTCAAAAAAATCCACAAAAATGCTTAAAAATCCACAAAATTTCAAAATCAAAATCCAACTCCTACCCATTTCTCATTAACCATTCTAGCATGGATCTAGGGATCAAAATGGCATTTTAGGAGGCTAGATCTTGAGCTTGATCTCATCATGGGAGGTATAATCTCATGCTTTTGTTAAAATTTGTTATCTAGTTGCTTTAATCTAAGTTAACTAAGTGCTTAATTAGGTTTTCGATGAGTTTAATTGCATGATTAAAGATTTCAAGTTAGGGTTTTGTTGTGGAAATGGGTTATGATAAATTGTGCATGGTTTTGTGTTGTGGATTAACATCTTAAGTTTTATAGAAAACTAATTTAGTTGTTAATTCCAAACCATTACTTATAAAATGCCCTAATTAAGTTATTTTGCTAACTAGAGTTTTGGAAAATTATTAAATGCTTTAGATTAAATTATAATTTTGGTTTAATGTCATTATAGATAATATATTGAGTGGTTTAATGCTTTTAGTTCATGAAAATCCTAGCTAAATTGTTGTTTGTGCGTTTTTGCTATAAATTGTTAAAAAATTGGGTATTTTGTAAACTAGAATTTTGGGGTTAATGGAATTTAATGAGATTAAATTATGGAAATTGTTTTTATGACTTATTTAAGATATTTAATAAGTATTATGGCCACTAGATTTGTTTAAACATCATGTTTTGTACAAAAACGGCGAATTGTGCTTGCTAGATTTTCGGAAAAATGGCTTTTTAAGTGAAATTGGGGTTTTTGTGAATTTTAACCTATTTTATATTAAAATTAGTGTTCGTGAATGTGCAAATGAGTGTATTTGGGTTTTTCTCGATGATTTGGCGTTTGTACGCCGACGTCGAGGGTTTTTGGGTTGATTTGTGAAAGCAACCATAGGTTTTGACCTATGTGGGATTCGTGCGTCGTTTGGTCATGAGTCGGATTTTAATACGATACGGTGCGTTATGATATGTAGGTACCCCATGTGGAATTCGAGACGACAAGCAAGCGCGTGGCGACGTCGGCACCGGCAAACGAGGACCAGGTGAGTAGATTTATATCTACGGGAAGAAGTCGGGTGGATGGCGTATAGCACCCCCGCAGTCCATGGTGGTGTATACGGATGCGTATACACACCAACAATTATTATATGTTATTTCGGATTAATAACGATGTTTAGGATGGATATTGGTGTGTTGGATTATTTTAGTGTTGCGAACCCTAGAGTAGTGTTGCACTACACATACACACATACATACTTGCATACATTCCTATTTATATGTGCTCATGGGATTCTGTATAGTTATGTGTTCACATGGGTATGGGACTATGTGTTCACATACGGATTTGAGGACGATACTTGGGATTGAGCTGAGTCGATGAGATTTGTTTTGTGGTGGTGATATCGGTTTGTACGAGACTGTCGATCAGTAGTCAGATCATGACTATAGTGATGATTTTAGTATTGTACTAGACATAGGTCAGTACCTGGACTATGATCTTGGATAAAGAGGATACCAGATGAATAGTGTGATGAATATGATATTAACCCATACCCAGATTTGGGGATGCCGTACGACGGATTTACGTACGAGCTATATTTTGATGATTGATCCGCACTCTTGACTTGGGATGTCTGATTATAGATATGGTATCGGATATGATATTATGGAGGCGGGATCACCGACTAATATATATACAGGTATGTATATGTATCGACTCAGATGTTAGGCGGTTTCCTTACCTGTAGTCCAGCTTGTTAGCTTAGCCCTTTAGTTTAGTTTACTTGTTAGATTAGATTCGATTCTTACCTATTTCAAAAACTAACGAATCGTGGGTATTTTAAAAGACAGCCCAAGGGATCCTACGGATATTTCAAAAGACGTATCTTTTCATAAAAACACCGTAGCCCCTATTTTCAAAACCCCATGATTCGTGTTATTTCAAAAGGCACCATTTGTAGGACTTATATTAGGTTAATGCAGATTAGTTATAGTTGCGTCTCGTATTCAGCTCCCGCTCATTATTGTTGTTCGCTCCGCATCACATACTTATATTATGCTTCATATTCTACTGTTGCTATCTTGTGGTTAGGACACCAGCACCATTACCGATGATGCGTATGTTCCACATACACTTACTTGCCGGCTCACACACATCTTCATCGGTAATTGCCATGTCACGTACACCTTAGAAATATTATTGCTTGACATAGCCTGTTAGCTAATAGTTTAGACATGATATTAGTGTACTTGCCTTATATGTTAGTTTAGACATTGTAGTTATTACCTGCTACTTCATGCATACTGATATTCATTGTTATGCCGCATTCATGGATTCTCATGCATATATTCACTTTTTACGTGCTATTGAGGTTTTGGATTCGGATTCCATGAGATTTTCTGGAATTAGGGAAAACCGCAAAACATATACAAACTTCTTCATTCTTTTTTTAAATAAAAAGTGCGGTTTTTTCCCATGATGTATGAGTCGTCCACCATGAGTTTGCTGATGGATTTCGAGACCCGATTCGAGGAGACGGATGAACCGTTTCGGGTACATGGTGGACCCGGTAAGGTACCCCGGGGCAAGAAGCGCGTGATGATGACGATGTGAGCCTGGCAGGGGAGCACTACCTACCGGTGATTTTACCCGACGCGTCGGATATCCGGAGGATACCGTCGTGGTCTTGAGATGGATGGTAGGGGCCGGTCTGGACTGACGGCGCCCTAGATATTGTGATTGAGACATTGAGATTTCGAGATATTGAGGTACAGAGACTGTGATACAGAGATATCGAGATATTGGGATTACGTTTTGTGCCGATGCTAGGCACTGTTTTATGCTGATTTCATTATGATACCTCATTTTAAAAATACAAAGGGAATCTCACTAAGTTATGAAAACAGTTCTTCACTTACATGTATTCTGTTTTCATGCATTCATACCTCATTCATATGATATTTTGCTACCTGAGGCACTGACACGGGCACATGAGATTACACTCGGGTTAGATGTTTACCCTAGCCTTGTTTTAGGTTGCATGTTATATATATAATTGAGGATATATTATGATCATTGACCTAAGTTGCGTTATTTATGCGATTTCTTTCCGTAGATGTTTTTCTATTCACGAGTTGGCAACTCACCCCCGTTGTGCCCCAGTTTCTTGCAGGTTTGCCGTACAGGTTTCATTACGGCTTTGCGGGCATAGTTTCCTTCGGGTGATTTGCTAGTAGGTGGGTTTACTTGTATCGTACCCCCATTATATAACTTGTATATTATTATTCTGTTGTATCTAGAAGTTCCATCAACCAAACATGTGTTATTTTTGAGATAGAGACCAGTGATGTTATTCTTTCGACCTTAGAGTCGCGCGTTATATTTCTGCAGATTTCTTGTGGTTTTGAGTTTCCTTTTCAGTTTGATCCTCGCCGTTGGCGTTGTATATTATATTGCTTGTGTGGTTGTGACCGTCGATTGACGAAGAGCTAGCTCCCGCTTGGGGATGCATTTTTATTGATTTCGTATACTATTCATGTTGTATCCCGTTTGGGGGACAGTATTTACAAAGGAGACTCTGCCGAAATTTTTAGGAAATTTTTGATGTTTTTAGAAACCCGCATAATTCGGCTTATGCTTTTAAAACTACTTATTTAAATTGGTTTTCCTACTCTCTACTACTCTTCTTGGTTTGGATTTCTGGGTTTTCGGCTTACTTAGAATACGTACGCCTTGAGACGTTCGTAGTTTAAGTGCCGGTCATGTTCCGTACTTTCGGGTCGTGACAAAGTTGGTATCAGAGCGTTAGGTTTTACCTTTGGAGCGTAGGATGACCCTTGGTTGATGGAATAGGTGACTAAGTAGAGTGACGTACCGTAGGCATGTTCCGCGGCATATTTACGATACGCTACTCCACTTAAGAAGCCTTAGGATGTACATTTCTTTGCTCAGTATTATATTCATTCCGATCTAGCCTCATCAGTACCAGTTATGGTTTTGCTGCCACGATTACGGGCAGGGAGAGCTACAGCTAGAGTTGCGGTCAGCATGAGCTCGTTACGAACGAGGACTGACCAGGGCGAAATTCCGGCAACACACGATTGCAGAGATGTGTCTTTTTACTGTGTTTCCGCGCCACGAGCGTTTGGCGGATCGCCTTTATGAGGTTACTCGGATGTGCTGATCGACACTAGAGGATTGAGCCAATGATAGAGACCAGCCAGATTTTGATGACCATTGGTGTGTTGCTTATTCATGATGATTGAGGCACTGTTCAGCGTGCAGACGAGCGAGCCAGTTATTGCTGCGAATGACGAGATATTGCCCCAGATGCTGGAATTAGTGCAGAACGAGTTGTACTAAGAGATGATAGAAGGTCGCTAGTCATCGATGATGAATGACTAGGACATGTGGATCGTTCGCCTACCCCGATGCGAGGTCATCAGATAGATTGATTCCAGCTAGAGACGACTTCACGCGGAGACGTTGGGAGTCTACAGAGACGATCGAATGTCAGAAACCTATTATTCCAAGTTTAAAGTAGTTGGAAAGACATGCAGGCAATTCTATGGTCCCTCTAAAGAATGAAACCCTAACTCGACTTAATGACCGTGTGAAAGCCTTTGAACCTTCGGGTTTGCGGCAGTTCTACGGCGCCATTAGTGAGGCTTGGGTTTGCCCTTCTATGGCTGGACCACCGATGCTGTGGTATGTACTTGATACTATTAAACTGTGCCCAAGATGTTGAGCTCTTGGGGGATTATGAGGTTTTGACGACTCGATCGGATGGCTCGACGTAATTCAGATGCTAGGTGGTGAGATGCATTTCTTGGGAGACTCCAGATATGAGGATAGTCATTGGAGCTCAGTCCATGCAGCCACGACGAGACGAGTCCAGAGCAGCCGACATTAGAAAAATGGAGTAAGAGGTTCGTACAAGATCTGGATATGATGACGTTCCTTTCCGCCGACATCAGGGATGCGATACGTATGCCAAGGCATTGTACTTGGGTATACCTTCCAGAAGGAGTCGCGATGAGTATGCAGCCCTTCCGGAATGAGAACAGATCTAGTAAGGGACGATGACTTCCGGACAGTTCGGCAGAGACGAGATTTGGGAGAGATCCCGACAGGACCTTTCTGGAATGAATTACAAGAAGACCTTGACCCAGGAGTGGTCATTGTTACGCACACTAGCAGGCCAGAGTTCATGATCATCGACGAGACGTCCCACTAGTGACCGCGACAGTTGGCCCGAGATTCTTAGAGGATGCGCTTGAGCGTTACTATGCCGCCATTATTGATTTCGATGTTTTGGGTGATTTATTCGAATGATTTGATTTTGATGATTGAGGATTTACGATCCTTGCACAGTGTTGCACTTGATATCATTTTTGTGCTTGGGTTTCACATGTTTGTGATTTTACGGTTTTAGACATTTGAGTTGATTTTGTGCGTATGCACGCACACGATTTGGTTCCTGCACTCTGTATAGTTTATATATGCTTGCAATGCAGTGATACGCCTTTTGTGCACTTAGATGCATTGGACTTTGATTTCGTTGGTGATGTTCGATATTTGTTTTGTGCACCTTGTCACCTGATTTGATTTTGCGCATGTTCGGCACTTGATATTGGATTTCATGATTTCGTGCACGATGGATGCACCTGATTGGATTTTCGCGCATGTTGGGAGCATGTTTTGAAGTGTGATTTTGGTGCACACCAGATGCACTAAATCGAGATTTTTCGTGCATGTCAGATGCACCTGATTTTGCTGTCAGGCACACATGTTGCCTACGACAGATGTTTCGTGCACACCCGATGCACTTAGATGTTGTTTCTGTGCATATGTATGGCACATATTTGGATTTTGATTTCTGTGCACACAAGACGCGCGTAGTATTCATACGCGTATTTTGGGATTGATTTTTCTTATAGAGCAGTACGTTTTTATGATATTGCTATGTGTTTTCGTACTGAGCAGGACTAGTCAGAGGACAGTACCTGAATATATTTTACATGTATAGTTTCGAGTTATATAATATTGGTTTTGCTTTGGATTTGGTATTGATGTCTTCCCCATGACTCCGATGATTGCGGGATGCTTGATGGAGTTCTGATTTGAGTTATACGCTCATTTTTCATGCGCATGCGTTGCGCTACGATTTGTTTTATGTATTTATGATTTCGGAGCCCCGGCGATTTGATGGTTTTGGCTGAAATATTTTAGTATTTGGTGGAAGTTTTAATTTAAATTCGGGGACCGAATTTCTTTAAGGGGGGAAGATTGTAACGTTTTGAAAATCGTTTCGGTGAAATTTCGAAAAAACGGTAAAATAAGGGGGTTTTCTGTAAAAAGTCAAAATGCAAATATCTTTATTATAAAATTAAATATACATATTTTAGCTATGTAATTACTAGTATTTGTTGTTTATTGAGCCACTGGTGAAATTTCAAATTTTCTGAAAAAAATATTATTTAAATATTATTTTAAGCCGGTAAGAAAATACATTAAATTAGCGATAAATACAAATTTAAATGGGCTAATTTTATTCTTTAAAATCATGTTAATTAAAATCTAGTTGTAATATAAATTTTTAGTATTTTATTTCAAGTTTTAATGGGTTTTTATTATGGAGAACAAAAAAATAATTAATTTAAGCTAAAACTTGCAATTTCGAGCTTGTGGGGGGTCTTTTTGCATAGAATTTCTTTGTAAAATCTCTCTCACTCATTCCTCTCCATCATGGCCGGCCCCACCACTGCTGGAGCAGCCCACTCCCCCCCTCATTTTTGTTTTCATCTCTTTTAAAAGTTCAATATGATAAGGATTAAAATATAGTAATTGGAGTATGGGTTTTTGTTGTTTGTGTGGTCTTTTGACTTTGAGAAACTTTCCCCCAACTCCCCACACCCTCTCTCTCCTCTCCCCACCTGCATTTGGCCGAGCCCCCCCCCCCCATTTAGAACAGCCCTTCACTTCTTCATCTCACTTTCTCTTCAAAAAAATCCACAAAAATGCTTTAAAATCCACAAAATTTCAAAATCAAAATCCAACTCCTACCCATTTCTCATTAACCATTCTAGCATGGATCTAGGGATCAAAATGACATTTTAGGAGGCTAGATCTTGAGCTTGATCTCATCATGGGAGGTATAATCTCATGCTTTTGTTAAAATTTGTTATCTAGTTGCTTTAATCTAAGTTAACTAAGTGCTTAATTAGGTTTTCGATGAGTTTAATTGCATGATTAAAGATTTCAAGTTAGGGTTTTGTTGTGGAAATGGGTTATGATAAATTGTGCATGGTTTTGTGTTGTGGATTAACATCTTAAGTTTTATAGAAAACTAATTTAGTTGTTAATTCCAAACCATTACTTATAAAATGTCCTAATTAAGTTATTTTGCTAACTAGAGTTTTGGAAAATTATTAAATGCTTTAGATTAAATTATAATTATGGTTTCATGTCATTATAGATAATATATTGAGTGGTTTAATGCTTTTAGTTCATGAAAATCCTAGCTAAATTGTTGTTTGTGCGTTTTTGCTATAAATTGTTAAAAAATTGGGTATTTTGTAAACTAGAATTTTGGGGTTAATGGAATTTAATGAGATTAAATTATGGAAATTGTTTTTATGACTTATTTAAGATATTTAATAAGTATTATGGCCACTAGATTTGTTTAAACATCATGTTTTGTACAAAAACGGCGAATTGTGCTTGCTAGATTTTCGGAAAAATGACTTTTTAAGTGAAATTGGGGTTTTTGTGAATTTTAACCTATTTTATATTAAAATTAGTGTTTGTGAATGTGCAAATGAGTGTATTTGGGTTTTTCTCGATGATTTGGCATTTGTACGCCGACGTCGAGGGTTTTTGGGTTGATTTGTGAAAGCAACCATAGGTTTTGACCTATGTGGGATTCGTGCGTCGTTTGGTCATGAGTCGGATTTTAATACGATACGGTGCGTTATGATATGTAGGTACCCCATGTGGACTAAAAGACGACAAGCAAGCGCGTGGCGACGTCGGCACCGGCGAACGAGGACCAGGTGAGTAGATTTATATCTACGGGGAGAAGTCGGGTGGATGGCGTATAGCACCCCCGCAGTCCGTGGTGGTGTATACGGATGCGTATACACACCAACAATTATTATATGTTATTTCGGATTAATAACGATGTTTAGGATGGATATTGGTGTGTTGGATTATTTTAGTGTTGCGAACCCTAGAGTAGTGTTGCACTACACATACACACATACAATGCTATTTATATGTGCTCATTGGATTCTCTATAGTTATGTGTTCACATGGGTATGGGACTATGTGTTCACATACGGATTTGAGGACGATACTTGGGATTGAGCTGAGTCGATGAGATTTGTTTTGTGGTGGTGATATCGGTTTGTACGAGACTGTCGATCAGTAGTCAGATCATGACTATATTGATGATTTTAGTATTGTACTAGACATTGGTCAGTACCCTGGACTATGATCTTGGATAAAGAGAATACCAGATGAATAGTGTGATGAATATGATATTAACCCATACCCAGATTTGGGGATGCCGTACGACGGATTTACATACGAGCTATATTTTGATGATTGATCCGCACTCTTGACTTGGGATGTCTGATTATAGATATGGTATCGGATATGATATTATGGAGGCGGGATCACCGACTAATATATATACAGGTATGTATATGTATCGACTCAGATGTTAGGCGGTTTCCTTACCTGTAGTCCAGCTTGTTAGCTTGGCCCATTAGTTTAGTTTACTTGTTAGATTAGATTCGATTCTTACCTATTTCAAAAACTAACGAATCGTGGGTATTTTAAAAGATAGCCCAAGGGATCCTACGGATATTTCAAAAGACGTATCTTTTCATAAAAACACCGTAGCCCCTATTTTCAAAACCCCATGATTCGTGTTATTTCAAAAGGCACCATTTGTAGGACTTATATTAGGTTAATGCAGATTAGTTATAGTTCCGTCTAGTATTCAGCTCCCGCTCATTATTGTTGTTCGCTCCGCATCACATGCTTATATTATGCTTCATATTCTACTGTTGCTATCTTGTGGTTAGGACACCAGCACCATTACCGATGATGCGTATGTTCCACGTACACTTACTTGCCGGCTCACACACATCTTCATCGGTAATTGCCATGTCACGTACACCTTAGAAATATTATTGCTTGACATAACCTGTTAGCTAATAGTTTAGACATGATATTAGTGTACTTGCCTTATATGTTAGTTTAGACATTGTAGTTATTACCTGCTACTTCATGCATACTGATATTCATTGTTATGCCGCATTCATGGATTCTCATGCATA
This sequence comes from Agapanthus africanus, assembly GCA_030015575.1. Classification (NCBI taxonomy): domain Eukaryota; kingdom Viridiplantae; phylum Streptophyta; class Magnoliopsida; order Asparagales; family Amaryllidaceae; genus Agapanthus; species Agapanthus africanus. Next base: position 777,561,308 of record CM057338.1, on the reverse strand, counting down.
TATTCACTTTTTACGTGCTATTGAGGTTTTGGATTCGGATTCCATGAGATTTTCTGGATTTAGGGAAAACCGCAAAACATATACAAACTTCTTCTTTCTTTTTTTAAATAAAAAGTGCAGTTTTTTCCCATGATGTATGAGTCGTCCACCATGAGTTTGCTGATGGATTTCGAGACCCGATTCGAGGAGACGGATGAACCGTTTCGGGTACATGGTGGACCCGGTAAGGTACCCCGGGGCAAGAAGCGCGTGATGATGACGATGTGAGCCTGGCAGGGGAGCACTACCTACCGGTGATTTTACCCGACGCGTCGGATATCCGGAGGATACCGTCGTGGTCTTGAGATGGATGGTAGGGGCCGGTCTGGACTGACGGCGCCCTAGATATTGTGATTGAGACATTGAGATTTCGAGATATTGAGGTACAGAGACTGTGATACAGAGATATCGAGATATTGGGATTACGTTTTGTGCCGATGCTAGGCACTGTTTTATACTGATTTCATTATGATACCTCATTTTAAAAATACAATGGGAATCTCACTAAATTATGAAAACAGTTCTTCACTTACATGTATTCTGTTTTCATGCATTCATACCTCGTTCATATGATATTTTGCTACCTGAGGCACTGACACGGGCACATGAGATTACACTCGGGTTAGATGTTTACCCTAGCCTTGTTTTAGGTTGCATGTTATATATATAATTGAGGATATATTATGATCATTGACCTAGGTTGCGTTATTTATGCGATTTCTTTCCGTAGATGTTTTTCTATTCACGAGTTGGCAACTCACCCCCGTTGTGCCCCAGTTTCTTGCAGGTTTGCCGTACAGGTTTCATTACGGCTTTGCGGGCATAGTTTCCTTCGGGTGATTTGCTAGTAGGTGGGTTTACTTGTATCGTACCCCCATTATATAACTTGTATATTATTATTCTGTTGTATCTAGAAGTTCCATCAACCAAACATGTGTTATTTTTGAGATAGAGACAAGTGATGTTATTCTTTCGACCTTAGCGTCGCGCGTTATATTTCTGCAGATTTCTTGTGGTTTTGAGTTTCCTTTTCAGTTTGATCCTCGCCGTTGGCGTTGTATATTATATTGCTTGTGTGGTTGTGACCGTCGATTGACGAAGAGCTAGCTCCCGCTTGGGGATGCATTTTTATTGATTTCATATACTATTCATGTTGTATCCCGTTTGGGGGACAGTATTTACAAAGGAGACTCTGCCGAAATTTTTAGGAAATTTTTGATGTTTTTAGAAACCCGCATAATTCGGCTTATGCTTTTAAAACTACTTATTTAAATTGGTTTTCCTACTCTCTACTACTCTTCTTGGTTTGGATTTCTGGGTTTTCGGCTTACTTAGAATACGTACGCCTTGAGACGTTCGTAGTTTAAGTGCCGGTCATGTTCCGTACTTTCGGGTCGTGACAGAGCTGTCCCCCTGTCTGAGTGAACTCGAACTCCACTCGGCTGTCGCATAAAATCTGCCAATCTGCTGATGACTGCCTCTGCACTGCGCGCAAATAGGATAGACTACCCCCGGGCCTCCTGCTCAAAGCATCTGCCACTACATTAGCCTTGCCCGGGTGATATAAGATCTCGCAGTCGTAGTCTTTCACCAACTCCATCCAACGACGCTGTCTGAGGTTCAGGTCTCGCTGCTGAAATATGTACTTTAAGCTCTTGTTATCAGTGAATATCTGACACGACTCGCCGTATAGGTAATGTCACCAAATCTTCAGAGCAAAGACCACTGCAGCCATCTCCAAATCTTGAGTGGGGTAGTTCTGTTCATGCTTCTTCAACTGCCGAGAAGCATATGCGATCACCCGGCCATGCTGCATCAATACGCATCCTAATCCCACTCGCGAAGCATCACTGTAGACCACAAATCCGCCTGATCCCGAAGGCAAAGATAATACCGGCGCCGTAGTCAAACAAGTCCGTAGCTGCTGAAAACTGCGCTCGCACTCCTCTGTCCAAACGAAAGGAACTCCCTTCCGGGTCAAACCGGTCAAAGGTGCAGCTATATGGGAGAAGTCCTGAACAAAACGCCTATAGTAGCCCGCCAGGCCTAGAAAACTACGGATCTCAGTAACCGATGTAGGTCGGGGCCACTGCTGAACAGCCTCAATCTTCTTCGGGTCCACACATATGCCGTCTCTCGTAACCACGTGACCCAAGAATCCGACGCTGTCCAGCCAGAATGCACACTTGGAGAACTTTGCGAACAGCTGGTGCTCCCTCAGAGTCTGTAACGTAATCCGCAAGTGCTGCTCGTGCTCCTCTCTGCTCCGGGAGTACACCAAGATATCGTCGATAAACACGATAATGAACAAGTCAAGATACGGACTGAATGTACGGTTCATCAAATCCATGAATGCTGCTGGGGCGTTGGTGAGTCCGAACGACATCACCAAAAACTCATAGTGGCCATAGCGCGTGCGGAAAGCTGTCCTCGGTATATCCTCCTGTCGAACTCGCAGCTGATGGTATCCTGATCGCAAGTCGATCCTCGAAAAATACCCCGCACCCTGAAGCTGGTTGAACAAATCATCAATGCGTGGCAACGGATATCTGTTCCGAACGGTAACTTTGTTCAGCTGTCGGTAGTCGATACATAAGCGCAAACTTCCATCCTTCTTCTTGACAAACAGGACCGGAGCACCCCACGGAGAAACACTAGGTCGAATAAGCCCCTTATCTAACAAATCCTGCAACTGATCCTTCAGCTCTCGAAGCTCTGCCGGGGCCATCCGATAAGGCGGTATAGAAATAGGCCCCGAACCGGGAATCAAATCAATGCAAAACTCAACATCGCGCTCAGGTGGTAGCCCAGGTAGCTCATCAGGGAAAACATCAGGGAACTCACAAACAACCGGGACCCGGTCAAACGGAACCTCTGCAGCTCGAGTATCACAAATATACGCTAAGAATCCCTGACATCCCTTCCGCAAGAGCTGACCAGTGCGAAGAGACGAAATTAAGCTGGGAAGGGTAACGCTGCGGTCTCCCTGAATAACAAGGACTGGCTCTCCCGGAAAGCTAAATATGACTGCCTTCTCACGGCAGTCCACCGAAGCATAACAAGTGGCTAGCCAATCCATGCCCAGAAGCACATCAAAGTCCAACATATCGAGGAGAATCAAATCAACTGATGAATCCCTCTCCCCGATACGAACGGAACACAAACGAAATACAAAACGAGCGACGAACGACTCGCCTACCGGGGTAACAACAACAAGCGGATGATCTAGCGCCAACGACTCACGGCCCAAAATTGGTGCAAAGTGTGTAGAGACGTACAAATGTGTGGAACCTGGGTCAAATAATACCCGTGCTGTTAGTTATATGTATGCCCTAGAGGCCATTACTGTACATAGGATGTATATTGTAGTGGATGCTGGGACATATATAGGGAGGACTTTCTTGCTCGACATGATAGTATGCTATCTGGTTGAACTTTACCTTAACGTGTATACTGATTGTCTCTCTGTTACATGTTGGTAAAGCCCTTAGGATGTGTGCTTGACTACCTGGACTATGATGCGGATCATACTAGTGGGGACATGGTAGTCCATAAGTACATCCTTCAAAGTCCCTAGTCGTGGGTGTATCGAGACGGGGCATCGATATACCAGAGTAGACTAGCGTGTACCTTCTCGACCCATACAGATGGGCGATGGATGATCCCATATCCATTGGTGTTTGACATCAGAGATGATATACGGGTGCTCAGTGGAGACTGGGTACACTGGACGGACTCGCCGAGAACTCCCAGATGGTATTATACCTCACGTCAGATGGTAGTTCTCTGGTGACACTGGTACAGAGTAGTCTGTTGACCCGAGATCGTCATAGAGTCTTGTGTGGTTCCCACTGTGCTTTGATTTCCATCTTACCACGTCCAAGAGGGCGTGCAAAACGGTGGTTTTTGGGTACAGTCCCGAGTCACATGGAGGCAATGAGCGATAGGAGGGGATTCATCTCTCCCGGTATAGGGAGTTGATGTTGCGCTGTGTTCGATTGGCTATAACAGGAAATCCCTGGCCAGGGTTGCTGAGATTTACTGGTAAGTGTTACCAGTAGTTTCTCGAATTGTTATAGACCTCATATCGACACGACTTATCGAGCTATTGGGGTCTGACGTTTACCACCCCTAGGCGAGATATGCGACATATCAGACGATCAGACTGGACTGTACGGTAGTGTTACTGGTTGGATTCACTGGAGTGTGAGCGGGCTTGCTCGTCGATCTTCAGATCGCTCAATACCCGGGTGGCCGTTACGTTTAGTATACCGCTTGCGGCTTGTGGATGTTTGATATGATCATCATCTGCTGCCGGCGTATTGACGAGTCTTTAGAGTCCTACACAGAGGTTTCCTGGCTCAAGCGAAACGAAATAGGAGCGCGTATGAGATATGTGCGGGACCGAGAATAATACCAGTATGTGATACTGTATTCGATTCTCGCGATGTGACATTGATCGGTTATATCCGATATAGCCGGGTTATTGGATCAAGTGTTGATTCGATAAGTTGTTACTAATGATACTGGTCGGTTATATGCGATATGACCGGATCGTTAAATCAAGTGTTGATTTAATGATTTAATGCATAATTATATATTTGATATATTACTTTGCATTAACTAGTATCGGTTCACTTTAAATGGATTTTCTCGCTCGGGTGTGCGCATTCCATATGCGATATGATTTTGCGCACTTGATTGTATCATGTTTGATGATACATACTTTTTGGTTAAGTGTAAAGTATCAAACCTTGGTTAATTTAATGGTTAGGGTTTACTATTTCCTTATTCATTTATTCATTTATTTATTATTTTTGGAAATTGATAAGCATTAAGAGAAAATGGTGGCTTAATTTGTTTTCTAGCAAAAGCTTCTTGAAGCTTTGACCAAAGTCACCCTTTTTGTCTCATGCTTAACCCTATCCACTTCACTAACCCTAGTTCACTCTCTACAACTAACCATGGTTCACTTATGATAAGAATGGATTATTCTTTTCATTTTAATTTATTCTTATCATAACTCTTTCATCTTCTTCTTCATCTTCTTCTTTGAAGAAGCTTGAGGTCATCAATGGTGATTGATGCAAATGAGTGAGAAATCCAATTCTAAAGTCTACCCACTTACTATTTCTTCATCCTCTACCTCTTGCCAAGTAGTAGAGTGTGTTTTCTTCACAAGTTTCATGACTTGGTGAAGTGAGAGCTTGATCTTGCGATGCCTCGACGTAGATCATCTTCGGCATGGACATCGACGACCTAGCTCGCTTATTCTTCGACGAAGCCGACGCTAGAGCCCGGGAGTTCACTTGGACAGCGAAGGCACTTCGTTGCGGAGCTATGGAGGTGGACAAACGGATCTACAAAGGTTGTATATCCGTATTCCCTTAGTTAATTGTTAACTAGTTATCTTTTCGCCTAGAAATCTAGCCAACGATCCGTAGTCGGGTCTCTCGGCACCTAGAAAATTTAAAATTGGCATGGTTGATGCCTTGTGAGACCTCACTAGTGTGCCTAGGAACCCTACAGTGGTATCAGAGCCTAGCTAGAGCCTTAGGCGAAGTCTAGACGGATTTTGAAACCCGAACGAACCCGAAACCCACACCCGAGAATGCTCTCTGGACATTTTTGAAATATCTGGATTTTTGTGAATTAAAAATTGCTAAAAAATTCAGCATAGAAAAACAAGAATTACGGTGAAAAATGTTTCTGGTGAACAGTGATTAGTGCGGCGGAACCGCGGCAGAAGCCTAGCTTCTGCGGCGGTTCCGCGGCTCTCTGATGACGTCAGCCCTATATTTTTGCACAGTAATTCCTGATAAATTCTTCTGAGTTTTCTGGGAATTTTTAAAATTTATTCCAGAGTTGAGTGTTCTGGGGTTGCATTGGGAATAAAGGGTTCGATCGGCTTATCAAGTTTCGTCTATGTGGCTTTCCGGATATTTTACAATATGTTAAAAAGTTCGACCGGATATAAATACCCAATTTTTCCCCTGTCGGGAAATTTCCAAGTGTTGGATTTTTCCGTAGTTTAACGACGTTCTAAGTAGTGCAAGTAACGCGATGGTCCCTCTAGAAGACAACAAACCTTAACTCGATTATGTGACCGTCTTGAACTGCCCTTTGAACCTTCGGGTTTGGGGCAGTACGGCGTGCCACATGTGAGGCGTTGGCTTGACCCTTCTACGGCTGGACCGTTGGTACTAAGGCACGAACTGAATGTTGCTAGACTTGTTTCATGTGTTGATCTGTATCGGGAAAAGTTGGGTGTTCGATTGTTCGATCGGAAAGTTTGACATTTTCTATTTATCCGGAATGGGATACAATAATTGGAATTCATAAGTAGTTATGTGATAACTAAATGAATGATATAAACATAGCAGTTTAGTCTCAATTGATCGGTTGCCACGGAATTTTGATGTGATCAAAAGTCCGTCGCAATCACGTAGCGTACGCGGATACTCGCCGGGTAAACTTAATAGACAGCCTCACCCCATAGCCCCGACCAAGTGACTGTAGGAGAACCCCGTCGCCGAAAGCATCCGTTCGGGTGCTCGCGGTAGCGGTGTTCCGCCTTAGTTCACTTCGTCGACGGTAACGGGGGTGCGGCCGTCTACTGAAGTTTGCGATGAGCATTCGATCAGGATGTCGGGAATCTTGTTGAATTGCCCGACTTGATATTGAAAAGTGTTTTCGATAATGAGACTAAAATGCGGGGTTTATAATTGTTAGGCATGTGATGTCTAAGTATTTCATTTGATTAGGCATGCGATGTCTATGGAGGTTGCGAATTCCAACTGTTGTAGTTTTACACTTTCTTTTCTGTGACCGTAAGTGTAATATGTGATATCACCGGTTTCGTTGCTATATGTCAACAACAATTGGGATGCGCATATTTACTTACGTTGATGACATGTGATGTTATGTGTTGCTGGATATGTTATATTGGATCGTCGTGTTTGAATAGCCGGGGTTTTTTATGTGAGATGAGTGTTTTTCATTTTCATTCATGTAAAAACTTGTATGTAATATTCTTTTATTGGGGCGCTTCCAGGTTGCGGAAGTTGTCACCGTTTGTATATTATTTACTTTTCCGCACTAGGACAGACCCAAGGAGGAGGGCACAAGTAACCGGGTTCTAGAGTCCAGTGGGAGACCAACTCGAGGAGTCGAGTCCGGGCCTCCTAACTCCAGAATTGGTAGGGTTGCTTGCCGCTCTCGTAGGGGTCTAGGGGTGTGGGTTTGGCTATTCATCACGACCGTGGAATCCGTGTTTTATACTGGCTCGTATTGAAAACACGGACGTCCTAGTATATCCAATATTTCATATGATTCTTCTGCTGCGATATCTGTGATGTGATCACGTGATGTTCTGTGATAGATACAGTATATAATATATATGATATATTATATAGACGTTACTTATGTTTTACACCCGCGCTAGCCCTGCCCCGCTCTGTCGTTAGTTAACTAACCTAACGGTGCACGAGGGGACATCGAGGCGAATGCGGATGGCATAAGTGTACGTCGTATTTATCTGTGATGTTTAGGTATTTAAATGATGGGACTTCATTAATGTGATTAATGAAGTAAAAAGAAACCTAAGATGTTGTAGAATCGAATTTCAAAATAAAACAGGTAGCTACAGTTCTTGCTTTGCACAGCGGTATATGTGATATATCCTGCACCTTATTCGATGAGGAAAGGACCGAGATCCCTTCACCGGGAGTGACTCCTTTAGCAATAACTGGCAGATGCTACACACTCGGTTTGTCTTTTGATTGCTTTTAAGTGTTTTTGCTTTGCACAGTGATATATATGATATATCCCGCACCTCATTCGACGAGGAAAGGACCGATGATCCCTTCACCGGGAGTGACTCCTTTAGCAAAACTAGAAAAGCCTCAAAAACACTCCATTTCAAAATTCATTCGATCCTACAACGATATCAAGTTCATTACGCAATAGGTTTTCAGAAAAACCTGTCGTAGCCCTCTGTCATTTCAGATAAATCCTGTTTAGTATTCGTGCTGCGTTTGTTGACCTTGTCAAGGCGCAGTGTGCGGTAGCTAACCAGTATTTATCTGCTTATGCATATGATGCAGATTGGGTTAGGGTAGTCGTGCGGCCTTGTTGACCTTGTCAAGGGTCGTGCGGGTGGGTTTGATTCAATCAAGAAATGACGGGTAGAACTTGACTTGCGGTCTATGGTTTGTTGACCTTGTCAAGGTCACAGATCGTTCGGGGCAAAATATTATCGGGAATTTCAAGTGTTGAAATTTGCAATGAGATTGCATACCTTCTATGAGATAGTTGGATCCCGATACCCGCTGCGAGTAAGAGTTACTCCTGGGAGAGTTTTATACATTACAATTAGCCGATCAAGTAGGTGTCTAGAAAGGTGTCAACGGGGTTACGCCTCTGGGAAAACGAGGTTTACATTAATTAGGTTCGTGCGAAAGCACGGGGGACCTCCCTCAAAGTACCGACACTGGCCTGGCTGAAAGATTGGCGAACTTGTAGTGTGTAATTAATCCTGGCTAGTCTTTCCTTTTAGGGTTTGAAGGAAGATTTGATAAAAAACAGTGGGAGCCATCCTGATTAGATAAAATAATAACCAATCTATTCTTGACAGAGCGCACGCTGAGTGTTTTCTTCTCTCTCTCTCCAGGTAGCGACCCTATCACGCCTTAATCAAGATAATAATACGGAATATTGACCGAACCCGCTTGTTATACTGAGCTGGGGAACGTTGGTCCCGCTCCAACTTATAATAGTTATAAGACAGAGCAGGAAATTGGGGAATACCAGATTTCCCGTGCCGCCCAAACGAAGAGAGTGCATGCTGATGCATCATCTTCGGGTGTGTTCGTTATAAAGAACTGTTTCTCTGTATCCTCTACGTCCAGGGTATGTGATACCAGATCAGGATCCCAGATATGTAATCTGTTACATAGGGCTACAGAAAGGTAGAGAACTGAGAACGGGTGATAAGTTTCATGAGGCAGAAAACGGGGCAAGTGTTGCAGCCAAGTCTGTTGGTCACTGTCACCCTGTATTACAATACATTGATTCTGAACGAATGTTATTAGATACCGAACCTGATATACAAAATCATATCTGTCTCTTTATTAGTAAAGAAACGGTAAAATTTTGTATTGTTGGATAATGTTTTGAACATTTCCTATATCAAAAGTTGATCGGTTCAGGCACGTTATCTAAAAGCGTTGATGTTCTAAATCAAACTACAGTTCTTAGTATACGGAACACACACAAGAGGAAGAGTTCAGAAATGAACGAATCCTTCTTGAGGCATTGTAGACTAGGTCATATCAATGCGACCCGACTAGCTGAAGTTACATGTAGATGCATATTTAAATAAGTTTGAATTTACATCTTGTGAAACTCGCCAGTCATGTCACAAAGATAAGATGACCACAGCTCTGTTTATTGGTAACAGAGAAAGAGTTAGTGAACTCTTGGGATGATACATGTTGATGTATGTTAGGTCCCCTGTCTACACATGCCAGGACCGGTTCTTTGTACTTCATTACATTCTCTGATGATCTTTCGAGATTCAGACCTATGTTCCTGTTGAAACACAAGTCCGAACCTTTTGAGATATTCACAGAATATAAGTGAGAAGTAGAGATCCAAAATACGGGTATAAGTATTATGTCTTTTGATGTGATCAAGGAGGAGAATACTTGAGCACGGAATTCCTGGACTATTCTAAAGGAGAATGAGATTCTCTCTCAGCATTACTCCTCTGTATACACCATAGCACGATGGTATATCAGGGCGGAGCAATCACACCCTATATGATAAGGTGTGCTCTATGATGAGTACTACTGAGTCACCTGTTTCCTATTGGGGGTTATGCACTTATGAAGTTGCATACCTATTGAATGGGGTTCCAATCAAATCAGTTGCCTACCACTCCATATGTGATATGGAAAGGAAATAGCCCATATCTTAAGTTAGTTAAGATTTGGGGTTGTCCGGCCTTTGTCTAAAAGCAAAATCCGGACAAGCTCAAGGCAAAATCTGTAATGTAGAACTGGAAAGGTTCCAGCTATACAAACTGCAGCTGATGATTTGAAAGAACCAAAGGATTCAATAGTTACCAACGAACCTCAGCCTCTCCGCCGATCTAGTAGGGTTCCTCACCCACCTGAGAGATACTTTGGTTTCTCTATGACAGTGGGAGCGAGGATTGCATCATGAGATGATGACCCAACTAGTTTCGACCTGGCCATCAAGAGTGGGACTCTGTAAGAATGGCTGGATGCTTAGTGATCTGAGATGGAATCCTTATACACCAACAAAGTATGGACTTTGGTTGCTATATCTGAAGGGTTAAATCCCCATCAGGAGCAAGTATATCTTGAGAAGATTACTTGGTGTACATGGAAAAGTTGAGACTTTCAAAGCTAGACTTGTTAAGGGTTTGCATCATTGACCAGGTGTGGATCATGATGAAACCTTTTCAAGTGACTATGCTTAAGTCCATCCAGATCCTACTTGCCATGGCTACTTACCATGACTGCGATATCTGGTGGATGGGTGTCATGACTGCTTTTCTAAATGATGTTTTAGAAGAGTGCGTCTATAAGTACACAGCCAGAGGGCTTCGTAGACAGTGGGAGCAGCGGAAACGTGTGCAAGATGCTTTATAGGATAAAGTAGGCATCGCGGAGTTGGAACATCTGTTTTGATGGATTAGTCAAAGAAGTTGACATCATCAAAATGGTAGATGAACCTTGTATAAACAAAAAGGTAGTAGGGAGTATTGTGACGATTCTCGTAGAGTACGTGGATGACATACTCTTGATAGGGAAGGAGTTTCCTATGCTACGCTCGATCAATCTCCGCTTATCATTATGATTCTCCATATAGGACTAAACTGATACCTCCTAAATCCTGAGTTTTGGATCTATGAGATAGATTTAATTGGATGTTAGGATTCTCACTAGTTGTAGTGAGATGGTATCAATCGATCCTGGGGAGAATCACTGGAAGTGTTCCAGGGTGATAAAGACGACTGATTGTCAGTCACAGGCATTGTCTTTACCCTCAGTAAAGGGACGGTATGGTGGAAAAGTTCCAATCTAGATACCGTGACATACTAGACGATAAAGGCTAGATACATCGCTACTTAAGATGCTACCAAAGAGGCAGTCTGGGTGTATATTGGTTCATGAGATGAACTACGTTCCAACCATTGTGAGACAATGGAGTTGTGGCTTATGCCAAGGAACGTCCGTCCCATCAGTGATCCAGACATATTCTAAGGCAGTATCACTTGATCATGGAGATGGTTGATCTCCAGGGAGATCGAGGTTAGGAAAGTAGACTCAGAGGACAACACAGCGGATCCACTCATAAAGGCCTGTTCCCAGAGAGAGACTTTTATGGGATGGTTGAGTATGAGATACTGCAACCACTGCTATCAGATGGCCCTAGTGCAAGTGGGAGATTGTTAGTTATATGTATGCCCTAGAGGCCATTACTGTACATAGGATGTATATTGTAGTGGATGCTGGGACATATATAGGGAGGACTTTCTTGCTCGACATGATAGTATGCTATCTGGTTGAACTTTACCTTAACGTGTATACTGATTGTCTCTCTGTTACATGTTGGTAAAGCCCTTAGGATGTGTGCTTGACTACCTGGACTATGATGCGGATCATACTAGTGGGGACATGGTAGTCCATAAGTACATCCTTCAAAGTCCCTAGTCGTGGGTGTATCGAGACGGGGCATCGATACACCAGAGTAGACTAGCGTGTACCTTCTCGACCCATACAGATGGGCGATGGATGATCCCATATCCATTGGTGTTTGACATCAGAGATGATATACGGGTGCTCAGTGGAGACTGGGTACACTGGACGGAATCGCCGAGAACTCCGAGATGGTATTATACCTCACGTCAGATGGAAGTTCTCTGGTGACACTGGTACAGAGTAGTCTGTTGACCCGAGATCGTCATAGAGTCTTGTGTGGTTCCCACTGTGCTTTGATTTCCATCTTACCACGTCCAAGAGGGCGTTCAAAACGGTGGTTTTTGGGTACAGTCCCGAGTCACATGGAGGCAATGAGCGATAGGAGGGGATTCGTCTCTCCCGGTATAGGGAGTTGATGTTGCGCTGTGTTCGATTGGCTATAACAGGAAATCCCTGGCCAGGGTTGCTGAGATTTACTGGTAAGTGTTACCAGTAGTTTCTCAAATTGTTATAGACCTCATATCGACACGACTTATCGAGCTATTGGGGTCTGACGTTTACCACCCCTAGGCGAGATATGCGACATATCAGACGATCAGACCGGACTGTACGGTAGTGTTACTGGTTGGATTCACTAGAGTGTGAGCGGGCTTGCTCGTCGATCTTCAGATCGCTCAATACCCGGGTGGCCGTTACGTTTAGCACACCGCTTGCGGCTTGTGGATGTTTGATATGATCATCATCTGCTGCCGGCGTATTGACGAGTCTTTAGAGTCCTACACAGAGGTTTCCTGGCTCAAGCGAAACGAAATAGGAGCGCGTATGAGATATGTGCGGGACCGAGAATAATACCAGTATGTGATACTGTATTCGATTCTCGCGATGTGACATTGATCGGTTATATCCGATATAGCCGGGTTATTGGATCAAGTGTTGATTCGATAAGTTGTTACTAATGATACTGGTCGGTTATATGCGATATGACCGGATCGTTAAATCAAGTGTTGATTTAATGATTTAATGCATAATTATATATTTGATATATTACTTTGCATTAACTAGTATCGGTTCACTTTAAATGGATTTTCTCGCTCGGGTGTGCGCATTCCATATGCGATATGATTTTGCGCACTTGATTGTATCATGTTTAATGATACATACTTTTTGGTTAAGTGTAAAGTATCAAACCTTGGTTAATGAAATGGTTAGGGTTTACTATTTCCTTATTCATTTATTCATTTATTTATTATTTTTGGAAATTGATAAGCATTAAGAGAAAATGGTGGCTTAATTTGTTTTCTAGCAAAAGCTTCTTGAAGCTTTGACCAAAGTCACCCTTTTTGTCTCATGCTTAACCCTATCCACTTCACTAACCCTAGTTCACTCTCTACAACTAACCATGGTTCACTTATGATAAGAATGGATTATTCTTTTCATTTTAATTTATTCTTATCATAACTCTTTCATCTTCTTCTTCATCTTCTTCTTTGAAGAAGCTTGAGGTCATCAATGGTGATTGATGCAAATGAGTGAGAAATCCAATTCTAAAGTCTACCCACTTCCTATTTCTTCATCCTCTACCTCTTGCCAAGTAGTAGAGTGTGTTTTCTTCACAAGTTTCATGACTTGGTGAAGTGAGAGCTTGATCTTGCGATGCCTCGACGTAGATCATCTTCGGCATGGAAATCGACGACCTAGCTCGCTTATTCTTCGACGAAGCCGACGCTAGAGCCCGGGAGTTCACTTGGACAGTGAAGGCACTTCGTTGCGGAGCTATGGAGGTGGACAAACGGATCTACAAAGGTTGTATTTCCGTATTCCCTTAGTTAATTGTTAACTAGTTATCTTTTCGCCTAGAAATCTAGCCAACAATCCGTAGTCGGGTCTCTCGGCACCTAGAAAATTTAAAATTGGCATGGTTGATGCCTTGTGAGACCTCACTAGTGTGCCTAGGAACCCTACACATGCATCAAAAGTGTAGGGTTCCTAGGCACTCTAAGGAGGTCTCACAAGGCATCAACCATGCCAATTTCAAATTTTACATGTGCCGAGAAACCCTAATACGGATCGTTAACTAGAATTTTAGGCGAAAAAGAAACTAGTTAACAACTTAACTAAAAGAACGGAAATACAACCTTTGTAGATACGGTCCTCCACCTCCATAGCTCCATGATGAAGTCTCCTCGCTGTCCAAATAGAATCCCGGGCTCTTGCGTCGGTTTCATCGGAGAAATGGGGGGCAAGGTCATCGACTACGATGCCGAAGATGATCTACGTCGAGGCATCACAAGATCAAGCTCCCACTTCACCAAGTCATGAAACTTATGAAGAAAACACCCTATACTACTTGGCAAGAGGTAGTGGATGAAGAAATAGGAAGTGGGTTCACTTTAGAATTGGATTTCTCACTCTTTTTCTCAAATCACCATTGAAGCTATCAAGCTTTTTCTTCTTGAAGAAGAAGAAGAAGAAGATAATTATCATAAGAATAATTAGAAAAATAGAAAAAGGATTATTCTTATCATAACTATAACCATGGTTAAGTGTAGAGAGAGAACTATGGTTAAGTGAAATGGTTAGAGTTAAGGATGAGACAAAATGGTCACTTTAGTCAAAGCTTCATGAAGCTTCATGAACAAACAAAGAAAGCCACCATTTTTCTCATTATCATTTCCATAATAAATAAATAAATAAATAGATATGGAAATTAAAACCCTAACCATTTAAATAACCATGGTTTAATCTTTACGCAAATTCAAGTAAACATGTATCATCAAACATGATACATACAAGTGCACAAAACTATATCACATATACAATGCGCACATCAAGTGAGAAAATCCATTTAAAGTGAACAAATATTAGTTAATGCAAAGTAATATATCAAATATATAATTATACATTAAATCATTAAATCAACACTTGATTTAACGATCCGGTCATATCGCATATGACCGACTAATATCCAATGTATCGGCTTATCGAATCAATCCTTGATTCGATAACTAGGTTATATCGCATACAACCATTCGACACATTCATCGCGAGAATAGAATACGTATCATATACACGCATTATTCTCGGTCCCGCACATATCTCATATGCGCTCCTATTTCGTATCGCTTGAGCCAGGAAACCTCTGTGTAGGACTCTAAAGACTCGTCAATACGCCGGCAGCAGATGATGATCATATCAAGCACCCACAAGCCGTAAGCGGTCTGCTAAACGTAACGGCCACCCGGGTATTGAGCGATCAGAAGATCGACGAGCAAGCCCGCTCACACTCCTGTGAATCCAACTAGTAACACTTACCGTACAGTCCGGTCTCGTCGTCTGATATGTCGCATATCTCGCCTAGGGGTGGTAAACGTCAGACCCCAATAGCTCGATAAGTCGTGTCGATATGAGGTCTATAACAGTTCGAGAAACTACTGGTAACACTTACCAGTAAATCTCAGCAACCCTGGCCAGGGATTTCCGGTTATAGGCAATCGAACACAGCGCAACATCAACTCCCTATACCGGGAGAGACGAATCCCCTCCTATCGCTCATTGCCTCCATGTGATTCGGGACTGTACCCAAAAGCCACCGTTTTGCACGCCCTGTTGGACGTGGTAAGGTGGAAATCAAAGCACAGTGGGAACCACACAAGACTCTATGACGATCTCGGGTCAACAGACTACTCTGTACCAGTGTCACCAAAGAACTGCCATCTGACGTAAGGTATAATACCATCTGGGAGTTCTCGGCGAGTCCGTCCAGTGTACGCAGTCTTCACTGAGCACCCGTATATCATCTCTGATGTCAAACACCAATGGATATGGGATCATCCATCGCCCATCTGTATGGGTCGAGAAGGTATACGCTAGTCTACACTGGTATATCGATGCCCCGTTTCGATACACCCACGACTAGGGACTTTGAAGGATGTACTTATGGACTACCATGTCCCCACTAGTATGATCCGCATCATAGTCCAGGTAGTCAAGTACTGATCCTAAGGGCTTTACCAACATGTAACAGAGAGACAATCAGTATACACGTTAAGGTAAAGAGTAACCAGATAGCATACTATCATGTCGAGCAAGAAAGTCCTCCCTATATATGTCCAAGCATCCACTACAATACACATCCTATGTATAGTAATGGCCTCTAGGGCATACATATAACTAACAATCTCCCACTTGCACTAAGGCCATCTGATAGCAGTGGTTGTAGTATCTCATACTCAATCATCCCATAAAAGTCTCTCTTTGGGAAAAGGCCTTTGTGAGTGGATCCGCCGTGTTGTCCTCTGAGTCTGTTCTCCTAACCTCGATCACACTGGAGATCAACCATCTCCATGATCAGGTGATACTGCCTTAGAATATGTCTGGATCACTGATGGGACGGGTGTTCCTTAGCATAAGCCACAACTCCATTGTCACACAATGGGAGGAACGAAGTTCATCTCATGAACTAATATACACCCAGACTGCCTTTTTGGTAGCATCTTAAGTAGCGATGTATCCAGCCTTTATCGTCTAGTATGCCACGGTATCTAGCTTGGAACTCTTCCAACATACTGTCCCTTTACTTCGGGTAAAGACAATGCCTGCGACTGACATTCAGTCGTCCTTATCACTCTGGAACCCTTCCAGTGATTCTCCTCAGGATCGATTGATACCATCTTACTACTACTAGTGAAATTCCTTGCATCCAATTACATCTATCTCATAGATGATAACTCAGGATTTAGGAGGTATCAGTTTGATCCTATATGGAGAATCCTTGTGATAAACGGAGATTGACCGAGCGTAGCATAGGAAACTCCTTCCCTATCAAGAGTATGTCATCCACGTACTCTACGAGGATCGTCACAATACTCGCTACTATCTTTTTGTTTATACAAGGTTCATCTACCATTTTGATGATGTCAAACTCTTTGACTACTTCATCAAAACAGACGTTCCAACTCCGCGATGCCTGCTTTATCCTATAAAGCATCTTGCACACGTTTCCGCTGCTCCCACTGTCTACGAAGCCCTCTGGCTGTGTACTTATAGACGCTCTCTTATAAAACATCATTTAGAAAAGCAGTCATGACACCCAACCACCAGATATCGTAGTCATGGTCTGTAGCCGTGGCAAGTAGGATTCGGATGGACTTAAGCATAGCCACTGGAAAAGGTTTCATCATTATCCACGCCTGGTCGATGACGAAAACCTTTAACAAGTCTAGCTTTGAAAGTCTCAACTTTTCCATCTACACCAAGTAATCTTCTCAAGATATACTTGCTCCTGATGGGGATTTAACCCTTCAGATATAGCAACTAAAGTCCATACTTTGTTGGTGTATAAGGATTCCATCTCAGATCGCTAAGCATCCAGCCATTCTTACAGAGTCTCACTCCTGATGGCCAGCTCGAAACTAGTTGGGTCATCATTTCATGATGCAATCCTCGCTCCCACTGTCATAGAGAAACCGAAGTATCTCTCAGGTGGGTGAGGAACCTTACTAGATCGGCGGAGAGGCTGAGGTTCGTTGGTTTCTACTGAATCCTTTGGTTGTACCAAATCATCTACTGTAGTTTGCATAGCTGGAACCTTTCCAGTTCTACATAACTGACCTTGCCTCGAGCTTGTTCGGATTTTGCTTTTAGACATAGGCCAGACAACCCTAAATCTTAACTAACTTAAGATATGGGCTCTTCCCATTCCATATCACATATGAAGTGGTAGGCACTGATTTGATTCGAACCCTTTTCAATAGGTATGCAGCTTCTCAAGTGCATAACTCCCAAAAGGAAAATAGGAAACTCAGTAGTACTCATCATAGAGCACACCATATCAAATAGGGTGTATATGCTCCGCCCTGATATACCATCGTGCAATGGTGTATTCGGAGGAGTAATGCTGAGAGAGAATCTCATTCTCCATTAGAAAAGTCCAGGAATTCTATGCACAAGTATTCTCCTCCTCGATACATCAAAGGACATAATACTTATACCCGTATTTTGGTTCTCTACTTCTAACTTATATTCCGTGAATATCTCAAAAGGTTCAGACTTGTGTTTCAACAGGAACATATGTCTGAATCTTGAGAGATTATCAGAGAATGTAACGAAGTACAAAGAACCAGTCCTGGCATATGTAGACAGGGGACCTGACATACATCAACATGTATCATCCCAAGAGTTCACTAACTCTTTCTCTGTTTCCAATAAACAGAGCTGGTGTCATTATATCTTTGTAACATGACTGGCAAGTTTCACAAGATGTAAATTCAAACTGATTTAAATATGCATCTAGGTGTAACTTCAGCTAGTCGGGTCGCATTGATATGACCTAGTCTACAATGCCTCAAGAAGGATTCATTCATTTCTGAACTCTTCCTCTTTTGTGTGTTCAGTATACTAAAGAACTGTAGTTTGATTTAGAACATTAATGCTTTTAGATAACGTGCCTGAACCGATCAACTTTTGATATAGGAAATGTTCAAAAACATTATCCAACAATACAAAATTTTATCATTTCTTTAGTAATAAAGAGACTGATATGATTTTGTATATCAGGTTCGGTATCTAATAGCATTCGTTCAGAATCAATGTATTTGGAATACAGGGTGACAGTGACCAACAGACTTGGCTGCAACACTTGCCCCGTTTTTTGCCTCATGAAACTTATCACCCGTTCTCAGTTCTCTACCTTTCTGTAGCCCTATGTAACTGATTACATATCTGGGATCCTGATCCGGTATCACATACCCAGGACGTAAAGGATATTGAGAAACAGTTCTCTGTAATGAACACACTCGAAGATGATGCATCAACATCCATTCTCTTCGTTTGGGCGGCACGGGAATTCTGGTAATCCCCAATTTCCTGCTCTGTCTTATAACAATTATAAGTTGGAGCGGGACCAACGTTCCCCAGCTTAGAATAACAAGCGGGTTCGGTCAATACATCCGTATTATTATCTTGATTAAGGCGTGATATGGTCGCTACCTGGAGAGAGAGAAAAGAAAACACTCAGCGTGCGCTCTTGCAAGAATAGATTGGTTATTATTTTATCTAATCAGGATGGCTCCCACTGTTTTTATCAAATCTTCCTTCAAACCCTAAAAGGAAAGACTAGCCGGGATTAATTACACGCTACAAGTTCGCCAATCTTTCAGCCATGCCAGTGTCGGTACTTTGAGGGAGGTCCCCCGTGCTTTCGCACGAACCGAATTAATGTAAACCTCGTTTTCCCAGAGGCGTAACCTCGTTAACACCTTTCTAGACACCTACTTGATCGGCTAATTGTAATGTGTAAAACTCTCCCAGGAGTAACAATTACTCGCAGCGGGTATCGGGATCCAACTATCTCATAGAAGGTATGCAATCTCATTGCAAATTTCAACACTTGAAATTCCCGATAATATTTTACCCCTAGCGTCCTATGACCTTGACGGAGGCCAAACTACCCATAGTTCGCTAGTCAAGTTCAACCCGTCATTTCCTGATTGAATTAAACCCACCCGCACGACCCTTGACGGAGGCCAAACAACGCCGTACGAATACCCTAATCCAATCGCATCATATGCTAGCAGATAAGCACTAGTTAGCTACCGTACACTACGCCTTGACGGAGGCCAAACTACCGCAGCACGAATACTAACTAGGACTTATCTAAAATGACAGAGGGCTACGACAGGTTTTTCTGAAAACCTATTGCGTAATGAACTTGATATCGTTGTAGGATCGAATGAATTTTGAAATGGAGTGTTTTTGAGGCTTTTCTAGTTTTGCTAAAGGAGTCACTCCCGGTGAAGGGATCGTCGGTCCTTTCCTCGTCGAATGAGGTGCGGGATATATCATATATATCACTGTGCAAAGCAGAACTCTTAAAAGCAATCAAAAGACAAACCGAGGGTTGTAGCATCTGCCAGTTATCGCTAAAGGTGTCACTCCCTATGAAGGGATCTCGGTCCTTTCCTCATCGAATAAGGTGCAGGATATATCATATATACCGCTGTGCAAAGCAAGAACTGTAGCTACCTATTTTATTTTGAAATTCGATTCCACAACATCTTAGGTTTCTTTTATTTCATTAATCTCATTAATGAAGTCCCATCATTTAAGTACCTAAACATCACAGATAAATACGACGTACACTTATGCCATCCGCATTCGCCTCGATGTCCCCTCATGCACCGTTAGGTTAGGTAACTAACGACAGAGCGGGGCAGGGCTAGCGCGAGTGCAAAACATAAGTAACGCCTATATAATATATCATATATACTATATAAAGTATCCATCACAGAACATATCACATGATCACATCACAGATATCGTAGCAGAAGAATCATATGAAATATTGGATATACTAGGACGTCCGTGTTTTCAATACGAGCCAGTATAAAACACGGATTCCACGGTCGTGATGAATAGCCAAACCCACACCCTTAGACCCCTACGAGAGCGGCAAGCAACCCTACCAATTCTAGAGTTAGGAGACCCGGACTCGACTCCTCGAGTCGGTCTCCCACTGGACTCCAGAACCCGGTTACTTGTGCTCCCCTCCTTGGGTGTATCCTAGTGCGGAAAAGAAAATAATATACAAAGGGTGACATCTTCCGCAACCTGGAAGTGCCCCAATAAAAGAATATTACATACAAGTTTTTACATGAATGAAAATGAAAAACACCCATCTCACATAAAAACCCCCGGCTATTCAAACACGACGATCCAATATAACATATCCAGCAACACATAACATCACATGTCATCAACGTAAGTAAATATGCACATCCCAATTGTCGTTGACATATAGCAACGAAACCGGCGATATCACATATTACACTTACGGTCACAGAAAAGAAAGTGTAAAACTACAACAGTTGGAATCCGCAACCTCTTTAGACATCGCATGCCAAATTAAATGAATTCCTTAGACATCGCGTGCCTAACAATTATAAACCCCGCATTTTAGTCTCATTATCGAAAACTCTTTTCAATATCAAGTCGGGCAATTCAACATGATTCCCGACATTGTGATCGAATGCTCGTCGCAAACTTTAGTAGGCGGCCGCACCCCCGACGCCGTCGACGAAGTGCACCAAGGCGGAACACCGCTGCCGCGAGCACCCGAACGGATGCTTTCGGCGACGGGGTTCTCCTACAGTCACTTGGTCGGGGCTATGGAGCGAGGCTGTCTATTAAGTTTACCCGGCGAGTATCCGCGTACGCTACGTGATTGCGACGGACTTTTGATCACATCAAAATTCCGTGGCAACCAATCATGTGAGACTAAACTGCTATGTTTATAACATTCATTCAGTTATCTCATAACTTATTGTGAATTCCAATTATTGTATTACATTCCGAATAAGATAGAAAATGTTAAACTTTCCGATCGAACAATCGAACACCCAAGTTTTCCCGAAACAGCTCAACTCATGAAATAAGTTCAAAGACATTCACTTCATGCCTCAGTACCAACGGTCCAGCCGTAGAAGGGTCAAGCCAACGCCTCACATGTGGCACGCTGTACTGCCCCAAACCCGAAGGTTCAAATGGCAGTTCAAGACGGTCACATAATCGAGTTAAGGTTTGTTGTCTTCTAGAGGGACCATCGCGTTACTTGCACTACTTAGAACGTCTTTAAACCTCGGAAAAATCCAACACTTGGAAATTTTCCGGCAGGGGAAAAGTTGGGTATATATATCCGGTCGAACTCTTTAACATATTCAATAATTATCCGGAAAACACAAAGACAAAATCTGATAATCCGATCAAATCATCGAATCTCCAAAACACCCTGGAATATTCAACTCTTGAATAAATATTAAAAAATTCCCAGAAAATCCAGCACCTGAAGTGACAAATTACTGTGCAAAAATGGAGGGCTGACGTCATCATATGGCCGCGGAACCGCCGCACAAGGCATGCTTGTGCCGCGGTTCCACCGCGCTTTAGATGAGTTAGCCCCTCGAATTTCACAGTAATTCAACTAAGACCCTGCTGAATTTTTTAGCAATTTTTATTCTGGAAAAAACCCAGTTTTTGAAAAAAGTCCAGAGAGCATTTTTGAAATGGGATTTCGGTTCGATCGGACTTCAAACTCCGTCTAGGCATCGCCTAAGGCTCTAGCTAGGCTCTGATACCACTGTAGGGTTCCTAGGCACTCTAAGGAGGTCTCACAAGGCATCAACCATGCCAATTTCAAATTTTACATGTGCCGAGAAACCCAAATACGGATCGTTAACTAGAATTTTAGGCGAAAAAGAAACTAGTTAACAACTTAACTAAAAGAACGGAAATACAACCTTTGTAGATCCGGTCCTCCACCTCCATAGCTCCATGATGAAGTCTCCTCGCTGTCCAAATAGAATCCCGGGCTCTTGCGTCGGTTTCATCGGAGAAATGGGCGGGCTAGGTCATCGACTACGATGCCGAAGATGATCTACGTCGAGGCATCACAAGATCAAGCTCCCACTTCACCAAGTCATGAAACTTGTGAAGAAAACACCCTATACTACTTGGCAAGAGGTAGAGGATGAAGAAATAGGAAGTGGGTTCACTTTAGAATTGGATTTCTCACTCTTTTTCTCAAATCACCATTGAAGCTATCAAGCTTTTTCTTCTTGAAGAAGAAGAAGAAGAAGATAATTATCATAAGAATAATAAGAAAAATAGAAAAAGAATTATTCTTATCATAACTATAACCATGGTTAAGTGTAGAGAGAGAACTATGGTTAAGTGAAATGCTTAGAGTTAAGGATGAGACAAAATGGTCACTTTAGTCAAAGCTTCATGAAGCTTCATGAACAAACAAAGAAAGCCACCATTTTTCTCATTATCATTTCCATAATAAATAAATAGATATGGAAATTAAAACCCTAACCATTTAAATAACCATGGTTTAATCTTTACACAAATTCAAGTAAACATGTATCATCAAACATGATACATATAAGTGCACAAAACTATATCACATATACAATGCGCACATCAAGTGAGAAAATCCATTTAAAGTGAATAAATATTAGTTAATGCAAAGTAATATATCAAATATATAATTATACATTAAATCATTAAATCAACACTTGATTTAACGATCCGGTCATATCGCATATGACCGACTAATATCCAATGTATCGGCTTATCGAATCAATCCTTGATTCGATAACTAGGTTATATCGCATACAACCATTCGACACATTCATCGCGAGAATAGAATACGGTATCATATACATGCATTATTCTCGGTCCTGCACATATCTCATATGCGCTCTTATTTCGTATCGCTTGAGCCAGGAAACCTCTGTGTAGGACTCTAAAGACTCGTCAATACGCCGGCAGCAGATGATGATCATATCAAGCACCCACAAGCCGCAAGCGGTCTGCTAAACGTAACGGCCACCCGGGTATTGAGCGATCAGAAGATCGACGAGCAAGCCCGCTCACACTCCTGTGAATCTAACCAGTAACACGTACCGTACAGTCCGGTCTCGTCTTCTGATATGTCGCATATCTCGCCTAGGGGTGGTAAACGTCAGACCCCAATAGCTCGATAAGTCATGTCGATATGAGGTCTATAACAGTTCGAGAAACTACTGGTAACACTTACCAGTAAATCTCAGCAACCCTGGCCAGGGATTTCCGGTTATAACCAATCGAACACAGCGCAACATCAACTCCCTATACCGGGAGAGACGAATCCCCTCCTATCGCTCATTGCCTCCATGTGATTCGGGACTGTACCCAAAAGCCACCGTTTTGCACGCCCTGTTGGACGTGGTAAGGTGGAAATCAAAGCACAGTGGGAACCACACAAGACTCTATGACGATCTCGGGTCAACAGACTACTCTGTACCAGTGTCACCAAAGAACTGCCATCTGATGTAAGGTATAATACCATCTGGGAGTTCTCGGCGAGTCCGTCCAGTATACCCAGTCTTCACTGAGCACCCGTATATCATCTCTGATGTCAAACACCAATGGATATGGGATCATCTATCGCCCATCTGTATGGGTCGAGAAGGTATACGCTAGTCTACACTGGTATATCGATGCCCCGTCTCGATACACCCACGACTAGGTACTTTGAAGGATGTACTTATTGTTAGTTATATGTATGCCCTAGAGGCCATTACTATACATAGGATGTATATTGTAGTGGATGCTGGGACATATATAGGGAGGACTTTCTTGCTCGACATGATAGTATGCTATCTGGTTACCCTTTACCTTAACGTGTATGCTGATTGTCTCTCTGTTACATGTTGGTAAAGCCCTTAGGATCTGTACTTGACTACCTGGACTATGATGCGGATCATACTAGTGGGGACATGGTAGTCCATAAGTACATCCTTCAAAGTCCCTAGTCGTGGGTGTATCGAGACGGGGCATCGATATACCAGTGTAGACTAGCGCATACCTTCTCGACCCATACAGATAGGCAATGGATGATCCTATATCCATTGGTGTTTGACATCAGAGATGATATACGGGTGCTCAGTAGAGACTGGTTACACTGGACGGATTCGCCGAGAACTCCCAGATGGTATTATACCTCACGTCAGATGGTAGTTCTCTGGTGACACTGGTACAGAGTAGTCTGTTGACCCGAGATCGTCATAGAGTCTTGTGTGGTTCCCACTGTGCTTTGATTTCCATCTTACCACGTCCAAGAGGGCGTGCAAAACGGTGGTTTTTGGGTACAGTCCCGAATCACATGGAGGCAATGAGCGATAGGAGGGGATTCGTCTCTCCCAGTATAGGGGGTTGATGTTGCGCTGTGTTCGATTGGCTATAACAGGAAATCCCTGGCCAGGGTTGCTGAGATTTACTGGTAAGTGTTACCAGTAGTTTCTCGAATTGTTATAGACCTCATATCAACACGACTTATCGAGCTATTGGGGTCTGACGTTTACCACCCCTAGGCGAGATATGCGATATATCAGACGATCAGACCGGACTGTACGGTAGTGTTACTGGTTGGATTCACTGGAGTGTGAGCGGGCTTGCTCGTCGATCTTCAGATCGCTCAATACCCGGGTGGCCGTTACGTTTAGCAGACCGCTTGCGGCTTGTGGGTGTTTGATATGATCATCACCTGCTGCCGGCGTATTGACGAGTCTTTAGAGTCCTACACAGAGGTTTCCTGGTTCAAGCGAAACGAAATAGGAGCGCATATGAGATATGTGCGGGACCGAGAATAATGCGTGTATGTGATACCGTATTCTATTCTCGCGATGAATGTATCGAATGGTTATATGCGATATAACCTAGTTATCGAATCGATGGTTGATTCGATAAGCCGATACATTAGATACTTGTCGGTTATATGCGATATGACCGGATCGTTAAATCAAGTGTTGATTTAATGATTTAATGTATAATTATATATTTGATATATTACTTTGCATTAACTAGTATCGGTTCACTTTTAATGGATTTTCTCACTCGGATGTGCGCATTGAATATGCGATATGATTTTGTGCACATGTTTGTATCATGTTTGATGATACATGGTTTTTGGTTAAGTGTATAGAATTAAACAATGGTTAAGATGATGATTAGGGTTATGTTTATTCTTTTAGTTATTTGCTTATTCATTTATTCTTTTATTCTTTTAGAAAAAGAAAAAGAAATGAGATAAATGGTGGCATTCTTTTACTTTCATGAAGCTTCATGAATACTTTGACCATGTCACCATTTTTGTCTTCTTTTTAACCCTAACCATTCTCATTAACTCAAGTTAGCTCTCTACACTTTACCATGGTCATTATTATGATAAGAATGATTATTCTAATATATTCATAATTCTTATCATAACAATTTCATCTTCTTCTTCCTTTCTTAAAGTGAAGAAAGCAAGCTCCATCAATGGTGATTGATGGAAACAAGTGAGAAATCCAATTCTAAAGTCTACCCACTTCCTATTTCTTCATCCTCTACCTCTTGCCAAGTAGTAGAGTGTGTTTCCTTCACAAGTTTTCACGGCTCGGTGAAGGTGGAGCTTGATCTAGTGATGCTTCGACGTAGATCATCTTCGGCACGTCGTCGATGACCTAGCCCGCCTATTCTCCGATGAAGCGAACGTGAGAGTCCAAGATCGGATTTGTACAGCGGAGATGACTTCTTCATGGAGCTATGGAGGTGGACAAACGGATCTACAAAGGTTGTATTTCCGTATCTCTTAGTTAAGTGTTAACTAGTTTGCATTTTCGCCTAGACATCTAGCCGACGATCCATAGCTTAGGGTTTCTCGGCACCGTATTTTTGAAATTGGCATGGTTGATGCCTTGTGAGACCTCATTAGGGTGCCTAGGAACC
Organism: Agapanthus africanus; assembly: GCA_030015575.1. NCBI lineage: Eukaryota > Viridiplantae > Streptophyta > Magnoliopsida > Asparagales > Amaryllidaceae > Agapanthus > Agapanthus africanus. The sequence goes on along the minus strand of CM057338.1, from coordinate 777,535,230 downwards.
CTACAGTGGTATCAGAGCCTAGCTAGAGCCTTAGGCGAAGTCTAGACGACGTTTGAAGTCCGAACGAACCCGAAACCCCAAATCAAAATTGCTCTCTGGAAATTTTCTAAAATCTGGGATTTTTCAATATTAAAAATATGCAGAAAATAAAGAAGGGTTTATTATGAAATACTGTGCAAAACGGAGCCGTAACTCCATCATGACGGCGCGGAACCGCGGCCTAAGCCCACGTGGCGCGGCGGTTCCGCGGCGATACTGTTGACTCTTTGACTTTTGTTTGCACAGTAATTCCTATTTTCTGGAGTTTGATTTTCTGGGAATTTTTAATATTTATTCAAGAGTTGAATTTTCTGGGGTTGCTTTGGGGATTCGATGTTTCGATCGGGGTATCAAATTTTGTCTATATGGCTTTCCGGATAAATTCTTGAATATGTTAAAAAGTTCGACCGGATATAAATACCCAATTTTTCCCCTGTCGGGAAATTTCCAAGTGTTGGATTTTTCCGTAGTTTAACGACGTTCTAACTAGGGCAAGTAACGCGATGGACCCTCTAGAAGACAACAAACCTTAACTCGATTATGTGACCGTCTTGAACTGCCCTTTGAACCTTCGGGTTTGGGGCAGTACGGCGTGCCACATGTGAGGCGTTGGCTTGACCCTTCTACGGCTGGACCATTGGTACTGAGGCACGAACTGAATGTTGTTAGACTCATATTTCATGTGTTGATTTGTATCGGGAAAACTTGGGTGTTCGATTGTTCGATCGGAAAGTTTGACATTTTCTATTTATCTGGAATGGGATACAATAATTGGAATTCACAATAAGTTATGAGATAACTGAATGAATGTTGTAAATCTAGCAATTTAGTCTCACTTTATCGGTTGCCACGGAATTTTGATGTGATCAAAAGTCCGTAGCAATCACGTAGCGTACGCGGATACTCGCCGATAAACTTAATAGACAGCCTCGCTCCATAGCCCCGACCAAGTGACTGTAGGAGAACCCCGTCGCCGAAAGCATCCGTTCGGGTGCTCGCGGCAGCGGTGTTCCGCCTTGGTGCACTTTGTCGACGGTATCGGGGGTGCGGCCGCCTACTGAAGTTTGCGACGAGTATTCGATCAGACTGTCGGGAATCTTGTTGAATTGCCCGACTCGATATTGAAAAGTGTTTTCGATAATGAGACTGAAATGCGGGGTTTATAATTGTTAGGCATGTGATGTCTAAGTAATTCATTTGGTCAGGCATGCGATGTCTGAGATGGTTGCGGATTCCAACTGTTGTAGTTTTACACTTTCTTTTCTGTGACCGTAAGTGTAATATGTGATATCGCCGGTTTCGTTGCTATATGTCAACGACAATTGGGATGCGCATATTTACTTACGTTGATGACATGTGATGTTATGTGTTACTGGATATGTTATATTGGATTGTCGTGTTTGAATAGCCGGGGTTTTTTATGTGAGATGAGTGTTTTTCATTTTCATTCATGTAAAAACTTGTATGTAATATTCTTTTATTGGGGCACTTCCAGGTTGCGGAAGATGTCACCGTTTGTATATTATTTACTTTTCCGCACTAGGATAGACCCAAGGAGGAGGGCACAAGTAACCGGGTTCTGGAGTCCAGTGGGAGACCAACTCGAGGAGTCGGGTCCGGGTCTCCTAACTCCAGAATTGGTAGGGCTGCTTGCCGCTCTCGTAGGGGTCTAGGGGTGTGGGTTTGGCTATTCATCACGACCGTGGAATCCGTGTTTTATACTGGCTCGTATTGAAAACACGGACGTTCTAGTATATCCAATATTTCATATGTTTCTTCTGCTGCGATATCTGTGATGTGATCATGTGATGTTCTGTGGTAGATACTTTATATAGTATATATGATATATTATATAGACGTTACTTATGTTTTACACCCGCGCTAGCCCTGCCCCGCTCTGCCGTTAGTTACCTAACCTAACGGTGCACGAGGGGACATCGAGGCGAATGCGGATGGCATAAGTGTACGTCGTATTTATCTGTGATGTTTAGGTACTTAAATGATGGGACTTCATTAATGTGATTAATGAAATAAAAGAAACCTAAGATGTTGTAGAATCGAATTTCAAAATAAAAAGGGTAGCTACAGTTCTTGCTTTGCACAGCGGTATATATGATATATCCTGCACCTTATTCGATGAGGAAAGGACCGAGATCCCTTCACCGGGAGTGACTCCTTTAGCAATAACTGGCAGATGCTACACACTCGGTTTGTCTTTTGATTGCTTTTAAGTGTTTTTGCTTTGCACAATGATATATGTGATATATCCCGCACCTCATTCGACGAGGAAAGGACCGACGATCCCTTCACTGGGAGTGACTCCTTTAGCAAAACTAGAAAAGCCTCAAAGACACTCCATTTCAAAATTCATTCGATCCTACAACGATATCAAGTTCATTACGCAATAGGTTTTCAGAAAAACCTGTCGTAGCCCTTCGTCATTTCAGATAAGTATTAGTTAGTATTCGTGCTGCGGTTGTTTGGCATGCGTCAAGGCGTTGTGTACGGTAGCTAACTAGTGCTTATCTGCCAGCATATGATGCGATTGGATTAGGGTATTCGTACGGCGTTGTTTGGCATGCGTCAAGGGTCGTGCGGGTGGGTTTAATTCAATCAAAAAATGTACGGGTTGAACTTGACTAGCAGACTTTGGGTTGTTTGGCATGCGTCAAGGTCATAGCGAGCTAGGGGCAAAATATTATCGGGAATTTCAAGTGTTGAAATTTGCAATGAGATTGCATACCTTCTATGAGATAGTTAGATCCCGATACCCGCTGCGAGTAAGTGTTACTCCTGGGAGAGTTTTATACATTATAATTAGCCGATCAAGTAGGTGTCTAGAAAGGTGTCAACGAGGTTACGCCTCTGGGAAAACGAGGTTTACAATAATTAGGTTCGTGCGAAAGCACGGGGGACCTCCCTCAAAGTACCGATACTGGCCTGGCTGAAAGATTGGCGAACTTGTAGTGTGTAATTAATCCCGGCTAGTCTTTCCTTTTAGGGTTTGAAGGAAGATTTGATAAAAAGCAGTGGGAGCTATCCTGATTAGATAAAATAATAACCAATCTATTCTTGCAAGAGCGCACGCTGAGTGTTTTCTTCTCTCTCTCTCCTGGTAGCGACCATATCACGCCTTAGTCAAGATAATAATACGGATTATTGACCGAACCTGCTTGTTATACTGAGCTGGGGAACGTTGGTCCCGCTCCACCTTATAATTGTTATAAGACAGAGCAGGAAATTGGGGATTACCAGAATTCCCGTGCCGCCCAAACGAAGAGAGTGCATGCTGATGCATCATCTTCGGGTGTGTTCGTTACAAAGAACTGATTCTCTGTATCCTCTACGTCCTGGGTATGAGATACCAGATCAGGATCCCATATATGTAATCTGTTACATAGGGCTACAGATAGGTAGAGAACTGAGAACGGGTGATAAGTTTCATGAGGCAGAAAACGGGGCAAGAGTTGCAGCCAAGTCTGTCGGTCACTGTCACCCTGTATTCCAAATACATTGATTCTGAACGAATGTTATTAGATACCGAACCTGATATACAAAATCATATCAGTCTCTTTATTAGTAAAGAAATGATAAAATTTTGTATTGTTGGATAATGTTTTGAACATTTCCTATATCAAAGGTTGATCGGTTCAGGCACGTTATCTAAAAGCATTGATGTTCTAAATCAAACTACAGTTCTTAGTATATGGAACACACACAAGAGGAAGAGTTCAGAAATGAACGAATTCTTCTTGAGGCATTGTAGACTAGGTCAGATCAATGTGACCCGACCAGCTAGAGTTACATATAGATGCATATTTAAATCAGTTTGAATTTACATCTTGTGAAACTCGCCAGACATGTCACAAAGATAAGATGACCATAGCTCCGTTTACTGGAAACAGAGAAAGAGTTAGTAAACTCTTGGAATGATACATGTTGATGTATGTAGGTCCCCAGTCTACATATGCCAAGACCGGTTCTTTGTACTTCATTATATTCTCTGATAATATCTCGAGATTCAGATCTATGTTCTTGTTGAAACACAAGTCCGAACCTTTTGAGATATTCACAGAATATAAGCGAGAAGTAGAGAACCAATACGGGTATAAGTATTATGTCCTATGATGAGATCAAGGAGGAGAATACTTGAGCACGGAATTCCTGGACTTTTCTAAAGGAGAATGAGATTCTCTCTCAGCATTACTCCTCTGTATACACCATAGCACGATGGTATATCGGGGTGGAGCAATTACACCCTATATGATAAGGTGTGCTCTATGATGAGTAATACTGAGTTACCTTTTTCCTTTTTGGGAGTTATGCACTTATGAAGTTGCATACCTATTGAATAGGGTTCCAATCAAATCAGTTGCCTACCATTTCATATGTGATATGGAAAGGGAAGAGCCCATGTCTTAAGCTAGTTAAGATTTGGGGTTGTCCGTCCTATGTTTAAAAGCAAAATCCGGACAAGCTCGAGGCAAGGTCTGTAATGTACAACTGGAAAGGTTCCAGCTATGCAAACTACAGAAGATGATTTGATGGAACCAAAGGATTCAATAGTTACCAACGAACCTCGGCCTCTCCGCCGATCTAGTAGGGTTCCTCACCCACCTGAGAGATACTTCTGTTTCTCTATGACAGTGGTAGCGAGGATTGCATCATGAGATGATGACCCAACTAGTTTCGAGCTGGCCATCAGGAGTAAGACTCTGTAAGAATGGCTGGATGCTTAGTGATCTGAGATGGAATCCTTATACACCAACAAAGTATGGACTTTGATTGCTATATCTGAAGGGTTAAATCCCCATCAGGAGCAAGTATATCTTGAGAAGATTACTTGGTGTACATGGAAGAGTTGAGACTTACAAAGCTAGACTTGTTAAAGGTCTACATCATTGACCAGGTATGGATGATGATGAAACCTTTTCTAAGTAGCCATGCTTAAGTCCATCCAGATACTACTTGACACGGCTACATACCATGACTACGATATCTGGCGGCTGGGTGTCATGACTGCTTTTCTAAATGATATTTTAGAAGAATGCGTCTATAAGTACACAGCCAGAGGGCCTCGTAGACAGTGGGAGCAGCGGAAACGTGTGCAAGATGCTTTATAGGATAAAGCAGGCATCGCGGAGTTGGAACGTCTATTTTGATGTGTTAGTCAAAGAAGTTGACATCATCAAAATGGTAGATGAACCTTGTATATACAAAAAGGTAGTAGGGAGTATGGTAACGATCCTCGTAGAGTACGTGGATGACATACTCTTGATAGGGAAGGAGTTTCCTATGCTACGCTCGATCAATCTCCGCTTATCACAATGATTCTCCATATAGGATCAAAGTGATACCTCCTAAATCCTGGGTTTTTGGATCTATGAGATAGATCTAATTGGATGTTAGGAATCTCACTAGTAGTAGTGAGATGGTATCAATTGATCCTGGGGAGAATCACTGGAAGTGTTCCAGGGTGATAAAGACGACTGAATGTCAGTCGCAGGCATTGTCTTTACCCTCAGTAAAGGGACGGTATGTTGGAAGAGTTCCAATTTAGATACCGTGACATACTAGACGATAAAGGCAGGATACATCGCTACTTAAGATACTACCAAAGAGGCTGTTTGGGTATATATTGGTTCATAAGATGAACTATGTTCCTCCCATTGTGTGACAATGGAGTTGTGGCTTATGCCAAGGAACGCAGGTACCATCAGTGATCCAGACATATTCTAAGGCAGTATCACTTGATCATGGAGATGGTTGATCTCCAGGGTGATCGAGGTTTGGAGAGTAGACTCAGAGGACAACACAGCGGATCCACTCACAAAGGCCTGTTCCCAGAGAGAGACTTTTATGGGATGGTTGAGTATGAGATACTACAACCACTGCTATCAGATGGCCCTAGTGCAAGTGGGAGATTGTTAGTTATATGTATGCCCTAGAGGCCATTACTATACATAGGATGTATATTGTAGTGGATGCTGGGACATATATAGGGAGGACTTTCTTGCTCGACATGATAGTATGCTATCTGGTTACCCTTTACCTTAACGTGTATGCTGATTGTCTCTCTGTTACATGTTGGTAAAGCCCTTAGGATCTGTACTTGACTACCTGGACTATGATGCGGATCATACTAGTGGGGACATGGTAGTCCATAAGTACATCCTTCAAAGTCCCTAGTCGTGGGTGTATCGAGACGGGGCATCGATATACCAGTGTAGACTAGCGCATACCTTCTCGACCCATACAGATGGGCGATGGATGATCCCATATCCATTGGTGTTTGACATCAGAGATGATATACGGGTGCTCAGTAGAGACTGGGTACACTGGACGGACTCGCCGAGAACTCCCAGATGGTATTATACCTCACGTCAGATGGCAGTTCTCTGGTAACACTGGTACAGAGTAGTCTGTTGACCCGAGATCGTCATAGAGTCTTGTGTGGTTCCCACTGTGCTTTGATTTCCATCTTACCACGTCCAAGAGGGCGTGCAAAACGGTGATTTTTGGGTACAGTCCCGAATCACATAGAGGCAATGAGCGATAGGAGGGGATTCGTCTCTCCCGGTATAGGGGGTTGATGTTGCGCTGTGTTCGATTGGCTATAACAGGAAATCCATGGCCAGGGTTGCTGAGATTTACTGGTAAGTGTTACCAGTAGTTTCTCGAATTGTTATAGACCTCATATCAACACGACTTATCGAGCTATTGGGGTCAGACGTTTACCACCCCTAGGCGAGATATGCGACATATCAGACGATCAGACCGGACTGTACGGTAGTGTTACTGGTTGGATTCACTGGAGTGTGAGCGGGCTTGCTCGTCGATCTTCAGATCGCTCAATACCCGGGTGGCCGTTACGTTTAGCAGACCGCTTGCGGCTTGTGGGTGTTTGATATGATCATCACCTGCTGCTGGCGTATTGATGAGTCTTTAGAGTCCTACACAAAGGTTTCCTGGTTCAAGCGAAACGAAATAGGAGCGCATATGAGATATATGCGGGACCGAGAATAATGCGTGTATGTGATACCGTATTCTATTCTCGCGATGAATGTATCGAATGGTTATATGCGATATAACCTAGTTATCGAATCGATGGTTGATTCGATAAGCCGATACATTGGATACTAGTCGGTTATATGCGATATAACCGGATCGTTAAATCAAGTGTTGATTTAATGATTTAATGTATAATTATATATTTGATATATTACTTTGCATTAACTAGTATCGGTTCACTTTGAATGGATTTTCTCACTCGGATGTGCGCATTGAATATGCGATATGATTTTGTGCACATGTTTGTATCATGTTTGATGATACATGGTTTTTGGTTAAGTGTATAGAATTAAACAATGGTTAAGATGATGATTAGGGTTATGTTTATTCTTTTAGTTATTTGCTTATTCATTTATTCTTTTATTCTTTTAGAAAAAGAAAAAGAAATGAGATAAATGGTGGCATTCTTTTACTTTCATGAAGCTTCATGAATACTTTGACCATGTCACCATTTTTGTCTTCTTTTTAACCCTAACCATTCTCATTAACTCAAGTTAGCTCTCTACACTTTACCATGGTCATTATTATGATAAGAATGATTATTCTAATATATTCATAATTCTTATCATAACAATTTCATCTTCTTTTTCCTTTCTTCAAGTGAAGAAAGCAAGCTCCATCAATGGTGATTGATGGAAACAAGTGAGAAATCCAATTCTAAAGTCTACCCACTTCCTATTTATTCATCCTCTACCTCTTGCCAAGTAGTAGAGTGTGTTTCCTTCACAAGTTTTCACGGCTCGGTGAAGGTGGAGCTTGATCTAGTGATGCTTCGACGTAGATCATCTTCGGCACGTCGTCGATGACCTAGCCCGCCTATTCTCCGATGAAGCGAACGCGAGAGTCCAAGATCGAATTTGTACAGCGGAGATGACTTCTTCATGGAGCTATGGAGGTGGACAAACGGATCTACAAAGGTTGTATTTCCGTATCTCTTAGTTAAGTGTTAACTAGTTTGCATTTTCGCCTAGACATCTAGCCGACGATCCGTAGCTTAGGGTTTCTCGGCACCGTATTTTTGAAATTGGCATGGTTGATACCTTGTGAGACCTCATTAGGGTGCCTAGGAACCCTACACTTATGGACTACCATGTCCCCACTAGTATGATCCGCATCATAGTCCAGGTAGTCAAGTACTGATCCTAAGGGCTTTACCAACATGTAACAGAGAGACAATCAGTATACACGTTAAGGTAAAGAGTAACCAGATAGCATACTATCATGTCGAGCAAGAAAGTCCTCCCTATATATGTCCAAGCATCCACTACAATATACATCCTATGTATAGTAATGGCCTCTAGGGCATACATATAACTAACAAAAAGAGCAAACTGGCAAGGTACCTGTCATAACGGCATTGGATGCCTGCGCATCCTGCGGTGTCAAAGCAAATACTCGGGCCTGTCCTCCACCGATAGCGGGCTGACCTCGACCTCGGCCTCTGCCTCCTCGTCCTCTCTGAACAGGACCGCCGCGTCCACGGCCTCTGGGTGCACCTAACTGGCGTGGAGCATCGCCTGTGGTAGGAAGTAGGGCTCTCTGAGGAGGGGGTGGTGATGGTGGTAGGGTCACATGCGGAACTGTCGCTGCTCCCTGTCGTTTCGCCGGACAGTCTCTGACAAGATGGTGCGGACTCCCGCACCCAAAACATCCTGGCGACGGCTTCTGTCCCTGGGAATATGAACCATATAACTGTCCCCGCCCAAATCCTCTGCCAGGCCTATCTCTCGGAAAGAATCTGGCGCGCTGCCTCTGAGACGGTACATCGGTGCGAATCCTCTTCGGCCCAGAAACGGCCGAAGTCTGTGATATGCGTGCCTCCATCCGTAATGCCGTATCCATAGCAGCTGAATAAGTGTCGTAGTGCTGGGCGCCAATGGCAAGATATTGCTGGGCGCCAATGGCAAGATATAGCTGGGCATCAAGTCCCTGTACGAACCTCTTCACCATCTTCTCTTCGGTATCCACCAAATACGGAGCATATCGGGATAACTGTGTAAACTAGATGTCATACTCAGACAACGTCATCCCAGGTGTCATGACTAAGGCCTCGAAGCTACGAGCTATGGCGTCACGAACGCTCTCTGGGAGGAAACGAGCTAGAAAGACCGCTGTAAACTCGGCCCAAGTCATAGGCGGTAGACCTGCAGCTTGACCTCTCAAAACTGACTCCCACCATGTCTGCGTAAGACCCTCTAGTCGGAAACTCGCAAGCTCTACCCATCGATCATCCGAACATCTCAGCGAACGGCAGATCCTGGCTAAACTGTCAAGGAACGTCTGTGGGTCCTCCGCTGCCTCGGTGCCGGTGAATACTGGAGGTCTCAGCCTCATGAAATCCTGTAGCGAAACCGGAATGGCCACGGTGGTAGTAGTAGGAGCAGGTATCATGGTCGTCTGTGATGTAATAGGTACGTCATCCGGCCTCGGTGTACGACTGGCTGCAACTAGGGATCCTACCATCTGACGTAGCTCCTGCATACTCCCCATCATCTGTCACAACTCCTCCATACCAGTCTCAAGCCTATCCATACGGCCTGGGGAAGGTGGATCGGCCTGTCCCTGCGGCGTAGGCATACCACCCTGCTCAGTCCTAGTCTCGGACGAGCCAGCTCGAATCTCGTCTCGGGCGGCAGCCCTCTGTGCCCTCGTAGCCTTCGGCGGCATAGTGGCTGGTACAGAAAAAAGGATAATAAGAACAGTGCAATAGAATCATAGGATACACGGAATTGAAGAAGGAATTTCAAGCAAGTATATCCTAAAGTCACTTAGGCGGAGTAACGTACCGCAAGTATGCCGCGGACATAAACACGCTGCGTTACCCTACTTAAGTCACTTACTCCATCTACCAAGGGTCATCCTACACTCAAAAAGGTAAAACCTGTCGCTCTGATATCAACTTTGTCACGACCCGCAGGGTACGGAATGTGACTGGCACTTAAGTTACGAAGCGTCTCAAGACATCCGTGAAATAAGTAAGCCAAAGCCCAGAAACCAAAACCAAATAAGCAAAAGAATGAAGGAAAACCAATCAATTGAAAGCGAGTTTATCAAATGAGTCACATCAAGCCTTTTTAAAAACAATATCAATTTTTCCGAAAATTTCGGCAGAGTCTCCTTTGTAAATACTGGCCCCCAAAATGGGTACAACAAGAATATATATGAATCCAACAAATATGGCATCCCCAAGCGGGAGCTAGCTCTTCGCCACAAGGCGGTCACAAATCCCACGCAATATAAAACAACAACATGCAAAATAATCATAAAGAAGCATGAGAAAACCGCACGTCGACTCAAGTGAGCTCGACCCCAAATACAGCATAAAAGTCCACAAACCTCACAGTCTCATCTCTAGGTCAATATACAATAGTACTGGTAGATACAGTAGATGGAGTACACTAGATACAAAGAATATATAAGGTGGTACAAAAATAAAAATATAACCCACCTAAGAGTAAAACCTCGAGTCCAGGCAAAAGAGGCAAAAGAAGAAAGTGCGCCCGCCGCTACTGTACTGACGGAGCGGACCTGCAAAAGGCTGTGGCACAACGGGGGTGAGTTGCCAACTCGTGAGTAATAAATAATATCTACACAGGCTATCGAATGCATGCACACAAGTATCCTAGCATCTACAATACAGGTAAGGTAGGACATAATAGCAGGTATATATGCAATATGAATATACTAGCAGGTATGAATGCAATGCGAATCAACTCATGATCTGAATGTGTAGGTATAAGAATCATGTTTTTCCTTTAGGAATCTCTTTTGAAATACCAGCACAATACCAATAGAATCAACAAGAACCGGTGTCCAGCAACGACACCTCAAAACTTTCACAAATCTCAAATATCCATGTCATAATATCTCTGGCCTCAGCCATTCGGCTGACCCATCTCAATATCAATATCTCATCATCTCGCGGCCACGGTCGGTATCCTCTGGATATCCGCCGTCCCAAACAGTCACCGGTAGGTAACCCGCCCCCTGCCAGGCTCATCGTCAGCACCACGAGCTTCTTGCCCCGGGGTACCTTACCGGGCCCACCATGCACCCGAGACGGTTCATCCAACTCCTCGAAACGGGTCTCGAAAACTACAGCAAACTCATGGTGGACGACACTTACATCACTAGAAAACCGCAATTTACATATTTTAAAAATATAATAAGTTTAGAAATTTTGCGGCTTTCCCCCAAAATCCAGAAATATCACAAAATCTCAAGAAAATCCTCATAAATGCATATGCCAATGATAATGAATGCATATGGTATCAATAATCAAGTTGCGATGTGTGATTGATAGACTAGGCATGAACAAATAACATGATGAAGTACATGCACATGATTAGCAATCTTATGATTTCATTTTAAAGAATTAAAGGCAATAACACAGGTTAAAGCATCAATTATAGTAAAAGGTTTCAAATTATAGGTTATCTAGTGTGGTGGCATGGCAATTACCAGGGCGTGTGTGTAAGCATGAATAGTGCTCGTGCTGCATATAAAAACCCTGGCAATGGTGCAGGTGTCCTATAGCGTGGGTTCGCATATGTATGTCAATATAAGGCATGAATGTAGCAATTAATCATACAAGTATTACACCCCTAATTACTAACATTACTAAGAATCTTTTTAAGCTACTAAAACTATCGGGCGACTTGCGCCAACCAACGATAGTCCCCCGTAGATGTTACATCTACTCACCGGAATCCCTAGCTAGTCACGTCCAATCATCGCTTTCCCCTTTCGTGCCGCGTCTGACGTCTCCGCGACCGAACCTGGAATTTACATCAATACCAAACATAAGGTTACATATCAAGAACGACGCAAAACCCAAACGAAAATACTAACGTTCACAAGCTAGGTACAACGTGCACAAGGTGCGCGGAACACACGCGAAAATCGCAAAAACTAACTAAAATCGCCGATTTGGTCGCCCGGCAAAGCTAAAACCCGATCACTCAAAAATCCGCACTCACACATCCTAAATGTCATAGGATATGCCAAAAATATAATCTAGATATCGCAATTAATTCTTCATAATATTTTAATAAAAACCTAGTAAGCCAGAAATTTGCAATTTGGTGCAAATATCGAAAATTAGCGACAAAGTTAACACAATCCAACACAACAATCCAAACTAACCCACTAGATAGCCACTACACTAATTTTAAACCATTAACTATGCTTCAAAACATATTTTCTACAACCAACCCTTCACTTGATTTTTAGTAATTAGCAAAACAAGGAAAATTTCACATAAGATTAACTTGGATTAGCATAACATCAAGCCACTTAAGCAAAGTAACCTTATAGATTGGTTAAGTAACCAACTAGATTAATTAAATAGATTTAATTAACTAAATAATGGTTTCCTAACCCTAACTAAAATTCAAGACATGAACTAAAAAAAAAACTAGATTAGAAATTAGCACTAAAATTAACACTAAACAACTCAATTAAAGAATTTTAACCATATGAACTTAAATGAGTAGAAATTATACCTCAAATTTTATAGATCTAGCAAGAAGAATTTGCCTCAATGATGGCCTCATAGCACCATGATTCCAAGCAAGAGAGGCTAAGGAGAAAGGGGATGAAGAATGGGGTTTAATTTGTGAGTTTTAACTTGAAATTTGGAGCAAACTTGAAGAGTTTAACAAGAAGATGCAAAGAAAAAAAAGATGAAGGGGGGCTGCTGGAATTCGGCCAGAACAAGGGAAGGGGGATGGTGTGGGGTGTGGGAAAAAGTCATGGTCAACCCCTACCAACCCACAAAAGACCCATACCCAATTAACAATTCAAAATCCTTTAAAAAAAACCCCATTCCCACACAATATAAAAAGTCAAAGGAGCATGGAATTTTTTTCCATGAGCTCCTGGAAATGGGTCGTCCTAGGGTGAGGGAAAACTGAGAGAGAGTGCACAAAAATTTTTTTTTGCAAAAAGACCCCCTACAAGTCAAAAATTGCAAGTTTAAGCTTAAATTCAATAAATTTCGTTTTCTATAATAAAAATTAGTTAAAACTTAAAATAAATTTCTAAAAATTTATGTTACAACTATATTTTAATTAACATGATTTTAAAGCTTAAATTTAGCCCATTTAAATTTGTATTTATCGCTAATTTAATGTATTTTCTTACCGGCTTAAAATAATATTAAAAATTGAAAAAATTAGGGAAAATTTATAAACGACCAGAATTTCATAAGTAACTCATTTGCTACTAAAAACAAGCAATTACCTATCCAAATTAGGTATAATTAGTCCTAAACTGCAAAATAACAAAAAGACGGTTTACGGAAAAATACCGAATTTTCACCGATTTTTAGGAAAACACCAAAACGACTTTTCAAGGCGCTACAAGTAGTCCCTGGCCAGGGCAAGCGAGATATACTGGTAGGCTTCCAGTGTTATCTCAGGGTGTTTTGGGCTTCACTCCGGCACGACTTGTACCGCTATTAGGGGACTGACGTTTACCGCCCCCTAGGCCTGCCATGCGATGTATCAGACGAACAGACCGAACTGTACGGAGACTGTCACATTCAGGCTCAGTAAGAGTTCAGATGGATTTCACCTCGTCAGTCTTCTTGTCGGCATCTACCTGGGGACCGTTACGCACAGCTAGTGCCGCTTGCGGTCTGTGGTTAAACCCACTGCCAGCGTAGTGTCGAGTCTTTAGAGTCCCACACAGAAAGCTATTCGCCTTTAGGCAAAAGAGTAGAGGTCGCATGGTTTTGCGACAGGATCCGGTCACATCCGTGCACTTGTGCACGTACAGTGTCCGGATAGTTAACACTAGCGGGCTTTGGTTTAAGCCAGATCCTAGTGTACGTTTTGGGATTGGTTTTATCCAGTATGTATTCGTGTTCCTCGGAACGCGGATGCGGGTGTGCATGCACAGTTGACGGAGAGACAGAGGCAGAGGATTCTCATTAGGGTTGTTGACCGTTGACTGTTGACTATTGACTTTTTGTTCAACCCTAATGAGAATATGATATGTAATTAACAATGATATTAATTAAGTATTATAGTGACATGGTTGTTGAGGGGTTGACTTTGTTGACGTGTTGACTTTGTTGACCGGTTGACTAGGTTGGACTAGTTGACCATCATGATGATAATGGCTATCATTTCATGGCAAAGACTTTTGCTTGCTTGTTCTCTTGTGCAAAATGAGTGCATGAAATGATATGGCTATTGTAGCTTAAACCATCACTAATACTTGATTGCTATTATTGGTTATGATGGCTTTGGATTATGAGAGCCAAGAGAGAAAAAGTCTTGCTCATTCTTTCATTTTCTTTTCTCTCTCTTATGTTCTTGAGCTCTTATCTTCTTCCTCTTGCTCTCCCTCTCTTTAGTCTATGGTTCACTTGTCTCATGTGTTGAGAACCAAGAACCATAGAGAAAAATCCCAACACACTCTCCTCTACTCACTCTAGTTCACATGGTTTAGCAAACCGAGTGAACTAGTTTCTTCAAAGTTCGAAGAAGAAGCCAAAGGTAGAAGCTTTCAGGTGGATCGATCTTCGGCGCAAGGAGACGACGGGGTGAAGCCAATCCGTACACCATCGAGGTTTGAAGATGAAGGAGTTCAAGAAAGAAAGGTATAACCCCCTAACCGAGTAGTTAACAACTCCTAGTTAGGTTGTTAGTTAGATGTTTAACCAAGATCCGGTTTTGAGTCCATGTTACCGCCTCTAGAAAATTATTTTTCACCAAATTCCGCTTGCCCGAAAGTAACGGGAGAGGTAGCATGGACTTACAGTGGTATCAGAGCCTAATTAAACTCTATCTAACATGTTAGCATAGTAGCTAGAAATTCGATCGGAGAAAAAGTCCGGAAATAAACCCGGAATTCATGCTTGCTGTCGATTTTTTTAAGTCTGTAAAAATAATAAATCATGCTTTAAAAATCGACTTAGGGTTTTTTAAAGATACTGTAGAAAAACGATACAGAGATTCCATCAAACCACTGCGGAAACACGGCAATAGCTTGATATTGCCGCGGTTCCGCGGCCTTCTTGGCTCTTCTCTGGATCGTCTTTGCTACAGTATACTCTGTGGGTTATTTTGGGATTTTTGGTATATGTTTTTTCAGCCCAGATTTTCCAGAAAGAAAAATTTGTTTTTGGGGCTTTAAAAACCGTATTTTGATCGAGTTTCTAAAGACTTAAGCTAACGGGTATTTCTGTGATGTGATATTTGTATTGAACGTCTGCTAATCGCTATATGTCGATTAGTGGGAGTTATACAAATCTGTGATCTGTAATGTTATTGGTTTGTGTATATGAATTCATTGGATTGTCGCGGGTGAATAGCCGGGGGGTTGTGAGACGAGAGTTTTCTTTTCTTTCAATTCATGTAAATTTGTAAATTGATGTAATAATTATTTGTATGGCCGCACAACCAGGTCGGGGTTGTAGCCGTCATTGTATAATTTCTTTTTACTGTTTTTGCTCCTAGGATAGACCCATGGAGGGGGTGCACAAACTACCGGGTATCTCGAAGTGCCGAGTGGCCTACTCACGGTGTTAATGTAGGGTTCCTAGGCACTCTAATGGAGTCTCCCAAGTGATCAAACATGCACAAATCAAAAATTCCTAGTGCCGAGAAAACCTAGAACGGATCGTTAACTAGATAAATAGGCGAAGCGAGCAAGTAAACGGAAATGTATCTAAAGGAAAGGGGCTACAACCTTTGTAGATCCGGTCCACCACTTCCTAAGCTCCACGATGATCTCCCTCCGCTGTCCAAATCGAACTCACGACTCTAGCATTGGCATCATCGAAGAATGGGCGGGCTTGATCGTCGGTTCGATGCCGAAGATGATCTACGTTGAGGCATCACAAGAACAAGCTCCAACTTCACCAAGCTATGAAAACTTGTGAAGGAAACACCCTATACAACTTGGCAAGAGGTAGAGGATGAAGAAATAGGAAGTGGGTAAACTTTAGAATTGGATTTCTCACTTGATTTGGCTAGTTGCCATTGAAGGTGCAAGCTTTCTTGAACTTGAAGATGAAGAAGAAGATGATAAAGAATTATGATAAGATATATGAAAATAGAAAATAAATCATTCTTATCATAATGTCAACTATGGTTAGATGTAGAGAACAAACTAAGGTTAAAGTGAATGGTTAAGGTTAAGGAAACAAACAAAATAGTCAACCATTCAAAGCTTCATGAAGCTTCAAAGATTATCCAAACTTAGCCACTATTTTATTTCTTTCAATAAAGAATAAATGAATAAATAAATAAGCAAATAAAATGAAACCCTAACCATTCATATAACCATGGTCAATTCTTTACACAAACCCTAGCTTGCATGTATCATCAAAGAATGGTACAATCTTGTGCACAAAAGTATATCACATATACAACTTGTGCATACCAAGTGAGAAAATCCATTTAAAGTGAACCAATACTAGTCAATGCAAAGTGATATATCAAATATAAAATCATACATTAAATCATTAAATCAACACTTGATTCAATGATCCGGTTATATCGCATATAACCGGCTAGTATCCAATATATCAGCTTATCGAATCAATCCTTGATTCGATAGCTAGGTTAGATCGCATATAACCAATCGATACATTCATCGCGAGAATAAAATACAGTATCACATACACGCATTATTCTCGGTCCCGCACATATCTCATATGCGCTCCTATTTCGTTTCGCTTGAGCTAGGAAACCTCTGTGTAGGACTCTAAAGACTCGTCAATACGCCGGCAGCAGGTGATGATCATATCAAACACCCACAAGCCGCAAGCGGTCTGCTAAACGTAACGGCCACCCGGGTATTGAGCGATCAGAAGATCGACGAGCAAGCCCGCTCACACTCCTGTGAATCCAACCAGTAACACTTACCGTACAGTCCGGTCTGATCGTCTGATATGTCGCATATCTCGCCTAGGGGTGGTAAACGTCAGACCCCAATAGCTCGATAAGTCATGCCGACTTGAGGTCCATAACATTCGTGAAACTACTGATAACTCTTACCAGTATATCACAGCAACCCTGGCCAGGGATTTCCTGTTATGGCCAGTCGAGCATAGCACAACATCAACCCCCAATACCGGGAGAGACGAATCCCCTCCTATCGCTCATTGCCTCCATGTGAATCGGGACTGTACCCAAAAACCACCTGTTTGCACAACTCAGTAGAGCCGTGGTAGGGTGGAAATCAAAGCACAGTGGGAGACACACAAGACTCTATGACGATCTCGGGTCAACAGACTAAGCTGTACCAGTGTCACCAGAGAACTGCCATCTGACGTGAGGTATAATACCATCTGGGAGTTCTCGGCGAGTCCGTTCAGTGTACCCAGTCTCCACTGAGCACCCGCATACCATCCCCGATGTCAAACACCAATGGATATGGGATCATCCATCGCCCATCGCATGGGTCGAGAAGATATACGCTAGTCTACTCTGGAATATCGATGCCCCGTCTCGATATACCCTCGACTAGGAACATTTCAAGGATGTACTCATGGACTATCCAGGCCCCACTAGTATGATCTGCATCACAGTCCTGGAAGTCGAGTACACATCCTAAGGGCTTTATCAACATGTAATCAGAGAGACAGAAAGTATACATGTTAAGATAAAGAGCAACCAGATAGCGTACTATCATGTCGAGCAAGAAAGTCCTACCTATATATGTCCCAGCATCCACTACAATATACATCCAATGTACAGTAATGGCCTCTGGGGCATACATATAACTAACAATCTCCCACTTGCACTAGGGCCATCTGTAGCAGTGGTTGCAGTATCACATACTCAACCATCCCCTAAAAGTCTCTCTTTGGGAAAAGGGCCTTCATGAGTGGATCCGCCATCTTGTCCTCTGAGTCTACTCTCCTAACCTCGATCACCCTGGAGATCAACTATCTCCATGATCAGGTGATGCTGCCTTAGATTATGTCTGGGTCACTGATGGGACCAGGGTTCCAGGGCCAAAGCCACAGTTCCATTGTCACACAATGGTAGGAACCTAGTTCATCCTATGAACCAATATACACCCAAACTGCCTCTTTGGTAGTATCTTTAATAGCGATGTTACCGGGCTTTATCATCTAGTTTGCCACGGTATCTTGCTTAGAACTCTTCCAACATACCGTCCCTTTACAGAGGGTAAAGAAAATGCCTGTGACTGACATTCAGTCGTCTTTATCACCCTGGAACACTTCCAGTGATTCTCCCCAGGATCGATTGATACAATCTCACTATACCTAGTGAGAACCCTAATATCCCTTTAGATCTATCTCATAGGTCCAAATCTCAGGATTTAGGAGGTATCATCTTTATCCTATTTGGAGAATCCTTGTGATAATAGGAGATTGATCGATCGTAGTATAGGAAACTCTTTTCCTATCAAGAGTATGTTGTCTACGTACAATACGAAGATGACCACCTTACTCTCTACTACCCTTTTGTATATACAAGGTTCGTCTACCATTTTGATGAAGTCAAACAGTTTGACTATCACATCAAAACAGACGTTCCAACTCCGCGATGCCTGCTTCATTATGTAAAGCAACTTGCACACGTTTCCGCTGCTCCCACTGTTTACGAAGACCTCTGGCTGTGTTCTTATAGACGTTCTCTTCTAAATCAGTATTTAGAAAAGCAGTCATGGCACCCAACCACCAGATATCGTAGTCATGGTATGTAGCCGTGGTAAGTAGGATCTGGATAGACTTAAGCATAGCTACTGGAAAAAGGTTTCATCATTATCCACGCCTGGTCGATGACGAAAACCTTTAACAAGTCTAGCTTTGAAAGTCTCAACTTTTCTATCTACACCAAGTAATCTTCTCAAGATATACTTGCTCCTGATGGGGATTTAACCCTTCAGATATAGCAGCTAAAGTCCATACTTTGCTGGTGTACATGGATTCCATCTCAGATTGCTAAGCATCCAGCCATTCTTACAGAGTCCCTACTCTCGATGGCCTGCTCGAAAATAGTTGGGTCATCATCTCATGATGCAATCCTTGCTCCCACTGTCATCGAGAAACCGAGGTATCTCTCAGGAGGATGAGGAACCCTACTAGATCGGCGGAGAGGCTGAGGTTCGTCGGGAACTATAGAATCTTATGGTTCTGTCAAATCATCAACTGCAGTTTTGTATAGCTGGAACCTTTCCAGTTCTACAGGACTGATCCTGCCTCGATCTTGTCCGGATTTTGCTTTAAATATAGGCCGGACAACCCCAAATCTTAACTCGCTTAAGAGATGGGTTCTTCCCATACCATATCTTATATGGAGTGGTAGGCAGTGATTTGATTCAAACCTAATTCAATAGGTATGCAGCTTCTCAAGTGCATAACCCCAAAAGGAAATAGGTAACTCAGTAATACTCATCATAGAGCACACCATATCTAATATTGTGCAATTGCTCCGCCCTGATACACCGTTGTGCTGTGGTGTATTCAGAGGAGTAACACTGAGAGAGAATCTCATTCTCCTTTAGAATAGTCCAGAAATTCTATGCACAAGTATTCTCCTCCCTGATCTCATCATAGGACATAATACTTATACCCGTATTTTGGTTCTCTACTTCTAACTTATATTCTGTGAATATCTCAATTGGTTCGGACTTATGTTTCAACAGGAACATATGACTGAATCTTGAGAGATTATCAGAGAATATAATGAAGTATGAAGAACCAGTCCTGGCATGTGTAGACAGGAGACTTTACATACATCATCATGTATCAGTCCCAAGAGTTTACTAACTCTTTCTCTGTTTCTAATAAACAGAGCTATGGTCATCTAATCTTTGTGACATGACTGGCAAGTTTCACAAGATGTAAATTCAAACTGATTTAAATATGCATCTAAAATGTAACTTCAGCTAGTC
This sequence comes from Agapanthus africanus, assembly GCA_030015575.1. Taxonomy (NCBI): domain Eukaryota; kingdom Viridiplantae; phylum Streptophyta; class Magnoliopsida; order Asparagales; family Amaryllidaceae; genus Agapanthus; species Agapanthus africanus. Next base: position 777,515,235 of record CM057338.1, on the reverse strand, counting down.
GGGTCGCATTGATATGACCTAGTCTACAATACCTCAAGAAGAATTCGTTCATTTCTGAACTCTTCCTCTTGTGTGTGTTCTGTATACGAGGAACTGTAGTTTGATTTAGAACGTCAATGCTTTTAGATAACGTGCCTGAACCAATCAACTTTTGATATAGGAAATGTTCAAAACATTATCCATCAATACAAAATTATATCCTTTCTTTACTAATAAAGAGACTGATATGATTTTGTATATCAGGTTCGGTATCTAATAGCATTTGTTCAGAATCAATGTATTCGTAATACAGGGTGACAGTGACCAACAGACTTGGCTGCAACACTTGCCCCATTTTCTGTCTCATGAAACTTATCACCCGTTCTCAGTTTTTCTACCCTTTTGTAGCCCTATGTAACAGATTACATATCTGGGATCCTGATCCGGTATCATATACCCAGGATGCAGAGGATACTGAGAAACAGTTCTTTGTAATGAACACACCCGAAGGAGATGCATCATATGCACTTTCTTCGTTTGGGCGGCAAAGGAATTCTGGTATTCCCCTATTTTCTGCTCTGTCTTATAACAATTATAAGTTGGAGCGGGACCAACGTTCCCCAGCTCAGTATAACAAGCAGGTTCGGTCAATACATCCATATTATTATCTTGATTAAGGCGTGATATGGTCGCTACCAGGAGAGAGAGAGAAGAAAACACTCTGCGTGCGCTCTTGCAAGATTAGATTGGTTATGTATTTTATCTAATCAGGATGTCTCCCACCGTTTTTATCAAATCTTCCTTCAAACCTTAAAAGGAAAGACTAGCCGGGATTAATTACACTCTACAAGTTCGCCAATCTTTCAGCCAGGCCAGTGTCGGTACTTTGAGGGAGGTTCCCCGTGCTTTCGCACGGACCTAATTACAGTAAACCTCGTTTTCCCAGAGGCGTAACCCCGTTGACACCTTTCTAGACACCTACTTGATCGGCTAATTGTAAAGTGCAAAACTCTCCCAGGAGTAACAATTACTCGCAGTGGGTATCGGGATCCAACTATCACATAGAAGGTATGCAATCTCATTGCAAGTTTCAACACTTGAAACTCCCGATAAAGGTTTTTACCCCTAGCACCTATGACCTTAACTATGGTCAACAAATCATAAGTACTAGTCAAGTTCTACCCGTCATTTCGTGATTAATTAGACCCACCCACATGACCCTTAACTAAGGTCAACAAAGTCACGCGACTGTCCTAACTAATCGCATCATATGCGGTGTAGGAAGACATCACTTAGCTACCGTACACTGTGCCTTGACTATGGTCAACAAACACAGCACGAATACTAAGTACTCTACTTCCTAAAATGACGGAGGGTTGCGGCTGGTTTTTGTGAAAACCTTTATCGCTTTGAACTTGATCTCGTTGCGGAATCAAATGGTTTTTAAATGGAATGTTTTTGAGGCTTTTCTAGTTTTGCTAAAGGGGTCACTCCCGGTGAAAGGATCGTCGGCCCTTTCCTCGTCGAATGAGGTGCGGGATATATCATATATATCACTGTGCAAAGCAGAAACTATAGAAGCGATCAAAGACAAACCGAGGGTTGTAGCATCTGCCAGTTATTGCTAAAGGAGTCACTCCCGGTGAAGGGATCTCGGTCCTTTCCTTATCGAATAAGGTGCAGGATGTTCTATAATGAACACCGCGATGCAAAGCAAGAACTGTAGCTACCTGTTTTATTTTGAAATTCGATTCCACAACATCAATTAGGTTTATTTTCTTTCATTAATCTTATTAATGAATATCCCATCATTTAAGTGCACCTAACCATCACAGATAAATATAACGTACGCTTATGCCATCCGCATTCGCCTCGATGTCCTGTCTGCACCGTTAGGTTAGGTAACTAACGGCAGAGCGGGGCAGGGCTAGCGCGGGTGTAAAACATAAGCAACGTCTATATAATATATCATATATACTATATATAATACCTGTAACAGAACATCATATGATCACATCACAGATAAATCACAGCAGAAGAAACATATGAAATATTGGATATACTAGGACGTCCGTGTTTTCAATACGAGCCAGTATAAAACACGGATTCCATGGTCGTGATGAATAGCCAATCCCACACCCCTAGACCCCTACGAGAGCGGCAAGCAACCCTACCAATTCTAGGGTTAGGAGACCCGGACTCGACTCCTCGAGTTGGTCTCTCACTGGACCCCAGAACCCGGTTACTTGTGCTCCCCTCCTTGGGTCTATCCTAGTGCAGAAAAGTAAATAATATACATCAGCGGTGACATCTTCCGCAACCTGGAAGTGCCCCAATAAAAGAATATTACATACAAGTTTTTACATGAATGAAAATGAAAAACACTCATCTCACATAAAAAAAAAAAAACCCCGGCTATTCAAACACGACGATCCAATATAACATATCCAGCAACACATAACATCACATGTCATCAACGTAAGTAAATATGCGCATCCCAATTGTCGTTGACATATAGCAACGAAACCGGCGATATCACATATTACACTTACGGTCACAGAAAAGAAAGTGTAAAACTACAACAGTTGGAATCCGCAACCACCTCAGACATCGCATGCCTGACCAAATGAATTCTTTAGACATCGTATGCCTAACAATTATAAACCCCGCATTTTAGTTTCATTATCGAAAACTCTTTTCAATATCAAGTCGGGCAATTCAACAAGATTCCCGAAAAACTGATCGAATGCTCGTCGCAAACTTTAGTAGGCGGCCGCACCCCTAATACCGTCGACGAAGTGCACCAAGGCGGAACATCGCTGCCGCGAGCACCCGGACGGATGCTTTCGGTGACGGGGTTCTCCTACAGTCACTTGGTCGGGGCTATGGGGTGAGGCTGTCTATTAAGTTTACCCGGCAAGTATCCGCGTACGCTACGTGATTGCGACGGACTTTTGATCACATCAAAACTCCGTGGCAACCGATCAAGTAAGACTAAACTGCTACGTTTATAATATTCATTCCGTTATCTCATAACAATTTGTGAATTCCAATTATTGTATCATATTCCGGATAAATTGAAAATGCTAAACTTTTCGATCGAACAATCGAACACCCAAGTTTTCCCGATACAGCTCAACACATGAAATAAGTCTAACAATATTCAGTTCGTGCCTCAGTACCAACGGTCCAGCCGTAGAAGGGTCAAGCCAACGCCTCACATGTGGCACGCCATACTGCCCCAAACCCGAAGGTTCAAAGGGCAGTTCAAGACGGTCACATAATCGAGTTAAGGTTTGTTGTCTTCTAGAGGGTCCATCGCGTTACTTGCACTACTTAGAACGTCGTTAAACTACGGAAAAATCCAACAATTGGAAATTTCCCGGCAGGGGAAAAAGTGGGTATTTATATCCGGTCGAACTTTTTAACATATTCTAAGAATACCCGGAAAAGCACACCGACAAAAATTAGACAGTCCGATCGAATACACCGAGTCCCCAATACAACCCAGAAAATGCAACTCTGGAAAAAAAAATTAAAATCCCCAGGAAATCCAGCACAGATAACTAAGAATTACTGTGTAACAGTGGATGCACAAAACGACAAACTTGCCGCGGATCCGCCGCACGAGCCATGCTCGTGCCGCGGATCCGCGGCTCTTTGATGGAATTACTCCATAGAAATTCACAGTAATTCTTAAATTAGCCTGCTGATTTTTCTGGATATTTTTAATGTGGAAAAATCCTCGAAATTAGAAAATGTACAGAGAGCATATTCAAAGTTGGGGTTTTGGGTCGATCGGACTTCTAACTCCGTCAGGACTTCGCCTAAGGCTCTAGCTAGGCTCTGATACCACTGTAGGGTTCCTAGGCACTCTAATGGAGTCTCCCAAGTGATCAAACATTCACAAATCAAAAATTCCTAGTGCCGAGAAAACCTAGAACGGATCGTTAACTAGATAAATAGGCGAAGCGAGCAAGTAAACGGAAATGTATCTAAAGGAAAGGGGCTACAACCTTTGTAGATCCGGTCCACCACTTCCTAAGCTCCACGATGATCTCCCTCCGCTGTCCAAATCGAACTCACGACTCTAGCATTGGCATCATCGAAGAATGGGCGAGCTTGATCGTCGGTTCGATGCCGAAGATGATCTACGTCGAGGCATCACAAGAACAAGCTCCAACTTCACCAAGCTATGAAAACTTGTGAAGGAAACACCCTATACAACTTGGCAAGAGGTAGAGGATGAAGAAATAGGAAGTGGGTAAACTTTAGAATTGGATTTCTCACATGATTTGGCTAGTTGCCATTGAAGGTGCAAGCTTTCTTCAACTTGAAGATGAAGAAGAAGATGATAAAGAATTATGATAAGATATATGAAAATAGAAAATAAATCATTCTTATCATAATGTCAACTATGGTTAGATGTAGAGAACAAACTAAGGTTAAAGTGAATGGTTAAGGTTAAGGAAACAAACAAAATAGTCAACCATTCAAAGCTTCATGAAGCTTCAAAGATTATCCAAACTTAGCCACTATTTTATTTCTTTCAATAAAGAATAAATGAATAAATAAATAAGCGAATAAAATGAAACCCTAACCATTCATATAACCATGGTCAATTCTTTACACAAACCCTAGCTTGCATGTATCATCAAAGAATGGTACAATCTTGTGCACAAAAGTATATCACATATACAACTTGTGCATACCAAGTGAGAAAATCCATTTAAAGTGAACTAATACTAGTCAATGCAAAGTGATATATCAAATATAAAATCATACATTAAATCATTAAATCAACACTTGATTCAATGATCCGGTTATATCGCATATAACCGGCTAGTATCTAATGTATCGGCTTATCGAATCAATCCTTGATTCGATAGCTAGGTTATATCGCATATAACCAATCGATACATTCATCGCGAGAATAAAATACAGTATCACATACACGCATTATTCTCGGTCCCGCACATATCCCATATGCGCTCCTATTTCGTTTCGCTTGAGCTAGGAAACCTCTGTGTAGGACTCTAAAGACTCGTCAATACGCCGGCAGCAGGTGATGATCATATCAAACACCCACAAGCCGCAAGCGGTCTGCTAAACGTAACGGCCACCCGGGTATTGAGCGATCAGAAGATCGACGAGCAAGCCCGCTCACACTCCTGTGAATCCAACCAGTAACACTTACCGTACAGTCCGGTCTGATCGTCTGATATGTCGCATATCTCGTCTAGGGGTGGTAAACGTCAGACCCCAATAGCTCGATAAGTCATGCCGACTTGAGGTCCATAACATTCGTGAAACTACTGATAACTCTTACCAGTATATCACAGCAACCCTGGCCAGGGATTTCCTGTTATGGCCAGTCGAGCATAGCACAACATCAACCCCCAATACCGGGAGAGACGAATCCTCTCCTATCGCTCATTGCCTCCATGTGAATCGGGACTGTACCCAAAAACCACCTGTTTGCACAACTCAGTAGAGCCGTGGTAGGGTGGAAATCAAAGCACAGTGGGAGACACACAAGACTCTATGACGATCTCGGGTCAACAGACTAAGCTGTACCAGTGTCACCAGAGAACTGCCATCTGACGTGAGGTATAATACCATCTGGGAGTTCTCGGCGAGTCCGTTCAGTGTACCCAGTCTCCACTGAGCACCCGCATACCATCCCCGATGTCAAACACCAATGGATATGGGATCATCCATCGCCCATCGCATGGGTCGAGAAGATATACGCTAGTCTACTCTGGAATATCGATGCCCCGTCTCGATATTCCCTCGACTAGGAACATTTCAAGGATGTACTCATGGACTATCCAGGCCCAACTAGTATGATCTGCATCACAGTCCTGGAAGTCGAGTACACATCCTAAGGGCTTTATCAACATGTAATCAGAGAGACAGAAAGTATACATGTTAAGATAAAGAGCAACCAGATAGCGTACTATCATGTCGAGCAAGAAAGTCCTACCTATATATGTCCCAGCATCCACTACAATATACATCCAATGTACAGTAATGGCCTCTAGGGCATACATATAACTAACAGTTAAGGGAGGTTGCTCCGCTTAGGGTACTTGGCGGGTAGTTTGCCGCACCCGTAGGGGTCTTGGGTGGGGTATTGGCTATTCACCGCGACCGTGTAATCTGCTTTTCGTTACAGGCTCGTACGAATTGCGGGTTCCTAGTATATCGAATGTGTTCATCTGTGATCTGAAATGGCTATCATTGCAATATATCTATATATGATATTATTTAGGCGTTGCTTATGTTTTACAGCCGCGCTAGCCCAGCCCCCGCTCTGTCGTTACTTAAGTAACCTAACGGGTAATAACGGGGCCCCGTGGCGAATGCAAATGGCATAAGCGTACGTCATATTTTGGTTGTTTTCTGCAATGGTAGGATTAAATGATGGGACGCATTAAAAGAACTAATGCAAGAATATCACGCATTAAAAGAACTAATGCAAGAAAATAAACCAAGTAAAAGTCGTTGGAACACTTTCGAAAAACCACTCGGTTCTTTTCAAAACCAACTTTTAAATGCGGAGCTTGAGCCACTCCTTTTAAAAGCTATCTCGTTCCATCGATTATATCAAGTTCACTACGTTCACGGTTTCGCCAAAACCATTCGTAGCCCTCCGTCGTTTCACATGAATAGTCAATAGTATTCAAGCTATGTTTGTTGGCCAAAGTCAAGGCATAGTGATTGGTAGCTATTGGGTATTCATGTGCAGCATAGATAGATGCGTTGGTTTGGAACAGTCGTACTGCCTTGTTGGCCAAAGTCAAGGGTAGGTGCGGGTGGATTCAAATTAACCTGGAGAACGACGGGTAGAACTTGACATGTGACTTATGATTTGTTGGCCGAAGTCAAGGTCATAAGAGCATGGGGCAAAAATCCACATCGGGAGTTTCAAAAGAACTGAAACTTGCTAGTGTTGCATACCATTTGGAGTGTGATGATTCTGGTAGGATTCCTTCAGTTTCGTCACGCGATGATATTTGGATCCCGATCCTACTGTGAGTATATGCTACTCCTCGGGAAATTTCTCACTTAACGATCAATGCTATAAACCTAGTAGGTGTCTAGAAAGGTGTTAGCGGGGCTACGCCCCCAGGGAAAAGAGGTTATTTAATTAAGGAACTTCGCGAAAGTGTTGGAAAACCTCCTTCGAAGTACCGACACTGGCCTGGATGAACGGTTAAGCAAGTATTGTGTGGTGAGATTGATCCCGACTAATTCTTCCTTTTTGGTTTGAGGAGGGATTCGAGAGACAGTGGGAGCCATCCTGTTTAGATAAACTAAAAACCACTCTAAACTTGCAAGAGCATCATGCTGAGTGTTTCTTCTCTCTCCTAATTGCAGCGACCAATCGACATGACTGGACTTAAGTCACTTCTAGATAAAAACATACTGACAGGGCCAAACTACAAAGATTGGCTCAGGAATGTCAAGATGGCAATCACTTACGACAAGCTGGGGTATCTTCTTACCACCAAAGCTCCCCCTGTCCCAGGTCGCAAAACCAGCGTCGCGGATAAGGAAATCCGTAAGACCTGGGAAATCGATTGCGCGAAGGCCAAGTGCCTCGTGCTTGCCTCTATGGACAACGAACATCAGAGGAGGCACGAGAATATGGACCTCGAATCCATATTTCTCCATACAAAAGAACTGTATGGAGAGCAGTCTCGTATCGCAAGATACGAAGTGTCGAAGAAGTTATTTTCGGCAAGGTTGGCCGTCGGATCATCGGTAGCGGAACACGTGCTTAAGATGATTGGCTACATAGAAGAGTTCGCGGACCTTGGGACCCCGTTGGAGAATGAGCTCTATACGGACTTGATTCTCCAGTCCCTTCCTTCCACTTACGCCCAGTTTATCCTGAACTTCAACTTACAAGAAAAGGAAGTTGAACTTTCAGAACTCCTCAACATGCTGAGGAGCGCAGAGGGCACCCTACAGAAAGGTAGGGAAACATCCACTTTGTTTGTAGGATGATCTTCTTCTTCTAGGTCCAAGGCGAAAGCCAAGGGAAAGAAGAAGAAAGCCCCCGCCAAACTAAGAGGCGGTGTTAGTAAAGTGGATACGAAGGGAAAGGCAAAAGCAAAAGCAACAAAGAAAGCGGGGCAGCTTGTGGATAAAGAAGAATGCTTCTATTGTCATAAGAAGGGACACTGGAAGAATGATTGCAGGGCTTGGAAAGCCAGAACACAGGAACTGAAGCAAGTTGCGGCTTCAGCTTCAGGTGTGTATGTTATTGATAACTGTCTTTCAATAAACTCTACTTCCTGGGTATTGGATACCAGATCAGGATCTCATATCTGTAATTCTTTGCAGGCGTTGAGAAACCGTAGGTTTTTGAAGGCAGGTGACATGACCCTCAAAGTTGCAAATGGAGCTAGCATGGATGCTAAGGCCGTGGGGGACTATCACCTGGGAATGTCAGATGGACATGTTTTGGTTTTATGTAATTGCTTTTTTGTACCCAACGCAACTTGTAATATCATTTCTGTATCTTTGGTTTCTAAAGAAGGTTATGAATTTGCGTTTGTAAGTAATGCTGTAAACATTCACCTTAATCAAGTCTTTATTGGGTCAGGTACATTGAGCAATGGTATATACGTATTAAACCAACCACAGATTTTCAATGTCCAGAATACACACAAAAGAAAGTCTCCAGAAATCAATCAGACTTTCATATGGCATTGTAGACTGGGTCACATCAATGAGAGAAGGTTGACTAAGTTACATACAGAAGGATATTTGGATCCGTTCGAATATCAATCGTATGCCACTTGTCAATCCTGTCTCAAAGGAAAGATGACAAAGACTCCGTTCACTGGACACGGAGTAAGAGCGAGCGAGCTCTTGGGACTCGTACACAGCGACGTGTGCGGTCCAATGTCTACATATGCATGAAGCGGTTTTTCATACTACATTACTTTTACGGATGACTTTTCAAGGTACGGTTATGTCTTCTTAATGAAACATAAGTCCGAAGCCTTTGGAAAGTTCCAGGAATATAAGAATGAAGTAGAAAAACAAACCGACAAAAGTATCAAGATTCTAAGATCGGATCGAGGTGGTGAATACTTGAGTGCCGAGTTCCTGGACTATTTAAAAGAGAACGGAATTCTCTCTCAGCTTACTCCTCCATACACTCCGCAACATAACGGTGTATCGGAGAGACGGAACCGAACCCTATTGGATATGGTACGGTCCATGATGAGTAACGCTGAGTTACCGCGATCATTCTGGGGGTATGCGCTAGAATCAGCTGCATACCTTTTGAACCGAGTTCCCACTAAGACTGTGCCTACCACACCATATGAGATGTGGTGTGGGAAGAAACCCTATCTTAAGCACATTAAGACATGGGGATGTCCAGCTTTTGTCAAAAAGTAGCATGCGGACAAACTCGAGGCACGCTCAGTACAGTGCAAGTTCGTGGGATATCCAAAGAACTCCAAGGGATATTTCTTCTACTGCGAAGAGGAACTAAAGGTTTTTGTTTCTCGTCATGCCTACTTCTTGGAAACTGAGTTTTTGGAAAACCAGATAAGTGGAAGCACAGTAGAACTGGAAGAAATTCCAGAACCACGAGCTATTACTGAAAGCTTAGTGGAACCAGAGGGTTCAAAAGAACAGGACATTCCTACGCCGCTCCGCAGGAGTAGTAGGCAGTCTCATCCGCCCGAGAGATACTACGGTTTTCTCATAGACGGGGATAGAGAGGATTGCATCATAGATTATGATGAGCTTACTAGCTTCCAGCAGGCCGTTCAGAGCGTTGACTCGGTAAAATGGCTGGATGCAATGCGGACAGAAATGGAGTCCATGTACACCAACAAAGTATGGATGTTGGACATTTCTCCAGACGGGGTAAAACCCATAGGATGCAAGTGGATCTTCAAAAGGAAGATTGGTGTAGATGGACAGGTTGAGACCTATAAAGCTAGACTTGTTGCAAAGGATTTTCGTCAAAGACCTGATTTGGACTATGACGAGACCTTTTCTCCAGTAGCTATGCTGAAATCCATTCGGATCCTTCTTGCCATTGCTGCCTTCCACGATTATGAGATTTGGCAGATGGACGTAAAGACCGCCTTTCTAAATGGAAATTTAGAGGAATGTGTCTATATGGACCAGCCAGAGGGTTTCATTCAGAGTGGGAGCAGCGGAAAAGTGTGCAAGTTGCTTAAGTCCATCTACGGACTAAAGCAGGCATCGCGGAGTTGGAACATCTGTTTTGATGAGACGGTCAAGGAATTTGGCTTTATCAAAAATCCAGATGAACCATGCATCTATAGTAGATTTGTAGCGAGAACTGTAGTATTCCTCGTTTTATACGTGGATGACATTCTCTTGATAGGAAATGACATTCCTATGATACAATCTGTCAAGGGGTTCTTGTCACACAGGTTCTCCATGAAAGACCTAGGTGATGCCTCTTACATCCTGGGGATCCGGATCCATCGTGATAGATCCAAGAGGATATTAGGACTTTCACAGTCCAGGTACATCGACACCATACTGAAAAGATTCAGTATGGAAGATTCCAAGCACGGTAACCTACCGGCTTGTTACGGGATCACCCTCTCTAAAGAGATGTCTCCCAAGACTGATTTGGAGAGGGATCGCATGTCTATTATACCCTACGCTTCTGCGGTAGGCTCTATAATGTATGCGATGTTGTGTACCATATCGGATGTAGCTTATGCACTTAGTGTAGTAAGCCGGTATCAGTCAAATCCCGGGAAGAAACACTAGATAGCGGTAAAGAACATTCTTAAGTACCTGAGAAGGACTAAGGAGATGTTCTTGGTGTATGGCGGAAAAGACCTCCAGATCGAGGCCTTTGCTGACTCCAGCTTCCAGAGTGACAAGGATGATTCCAAGTCCATGTCGGGTTTTATCTTTACCCTCAATGGAGGGGCGGTGTGTTGGAAGAGTTCCAAACAGGAAACCGTTGCAGACTCGACGATGGAAGCGGAATACATCGCTGCATCTGATGCCGCAAAAGAAGCCGTCTGGATGAGGAAGTTCTTGAAAGAACTTCAGGTGGTTCCGTCCATTGTTGATCCAATACCTCTGTATTGCGACAACAACGGGGCTATAGCTTTAGCGAAGGAACCCAGGTCCCATTAGAGATCCAGACACATCTTGAGGCGGTATCACCTGATCAGGGAGATCGTGGATCGCCAGGAGATCGAGGTTCGGAGGGTTGCTTCAGAAGATAACACTGCAGATCCATTCACCAAGGCCTTGCCCCAGACTCAGTTCGAGCGGCTGATCGAGATGATAGGTCTTCGATACGCCAGTTCATGGCCTTAGTGCAAGTGGGAGATTGTTAGTGTATATGCCCTAGAGTCCATTACTGTATCATACTAGTTTGTATATTACTTAATGGAAGCTTGGGATATTCACCTTGTATATACAATCTTGCTCAAAATAGTAGTATGCTACTTGGTTTGTTTCTACTTCAATGTGTACATGTGTTTATTTTAATATATCACCTATACACATTAGTGGAGCCCTTTGGATCTTTGCTTGATTACCAGCGTTGTGATGGCAATCACACTAGTGGGGGCTGGGTAATCTATAAGCACATCCTTATGCAGGTCCCTAGTCGCAGGACTATCGAGACAGGGCATCGATACTCCGGAGTAGACTAGCGTATGCGCTTCTCATCTAAGTGCGGGAGATGGTCTGTCCCACAGCCATCAGTACGTCGTACTGGAGATAGTATGCGGGTGCTCGTTGGGTTACGAGTACACTGGACAGGACTCGTCGGGAACTGTTGGTTGGTACTATACCTATCGTCAGTTATCAGTTCCCAGGTGACATGAGTACAGCTTAGTCCGCTGACTTGACACTGTCACATCTCCTCGAGTGTGTTCCCACTGTACTTAGATTACTACCCTACCACGGCTCAAAGGAGTCGTGCAAACAGGTAGTAGTTGGGTGCAGTCCCGAAGAACTTGGAGGCAGTGACGGTTAGACAGGATTCGTCTCTCCCGGTATTGGGGGTTGACATCGCGCTGTGTCTAGGAGAGCCATTACATGAGTAGTCCCTGGCCAGGGCAAGCGAGATATACTGATAGGCTTCCAGTGTTATCTCAGGGTGTTTTGGGCTTCACTCCGGCACGACTTGTACCGCTATTAGGGGACTGACGTTTACCGCCCCCTAGGCCTGCCATGCGATGTATCAGACGAACAGACCGGACTGTACGGAGACTGTCACATTCAGGCTCAGTAGGAGTTCAGATGGGTTTCACCTCGTCAGTCTTCTTATAGGCATCTACCTAGGGATCGTTACGCACAGCTAGTGCCGCTTGCGGTCTGTGGTTAAACCCACTGCCAGCGTTGTGTCGAGTCTTTAGAGTCCCACACAGAAAGCTATTCGCCTTTAGGCAAAAGAGTAGAGGTCGCATGGTTTTGCGACAGGATCCGGTCACATCCGTGCACTTGTGCACGTACAGTGTCCGGACAGTTAACACTAGCGGGCTTTGGTTTAAGCCAGATCCTAGTATACGTTTTGGGATTGGTTTTATCCAGTATGTATTCGTATTCCTCGGAACGCGGATGCGGGTGTGCATGCACAGTTGACGGAGAGGCAGAGGCAGAGGCAGGGGATTCTCATTAGGGTTGTTGACCGTTGACCGTTGACTATTGACTTTTTGTTCAACCCTAATGAGAATATGATATGTAATTAACAATGATATTAATTAAGTATTATAGTAACATGGTTGTTGAGGGGTTGACTTTGTTGACTTGTTGACTTTGTTGACCGGTTGACTAGGTTGGACTAGTTGACCATCATGATGACAATGGCTATCATTTCATGGCAAAGACTTTTGCTTGCTTGTTCTCTTGTGCAAAATGAGTGCATGAAATGATATGGCTATTGTAGCTTAAACCATCACTAATACTTGATTGCTATTATTGGTTATGATGGCTTTGGATTATGAGAGCCAAGAGAGAAAAAGTCTTGCTCATTCTTTCATTTTCTTTTCTCTCTCTTGTGTTCTTGAGCTCTCATCTTCTTCCTCTTGCTCTCCCTCTCTTTAGTCTATGGTTCACTTGTCTCATGTGTTGAGAACCAAGAACCATAGAGAAAAATCCCAACACACTCTCCTCTACTCACTCTAGTTCATAAGGTTTAGCAAACCGAGTGAATTAGTTTCTTCAAAGTTCGAAGAAGAAGCCAAAGGTAGAAGCCAAAGGTGGATCGATCTTCGGCGCAAGGAGACGACGGGGTGAAGCCAATCCGTACACCATCGAGGTTTGAAGACGAAGGAGTTCAAGAAAGAAAGTTATAACCCCCTAACCGAGTAGTTAACAACTCTTAGTTAGGTTGTTAGTTAGATGTTTAACCAAGATCCGGTTTTGAGTCCATGTTACCGCCTCTAGAAAATTGTTTTTCACCAAATTCCGCTTGCCCGAAAGTACCGGGAGAGGTAGCATAGACTTACATATGCATCAAACATGAATATCATATCAAGTCACATATGGATGAGCTATAATATAATGATCCGATGTAATATATGCATCAAGTATGAATATCATGTCAAGTCACATATAGATGAGCTACAATATAATGATCTGATGTGATATATGTATCAAGCATGAATATCATGTCAAGTCACATATGGATGAGCTACAATATAATGATCCGATGTAAATCCTACAGTGTGAGTGTCATGGCAATTACTAACGGTGTGTGTGTAACATGCAGGATAGTGCTCGTGCAACATGGACCGTTAGTAATGGTGCGGTGTTCTATCAATTCTAGTTTATATCTATATAGCAGGGAATGCAGTATGCATTAAATAGTAGCCATGCACAGTCAATGTATGTAAATGTAGCTATAAGGTCCTATCAGCCCTGACGTAGAACGCCATGCGGGCGATATCCCCGTAGATATTAAATCTACTCACCGTAGTCTCTCGCTAGGTATAGTCAACAACTTGTTTCCCCTTCTGCGCGGCGTCCGCCGTACTCGCCTGCGAACCTAGAATTACACAATACATCATATATAAGCTTGAAGTCACACAAACACGACATTAAGGCCGAACTAGTAACTCGTGTCGTGAACCAAGCGCGCGTGTGCGCGATACGCTAAAACGTGTGATTACGCGCCTGAAGCCACTCCGACGCGTCGCGATACACAGAAACCCAAAACCCATACACACGTATCACGTGTGTCGCGAAAGATTGAAAAATACGGGAAAATAGGTAATCACCTACAGATTTAGATACATAAATGATATTGTAAAACTATATATACCAAAATAACTCACATAGCAGCAGACACCAACACCCCAAACCCCAACCCAAAACACCCCCATCTGGCCGTAAATTGCGGCCAGAATGCTTATTTCGGCGGCCTGGGTAGGGAATTGGGCTCCCAGGTTTTGTGTGTGCATTCAATACCCCCTGAGTATGCTACAGTAACTTCTAGTTTCACTCTGAAATATCTCGGGTAGTAGCAGATCCTACAGAGGCTTATTTCTAGTTAAAATCCACACTTTTGCACTAATATCAAACTTTAGTGTATTTTTCTGAAATCTGAAACAAACCTAAGTCTAAACCCACACTAATAACTCATTAACAAGCTAATAAATCCACAACAACATAAATTTTAACATATTAACACTAAATCCCTTCAATAGCACTAAAATTGCACAAAAAGGTGATATTTTGAAACTAAACATGCAAGTTATGGAGATAGGGTGCTAAGAGTGAGATTTATACCTTCAAATGACCTTAGAAAGACCAAAAGTTCCAGCTTTAACCTCAAATGGGTAGATTTGCCTCTAAACACCTCAAAAAGCTTACTTTTCCATGGTTTTGTGATGAAAATGTGTTGATTTGTGTAGGGTTTTGTGTAAGGATCAAAGGGAAATGAAAAGAAGAAGAAAAGATGGAGAAAGATGGGGTTTTTCTGCTGGAATGCTGCAGAAATCTGAAGTGAGGAGAAGAGAGAGAGAGAAGAGCAAGGAAATGGGGTCAAAAGTCAACCTCTTTACCTAACACTATGCTCTCAATTGTTTAATTGGATTTTGAATTATGAAAAGGGTTATGATATGATTAAAATGGTGTGGAATTAAAATGAACCATGCACAAAAGAATGGTTAACATATTACCAAAACCCTAAGTCACAAAAATGGCTAAGTGTGCAAGTGTACACTATAAAGGAAAATTTTCCAATTGCTAACACGACCAAATATAAATAGTAAACCCGACTAAAATAACTAATAATCCTATGTACACATATGCAATAACACGTACAATTACTAATTTAACACGAAAAACATTCTAACGGAAATTCAAAGTGTTACACTTCTTTTGGCACGGCGGATATCCAGAGGATACCGACCATGGCCGCGAGATGATGAGATATTGATATTTGAGATGAGTCAGCCGGACGGCTGAGGCCAGAGATACTATGATATGGACATATGAGATTTGAGACGGTTTCAAGGTGTCGTTGCTGGACACGGATTCTTGTTGATTCTATGGATATTATGATGGTATTTAAAAAAAAGAGTTTCAAAAAGAAAAAATGATTCTTATGCTTACATATTAAGATCACAAGTCAATTCATGCTGCATACATACCTGCTAGTATATTCATGCTGCATACATACCTGCTAGTATACCCTGCCATATCTATTTTATAGATGCTAGGATACTTGTGTGCATAGATGCGATAGCCTCTATAGATGTTATTTATTACTCAAGAGCTGGCAACTCACCCCCGTTGTGCCACAGCTTTTCTGCAGGTCCGCTCCATCAGCACAGTAGCGGCGGACGCACTTGCCACTTTTGCCCTTTTTGCCTGGACTCGAGTCTTTTGCTCGTAGGTGGGTTGTTATCATTTTGTACCACCTTATATATTCATTGTATTTAGAGTACTCCATCTGCTGTATCAGCCGCACCTGTTATTTGGATTATTGTATATTGACCTAGGGACGAGGCTGTGAGACTTATGGATTTTATGTTGTATCTGGGGTCAAGCTCACTTGAGCCGACATGTTATTTTAATTGTGCTTCTCTTGAGTATTTCCGCACATTGCTATTTTACATTATGTGGGATTTGTGACCGCCTTGAGGTGAAGAGCTAGCTCCCGCTTAGGGATGCCATATGTCATGTTATACATTTATACTCCTGTTTTGTACCCGTTTGGGGGCCCGTTTTTACAAAGAAGATTCTGCCGGAATTTTGGAAAACGGATGTTGCTTTTAAAAGGCTTGATGTGACTCAATGGATTATCGCTTGCATTAAAATTGGTTTTTCCTTCACTCTATTTCCAAATCAGGTTTTGTTTTCTGGGCTTTGGCATACTTAATTACGGACGCCTTGAGACGTTTCGTAACTTAAGTGCCAGTCACGTTCCGTACCCCGCGGGTCGTGACAAATAGTGAACCACAATGTCACCTAAAGCATGTACACGATGATAAAGACAAACCAGATAGTATACAAACCTCTCGAGTAAGACTGTCCTACCGATATTGGTTCTCCCTCAATCATTGCAATCACGTGCGCCTGTGATCCAATAATTGACTCTGGGGCACTATATCCAACAATCTCCCACTTGCACTCAAGGCTAATTATTGCGATGTCGCATACTCACAGCCCGTGTGATACCGAACACCCAACTCCTCTACTATCAGTCTCACAAAGCTCGTTTGTGAAACTATTGCGTTCGAGAAATAACCTCAACTAGTGGATCCGTCCTGATGTTTCTTTCTATGTCTCTATTTATCTCAAGTTCATGGAGAAAACCATCTCCCGAAATGAAAAATACCTGTCTTAGAATATGTCAGGATATCTGATGGGACCTAGTTCATAAATGAACTCCAAATCCAAACTTCTTAGACTGTATCGTCAACTGAACTTAATCAGTATCCTGCGCCACACCTCCCTCAGTATCCGCTTGGACCACCTGTCCAAAATACTGCCCCTCGTCAGAGGGAAAACTATAACTCTGACAGCCACTATGTCATCCAGGTCACCTTGGAAGCCTGGAATGATAACCGTCTGCCGAAAGAGTTTGTTTTTATCATTTCCCTAGAATATCCACTTATGTTCTAAAACTACTTCCGAACGTTTTTCCAGGATAGGATTAATATCAACTTATTGCATCTAGTGCAAAAACAAGATCTGGTGTGGTACTTGACATCTCATGATTGACTCAATTGCCTAAGCAAGTGATCTGCCAATCATGCACATCCCTCTCCCCTTTAGTCTGTAAGACATCTTTAGAGAGGGTGACTCCATCACCTGCAGGTACACTACCGTGCCAGGAGTCGTCCATTCTAAAACACCTTTAGAATGCTGTCTAAGTACCCAGATTGGGAAACTACCCAAATCTAGATCTAAAACTATAAATCTAGTAACCAGAATATCTGATATAATATCCATATCCTATGTGGAGAAACCACTATGTGACAACCAAAGTATAACCGATTGTAGTATATGAATTCTACTTCCTATTCTGTGTATGTCATCTAAATACCAGGACATCACACCCTACTACCTTCTTAACAGATCCATCCCCTATTCTGATAAAGTCAAACCTATGACTGTCACATCAGAAATAGATGATCTATCTCCGCTATATCTGCTTTAGTCCATAAATAGACATAAGCTACTTGTCCACTATGCTTTCGCTGCTCCCACTGACTACGACAACCCTCTGGCATAGTCATATACACGTGTACTTCTAAAGCTACTTTAGAACGACGCTATACTCATCCTCCTGCCAGGTCTCATAGCCTGGAACAACAGTAGTGTCAAAGCTGGGTAAACAAGAACCTCCTTGTCACCGTCCTTAAGGCTACCGGAGTACCTCTCGGGTGCCTGAGGTTACCCACCATATCTGCGGAGTGGTCAATGGAATGTCAAACCAGATTGAATCTTTAGGTTCTTATCAAATTTTCAGTAATCGTTTACGGTTCTGGAATCACTTCCAGTTCTACCATACTCCCACTACTGTTTTCTGAAAAAAATCCATTTTTATTAAAACTGTGGCGAGTCAAGAACAATATCACTATTGATCTTCCAGATGATAGAAAGTCAACCCTCATCACAGCCCGGGTCAATCCACAAACAGCCACTACAGAAACATGCCATGAGTTATCCAGAGTCTGGTTTTAAGCATAAGCCGAACAACTCCCCGTACCTTAACATCGTTAAGATATGAACCGTTCTATATCAAATAAAGTAACAGAGGCACTGATTTAATTGGAACCAGATTTAAATCATGCAGCTGTCTCCAGTGCATGTCAACTAAATGGAAGAAGGCGATCAGCGTTACTCAACTTAGGAATGCATCCAGATATGAGTAACCTGAAAAAGATACAAGTTTCTCATAATCATTACTATCAACTGAATACCATACACAAGTATCCACATTTTCGATCACCTTGAAGAATCCTGATACTTGCAATACCTGGTTCTCTACTTTATTCATATACCTATAACTTCTCAAAACTTAGACCTTGTGTTTCTACGAAACACTTGTCTAAGAACTAGAGAAGTCACAAGTAAACAGAATATAGTACGAGTACTAACCCCTCTGTCCTAATGGACACTGGACAACATACAATATTCTGTATAAGTCCCTTGAGTCTTATAACTCATTCCCTGTGTTTCGTAGGTTGAAAACTGTACTTATGGTTAAGAAGAATTACACCGATGTTTAATACTCCTTACCTAACCATCCACTGATATAGGTAAATGCCATAAACATAATTTCAAAAAGTTATATCTCACTTTATAAAAATAAACGTACAGATATATCAATTTGAAATTGGTGCATTATAACGGATATTCAAAACCAAATATTTGCCGTCCGGCAAACAACCCAGGCGATTTTCTCAAATATCACCAATTACAACGAATCTCAATATAGTGAGGATGATCACCCAATTCCCAATAACTTACTCCACTCATCATCTGTAAAACCATACAGATGTGAGAATCGAACCTGGTAAATACAAACCCTGGAGCAAGGGCTAATTGGGAAATCCGTTTTCTTTTAACAATACACAGTGAAACTGAAACATGTAAATGTTTCGAAGGGGTATCCGGGTATTCCTAGTAATGCCTCTTCTATTATCAGATTCACAACTGTAACCGTATATTTCTTTGCCATCTCTCAAAATCCCTTTATATGTCTTTAATCATTACCTTCTGTACACCTTCGTTAGGCTAAATGGTTTTCTTCCTTCCCTACCGTTCGGCACCAGCCTATGGTTTGGAAAAAGACTATCCAATAAGCGTAAAAGGTGTACTGTCCTAATCCTAGGAGCACTCGCAACCTGAGAGAAGGTAAAGATAAAAGACAACTGAATAAAACGTTATTCCTATTTCTCCTGAACCAGAATCCATCCCCGAACTCGAACAAGTCCCTTCGAGTATGTATATAACCATACGATGGAGTATCCAAATAACTGTGGATCTTCATAGTGATACGGAGTGTTCTGGAGAAATACAAAGGTGATGTAGGAGTGGCAATGAAATATTTGGTTTGGTCGTGAATAGCAGTCGCAGTTTACTTTGCCCTCTTACTAATCCCTTTATTTGTCTTAACTTATTACCTTCTGTACACCATCGTTAGGCTAATTGGTTTTCTTCATTCCCCACCGTTCGGCACCTGCCTATGGTTTGGAAGAAGACTATCCAATTAGCATAATAGGTGTACCGTCCTAATCCAAGGAGCACTCGCAACCTAAGAGAAGGTAAAAGGAAAAGACAACTGAATAGTCCTATTCTTTTTCTCCAGAACCGGAAACCATCCTCGAATCTGGAACAAGTTCCTTCGAGTTCGTATATAACCATACGATGGTTTTATCCAATGGAAGTGGATGTTCGTAGTTATACGGGGTGTTCTGGAGAAAAGGGTAAAACTAGGAGTGGCAATGAGGTATGTAACTCTGACAATCCAAAAGCCAGTGTTTAAGAAGGTTCGGTTAACTTGGTCACTGAGTCATAGTCAAGGGTCGGGCCATGGTCGCTGCCAAAGAGAGAGAGAAAAGAAACACTCTACGTGCACTCTAACCTAGATCAGAATGGTTATCAATTTATCCAATCAAGAAACCTCCCATTGTAACCTTAAATTCTCCTCCAAACCTGAAAGAAGAATTAGTCGGGATCACCCGAGGAGTAAACCAATTCATCAGTGGGAATCGGGATCCAACTATCATCGCATGATAATGTGATGGAATCCACTCACATTATCACACTCCAGAAGGTATGCGCATGCCTGGAAAGTTTCAGTTTCTTTAGAAACTCCCGATGTGATTTTTACCCCTAAGACCCAAGTGACCTTGACGGAGTCAACAAATCAAAGAATCCTAGTCAAGTTCAACCCGTCATTATCTTGATTGGATTAAACCCACCCGTACGTGCCCTTGACGGAGTCAACAAGGCCGCACGACTGTCCTAACCAATCGCATATCCATGCTACAAATAAGCACCACTTAGCTACCGTACACTACGCCTTGATGGGATCAACAAACGCAGCACGAATACTAAGTAATACCCGTAAGAAATGACGGAGGGCTACGGCTGGTTTTTGGCGAAAAACCTTTTAACGTAATGAACTTGATATCGTTGAAGGAACCGCATAGCTTTTTATAAAAATATAGTGGCGAAAACCTTTGCTAAAGAGGTCACTCCCGGTGAAGGGATCTCGGCTCTTTCCCCGTAGAATGAGGTGCAGGATATTCCAACTGAATACCATGATGCAAAGCAAAAAGTAATCGGCTATAGTGAAGTTATTACCCTGGCGCAAACTTCTGTCCAAGGGGTCACTCCTGGTGAAGGGATCTCGGCCTTTGCCTCGTCGACTGAGGTGCTGGATATTCATAACCGAATACCATTGTGCAAAACAAAAGAGAACGCCCTTGCAATACAGCCTTTTTTTGAAAAATGTTCCAACAACATTAGAATAGGTTTGTTTAGCTTGCATTGATCCGAATAAACGCAGTCCCATCAATTGATCACACCAATAAAGAACGAAAATACGATGTACGTATATGCCATTCGCATTCGCCACTGGGTCCCGTCATCACCCGTTAGGTTACTTAACTAACAACCGAGCGGAGACTGGACTAGCGCGGGTGTAAAACATATACAACATCTACTAGTATATATATCAATATATAATGTTCGCTCATGGCGTGATAAAATGCAACATCACAGAAATGTAATAAGCATCACAGAACAATACAGATAATCTGGGATCCCCAGGTTTTATAGAGCCGCTACTGAAACCCGACGTTCCCCTGGTCGTGTGGATAGCCTATGCAATGAGATCCTAGACCCCTACGGGCGCGGCAAGTTACCCGCCAAAACCTAAAGCGAGGCAGCCCCCTTCAACAACGTGAATGGACCACCCAGCACTTCACGGAATCCGGTAACTTGAGCACCCCTCCTTGGGTCAACCTGTACCCCCTACGAGTGCGGCGAATAGCCCGCCAATTCTAGAGTAAAGCCCCCTCTGTCTCAAAGCCATGAGATGCGGGCCCGTTGCCCTCTAAAACCCGGCTATCCGTGCACCCCACCACGGGGTAATCCTAGTATAGAAAGTAAAATATACAACGGGTACATCGACCTCAGCCCGGTCGTGCCCCAAAAGAATAATATACAAACAGGCAGTGACGGCAGTCCACATGTCGGACGCTCGCCCCGCAATATCAAATGTACATATACAACCAAACTGTACTACCATTGCATCCAGGCTATCCAACACGACAAATCCGCAACAACACAGCACAACACAGAACATCAATGTGAATGTCACGTTCACAAATCCGTCTAAAAGAACTATAGCAATTAGACAGGATTTACCAATCAAATGACATTCACGGTCGCAGATATAATGTAAATACTGTGAACCAACATATTTAAATTTTCGATCGACAAAATTTCCCGAAGTGGGCCCCAAGCACAATACCCAGCACTCAAACAAATCTGGGCCCAAACTAAAAATACCTGAAACCCCATTTCCAACTCAGAGAACACTTTACAAAATTTGGTGCACAGAAGAGACAGAATGGCGGCGGAACCGCGGCCAATTCATGGGTAAGGCCGCGGTTCCGCGGCGCAACAGTAACAGCATGCTACCAATTTTTCACAGAGCTCTTAAAAAACCCTGCCTGTTTTTTTGCAGCACACCAAATAATTTTTTGACCACAGGAAAAATTCGACAGAAACTGTGACTTAGAAATGCAGTTTTTTGGAAATTTCGTCCGATCGAAGTTCTAAACATGTTAGAGCAAGCTATAAAAGGTTAATGGCGTGGCTCTGATACCATGTAAGACTACGGTAGCGCCCCGGCCGTCTTTCCGAGGACAAAATGCGGAAACGAAAATTTTTCTAAACTAGAAACCGGCGCTATCGTATGCTTAAAACCCGGATCGAACCATTAACCTACAACTAGCTATCTAGAGAGAGGGTTGGAATGTTATACCGATCGATTCATGTCCTTCGGTCTTTCACCACCATCCCAAGCTTCTTACGGCATCTCCGGTCTCGATCTCCTCGTCGGAAAGGGCACCACATCATCGATTCTTTTTACGGGCTCCCGCTTCAACCGAAGCAACTCGAGCACGAAGTGTGCTAGCCGACTTGTCCAAGGTGTTGTAGACAATGTTTGTGATCACTTTATCTCTTGCATCCATTGCTTGGATGGAGGTTGAAGGTGTTGCCATTAATGGAGGTTATGAGCTCAAGAGAATAAAAGAGAGGAAGAAGAAGAAGAGCTCTCTTTCTTTTTTTCTTATGTGTTTCTTATGATAAAAGAGAGAGTATGAGATATGAAACAATACAAGACCAACCTTACCTCATGGCGGCCCCTCTCTCTCTCTTGTTATCATATCAACACAAATTAATCACAATATGTGACATTTGCACAAGAAATGATACCATGAGTCACCCATGAAGTACATGTATCATTTAATGCACAAAATGATGGCTTAAGCTCACAATTTCCATTAACAAACGTTAATCCAAATGTTTGCAACAATAAAAATATACGGCAACATCTAATGTAAACTCGTGACGGATCACAAGGATACCCCTCACCTGTATATACATACTTGCATCCGCATTCCTACCGAATGCGAATGCGATGAGACTAAAGTAATCCAACAAATCTAATATTAGGATCCGGCTTAAACCAAAGCCCACTAGTATGATCCGTTCGATCATGATCTCTTCAATACCGCACGTATATGATCGAACCCTGCCATATATCATACGACCTCTACAACGTTTTGCCCAAAACTTGAGAAACAGTCTATGGAGAACTTTAAATACTCATCAATACATTGGCTGTGGATTTAACCACTAGCACGTCAGAGGTACTAGCCGAACGTAACGGGCTACCAGGTATTGACCAAAAGGGAGGTTGATGAGCGAACTCATCCTGTGTAACATTTCAAAAAAAAAATTATTATTTTTGGGAATTTTTATAATTTAATATTAATTTTTAATGAATATTTTAATATTTCGGTATAATTAAATACCGATAAATGGGGAAAATTTTGGAAAAATTATGGAAAATTCTAAAATAGGGTATTTTATGGGATTATGCCATTTTTAAGTTTTTATGGTTAGTTATATGCTAATTTAGTGCTAATCGCGATTAAAAATCGCTAATTGGATTTTTAGCTTTTTCGTGAAAAAATGTGCACATATCATTTTCCACACTTGTTACATTTGTTACTTGTTTTGGGTGTATGGTTGCTTAGGGTTTGCCATTGAGTGAGAAGGAAAAGAAAAAGAAAAGAAAAGATAAAGGTATCATGATTATGAGAGAGAGAGAGGGTAGAATAGGTCAACTTTCATTTGAACCATGCCTCCCCCATCATTTCTTCAACCCCTTTTCTCTCTCCCCTCTCCTAGAGCTGCTGCTGCTCCTGCTCCCTCTTCTTCCTCCTCCCTCTTAAAGCTTAGATCCACCATGGAAACGACCCCGAAACCCCATTTCGACTTCACAAAACTTGCTCACAAGCTTGAGAGGATCGCATTGGACTAAGAAAGAGTGCATCTTGAAGACTTTGAGCAACTCAAGAAAATTCTTGAGTTGCCAAAGGAGGTAATTTCTGATCCCCTAGCATAGTATTTCAATTCATATTGCATCCATACTATTTTCATGTCGATATGGTTTCGTTTGATGGACTTTTGGAATTTCAAGTTAGGGTTAGGAGTTGAATTGAGTTGTAAAGTGAAATTGAGGCTTGTAGTGACCTTAGAATCCTGTTAGTGATGTTACATTGAACCAGACCGGAGAGTTAAACCCAAAAATACGGAATTACGAGACTTCCATGTCGGTTTGTGAGATGTTTTAGTGTGCAGGGAAATCTGGATTGTACTGGGACTTTTGCGGGAGAAATAAACAAGTCCAGAGACCAAATTGAGACCCTAGGAACACCCTGTAGCAAAACGAGCACCATTGGGGTACATGGGGCCGGCCAAGCCGGTTTTTCCTGTAGAGGGGCTCGGCCACTTGGTGAGGAGATGGGTCCAGGTTTCTACTGTAGGTCACATACACCCTATACATCACTCTAGACTTGTTTGCTTGCCTTTATTTGGCCTGAGACGAAATCTGGGATCATTTTCTCGGGTTCCTGCTTTGAAATGAGTTTTGGTTTTGCGTATTTCGATTTCCAGATTTTGATATTTGTGCTTTATCTCGATCGTGTGACGTTTGTACGTCTATATCGAGTGATTTCGGGTTGTTTTGCGAAGGCTAACCATAGGTTCTAACCTATAGGCCTTTTAGCGTATCGTGTTGATTTTTGCGTGTCGTTTTAAGTTTCGATTTGGTTTTAATGTGTTGCGATACGTGTGGTATGTAGGTACCCCCACGGCAATCCGAGACGATGCAGAAGATGAAGGCGACACTGACACCGACATGCAGGATACAGGTGAGTAGATTTATATCTATGGGGAGAAGTCGGGTGGATGGCGTATAGCACCCCCGCGGTTCGTGGTGATGTATACGAATACGTATACACACATATATATTGGTTATATATTGTTGAGTTTATTGATGATAAGTTCGATTTTAGGTGTGATTGGATGGTTTAGTGTTGCGAGACCCTAGAGTAGAGGTTGCACCATACATACACACACACCCATACTTGCATACATTCTTCTTTCATTGTGCTTATACGAAAATGTATATTTATGTGTTCATATGGGTATAGGACTATGTGTTCACTTACTAGATTTGAGGATAGTAATTGGGATTTGAGATGAGTCGATAAGATTTGATTGAGACCGCGAGATCGGTGAGATGGCAGGATTCGTATTTGAGATACGTCCTGATGTTATAGCGGATCTTTGGATGACGATGCCATGTAAATAGTGATATATATATAAAATGGTTGATATGTGATCATGATATGAGATAGGATATGATATGATAAGATATTTATAATGGGTCTCTTTGGGTGATGTATACCTCTTTGTGATATGTGACGATGATATCGGTTTGTTTGAGGCTGTAGATCAGCAGTCAGGTCATGATCTTATTGATGATATTAGTAATGTACTAGACGTAGGTCAGTACCCTGGATTGTGATCTTTGATAAAGAGGATATCAGATGAATAAAGTAATGAATGTGATATTGACCTGTACCCAGATTTGGGATGCCGTACGACGGATTTACGTACGAGCTATATTGATGTTTGATCCGCACTCTTGACTTGGGAATATTGATTATCGATATGGTATCGGATGTGATATTATCGAGGCGGGATCACCGACTATATATATATATGTATCGACTCAGATGTTAGGCGGTTTCCTTACCTTTAGTTTAGCTTGTTAGCTCGGCCGTATAGTTTAGTGTAGTGGTTAGACTAGATTTATATTAAATGTAGATTTGTTATCATTGTGTCTAGTATTTAGCTACTGGTCATTATTGCTGTTCGCTCCGCATCGCATACTTATATTGTAATTTCTTATTTCATTGTTGCTATCATACAGTTAGGACACCAGCACCATTACCGATGATGCGTATGAACCACGTACACATACTTGCCGGCTCACACACATCTTCATCGGTAATTGCCATGTCACGAACACTTTAGAAAATACTATCTCATTGACATAGGTTGTTAGCTAATGATTTAGATATGATATTAGTGTACTTGCCTTATATGCTAGATTAGACATTGTAGTTATTACTTGCTATTTCATGCATGTTATTATTCATTAATATGCCGCATTCATGGATTTTTATGCCTATATTCACTGTTTACATGCTATTGATGATTTGGATTCGGATTTTCATGAGATTTCCTGGATTTGGGGGAAAACCGCAAAAAAACATATATAAACTTCTTCTCTCTCTCTCTTTTTAAAAATGAAAAGTGCGGTTTTCCCATGATGTATGAGTCATCCACCATGGGTTTGCTGATGGATTTCGAGACCCAATTCGAGGAGTTGGATGAACCGTCTCGGGTACATGGTGGACCCGGTAAGGTACCCCGGGGCGAGAAGGTCGCAGATGATGGCGTTGAGCCTGGCAGAGGAAGACTACCTACTGGTGATTTTACCCGACGCGTCGGATATCCGGAGGATACCGTCGTGGTCTTGTGACGGATGGTAGGGGCCGGCCTGGACTGATGGCGCCTTAGATAGTGAGATTGGGACATTGAGATTTTAAGATATTGAGGTACAGAGATTGCGACACAGAGATATCGAGATATTTGGATGCTTGTTTTGTGTCGATGCTAGGCACTGTTTATGCTGATTTCATTTATGATACCTCATTTTAAATATACAAAGGAAATCTCACTAAATTATGAAAGCAGTTTCTTCAGTACATGTATTCTGTTTTCATGCATTCATACATCATCCATATGATATATTGCTACTTGAGGCACTGACACGGGCATATGGGATTACACTTGGGTTAGATATTTACCCTAGCCATTGTTTTAGGCTGCTGGTTATATATTTGAAGATATATTATGATCGTATGACCTAGGATTGCATCATACATGCGATTCCTGTTCGTAGATGTTTTTCTACTCACGAGTTGGCAACTCACCCCCGTTGTGCCACAGTTTCTTACAGGTTTTGCCGTACAGGTTTCATTACGGCTTTGCTGGCACTGCTTCTTTTTCGGGTGACTTGCTAGTTGGTGGGTTTATTTGTATCGTACCCATCATTATACCTTGTATATTATTATTCTGTTGTATCTAGAAGTTCCATCAACCAAACATGTATGTATTTCTTAGATAGAGACCAGTGATGTTATTCTTTTGACCTTAGAGTCGCACGTTGTATTTTTATGGATTTCTTGCTGTTCTGAGTTTCCTTTTGAGTTTTGATCCTCGCCCTTAGCGTTGTATATTATATTGCTTGTGTGGTTGTGACCGTCGATTGACGAAGAGCTAGCTCCCGCTTGGGGATGCATTTTTCATTATATACGCTTTATGAGGTTTTGTACCCGTTTGGGGTCAATTTTTACAAAGGAAACTCTGCCGAAATTTTTAGAAAAGACTTGTGATTTTTAAATGTACCTTTCGGCATATGTTGCAAACTAATAGATTTAAAATGGTTTTTCCTTCACTCTACTACTTCTCTTGGTTTGGATTTCTGGGTTTTCGGCTTACTTAAACTACGTACGCCTCAAGACGTTTCGTAGTTTAAGTGCTGGTCATGTTCCGTGCTTTCGGGTCGTGACATCCTGACACCCAACTAAGCCTGTCAGTGACAATATCCGTACAGTCCGGTACGTTCTTCTATGAGGATCGCATGGCAGGCCTAGGGGATTGGTAAAAGCTAGACCCCCAAAAGCGGTACAAGTCGTGTCGGAGTGTAGCCCAGAACACCCTGAGATACTACTGGAATACGTACCAGTAAATCTCCTGTTTCGGCCGAGGGATTTGTGTAATGGCTCTCCTAGACACAGCGCGACCTCACCCCCAATACCGGGAGAGACGAATCCCCTACCGATCCGCTCACTTGCCTCCATGTGGCTCGGGACTGTACCCAACTAAAACCTGTTTGCACGACTCCTTTAAGCCATGGTAGGGTAGTAATCAAAGCACAGTGGAAACTCACACGAGACAAATGACGACCTCAGGTCGATGAACTAACCTGTACACATGTCACCAAGGAACTACTATCTGACGTCAGGTATAATTCTAACTAGCATGTTCCCGGCGAGTCTTGTCCGATGTACTCATAACCCAATGAGCACCTATATACATCTTAGGTGAACCAACTGACACCAATGGCTTGTGAGACCAGCCACCGCCCCTCGTCGGGGTCTCGACTGTATACACTAGTCTACTAATGGAGTATCGATGCCCAGTCTCGAAACTCCCACGACTAGGGACATTTTAAGGATGTGCTTATAGACCCCAGCTCCCACATATATGATCGCCATCATACTGCTGGTCGTCAAGAAAAAATCCTAAGGGCTCTATCAGCGTGCAATAGCGATCTGTAAGGTCACCTAAAGCAGTACACGATGATAAAGACAAACCATGGTAGCATACTATTCTCCATCAACGTGTAATAGTGAACCACAATGTCACCTAAAGCATGTACACGATAATAAAGACAAACCAGATAGTATACAAACCTCTCGAGTAAGACTGTCCTATCGGTATAGGTCCTCCCTCAATCATTGCAATCACGTGCCTGTGATCCAATAATTGACTCTGAGGGCACTATATCCAACATAAAATGCTAGATTTATAACATTTAAATTAGTTATCTCATAACTACTTATGGATTCCAAATATTGTATCACATTCCAGATAAATAGACAATGTTAAACTTTTCAATCGAATAAACAAACACCCAAGATTTCCCAAATAGTTCTCAACACTTGAAATTAGTTTAAAAGCATCCATCACATGCCACAGTACCAATGGTCCAGCCATAGAAGGGTCAAGCCAACGCCTCACATGTGGCAACGCCGTACTGCCCCAAACCCTAAGGTTTAGAGGCAGTTCAAGATGGTCATATAATCGAGTTAAGGTTTGTGTTCTTCTAGAGGGTCCATCGCGTTACTTGCACGACTTAGAATGTTCTTAAACTACGGAAAAATCCAACACTTGGAAATTTTCCGGCAGGGAAAAAGGTGAGTTATTGATATCCGTTCGAACTTTTTAACACGTTCTAAAATTACCCAGAAAAACGTAAACGATGTTAAACTTTACGATCAAATCAATGAGTTCCCAATACAACCCTGAAAACTCAACACTTGAGTAGAATTAAAAATTCCCAGAAGCTATAAAAAATACCCAAGAATATAACCCAGAATTTTTAACTCCTAACTCCGTACGTTGCCCGCGGAACCGCCGCTAAACCCATGGTTTGGCCGCGGTTCCGTGGTCACGTGGAGGAGTCAGGGTGTCGTACTTCACATTAATTTTTAGAATTTCCTGCTTATTTTTTTGAGTATTTTTAATACAAAAAAATTGACAGTTTAAATTTTTTTCCAGAAACTAGCTTTTATCGGGTATTCGGAGTTCGATCGGATTTTAAAGTTTGCCTAGACTTCGCCTAAAGCTCTAGCTTGGCTCTGATACCACTGCAGGGATAATAGGCACTCTCACAAGGGTCTACAAGGCATCAACCATGCCCGATTTAAAATTTAGACGTGCCGAACAACCCTAACCAAGATCTTTAAACTAGAGATTAGGCGAAACAAAGCATGTTAAACACTTTAACATCTAAGAGTTTGGGATTACAACCTTTGTAGTCCGGTCCTTCACTTCTAAAGCTCCGTGTTGAGGTCCCTTCACTGCGATCATCGAGAATCCGGACTCTAGAGAGGCTCCACGAAGAGAAAGATGCAAGCTTGCTTCCAATCTTCGATAACTAAGATGATCTACCTTGAAGTTTCTTTAACACAAGCTCTCACTCACTAAATGAAGTAAACACCCTAATCTAAATGGTTAGGATAGATTAGGATGATGAAGTAGGATTTTATCTCTCATTTGTTTTCTTAATCTCACTCATTTTCATCACTAAGCAAAAAGCTAGAAAGCTTTTTATCACGGAAGAAAAAGAAGAATAACCAAAACCATTTGGTGATGAATAATGAATAACTCAAGTGTGAGGTTAGAAATGCAACCATAGTATATGTAACCCTTGTAGAGATTTAACTAAGGTTAAAAGGTTTGGTTGGATTAAAGAAATATCTAGCAAAAATATCAACACATAATATCTTTGCTCAAAACAAAATAAACCTTCTAGAAGGTTCTAGAAAAGATTAACCCAAATCAAACCCTAACCATGTTTAATCTCCACTAAACATGTTGCATTAATAACTCTAACATGTTATAATATTATATATCACATATACAATATTTATTGTAACAAAATAAATTAATACAATTAACATATATCGCATATATATCAATGTATTACCCGAGTGAGAAAAAGAATCTTTTAGTAAGCTTATATTAGTTAATGTAATTTAATATATCAAATATATAATTATACATTATATTATCGAATCAACACTTGATCCGATAATCCGGCTATTTCATAAATAACCGACTAATATAATCTGTATTAGTTCATCGAATCAACACTTGATCCGATGACCCGGCTATATCACATATACCCGGCCGATATCTTATATCGCGAGAATCTAATACGGTATCTCATATCGTATTATTCTCGGTCCTGTACATATCACATTTGTGCTCCTACTCCGTTTTGCTTGAGTCAAGAAACCTCTGTGTAGGACTCTAAAGAATCGTCAATACGCCGGCAGTAGGTGATGATCATATCAAACACCTACAAGCTGCAAGCGGTCAGCTAGACGTAACAGCCATCCAGGTATTGAGCGATCAGAAGATCAAGAAGCAAGCCTGTACATTCTCCCATGCATCCAATCAGTAACACTCCCGTACAGTCCGGTCTCTTCGTCTGATATGTCGCATATCTCGCTTAGGGGTGGTAAACGTCAGACCCCAGTAGCTTGATAAGTCGTGTCGATGTGAGGTCTATAACAGTTCGAGAAACTATTGATAACACTTACCAGTAAATCTCAGCAACCCTGGCCAGGGATTTCTAGTTATAGCCAATCGAACACAGCGCAACATCAACTCCCTGTACCGAGAGAGACGAATCCCCTCCTATCGCTCATTGCCTCCTTGTGATTCGGGACAGTACCCAAAAGCCACCTTTTTGCATGCCCTCTTGGACGTGGTATGATGGAAATCAAAGCACAGTGGGACTCACACAGGACTCTATGACGATCTCGGGTCTACAGACTAGCCTGTACCAGTGTCACTAGAGAACTGCCATTTGACGTGAGGTATAATACCATCTGAGAGTTCTCGGCGAGTCCGTCCAGTATACCCAGTCTCTTCTGAGCACCCGTACACCATCCTTGATGTCATACACCGATGGATATGGGATCATCCATCGCCCATCATTTGGGTCAAGATGCGTATACGCTAGTCTACTCTGGTATATCGATGCCCTGTCTCGATACACCCTCGACTAGGAACTGTTATAGGATGTACTCGTCGACTACCGTGTCCCCACTACTATGATCTTATCATAGTCCCAGTAGTCGAGTACATATCCTAAGGGCTTTATCAACATGTAACATAGAGACAATCAGAGTACATATTAAGATAAAGAGCAACTAGATAGCGTACTATCATGTCGAGCAAGAAAGTCCTCCCTATATATGTCCAAGCATCCACTACAATATACATCGTATGTACAGTAATGGCCTCTAGGGCATACATATAACTAACAATATATTGGATGGCTATTTCTTGATTTATTGCTGTTTCGGGGTGCGAATAGTATAATTGTTGTCTGTATTTGCATCCGACCCGACCCGCTTGCTGGAAACCCATCTTGATTCCTATTTATGATTTATCCCTGCTAGTTATGAAGATCCGTGCACTTTCATATTATATATCCTGTTTACCCGTATCATATATCTGGCATCTTCATCTTTTAATAATACAATTATAATCAAATAATATATTTTAAAAATATCCATGTTTGGGATGCCTTTATTCATATTGTTCATGTTGTACCCCGTTCGGGGTCAGTATTTACAAAGGAAACTCTGCCGAAATTTTCAGAAATGACTTGATGTTTTAAAAACGCATAATTCGGCTTATGCTACTAAAACCACTTGCTTTTAAACAAGTTTTCCTTCATTTATTATTTAAAATGGTTTTAGATTTCTGGGCTTTTGGCTTACTTGAATTAGATGGGGTCCTATAGACTTCATATGATTCAAGGGCCAGTCACGTGCCATTTCAGGTCGTGACAAATACCAACCAACAGTTCCCGACGAGTCCTGTCCAGTGTACTCATAACCTAACGAGCACCTGCATACTATCTCTAGTACGACGTACTAATGGTTGTGGGATAGACCATCTCCCCTGCTGGGATGAGAAACGTATACACTAGTCTACTCCGGAGTATCGATGCCCCGTCTCGATAATCCTATGACTAAGGACCTGTATAAGGATGTGCTTGTAGATTACCCAGCCCCCACTAGTGTGACTGCCATGACAACGCTGGTAATCAAGAAAAGATCCTAAGGGCTCCACTAATATGTATAAGTGATATCCTAAAAGAAACACATGCACATATTGAAGTAGAAACAAACCAAGTAGCATACTACCATTTTGAGCAAGTCTGTCAATACAACTGTGAATATCCCAAGCTTCCATTAAGTAATATATAAACCAGTATGATATAATAATGGGCTCTAGGGCATATACACTAACAATTCACATATGGAACATTCAATATATATCTAATCCCATTCTCTGTTTGCGGTGATGAACGAGCTGAAAGTTTGAAATGAGCTGCCAATGGAGTATCTAAAGATTTAGCGTCTGTCATGCCGAAATGCTCCAAAACTTTCGCAACATATCGCTGTTGAGACAAGTATAGCTTTCCACTTTTGCGATCTCGCCTGATTTCATACCAAGAATTTTCTTGGCCGCGCTCAAATCCTTGGTCTCAAACTTGCCTTTCAACCGTTCCTTCAAAATCTTTAATATCAACCATATATCTTGCTGCTTTCAACATATCATCAACATAAACTAGCAAATATATGAAAGAACCATTGGCGAGCTTCTTCGAATATACACAACCGTCGCCCATACTTCTCGTAAACCCTATTTCTTTCATGAAGGAGTCGAACTTCTTATACCAACGTTTTGGTGGCTGGTTCAAACCATAGAGAGACTTCTCTAACAAGCAAATATGGTCTTTTTTCTTTCGACTTCGAAACTTTTAGGCTGTTTCATGTATATTTTCTCTACTAAATCACCGTGCAAGAATGCGGTCTTCACATCGAGCTGCTCAAGCTCCAAATTTTGCATAGCTACCAAACCGAGCAAGGCACGTATAGATGCATGTTTAACAATCGTAGAAAATACCTCAGTGAAGTTAACTTCCCGCGCCTGTGAATAGCCTTTAGCTACCAACTATGCTTGTTTCTCGTATCAACCACCCCTTGGTCACTTTCTTTCTTCTCGAAAACCGACTTGCGGCCAATTATATTTTTTTACTTCTTCGGGCTTCACGAGCTTCCAAGTTTGGTTTTTATGAAGAGACTCAATATTTTCATTCATAACGACTAACCAACGAACTATTTCATCGGATAAAATGGCTTCTTTATAGCTTGTTGGCTCACTACTATCAACTTTCTTTGCAACAGACAGCGTATACACTATTAGGTCATCATAGCCATACCTTCGTGGCGGTCTAATATCCCTTCTTTATCGGTCATAAGTGAGCAAATACTCATCATGGGACCGCTCCTCTTGAACTTCTTCAGATGATGGTGAAGAAGAGATCTCCTGCGAACCCGAGCTCTCACCAACCTCAATATCAACTCTCGGCTCATCCTTTTTCGAATCTCTTTAATTGGAGATTCCTTATTGTTCGGTTTCAACATAGCAGATTCATCAAAAGTCACATCTCTACTAATCATAAATTTAGACGACTTTGGATCTGAACACCACAACCTATAACCCTTAATGCCGGTAACATAACCCAGAAATATACATTTCTTTTCTCGAGGATCTAATTTTCCTTCACGGCAATGTGCATAAGCGGGGCAACCAAACACCTTAAATGTTGAATAATCAGCGTGTTTTCCCGACCATACCCGCTCCTGTGTCTTACAACCTAGCGATGTATGAGTTGACTGATTCACAATATAACACGCCGTATTTACCGCTTCTACCTATAACTCTGCGTTGGACAACATGCATCCCTCTTTCTCCAAAAGTGTCTGGTTCATTCGCTCCGCAACTGCATTCTGCTATGGTGTATAGCCAACGGTATGAAACTGAACTATTCCTTCATTTTTGTAGAAATTGTTGAAATCTCTACCGCAAAACTCTAACCTGTTGTCCGTCTTCAGTCTCTTGATCTGCTTTCATGTCTGCTTCTTGAGCAACGTCTTCCATTGCTTGAATATAGTAAACACATCACTTTTGTACTTCAAAAAGTAGATCCAGACCTTTTTCAAAACTAACGCGTTTTTAGGCAACCGGATGAATATAATCTAGAGTACTTTTTGTGTTGTGTACCGCCGATCTGAAACTAACGCGTTTTTACTTCCCAAATACGCAATGTTCAAAACTCTAGCTTTGTCGTACTCTTCCCACTAAGTAGACTCTGCTTCGACGACTCGGTCATACCTCTCACTCATATGCCCGAACCTCATGTGCCATAATTTGGTAGTTTCTGAATTCGTCATAAATTTGGATGATGAAATAACCGCCAATCTTGAAGTCGTCGAACCCTGCAACGAATATAAGGACCCTTTTTTCAAGCCTTTTATCACAACTAGAGCGTCTTTGGTTACCTTCAAAACTCTACTTTCAGCGGAAAATTTGTAACTCTTGTTATCGAGTGCACCTAAAGAGATGCGATTCTTTTTCAAGTCAAGTACATACATGACTTCCGCCAATATTCTCACAACACCATCAAACATCTTGATTTGGATTGTACCTTTTCTAATAGCTCGACACGAGCTATTGTTGCCCATCAAAACCATTCCACCATCAACGGACTCGTACATGGTGATTAAATCCTTATTGGGACACATGTGGTAAGAACATCCTAAATCTATGATCCAC
This sequence comes from Agapanthus africanus, assembly GCA_030015575.1. Lineage (NCBI taxonomy): Eukaryota > Viridiplantae > Streptophyta > Magnoliopsida > Asparagales > Amaryllidaceae > Agapanthus > Agapanthus africanus. The sequence continues at coordinate 777,480,093 of CM057338.1, read as the reverse complement.
TTGTCCTTGGATCACTGTATGTTGTCGAGGACCATAAGAAGATCTCTTTCTCCTTTCGCTATATTCGTTTTGGCCGAAAACTCCTTTGATTTGTCTTCCAACTTCAGCTTGTTCTGCAATTTAAAGCAATCGGCATTGAAGTGTCCCTTCTTCTTACAATAATTGCATGTCACATTCTTAGCCTTGGATTTTGACCGTGACTTCTTTCTATTTGCTTCCAGATCTCTCTTCTCTGCTCGCCCTTGAACAAATAAGCCAGAAAATGAATCATCCGCTTCGGTGAAAGTCAACTCCTTGTCGATCTTCATTTTGTCCATTAAATTCTCTTTGACATTCGTGATTGAGATCGTATCTTATCCATAAACTATTATGTCACGGAAGTGTTTATAAGTGAGTGGCAACGAACACAATAAGAGAGTTTGATCTTCATCATCAATTTTAATGTCGATCTTACCCAGATCCGTAATGATCGCATTAAACTCACCAACGTGAGATTTTATTAAAGAGCCTTCTGACATGCGAAGTATGTAAAGACGCTGCTTCAACATGAGTCGATTCATGAGAGACTTCCTTAAATATAACTCCTCCAATTTATTCCACAAACCAGCCGCCGTCTTTTCCACCAAAACTTCTTGTAGAAATTCATTTGTTAGACATAAGCGGATAGCCGTGAGGGCTTTTTCATCCATCACCTCCTAAGCTTCCTCCGTCATAGTGGAAGGATTTTTATCCTTTCTATGAATCGCTTTCTTCAAATTGTTTTGAGTCAAAACGGCAACCATACGGACTTGCCACAAACAGAAATTTATATTTCCATCGAATTTCTCGATATCGAACTTCATGATTGTCGGAGATATGATGTGAGATCAAAATATATTGAGTACTAACGAACCCTAAACTTTAAAATCACAATATAAGAAAGCGGGAAATAGGACTTAGTTGTCGTTACCCACCATTGAGATAGATCGAAAAATCAAAGACCTAATAGTTCAACCAATAATCCCACAACAACGCAACAATAGCTTTGATACCAGTTTGTTGCGTATACGAGACGATCACAAAGCAAACACACAATCAATAACGAGAAGAAAATCAAACCACAGGTAAGATAGAAATATGAATACTAAACATAAAACAAATAGGTGAAGGAGAATCTTCATTAATAATCATATATCGGAGGAGTACAAATTGATGGTGATGGTGCTTTGGATTTCCCTCATATGTTGTCTTCCGACGATCTGCCGACAGCATTGGCGAACGGCTGAGATTGGGTTTGAGGACTGTCTCATGAGGCGTGTGGATCTTAATGGGTTTGGTTTGGCTGGGGTATACACGGTTTTGTCGTGAATGATAGCAGTCGCAATTTTCTTTGCCGTTATTCTGATCCCTTTATTTGTCTTTACTTATTACCTTCTGTAAACCACACTTAGGCTAATTAGTTTTCTTCCTTCCCTACCGTTCGGCACCTGCCTACAGTCTGGAGGAAGACTATCCAATAAGCTCAATAGGTGTACCCTCTCCTAATCCTAGGAGCCTTCACAACCTGAGAGAAGATAAAGAGAAAAGACAACCGAATAATACTATTCAATCTCTCCAGAACCAGAATCCATCCTCGAATCTGGAACAAGTTCCTTCGAGTTCGTATGTAACTATACGATGGATTATCCAATAGGAGTGGATGCTCGTAGTGATACGGGGTGTTCTAGAGAAATGCAAAGGTGATATAGAAGTGTCAATGATATACGCGACACCGTGATATTCCAAAAGCCAAAGTGTTTTAAGATGGTTCTGTTAACATGGTTCATGAGTTTTAGTCTAGGGCCGGGACATGGTCACTGCCAAAGAGAGAGAGAAAAGAAACATTCAGCGTGCACTCTAACCTAGATCAGAATGGTTAATCATTTTATCTAATCAGGACGGCTCCCACTGTTTCCTCGAATTCTCCTTCAAACCCAAAAGGTGAATTTGTCGGGATGATGTAAAATCACCCGAGGAGTAATCCTACTCATCAGTAGGAATCGGGATCCAACTATCATCACATGATAACTTGATAGAATCCACTCAAGCTATCATACTCCAGAAGGTATACTCATGCCTGGCAAATTTCCTGTATGTTTGAAACCCCCAATATGATTTTTACCCCATGCTCTTATGAACATGACAAAGGCTAACAAATCATAAGTCACATGTCAAGTTCTACCCGTCATTGTCCAGGTTAATTTGAACCCACCCGTACATACCCTTGATGAAGGCCAACAAAGTAGTACGACCGTCCCAAACCAACGCATCTATCTATCCAACAGAAAAGTAACAAATAGCCACCATACACTATGCCTTGACGAAGGCCAACAAACATAGCATGAATACTAAGTGCTACCCTTCTAAAATGACGGAGGGCTACGAATGGTTTTTGGCGATAAACCTATAACATAGTGAACTTGATATCGTTGAAGGAACCAGATAGCTTTTAGAAATATATAGTGGCAAAAACTTTTGCTAAAGAGGTCGCTCCCTATGAAGAGATCTCGGCACTTTCCTCGTCGAATGAGGTGCAGGATATTCCTAACTGAATACCACGATGCAAAGAAAAAGAATCGACTATAGTGAAGTTATTACGATAACACAAAGTTTTGCTCAAGGGGTCAATCCTGATGAAGGGATCTCAGCCATTGCCTCATTGAATGAGGTTCTGGATATTCATAACCGAATACCACTGTGCAAAGCAAGAGAAAACGTCTGTAATGTCAGTTTTAAAAAACTTGGTTACAACAACTTCAAATAGGTTTGTTTTCCTTGCATTGATAAAAATCAACGCAGTCCCATCAATTAATCACACCAGAAAAGAACGAAAATATATGATGTACGTATATGCTATCCGCATTCGCCATTTGGTCCAATCATCATCCGTTAGGTTACTTAACTAACGACAGAGTGGGGACTGGACTAATGCGGGTGCAAAACATATACAACATCTACTAGTATATATATATATATATATATACAACAATCGTCCCAGGCATGATATAAAGAAACATCACAAAGTAACACAGAATGGTGGATAATCTTGGAGTCCCGGGTTTCACTTGAGCCGCAAATGAGACCCGACGTTCCCTGTCGTGTGGATAGCCTGTGCAATGAAAACCTAGATCCCTACGAGCGCGGCAACTTACCCGCCAAAACCAGAAGTGAGGCAACCCCCTTCAACAACGTGAATGGGCCACCTAGCACTTCACGGAATCCGGTAACTTTAGCACCCCTCCGTAGGTGAACCTATACCCCCTACAAGTGCGGTGAATAGCCCGCCAATTCTAGAGTAAGGTCCCCTCCGTCTCATCGCTATGAGATGCGGACCCGTTGCCCTCTAGAACCCAGCTATTCGTGCACTCCACCGTGGGGTTATCCTAGTACAGAAAAGAAAATAATATACAAGGATGACAACGACCTCAACCCGGTCGTGCCCCAAACAAATAATACAAAAACTGGCAGTGACGGCAGTCCACATGTTGGACGCTCGCCCCACAATATCAAATGTACAAATGAAACAAAACTGTACTAGCACTGCACCCTAGCTATCCACCACGACGATCCAACCACAATCACAGCACAACACAGAACATCAACGTGAATGTCACGTTCGCAAACCCGTCTAAAAGAATATATAGCGATTAGACGAGTTATACCGCTCGAATGACATTCACAGTCGCAGATAGTAACGCCATGTACTGAAAAACATTTAAACAGTGTTAAATTATCGACTTCGAAACACCCCGAATAACCCTAAACAACTAGATAAAACAATATCAAAACTGGACTAAACTAGCAAAACCACTGAACCAATATTCTAGAGACCAGACCACACACAAAATACGAAGTCCCAACTCATGAAACAGGCCGGCCAGCTCGGAATTTTTGAGCATGTGCTCGGGTGAAAACAGGTGAAATGGGTTCGTATTTGGTCTGTGCTCTTGTGGTCATACAAGTAGTCTTCTGCAGTTGCTAAAATAATTTTTTGAAGGCTTTAAAAATTGATAGAAATTGGAATATGCAGTGCATTGTTTTGGGGTTGTTTCGGTTTCGATACTTTAACATTGTCTAAACTGCTAGTAATGGGTCTAAGGGTTGGCTCTGATACCATGTTGGGTTACGACAGGGCCCTGGCCATCAAACCGTAGCCAAATGCGGAACAAAAATTTACTAAACTGGCACTACCATTACCCGATGCCCGGATCTACCATAAACCCTATACTAGCAATATGTAAAACTAGAAGTTAGATGGTTAGACCGAGTTGATCCGTGTCTTTCGGTCTTCAACCTTCATCCCAAGCTCCTAGTGGTTGCGGATCGAGTTTGGTTGTCGGTCTTCCTCCATCTACGATGATCCACCTGAGAGAAACGGTGCAAGTTTCAACCTCGCCAAGCGAGGTAACCGACGCTCCGAGGTTGCTAGCAATGGAGAGTGGAGGTGTAGAAATGTGTCACTATAATTTTCCTCTCATCACAAATGCTCCATGCACAACCATAGAAGAGCAAGAGGAGGTGAGGAAACATGTGGCATGAGCAACTAAAGAAAATGGCTAAGTCTCCAAGTGAGAGTGAGAATGATAAATGAAGCATGTGAAGAAATTAGCAATGAGCAAGGCTCATCCTAAGAAAAGTGGCTGCCTCCTCTCTCTGTTGGATATACTGCCCTCAGAGTCAATTATTGGATCACAGGCATGTGATTGCAATGATTGAGGGAGGACCTATACCTGTAGGACAGTCTTACTCAAGATGATAGTATACTATCTGGTTTATCTTTATCATCGTGTACATACTTTAGGTGACATTACAGGTCACTATTGCACGTTGATAGAGCCCATAGGATTCTTGCTTGACGGCTAGCAGTATGATGGCGATCATATACGTGGGAGATGGGGTCTATAAGCACATCCTTAAAGTGGTCCCTAGTCGTGGGAGTTTCGAGACTGGGTATCGATACTCCATTAGTAGACTAGTGTATACAGTCGAGACCTCGACGAGGGGCGGTGGCCGGTATCACAAGCCATTGGTGTCAGTTGGCTCACCTAAGATGTATACAGGTGCTCATTGGGTTATGAGTACACCGGACAGGACTTGCCGGGAACATACTAGTTGGTATTATACCTGACGTCAGATAGCAGTTCCCTGGTGACATGTGTACAGGTTAGTTCATCGACCTGAGATCGTCATTTGTCTCGTGTGAGTTCCCACTGTGCTTTGATTACTACCCTACCATGGCTCAAAGGAGTCATGCAAATAGGTTTTAGTTGGGTACAGTCCCGAGCCACATGGAGGCAGTGAGCGGATCGGCAGGGGTTTCGTCTCTCCCGGTATTGGGGGTGAGATCGCACTGTGTCTAGGAGAGCCATTACATGAAGTCCTTGTCTATGGCAGGAGATTTACTGTTAGGTATTCCAGTAGTATCTCAGGGTGTTCTGGGCTACACTCCGACATGACTTGTACCGCTTTTGGGGGTCTGACTTTTACCAACCCCTTAGGCCCGACATGCGATGCTCATAGACGAATGGACCGGACTGTACGGATATTGTCACTGATAGGCTCAGTAGGGTGTCAGGATGAGTTTTCTCATCGACCTCCCTTTTGGTCAATACCTGGTAGCCCATTACGTACAGCTAGTACCACCGACGTGCTAGTGGTTAAATCCACAGCCAAAGTATTGACGACTCTTTAGAGTCCCCCACATACAGTTTCTCAAGTTTCGGGTGAAACGTTATAGAGGCCGTATGATATATGGCAGGGTTCGATCATATACATGCAGTAGTGCACGGATCATGATCGGGCGGATCATACTAGTGGGCTTTGGTTTAAGCCGGATCCTAGTATTAGATTTGTTGGATTACTTTAGTCTCATCGCATTCGCATTCAGTCGGAATGCGGATGCAGGTATGTATATACAGGTGAGGGGTATCCTTGTGATCCGTCACGAGTTTACTTTAGATGTTGCCGTATCTTTTTATTGTTGTAAACATTTGGGTTAATGTTTACAATTGGTGTAAATTGTGAGTGGAAATGATCATGAGGTGCAATTAATGTGACATGGACATGTTTAGTGACTCATGGTCTCTTTTCTTGTGCTAATGTCACATTAGGATTTGATTATTGTGTTGATATGATGCTTGGAGAGAGAATGGACAGCCATATAGGCTTGGGTTTGCTCTTAGATTTGTGATGCTAGCTCTCATTTTCTTCATCTCAACACATTAACAAAAGGCTCCTCTCCTTCTTCTTCCTCTATCTCACCATTTTCACTAATGGCTTCATCTTCAACCTCTATCCATACACTCTCATGCGATGAGAATCAATGGATGCTTGAGACGAAGTGATCACACACATTCTCTACATCGCCTTAGACACGTCGGCTAGCAAACTTTGTGTCCGAGTTGCTTCGGACGAAGCGGGAGCCCGTAAAAAGACTCGAAAATGTGGTGCCCTTTCCGACGAGGAGACCGGAGATTACAGGGTTACTAGGCACTCTCACAAGGGCCTACAAGGCATCAACCATGCCCAATTTAAAATTTAGACGTGCCGAACAACCCTAACAAAGATCTTTAAACTAGAGATTAGGCGAAACAAAGCATGTTAAACACTTTAACACTAAGAGTTTGGGATTACAACCTTTGTAGTCCGGTCCTTCACTTCTGAAGCTCCTTGTTGAGGTCCCTTCGCTGCGATCATCATGTTCCCGGACTCTAGAGAGGCTCCACGAAGAGAAAGATGCAAACTTGCTTCCGATCTTCGATAACTAAGATGATCTACCTTGAAGTTTCTTTAACACAAGCTCTCACTCACTAAATGAAGTGAACACCCTAATCTAAATGGCTAGGATAGATTAGGATGATGAAGTAGGATTTATGCTCTCATTTATTTTCTATTTCTCACTCAGAATCATCACTAAGCAAAAAGCTAGAAAGCTTTCAAGGAAGAAGAAGAAGAAGCTTACTTTTTGATGAATAAAGAATTGTTGTGATAATAACAAATACAACCCATGGTTAAAGATGAAGTGGCTAACCATTGTAAAGACTTTACTAGGGTTAAGGTTTTGGGTTGGGTTAAAGAATATCTCACAAAATATCAACACAAATATCTTTGCAAGAAAAGAAAACAAAAGCTTCTAGAAGCTTCTAGAAAAGATCAACCCAAATCAAACCCTAACCTCGTTTAATCTCCACTAATCATGTTGCATAGTAATTATAACATGTTACAATATTATATATCACATATATAATATATTTTTATAACAAAAGAAAATAATACAATTAACATATATCGCATATATATCAATGTATTACCCAAGTAAGAAAAAGAATCTTTTAGTGAGCTTATATCAGTTAATGTAATTTAATATATCAAATATATAATTATACATTAAATTATCGAATCAACACTTGATCCGATAATCCAGCTAATTCACAAATAACCGACTAATATAATCTGTATCAGTTCATCGAGTCAACACTTGATCCGATGACCCGGCTATATCACATATACCCGGCCGATATCTCATATCGCGAGAATCTAATACGGTATCAAATACACGTATTGTTCTCGATCCCGCACATATCATATATGTGCTCCTACTCTGTTTTTCCTGAGTCAAGAAACCTCTGTGGAGGACTCTAGAGAATCGTCAATACGTCGGCAGTAGGTGATGATCATATCAAACACCCACAAGCTGCAAGCGGTTAGCTAAACGTAACAGCCACCCAGGTATTGAGCGATCAGAAGATCAACAAGCAAGCCTGTACTTTCTCCGGCGAATCCAATCAGTAACACTCCCGTACAGTCCGGTCTCTTCATCTGATTTGTCGCAAATCTCGTCTAGGGGTGGTAAACGTCAGACCCCGGTAGCTTGATAAGTCGTGTCGATATGAGGTCCATAACAGTTCGAGAAACTGCTGATAACACTTACCAGTAAATCTCAGCAACCCTGGCCAGGGATTTCTAGTTATAGCCAATCGAACACAGCGCAACATCAACTCCTTATACCGGGAGAGACGAATCCCCTCCAATCGCTTATTGCCTCCATGTGATTCGGGACTGTACCCAAAAGCCACCTTTTTGCACGCCTTTTTGGACGTGGTATGATGGAAATCAAAGCACAGTGGGAATCACACAAGACTCTATGACGATCTCGGGTCTACAGACTAACCTGTACCAGTGTCACCAGAGAACTGCCATCTGACGTGAGGTATAATACCATCTGGGAGTTCTCGGTGAGTCCGTCCAGTGTACCCAGTTTCCACTGAGCACCCGTACACCATCCTTGATGTCAAACACCGATGGATATGGGATCATCCATCGCCCATCATATAGGTCAAGATGCATATACGCTAGTCTACTCTGGTGTATCGATGCCCTGTCTCGATACACCCTCGACTAGGAACAGTTATAGGATGTACTCGTCGACTACCGTGGCCCCACTAGTATGATCTCATCATAGTCCCAGAAGTCGAGTACATATCCTAAGGGCTTTATCAACATCTAACATAGAGACAATCAGAGTACATGTTAAGATAAAGAGCAACCAGATAGCATACTATCATTTCGAGCAAGAAAGGCCTCCATATATATGTCCAAGCATCCACTACAATATACATCGTATGTACAGTAATGGCCTCTAGGGCATACTGTCATGACCCGCATGGTATGGAACGTGACTGGCACTTAGTTACGAAACGTCTTAAGGCGTCCGTAAAGTAAGTAAGCCAAAGCCCAGAAATCCAAAACCCGATTAAGAAAATAGAGTGAAAAAAACCAATTTATTGAAAGCGATTTAATCCATTAAGTCACATCAAGCTTTTTAAAAGCAACATCCCTTTTTCCAAAAATTCCGGCAGAGTCTCCTTTGTAAAAACAGGCCCCCAACCGGGTACAAAACAGGAGTATAAATGAATAACATGAAATATGGCATCCCCAAACGGGAGCTAGCTCTTCGCCACAAGGCGGTCACAAATCCTACGCAATGTAAAACAGCAATGTGTATAAATAAGCATAAGAAGCATAAGTAAAATATCATGTCGACTCAAGTGAGCTCGACCCCAAAATACAGCATAAAAAGTCCACAAATCTCACAGTCTCGTCTCAAGGTCAATATACAACAATATAAATAACAGGTGCAGTTGATACAGTAGATGGAGTACTCTAGATACAATGAATATACAAGGTGGTACAAAATAATAACATAACCCACCTACGAGCAAAAGCCTCGAGTCAAGGCAAAAGAGACAAAAGAAGCTGGTGCGCCCGCCGCTACTGTGCTGACGGAACGGTCCTGCAAGAAGGATGTGGCACAACGGGGGTGATTTGCCAACTCGTGAGTAATAAATAACATCTATAGAGGCTATCGCAAGCATGCACACAAGCAGCCTAGCATCTATAATACAGGTATGGTAGGATATACTAGCAGGTATGTATGCAACATGAATGTACTAGCAGGTATGTATGCAATATGAATGAACTCGTGATCTGAATATGTAGGTATAAGAAATCATATTTTACTTTAAGGAAACTCTTTTTGAAATATCAGCACAATACCAATAGAATCAACAAGAATCCCTGTCCAGCATCGACACCTCAAAACTGTCTCAATCTCATGTATCCATATCATAGTATCTCTGGCCTCAGCCGTCCGGCTGACCCATCTCAATGTCAATATCTCATCATCTCGCGGCCATGGTCGGTATCCTCTGGATATCCGCCGTGCCAAAAAGTCACCGGTAGGTAGTTCATCCCCGGCCAGGCTCATCGTCTACCACTCGAACTTCTTGCCCCGGGGTACCTTACCGGGCCCACCATGTACCCGAGACGGTTCATCCAACTCCTCGAAACGGGTCTCGAAAACCACAACAAACTCATGGTGGACGACACATACATCACTAGAAAACCGCAATTTGCATATTTTAAAAAGGGTAATAAGTTTTAGAAATTTTGCGGCTTTCCTCCGAAATCCAGAAATATCATAAATCTCAAGAAATCCTCATAAGTGCATATGTCAATGATAATGAATGCATATGGTATCACTAATGAAATTGCAATGTATGATTAATAGACTAGGCATGAATAAATGATGTAATGAGATACATGCACATGAATAGCAATTCTACAATATTATTTTAAGGATTTAATGCAATAGCACAGGTTTAAGCATCAATATGGTGACAATGTTCTAGATTATAAGTTATCTAGTGTCGTGGCATGGCAATTACCAGGGCGTGTGTACACATAAATAGTGCTCGTGCTGCATAGAAAAACCCTGGCAATGGTGCAAGTGTCCTATGGAATGAGTTCACATATGTAGGTAAAACATAGATCATGAATGTAGCCGATAACATGCAAGTATTATACCCCTAATTACTAACATCACTAAGAATCTTTTAAAATTTCTAAAACTATCGGGCGACTTGCGCCATCCAAACGATAGTCCCCCGTAGATGTTACATCTACTCACCGTGATCTCGCGCTAGGTGTGTCCGACCACCTGCTTTCCTTTATCCGCGGCGCTCGAAGTTCCCGCCGGCAAACCTAGAATTTATAAAAAGTCACACATATAAGGCAAATCCTGCAAAAACGTGATATATCGATCAAAAGAATAACTCGTATGTGAAACTAAACGCGCGTGCACTCGATACGTCGCGACGTACGTAACTTCACCAGAAACCAACCCGACAGGCTGTGTCGCGCCGCGCACCACAGAACCACACAGATCACACACGTGTCGCACAAGTTTAAAAACATCGAAAAAGGGTTAAATGCTCCAGATTTTGACTCGAGTCAAAACAGCAAAAGTTGCACATACCAAAAACCCTAGCTATACAGCAGACCCCCACACACCAAAACCCAACACCCCAACCCATATTCTGGCCGCAAATTGCGGCCAGATCTATTAAATCTGCGTCCTTGAAGGGGAGAGGGGTCCCCGTGCTTTGTGTGTGTGTGTCTGATATGGTCACCGTGCTACAGTTTTCACAACTTTTTCCTGAATGGCTCGGGTCAAGAGCAGATTCCAGAAAGGCCAAAAAGTCCAATTTAAACGCTAAATTACACCAATTCGAAACAATCGGGTATTTTTGTGAAATCTGGGGTAGATCTAGTGTTAACTGGTCTTAACAGCACTTAGTGAGGCTACACTAACAATCAAAACCATCACTTTGCCAAATCTCACATAAATTACCCAAAACTAGCACTAAATCATATAATAAACACTAAACTAAACTAAATAACCATATTCGAGTCCAAAGAAAGAAGTTAGGTTAAGAGATTATACCTCTAGAGACCCTAGGATGAAGAAGAAGAGGAGAAGAAGAAGTGGAAGAAGGTGTTGCTGCTGCTGAAGTGCTGCTGCTACTGCTGAACTGCTGCTGTTGTTGCTGTTGCAGCTGCTGCTGATGCTGATGCTGCTGTTTTTGGTGCTGTTTTTGTTGCTGCTGCTGCTGCTGTCAAGGCTGCTGCTGTGGCTGTTGTTGTTGTGGTTGTAGTGTTGTGTGAGAGTGAGAGGGAGAGATGTGAGTGAGATGAGTGTGAGAGAAAAGCAATGGTTTATGAAATAAAATGGAGTCAACCCCCTCACCCTCTCTCTTCATTAAATGCTAAGCATGCCCATGCTATCATGGCCTCTCTCTCTCACCTACCTACTAGCCAACCCCTAACACTAATTCAAATTTTAAAACTAAAACCATTAATTAACCACAATTAACTTAACAATTGGGTTAGTCCACCATGGTCATCTAAACATGGTTAGACCCTAAACTTAAACCAGGTTAACATACACAAGTGTGTACAGTCCAGATAAAATTCTAATAAAATATTCATAAAACCAGGTAAATTATTTAAAACCCGTTTTGGTAAACTTTTTACCAAAAACCCCACATTAAAACACAATTACCACTAATCACATTCTAAGTTATTACAATCTTCCCCCCTTAAGAAAATTCGTCCATGAATTTAAAATATATAGCTACGCGTACCTTCAAAGAGATGAGGGAATTTCTTCCACATCTCTCCCTCGGCCTCCCAAGTGATCTCCTCACCATTCGGGCTGCGCCAAAGAACCTTCACAGACGGCAGGGCCTTTGAGCGAAGTTTCTTCACCTGCCGATCCAATATCACTACTGGCTGCTCGGTGAACGAAAGATCGCGCTTAAGCTGGACGGTCTGATGCTGAATCGTGTGAGAAGGATCATGAAGATAACTGAGTAGCATCGACACGTGGAAAACGGGGTGAACATCTGGAAAGCTGGGTGGAAGAGCCAAACGATATGCAACTGCGCCGACACGCTCGAGGATCTCGAAGGGACCCACAAATCTGGGACTAAGCATTCCTTTTCGCCCAAATCGCATCACACCCTTCATCGGTGAGACCCACAGAAAAACATGATCGCTAACTGCGAACTCTAGTCTGCGACGGCGCCTGTATGCATACGATTTCTGCCTGCTCTGAGCCGCTTTCATCCAATCTCGAATCAACAGTACTTTCTCGGTCGTCTCCTGCACGATCAGCGGTCCCAAAATACTGCTCTCACTAAGCTCAGTCCAACAGACGAGCGATCTACATATCCTCCCATACAAAGCCTCGAAAGGTGCCATCTGAATAGTACCCTGGAAGCTGTTGTTGTAGGAGAACTCCACTAAAGGTAAATGACGATCCCGGTTACCACCAAAGTTCAAAATGCACGCTCGGAGTATGTCCTCGAGAGGCTGAATAGTCCGCTCTGACTGGCCGTCGGTCTGCGGGTGAAATGCTGTGCTGAAACTCAAACGGGTGCCCAACGCCTCCTGAAGTCTCTGCCATAGTCGGTTGGTAAACTGGGTGCCTCGGTCTGACACGATACAATTCGGTACGCCATGCAACCGCATGATCTCCTTGATGTAAATCTGGGCATATTGAGCAAAACTGAAAGTGGTCTTCACTGGCAGGAAGTGAGCCGCTTTCGTCAATCGATCCATGATCACCCAAATGGAGTCGTACCCTCGACTGGTCCTGGGTAGACCCATAAGGAAGTCCATAGAAATTTACTCTCATTTCCACTCCGTAATGGGCAAAGGCTGCAACTCTCCTGCTGGCCTCTGGTGCTCGGCCTTGACTTGCTGACAAGTCAGGCATCTCGACACAAAGTCCATGACGTCCCTCTTCATCCCGTCCCACCAATAAACATCTCTCAAATCGCGGTACATCTTGGTGGAACCTGGATGAACGCTGTATGTCGATCTATCCGCTTCCCCAAGAATCTCACGTCGCAGTCCCTCCGAATCTGTTACGCACAATGGAGTCCCAAATCGCAGTACTCCCTGATCATCGATCACGTACTCGGAATCTCTGCCCTGCCTAATCTGCTCCATGATCTCTGAAAGACGGTCATCATGGGGTTGTGCCTCTCGAAGACGGTCAAGTAACTGCGGACGTGCACGAACATGCGCAAGCTGTCCCCCCGTCGGAGTGAACTCGAACTCAACCTGGCTGTCGCATAAAATCTGCCAATCTGCTGACGACTGCCTCTGTACTGCGCGCAAACAGGATAGACTACCCCCGGGCCTCCTGCTCAAAGCATCTGCCACTACATTAGCCTTGCCCGGGTGATACAAGATCTCGCAATCGTAGTCCTTTACTAGTTCCATCCAACGGCGTTGTCTGAGATTCAGGTCTCGCTGTTGAAATATGTACTTTAAGCTCTTATGATCAGTGAATATCTGGCACGACTCGCCGTATAGGTAATGTCGCCAGATCTTAAGTGCAAAGACCACTGCAGCCATCTCTAAATCGTGAGTGGGGTAGTTCTGTTCTTGTTTCTTCAATTGCCATGAAGCATACGCGATCACCCTGTCACGCTGCATCAATACGCACCCTAGCCCCACTCGTGAAGCGTCACAATAGACCACAAATCCGCTGGATCCTGAAGACAATGATAACACCGGCGCCGTAGTCAAACAAGTTCGAAGCTGCTGAAAACTGTGCTCGCACTCCTCCGTCCAATCGAAAGGAACTCCCTTCCGGGTTAATCCGATCAAAGGTGCAGCAATACGGGAGAGATCCTGAACGAATCGCCTGTAGTAGCCAGCCAGGCCTAGGAAACTGTGAATCTCCGTAACTAATGTCGGTCTGGGCCACTGTTGAACGGCCTCGATCTTCTTCAGGTCCACACATATGCCATCTCTCGTAATCACGTGACCCAAGAAACCAACGCTGTCCAGCCAGAATGCACACTTGGAAAATTAAGCGAAAAGCTGGTGCTCCCTCAAAGTCTGTAACGTAATCCACAAGTGCTGCTCGTGCTCCTCCCGGCTCCGGGAATACACCAAAATATCATCAATGAAAACTATGATGAACAAGTCGAGATACGGCCTGAATATACGGTTCATCAAATCCATGAATACTGCTAGGGCGTTAGTGAGTCCGAACGACATCACCAAAAACTCATAGTGGCCGTAGCGCGTGCGGAAAGTTGTCCTCGGTATATCCTCCTGTCGGACTCGTAGCTGATGGTATCCCGATCGCAAATCGATCCTCGAGAAATATCCTGCCCTTGAAGCTGGTCGAACAAATCGTCGATACGTGGTAAGGGATACCTGTTCCGTACGGTAACTTTGTTCAGCTGGCGGTAGTTGATACACAAACGCAAACTGCCGTCCTTCTTCTTGACAAACAGGACCGGAGCACCCCAAGGAGAAACACTGGGTCGAATAAGTCCCTTATCCAGCAAATCTTGCAGCTGAACCTTCAACTCTCTAAGCTCCGTCGGGGCCATCCGATAAGGCATTATAGAAATAGGCCCCGAGCCGGGAATCAAATCAATACAGAAGGAAATATCGCGCTCAGGCGGTTGCCCAGGAAGCTCGTCAGGGAAAACATCAAGGAACTCACATACAATCGGAACCTGGTCCAATGGAACATCTGTAGCTCTAGTATCGCAAACATAGGCTAGAAATCCCCGACATCCCTTCCTCAACAGCTGTCCAGCGTGAAGGGAAGAAATCAATATGTGAGGGGCGGCACTACGGTTCCTCTGCACAACAAAAGCCGGCTCGCCGGGAAAACAAAATCTAACTGTCTTCTCACGACAGTCCAGAGACGCATAGCATGTGGCTAACCAATCCATGCCCAAAAGAACGTCAAAGTCCAACATCTCAAGAAAGATCAAGTCGACAGGCAACCCTCTCTCGCCAATACGGACAACACAGGATCGGAACACGTGCCTAGCAACAAACGACTCTCCCACAGGAGTGGTCACAACAAGTGGCTGATCAAGCAAACCGGACTCTCTACCCAAACTCGGCACGAAGTGTGTGGAAACGTACGAGTGCGTGGATCCGGGATCAAACAATACGTGTGCGTCAACAGAACATATTGATAGGGTACCTGTCACAACGGTATTGGATGCCTGTGCATCCTACGGCGTCAAAGCAAATACTCGGGCCTGACCCCTACAAATAGCTGGCTGTCCTCGGCCTTGGCCTCGGCCTCCTCGTCCTCTCTGGATCGGACCGCTACGTCCACGGCCTCTGGATGCATCAAACTGACGAGGGGTATCGCCTGTGGTAGGAACTAGAGCTCTCTGAGGAGGAGGTGGTGATGATGGTAGGGTCACATGTGGAACTGTCGCCGCTCCCTGTCATCTCGCCGGACAGTCTCTGATAAGATGGTGCGGACTCCCGCACCCATAACACCCTGGCGACGCCTGCTATCCCTGCAGATATGAACCATATAACTGACCCCGCCCAACTCCTCTGCCGGCACCATCTCTCGGGAAGAATCTGGCACGATACCTCGGAGTTGGCACGTCGATACGAATCCTCTTCGGCCCAGAAATGGCCGAAGTCGCTGAAATGCATGCATCCATCTGTAACGCCGTGTCCATAGCAGCTGAATAAGTGTCAAAGTGCTGGGCACCAATAGCAAGAAATAGCTGGGTGTCAAGTCCCTGCACGAACCTCTTCACTCTCTTTTCTTCAGTATCCACCAAATACGGAGCATATCTGGACTACTGCATGAACTGGACATCGTACTCAGACACCTTCATCCCTGGGGTTTTGATCAAAGCTTCAAAACTGCGAGCCCTAGCGTCACGAACGCTCTCTGGAAGGAAACGATCTAGAAATACCGCTGTGCACTCGGCTCAAATCATAGGAGGTAAACCTGCAGCTCGACCTCTCACGACTAACTCCCACCATGTCTACGCGAGGCCCTCTAGACAGAAACTAGCAAGCTCCACCCATCGATCGTCAGAACATCTGAGAGAACGGCAAATCCTGGCTAAACTATCAAGGAATGTCTGTGGATCCTCTGCTGCATTGGTGCCCGTGAAGAATGGAGGTCTCAGCTTCATGAAATCCTGTAGCGATACTGGGATGGCCACGATGGTAGTAGTAGGAGCAAATTTCTGGGCAAAAGGTACCATGGTAGTCCGTGATGTGGTAGGTACGTCCTCCGGCCTCGGTGCACGACTGGCCGCTACAAAGGATCCCACCATCTGTCGTAACTCCTGCATACCCCCCATCATCTGTCGTAGCTCCTCCATACCAGACTCTAGCCTATCCATGCGGCCTGGGGAATGCGGGTCAGTCTGTCCCTGAGGCGTAGGTATACCACCCTGCTCGGTCCTCGTCTCGGACGAGCCTGCTCGGATCTCATCTCGGGCGGTAGCCCTCTGCGCTCTCGTAGCCTTCGGCGGCATAGTGGTTGGTACAGGAAACAAGATAATAAGAACAGTGCAATAGAATCATAGGAAACACGGAATTGAAGAAGGAAATTTCAAGCAAGTATATCCTAAAGTCACTTAGGCGGAGTACCATATTGCAAGTATGTCGCGGACATACGCACGCTACGTTACCCTGCTTAAGTCACTTACTCCATCTACCAAGGGTCATCCTACACTCAGAAAGGTAAAAGCTATCACTTTGATACCAACTTTGTCATGACCCGCAGGGTACGGAACGTGACTGGCACTTAAGTTACGAAACGTCTCAAGGCGTCCGTAAAGTAAGTAAGCCAAAGCCCAGAAATCCAAAACCCGATTAAGAAAATAGAGTGAAAGAAAACCAACTTATTGAAAGCGATTTAATCCATTAAGTCAGATCAAGCTTTTTAAAAGCAACATCCCTTTTTCCAAAAATTCCGGCAAAGTCTCTTTTGTAAAAACAGGCCCTCAACCGGATACAAAATAGGAGTATAAATGAATAACATGAAATATGGCATCCCCAAACGGGAGCTAGCTCTTCGCCACAAGGCGGTCATAAATCCCACGCAATGTAAAACAACAATGTGCATAAATAAGCATAAGAAGCACAAGTAAAATATCATGTCGACTCAAGTGAGCTCGACCCCAAAATACAGCATAAAAAGTCCACAAATCTCACAGTCTCGTCTCTAGGTCAATATACAACAATATAAATAACAGGAACAACTGATACAGTAGATGGAGTACTCTAGATACGATGAATATACAAGGTGGTACAAAATAATAACATAACCCACCTACGAGCAAAAGCCTCGAGTCCAGGCAAAAGAGACAAAAGAAGCTGGTGCGCCCGCCGCTACTGTGCTGACGGAACGGACCTGCAAGAAGGCTGTGGCACAACAGGGGTGATTTGCCAACTCGTGAGTAATAAATAACATCTATAGAGGCTATCGCAAGCATGCACATAAGCAGCCTAGCATCTATAATACAGGTATGGCAGGATATACTAGCAGGTATGTATGCAACATGAATGTACTAGCAGGTATGTATGCAATATGAATGAACTAGTGATCTGAATATGTAGGTATAAGAAATCATATTTTACTTTTAGGAATCTCTTTTTGAATTATCAGCACAATACCAATAGAATCAACAAGAATCCGTGTCCAGCATCGACACCTCAAAACCGTCTCAATCTCATGTATCCATATCATAGTATCTCTGGCCTCTGCCGTCCCACTGACGCATCTCAAATGTCAATATCTCATCATCTCGCGGACACGGTCGGTATCCTCTGGATATCCGCCGTGCCAAAAAGTCACCGGTAGGTAGTCCATCCCGTGCCAGGCTCATCGTCTACTACTCGAACTTCTTGCCCCGGGATACCTTACCGGGCCCACCATGTACCCGAGACGATTCATCCAACTCCCCGAAACGGGTCTCGAAAACCACAGCAAACTCATGGTGGACGACACTTACATCACTAGAAAACCGCAATTTGCATATTTTAAAAAGGGTAATAAGTTTTAGAAATTTTTCAGCTTTCCACCGAAATCCAGAAATATCATAAATCTCAAGAAATCCTCATAAGTGCATATGTCAATGATAATGAATGCATATGGTATCACTAATCAAATTGCAATGTATGATTAATAGAGTAGGCATGAACAAATGATGTAATGAAGTACATGCACATGAATAGCAATTCTACAATTTTATTTTAAGGATTTAATGCAATAGCACAGGTTTAAGCATCAATATGGTGACAATGTTCTAAATTATAAGTTATCTAGTGTTGTGGCTTGGCAATTACCAGTGCGTGTGTGTACACATAAATAGTGCTCGTGCTGCATATAAAAACCCTGGCAATGGTGCAGGTATCCTATGGAATGAGTTCACATATGTAGGTAAAACATAGATCATGAATGTAGCTGATAACATGCAAGTATTATACCCCTAATTACTAACATCACTAGGAATCTTTTAAAATTTCTAAAACTATCGGGCGACTTGCGCCATCCAAACGATAGTCCCCCATAGATGTTACATCTACTCACCGTGATCTCGCGCTAGGTGTGTCCGACCATCTGCTTTCCTTTCTCCGCGGCGCTCGAAGTTCCCGCCGGCAAACCTAGAATTTATAAAAAGTCACATACATAAGGCAAATCCTGCAAGAACGTGATATATCGATCAAAAGAATAACCCGTGTGTGAAACTAAACGCGCGTGCACTCGATACGTCGCGACGTGCGTAACCTCACCAGAAACCAACCCGACACGCTGTGTCGCGCCGCGCACCACAGAACCACACAGATCACACACGTGTCGCACAAGTTTAAAAACATCGAAAAAGGGTTAAATGCTCCAGATTTTGACTCGAGTCAAAACAGTAAAAGTTCCACATACCAAAAACCCTAGCTATACAGCAGACCCCCACACACAAAAACCCAACACCCCAACCCACATTCTGGCCGCAAATTGCGGCCAGATCTATTAAATCTGCGGCTTTGAAGGGGAGAGGGGTCACCGTGCTTTGTGTGTGTCTGTCTGACATGGTCACCATGCTACAGTTTTCACAACTTTTTCCTGAATTGCCCGGGTCAAGAGCAGATTCCAGAAAGGCCAAAAAGTCCAATTTAAACGCTAAATTACACCAATTCGAAATAATCGGCTATTTCTGTGAAATCTGGGGTAGATCTTGGGTTAACTGGTTTTAACAGCACTTAGTAAGGCTACACTAACAATCAAAACCATCACTTTGCCAAATCTCACTTAAATTACCCAAAACTAGCACTGAATCATATAATAAACACTATACTAAACTAAATAACCATATTCGAGTCCAAAGAAAGAAGTTAGGTTAAGAGATTATACCTCTAGAGACCCTAGGATGAAGGAGAAGAGGAGGAGAAGAAGAGGAGGAAGGTGTTGCTGCTGCTGAAGTGCTGCTGCTACTGCTAAACTGCTGCTGTTGTTGCTGTTGCAGCTGCTGCTGATGCTGATGCTGCTGTTTTTGGTGCTATTTTTGTTGCTATTGCTGCTGCTGTTAAGGCTGCTGCTGTGGCTGTGTAAGTCCATGCTACCTCTCCCGGTACTTTCGGGCATGCGGAATTTGGTGAAAAACAATTTTCTTAGAGGTGGTAACATGGACTCAAAACCGGATCTTTGTTAAACATCTAACTAACAACCTAACTACGAGTTGCTAACTACTCGGTTAGGGGGTTATACCTTTCTTTTTCTCGAACTCCTTCGTCTTCAAGCTTCGATGGTCGTCCGAACCGGCTTCTTCCCGTCGTCTCCTTGCGCCGAAGATAGATCCACCTGAAAGCTTCAACCTTTGGCTCCTTCTTCGAACTTTGAAGAAACTAGTTCACTCGGTTTGCTAAACCTTGTGAACTAGAGTGAGTAGAGAAGAGTTTGTATGGGATTTTATCTATGGTTCTTGGTTCTCAACTCATGAGACAAGTGAACCATAGAGTCAAGAGAGGGAGAGCAAGAGGAGGAAGATGAGAGCTCAAGAACAAGAGAGAGAATGAGCATGAAAGAATGAGAGAAGACTTTTCTCATTTGGCTCTCATAATCCAAAACCATCATCACAAAAATAATAATCAAGTATTGTGTAAAATGGTTCAAGTCAAAATGGCTAAATCATTTCATGCACTCATTTCTCACAAAAGAAATAAGCAAGTAAAAAGTTTTTGCCATGAAATGATAGCCATTGTCATCATGATGGTCAACTAGTCCAACCTAGTCAACCGGTCAACAAAGTCAACAAGTCAACAAAGTCAACCCCTCAACAACCATGTCACCACAATACTTAATTATTATTATTGTTAATCACATATCATATTCTCATTAGGGTTGAGCAAAAAGTCAATAGTCAACTGTCAACGGTCAACAACCCTAATGAGAATCCTCTGCCTCTGTCTCTCCGTCAACTGTGCGTACACACCCGCATCCGCGTTCCGAGGAACACGAATGCATACTGGATAAATCCAATCCCAAAAGGTACACTAGGATCTGGCTTAAACCAAAGCCCGCTAGTGTAAACTGTCCGGACACTGTACGTGCACAAGTGCACGGATGTGACCGAACCTTGTCGCAAAACCATGCGACCTGTCGCAAAACCATGCGACCTCTACTCTTTTGCCTAAAGGCGAATAGCTTTCTGTGTGGGACTCTAAAGACTCGACACTACGCTGGCAGTGGGTTTAACCACAGACCGCAAGCGGCACTAGCTGTGCGTAACAGTCCCCAGGTAGATGCCGACAAGAAGACTGACGAGGCGAAACTCATCTGAACTCCTACTGAGCCTGAATGTGACATTCTCCGTACAGTTCGGTCTGTTCGTCTGATACATCGCATGGCAGGCCTAGGGGGCGGTAAACGTCAGTCCCCCAATAGCGGTACAAGTCGTGTCGGAGTGAAGCCCAAAACACCCTGAGATAACACTGGAAGCCTACCAGTATATCTCGTTTGCCCTGGACAGGGACTACTCGTGTAATGGCTCTCCTAGACACAGCGCGATGTCAACCCCCTATACCGGGAGAGACGAATCCTGTCTAACCGTCACTGCCTCCAAGCGCTTTGGGACTGCACCCAACTACCACCTGTTTGCACGGCTCCTTTGAGCCGTGGTAGGGTAGTAATCAAAGTACAGTGGGAACACACTCGAGGCGAAGTGACATTGTCAAGTCAGCGGACTAAGCTGTACTCATGTCACCTGGGAACTGATAACTGACGATAGGCATAATACCAACTAGTCAGTTCCCGACGAGTCCTGTCCAGTGTACTCGTAACCCAACGAGCACCCGCATACTCTCTCAAGTACGACGTACCGACGGCTGTGGGACAGACCGTCTCCCACAATAGGATGAGAAGCGCATGCGCTAGTCTACTCCGGAGTATCGATGCCCTGTCTCGATAGTCCTGCGACCAGGGACCTGCATAAGGATGTGCTTATAGATTACCCAGCCCCACTAGTGTGACTGCCATCACAACGCTGGTAATCAAGCAAAGATCCTAAGGGCTCTACTAATTTGTATAGGCGATATACTAAAATAAACACATGTACACATTGAAGTAGAAACAAACCAAGTAGCATACTACTATTTTGAGAAAGATTGTATATACAAGGTGAATATCCCAAGCTTCCATTAAGTAATATACAAACTAGTATGATACAGTAATGGCCTCTAGGGCATATACACTAACAATCTCCCACTTGCACTAAGGCCATGTACTGGCGTATCGAAGACCTATCATCTCGATCAGCCGCTCGAACTGAGTCTGGGGCAAGGCCTTGGTGAATGGATCTGCAGTGTTATCTTCTGAAGCGACTCTCCGAACCTCGATCTCCTGGCGATCCACGATCTCCCTGATCAGGTGATACCGCCTCAAGATATGTCTGGATCTCTGATGGGACCTGGGTTCCTTCGCTAAAGCTATAGCCCCGTTGTTGTCGCAATACAGAGGTATTGGATCAACAATGGACAGAACCACCTGAAGCTCTTTCAAGAACTTCCTCATCCAGACAGCTTCTTTTGCGGCATCAGATGCAGCGATGTATTCCGCTTCCATCGTCGAGTCTGCAACGGTTTCCTGTTTGGAACTCTTCCAACACACCGCCCCTCCATTGAGGGTAAAGACAAAACCCGACATGGACTTGGAATCATCCTTGTCACTCTGGAAGCTGGAGTCAGCAAAGGCCTCGATCTGGAGGTCTTTTCCGCCATACACCAAGAACATCTCCTTAGTCCTTCTGAGGTACTTGAGAATGTTCTTTACTGCTATCCAGTGTTTCTCCCCAGGGTTTGACTGATACCGGCTTACCACACTCAGTGCATAAGCTACATCTGGTCTGGTACACAACATCGCATACATTATAGAGCCTACCGTAGAAGCGTAGGGTATAATAGACATGCGATCCCTCTCCAAATCAGTCTTGGGAGACATCTCTTTAGAAAGGGTGATCCCGTGACAAGCCGGTAGGTTACCGCGCTTGGAATCTTCCATACTGAATCTCTTCAGTATGGTGTCGATGTACCTGGACTGTGAAAGTCCTAATATCCTCTTGGATCTATCACGATGGATCCGGATCCCCAGGATGTATGAGGCATCACCCAGGTCTTTCATGGAGAACCTGTGTGACAAGAACCCCTTGACAGATTGTAGCATAGGAATGTCATTTCCTATTAAGAGAATGTCATCCACGTATAAAACGAGGAATACTACAGTTCTTGCTACAAATCTACTGTAGATGCATGGTTCATCTGGATTTTTGATAAAGCCAAATTCCTTGACTGTCTCATCAAAACAGATGTTCCAACTCCGCGATGCCTGCTTTAGTCCATAGATGGACTTAAGCAACTTGCACACCTTTCCGCTGCTCCCACTCTGAATGAAACCCTCTGGTTGGTCCATATATACACACTCCTCTAAATTTCCATTTAGAAAAGCGGTCTTTACGTCCATTTGCCAGATCTCATAATCGTGGAAGGCAGCAATGGCAAGAAGGATCCGAATGGATTTCAGCATAGCCACTGGAGAAAAGGTTTCGTCATAGTCCAAGCCAGGTCTTTGACGGAATCCCTTTGCAACAAGTCTAGCTTTATAGGTCTCAACCTGTCCATCTACACCAATCTTCCTTTTGAAGATCCACTTGCATCCTACGGGTTTTACCCCGTCTGGAGCAATGTCCAACGTCCATACTTTGTTGGTGTACATGGACTCCATTTCGGTCCGCATTGCATCCAGCCATTTTACTGAGTCAACTCTCTGAACGGCCTGCTGGAAGCTAGTAGGCTCATCATAATCTATGATGCAATCCTCTCTATCCCCGTCTATGAGAAAACCGTAGTATCTCTCGGGCGGATGAGACTGCCTACTACTCCTGCGGAGCGGCGTAGGAATGTCCTGTTCTTTTGAACCCTCTGGTTCCACTAAGCTTTCAGTAATAGCTCGAGGTTCTGGAATTTCTTCCAGTTCTACTGTGCTCCCACTTATCTGGGTTTCTAAAAACTCAGTTTCCAAGAAGTAGGCAAGACGAGTAACAACAACTTTTTGTTCCTCTTCGCAGTAGAAGAAATATCCCTTGGAGTTCTTTGGATATCCCACGAACTTACACTGTACTGAGCGTGCCTCGAGCTTGTCCGCATGCTGCTTTTTAACAAAAGCTGGACATCTCCATGTCTTAATGTGCTTAAGATAGGGTCTCTTCCCACACCACATCTCATATGGTGTAGTAGGCACAGTCTTAGTTGGAACTCGGTTCAAAAGGTATGCAGCTGATTCTAGCGCATACCCCCAGAATGATCGCGGTAACTCAGCGTTACTCATCATGGACCGTACCATATCCAATAGGGTTCGGTTCCGTCTCTCCGATACACCGTTATGTTGCGGAGTGTATGGAGGAGTAAGCTAAGAGAGAATTCCATTCTCTTTTAAATAGTCCAGGAACTCGGCACTCAAGTATTCACCACCTCGATCCGATCTTAGGATCTTGATACTTTTGCCGGTTTGTTTTTCTACTTCATTCTTATATTCGTGGAATTTTCCAAAGGCTTCGGACTTATGTTTCATTAAGAAGACATAACCGTACCTTGAAAAGTCATCCGTAAAAGTAATGAAGTAAGAATAACCGCTTTGCGCATGTGTAGACATTGGACCGCATACGTCGCTGTGTACGAGTCCCAAGAGCTCGCTCGCTCTTACTCCGTGTCCAGTGAACGGAGTCTTTGTCATCTTTCCTTTGAGACAGGATTGACAAGTGGCATACGATTGATATTCGAACGCATTCAAATATCCTTCTGTATGTAACTTCGTCAACCTTCTCTCATTGATGTGACCGAGTCTACAATGCCACAAGAAAGTCTGATTTACTTCCGGAGACTTTCTTTTGTGTGTATTCTGGACATTGAAAATCTGTGGTTGGTTTAATACGTATATACCATTGCTCAATGTACCTGACCCAATCAGAACTTGATTAAGGTGAATGTTTACAACATTGCTTACAAACGCAAATTCATAACCTTCTTTAGAAACTAAAGATACAGAAATGATATTACAAGTTACGTTGGGTACAAAAAAGCAATTACGCAAAACCAAAACATGTCCATCTGACATTCCCAGGTGATAGTCCCCCACGGCTTTAGCATCCATGCTAGCTCCGTTCGCAACTCTGAGGGTCATGTCACCTGCTTTCAAAACACTACGGTTTCTCAACGCCTGCAAAGAATTACAGATATGAGATCCTGATCCGGTATCCAATACCCAGGAAGTAGAGTTTATTGAAAGACAGTTTTCAATAACATACACACCTGAAGCTGAAGCTGCAACCTGCTTCAATTCCTGTGTTCTGGCCTTCCAGGCCCTGCAATCATTCTTCCAGTGTCCTTTCTTATGACAATAGAAGCATTCTTCCTTATCCACAAGCTTCCCCGCTTTCTTTGTTGCTTTAGCTTTTCCCTTCGTATCCACTTTACTAACACCGCTTCTTGGTTTGGCGGGGGCTTTCTTCTTCTTTCCCTTGGCTTTCGCCTTGGACCTAGAAGAAGATGATCCTCCTACAAACAAAGTGGATGTTTCCCTACCTTTCTGTAGGGTGCCCTCTGCGCTCCTCAGCATGTTGAGGAGCTCTGAAAGTTCAACTTCTTTTTCTTGTAAGTTGAAGTTCAGTATAAACTGGGCGTAAGTGGAAGGAAGGGACTGGAGAACTAAGTCCGTATAGAGCTCACTCTCCAATGTGGTCCCTAGATCCGCGCGCTCCTCAATGTAGCCGATCATCTTAAGCACGTGTTCTGCTACTGATGATCCGACGGCCATCCTTGCCGAAAATAACTTTTTCGACGCTTCGTATCTTGCGATACGAGATTGCTCTCCATACAGTTCTTTTGTATGAAGAAATATGGATTCCAAGTCCATATTCTTGTGCCTCCTCTGATGTTCATTGTCCATAGAGGCAAGTACGAGGCACTTGGCCTTCGCGCTATCAATCTCCCAAGTCTTACGGATTTCCTTATCCGCGACGCTGGAAGTGGGACCAGGGACAGGGGGAGCTTTGGTGGTAAGAAGATACCCCAGCTTGTCGTAAGTGATTGCCATCTTGACATTCCTGAGCCAATCTTTGTAGTTTGGCCCTGTCAGTATGTTTTTATCTAGAAGTAACTTAAGTCCAGTCATGTCGATTGGTCGCTGCAATTAGGAGAGAGAAGAAACACTCAGCTTGATGCTCTTGTATGTTTAGAATGGTTTTTAATTTGTCTAAACAGGATGGCTCCCACTGTTTCTCGAATCCCTCCTCAAACCAAAAAGGAAGAATTAGTCAGGATCAATCTCACCGTACAATACTTGCTTAACCGTTCATCCAGGCCAGTGTCGGTACTTCGAGGGAGCTTTTCCAACGCTTTCGCGAAGTTCCTTAATTAAATAACCTCTTTTCCCTGGGGGCGTAGCCCCGCTAACACCTTTCTAGACACCTACTTGGTTTATAGCATTGATCGTTAAGTGAGAAATTTCCCGAGGAGTAGCATATACTCACAGTAGGATCGGGATCCAAATATCATCGCGTGACGAAACTGAAGGAATCCTACCAGAATCATCACACTCCAAATGGTATGCAACACTAGCAAGTTTCAGTTCTTTTGAAACTCCCAATGTGGATTTTTTGCCCCATGCTCTTATGACCTTGACTTTGGCCAAAAAATCATAAGTCACATGTCAAGTTCTACCCGTCGTTCTCCAGGTTAATTTGAATCCACCCGTTCCTACCCTTGACTTTGGCCAACAAGGCAGTACGACTGTTCCAAACCAACGCATCTATCTATGCTGCACATGAATACCCAATAGCTACCAATCACTATGCCTTGACTTTGGCCAACAAACACAGCTTGAATACTATTGACTATTCATGTGAAACGACGGAGGGCTACGAATGGTTTTGGCGAAACCGTGAACGTAGAGAACTTGATATAATCGATGGAACGAGATAGCTTTTAAAAGGAGTGTTTCAAGCTCCGCATTTAAAAGTTAATTTTGAAAAGAACCGAGTGGTTTTCCGAAAGTGTTCCAACGATTTTAACTTGGTTTATTTTCTTGCATTAGTTCTTTTAATGCTTGATATTCTTGCATTAGTTCTTTTAATGCGTCCAATCATTTAACCCTACCATTGTAACAAATTACATATGTGGGATCCTGATCCGGTATGAAATTTATCACCCGTTCTCAGTTCCCTACCTATTTGTAGCCCATGTAAAAAATTACATATGTGGGATCCTGATCCGGTATCAAATACCCAGGACGTAAAGGATATTGAGAAACAGTTCTGTGTAATGAACACACCCGAAGAAGGTGCATCAACATGTACTTTCTTCGTTTGGGCGGCACGGGAATTCTGGTAATCCTCTATTTCCTGCTCTGTCTTATAACAATTATAAGTTGGAGCAGGACCAACGTTCCTAAGCGCAGTATAAAAAGCTGGTTCGTTCAATACATCCGTATTATTATCTTGATTAAAGCGTGACATAGTCGTAACCAGGAGAGAGAGAGATGAAAACACTCAGCGTGCGCTTTTACAAGATTAGATTGGTTATCAACTTATCTAATCAGGATGTCTCCCACTGTTTTAGTCAAATCTTTCTTCAAACCCTAAAAGGAAAGACTAGCCGGGATTAATTACACCCAACAAGTTCGCCAATCTTTTGGCCAGGCCAGTGCCGGTACTTTGAGGGAGGTTCCCCGTGCTTTCGCACGAACCTAATTAAAATAAACCTCGTTTTCCTAGGGGCGTAACCCCATTGACACCTTTCTGGACACCTACTTGATCGGCTAATTGTAAAGTGCAAAACTCTCCCAAGAGTAACAATTACTCGCAGCGGGTATCAGGATCCAACTATCATATAGAAGGTATACAATCTCAATGCAAATTTCAACACTTGAAACTCCCAATAATATTTTACCCCTAGCGTCCTATGACCTTGACGAATGCCAACAAACCATAGGCTACTAGTCAAGTTCAACCCGTCATTTCCCAATTGAATTAAACCCACCCGCACGACCCTTGACGAAAGCCAACAAAGCCGCACGATTACCCTAACTTAATCGCATCATATGCTTATGCAGATAAGCATAAATAGCTACCGCACACTACGCCTTGACGAAAGCCAACAAACGCAGCACGAATACTATGTAGTACTTATCTGAAATGACGGAGGGCTACGACAGGTTTTTAAGAAAACCCTTTGCGTAATGAACTTGATATCGTTGTAGAATCGAGTGATTTTTTAAATGGAATGTTTTTGAGGCCTTTTCTAGTTTTGCTAAAGAGGTCACTCCCGGTGAAGGGATCGTCGGCTCTTTCCTCATCGAATAAGGTGCAGGATATTTCACAAATACCACTATGCAAAGCAAGAACTATAGAAGAAATCAAAAGAAAAACCGAGTTTGTAGCATCTGCTAGTTTCACTAAAGAGGTCACTTCCGGTGAAGGGATCTTGGCTCTTTCCTTATCGAATAAGGTGCTGGATGTTCTACAAGGAACACCGCTATGCAAAGCAAGAACTAGAGCTAGCAGTTTTTAAACAAGTTTCTACAACATCTTAGCTTTCTTTTATTTCATTAATCTCATTAATGAAGTCCCATTTTAATATGCTTCACAAGCATCACATTTGAAACGAAATCTGCAATATAACATATATCTCATATATATAATATAAACATTCGTCTCAGGCAGTAATATGATCTCATCACAGAACATTGCAGCAGAAGAACATATATGAAATATTGGATATACTAGGACGTTCGTGTTTTAATACGAGCCTATATAAAACACGGATTCCACGGTCGCGATGAATAGCCAAACCCACATCCCTAGACCCCTGCGAGAGTGGCAAGTAACACTTCCAATTCTAGGGTTAGGAGACCCGGTCTCGACTCCTCGAGATGGTCTCCCACTGGACCCTAGAACCCGGTTACTTATGCTCCCCGCCTTGGGTCTACCTAATGCGGAAAAGTAAATAATATACAAAGGTGACATCATCCTCAGCCCGGAAGTGCCCCAATAAAAGAATATTACATACAAATGAATTTTACATGAATGAAAAAGAAAAAGCTATCATCTCACATAAAACCCCCGGCTATTCAAACATGACGATCCAATATAACATATCACAGCAACACATAATATCTCATATTATCAACGTAAGCAAGTATGCGTATCCCGATTGTCGTTGATGTATAGCAACGAAGCCGGCGATACACCACATACTACGGTTACGGTCACAGAAAATATAGTGTAAAACTACAACAGTTGGAATCCGCAACCTCCTTAGACATCGCATGCCTAACTAAATGAATTCCTTAGACATCGCATGCCTAACAATTATAAATCCCGCATTTTAGTCTCATTATCGAAAACTCTTTTCAATATCAAGTCGGGCAATTCAACAAGATTCCTGACATCCTGATCGAATGCTCGTCGCAAACTTTAGTAGATGGCCGCACCCCCGATGCCGTCGATGAAGTGCACTAAGGCGGAACACCGCTGCCGCGAGCACCCGAACGGATGCTTTTAGCGACGGGGTTCTCCTACAGTCACTCGGTCGGGGCTATAGGGCATGGCTGTCTATTAAATTTACCCGGCGAGTATCCGCGTACGCAACGTGATTGCGATGGACTTTTGATCGCATCAAAATCCCGTGGCAACCGATCATTCGAGACTGAATTTCTAGATTTATAACATTCAAATTAGTTATCTCATAACTACCTGTGGATTCCAAATATTGTATCACATTCCATATAAAAAGACAGTGTTAAACTTTCCGATCGAATGATCAAACACCCAAGTTTTCCCAAATAGCTCAACACTTGAGCGGAGTTCAAAAAGTATCAATCACATGCCACAGTACCAATGGTCCAGCCGTAGAAGGGTCAAGCCAACGCCTCACATGTGGCACGCCGTACTGCCACAAACCCTAAGGTTTAGAGGCAGTTCAAGACGGTCACATAATCGAGTTAAGGTTTGTGTTCTTCTAGAGGGTCCACCGCGTTACTTGCATGATTTTCCGGAAGTTTCAAACTCGAGAAAAAATCCAACTTTTGAAAAAATTTCCGACAGGGGAAAAAGTGAGTTATTGATATCCGTTCGAACTTTTTAACAGTTTCTAAAATTATCGGGAAAAACTTAAACGAGGTTAAATTATCCGATCGAATCAACGAGTCCCCAATACACCCCAGAAAACTCAACACTTGAGTGGAATTAAAAATTCCCAGAATAATCAGGAATCACATACGGTTATTACTGTGCAAACAGAAAGCAACAAGTCAACTGTACGGCCGCGGAATCGCCGCGCAAGCCAGGTCATTGCCGCGGTTTCGCGGCCCATTGAAGGAATTGCAGGCACGTGCTGCACAGTAACCCTTGTATTTCCCTGCTGATTTTTTTGAGTATTTTTAATTTACAAAAAATCACATTTTGAAAAATTTTCTAGAAACTAGGGTATATCGTGTTTTCGGAGTTCGATCGGACTTTTAAGTTCGCCTAGAATTCGCCTAGAGCTCTAACTTGGCTCTGATACCACTGTAGGGTTGCTAGGCACACGCACAAGGGTTTACAAGGCATCAACCATGCCCGATTTAAAATTTAGCCGTGCTGAACAACCCAAAGCCGGATCTTTAAACTAGAGATTAGGCGAAAACAAGCATGTTAAACACTTTAACACTAAGTGAGAGGGATTACAACCTTTGTAGATCCGGTCCTTCACTTCTTAAGCTCCGTGTTGAGGTCCCTTCGCTGCGATCATCGTGTTCCGAACTCTCGAGAGGCTTCACGAAGAGAAAGATGCAGTCTTGCTTCCGATCTTCGATAACAAAGATGATCTACATTGAAATTTCATTAACAAAAGCTAACACTCACTAAATGAAGTGAACACTCTCATCTAAAAGGCAAGGATAGATGAGGATGATGAAGTAGGATTTTTGCTCTCATTTATAATCTTTTTCTCACACATTTTTCATCACAAAATCAAAGCTAGAAAGCTTTTTCATCAAGGAAGAAGAAGAAGAAGAATAGTAATTCTATTTGTGATGAATAATGAATTGTGTTAATAATTGCTTATGCAACCATGGTTTAAGATGATAGGCTAACCATTGTAGAGACTTAACCAAGGGTTAGGGTTTTGGTTAGGTTAAAGAATGAGTCACTCACAAATATCTTTGCAAAAACAAAAACAAAACCTTCTAGAAACTTCTAGAAAGAGCTAACCCAAGTCAAACCCTAACCTTGTTTAATCTCCACTAATCATGTTGCATTAGTAATTATAACATGTTACAATATTATATATCATGTATATAATATTTATTGTAACAAAATAAAATAATACAATTAACATATATCGCATATATATCAATGTATTACCCGAGTGAGAAAAAGAATCTTTTAGTGATCTAATATTAGTTAATGTAATTTAATATATCATATATATTATTATACATTAAATTATCGAATCAACACTTGATCCGACAATCCGCCTATATCGCATATAACCGACTAATATATCATTTACTCATCCATCGAATCAATACTTGATCCGAAGACCCGGCTGATATCAAATATCGCGAGAATAGAATACGGTATCTCATATCGCATTATCCTCGGTCCCGCACATATCACATATGTGCCCCTACTCCGTTTTTCCTGAGTCAAGAAACCTCTGTATGGGACTCTAAAGAATCGTCAATACGCCGGCGCTAGGTGATGATCATATCAAACACCCATAAGCTGCAAGCGGTCAGCTAAATGTAACAGCCACCCAGGTATTGAGCGATCAGAAGATCAACAAGCAAGCCTGCATATTCTCCTGCGAATTCAAACAGTAACACTCCTGTACAGTCCGGTCTCGTCGTCTGATATGTCGCATATCTCACCCAGGGGTGGTAAATGTCAGACCCCAGTAGCTTGATAAGTCGTGTCGATATGAGGTCTATAACAGTTCAAGAAACTACTGATAACACTTACCAGTAAATCTCAGCAACCCTGGCCAGGGATTTCAAGTTATAGCCAATCGAACACAGCGCAACATCAACTCCCTATACCGGGAGAGACGAATCCCTTCCAATCGCTCATTGCCTCCATGTGATTCGGGACTGTACCCAAAAGCCACCTTTTTGCACGCCCTCTTGGACGTGGTATGATGGAAATCAAAGCACAGTGGGAATCACACAAGACTCTATGATGATCTCGGGTCAACAGACTACTCTGTACCAGTGTCACCGGAGAACTGCCATCTGACGTAAGGTATAATACCATCTGGGAGTTTTCGGCGAGTCCGTCATGTGTACCCAGTCTCTACTGAGCACCCGTACACCATCCTTGATGTCAAACACCAATATATATGGGATCATCCATCGCCCATCATATGGGTCAAGATGCGTATCCGCTAGTCTACTCTGGTGTATCGATGCCCTATCTCGATACACCCTCGACTAGGAACAGTTATAGGATGTACTCGTCGACTACCGTAGCCCCACTAGTATGATCTCTTCATTGTCCCAGTAGTCGAGTACATATCCTAAGGGCTTTATCAACATATAACATAGAGACAATCAGAGTACATGTTAATATAAAGTACAACCAGATATCATACTATCATGTCGAGCAAGAAAGTCCTCCCTATATATGTCCAAGCATCCATTACAATATACATCGTATGTATAGTAATGGCCTCTAGGGCATACATTTTACTAACACTTCTAACTCATATTCATTGAATTTCTCAAAAGGTTCAGACTTGTGTTTCAACAGGAACACATGTGCGAATCTTGAGAGACCATCAGTGAATATAATAAAGTACAAAGAATTGGTCTTGGCATGTGTAGACAGGGGACCTTCATACATTAGCATGTATCAATCCCAAGAGTTCACTAACTCTTTCTCTATTTCCAATAAACAGTGCTGTGGTCATCATATCTTTGTGACATGACTGGCAAGTTTCACTAGATGTAAATTCAAACTAATTTAAATATGTATCTAAATGTAATTTAGCTAGTCGGGTCGCATTGATATGACCTAGTCTATAATGCCTCAAGAAAGATTTGTTCATTTCTGAACTCTTCCTCTTGTGTGTGTTTTGTAGACTAAGAACTGTAGTTTGATTTAGAACGTCAATACTTTTAGATAACGTGCCTGAACCAATCAACTCTTGATATAGAAAATTTTCAAAACATTATCCAACAATACAAAATTATTTCCTTCTTTACTAATAAAGGGACTGATATGATGTTGTATATTAGGTTCGGTATCTAATAACATTCGTTCAGAATCAATGTATTTGCTAATACAGGGTGATAACTACCAACAGACTTGGCTGCAACACTTGCACCGTTTCTATCTCATGAAACTTATCACCCGTTCTCAGTTCTCTACCTCTCTGTAGCCCATGTAACAAATTACATATGTGGGATCTTGATCCGGTATCAAATACCCAGGACGTAAAGGATACTGAGAAACAGTTCTCTGTAATGAACACATCCGAAGAAGATGCATCAGCATGCACTTTCTTCGTTTGGGCGGCACGGGAATTCTGGTAATCCCCAATTTCCTGCTCTGTCTTATAACATTTATAAGTTGGAGCGGGACCAACGTTCCCCAGCTCAGTATAACAAGCGGGTTCGGTCAATACATCCGTATTATTATCTTGATTAAGGTGTGATATGGTCGCTACCTGGAGAGAGAGAGAAGAAAACACTCAGCGTATTCTCTTGCAAGATTAGGTTGGTTATCAATTTATCTAATCAGGATGTCTCCCACTGTTTTAGTCAAATCTTCCATCAAATTCTAAAAGGAAAGACTAGCCGGGATTAATTACACCGTACAAGTTCGCCAATCTTTCAGCCAGGCCAGTGCCGGTACTTTGAGGGAGGTTCCCCGTGCTTTCGCACGGACCTAATTAAAGTAAACCTCGTTTTCCCAGGGGGCGTAACCCCGTTAACACCTTTCTAGACACCTACTTGATCGGCTAATTGTAATGTGTAAAACTCTCCCAGGAGTAACTCTTACTCGCAGCGGGTATCGGGATCCAACTATCTCATAGAAGGTATGCAATCTCATTGCAAATTTCAACACTTGAAATTCCCAATAATATTTTGTCCCAAGCCTCCTATGACCTTGACAAAGGCCAACAAAACATAGGCTGCTAGTCAAGTTCAACCCGTCATTTCCTGATTGAATCAAACCCACCCGTTCGACCCTTGACAAAGGCCAACAAGGTCGTATGACTACCCTAATCCAATATGCATCATATGCATAAGCAGATAAGTACTATTCAGCTACCGCACACTACGCCTTGACAAAGGCCAACAAACGCAGCACGAATACTAAACAGTCCTCATCTGAAATGACGGAGGGCTACGACAGATTTTTAAGAAA
This sequence comes from Agapanthus africanus, assembly GCA_030015575.1. NCBI lineage: Eukaryota > Viridiplantae > Streptophyta > Magnoliopsida > Asparagales > Amaryllidaceae > Agapanthus > Agapanthus africanus. The sequence goes on along the minus strand of CM057338.1, from coordinate 777,445,969 downwards.
ACCCTTTGCGTAATGAACTTGATATCATTGTAGAATTGAGTGATTTTAAAAGGAATGTTTTTTAGGCCTTTTCTAGTTTTGTTAAAGAGGTCACTCCCGGTGAAGGGATCATCGGCTCTTTCCTCATCGAATAAGGTGCAGGATATTTCACAAATATCACTATGCAGAGCAAAAACTATAGAAACAATCAAAAGACAAACCGAGTTTGTAGCATCTGCTAGTTTTGCTAAAGAGGTCACTCCCGGTGAAGGGATCTCGGCTCTTTCCTTATCGAATAAGGTGCTGGATGTTCTACAAGGAACACCTCTATGCAATGCAAGAACTAGACCTACCTGTTTTTGAGACAAGTTTCTACAACATCTTTAGGTTTCTTTTAGTTTCATTAATCTCATTAATGAAGTCCCATTTTATTATGCTTCACAAGCATCACTTTTGAAACGAAATCTGCAATATAACATATATCTCATATATATAATATAAGCATTCGTCTCAGGCAGTAATATGATCTCATCACAGAACATTGCAGCAGAAGAACATATATGAAATATTGGATATACTAGGACGTCCGTGTTTTAATACGAGCCTGTATAAAACACGGATTCCACGGTCGCGATGAATAGCCAAACCGACATCCCTAGACCCCTACAAGAGCGGCAAGCAACACTGCCAATTCCAGGGTTAGGAGACCCGGTCTCGACTCCTCGAGATGGTCTCCTATTGGACCCTAGAACTCCGTTACTTGTGCTCCCCGTCTTGGGTCTACCTAATGCGGAAAAGTAAATAATATACAATGGTGACATCATCCTCATCCCGGAAGTGCCCCAATAAAAGAATATTACATACAAAAGAATTTTACATGAATGAAAATAAAAAACCCCATCTCACATAAAACCCCCGGCTATTCAGAACACGACGATCCAATATAACATATCACAACAACACATAATATCTCATATCATCAACGTAAGTAAATATGCGTACCCTAATTGTCGTTGATGTATAGTAATGAAACTGGCGATACACCACATATTACACTTACGGTCGCAGAAAAAAAGTGTAAAACTACAACAGTTGGAATCCGCAACCACTTTAGACATCTCATGCCTAACCAAATGAATTCCTTAGACATCGCATGCCTAACAATTATAAACCCCGCATTTTAGTCTCATTATCGAAAACACTTTTCAATATCATGTCGGGCAATTCAACAAGATTTCCCAACATCCTGAACGAATGCTCATCGCAAATTTTAGTAGATGGCCGCACCCCCGGATGCCGTCGACGAAGTGCACTAAGGCGGAACACCGCTACCGCGAGCACCCGAACGGATGCTTTTGGCGACGATGTTCTCCTACAGTCACTTAGTCGGGGCTATAGGGCATGGCTGTCTATTAAGTTTACCCGGCGAGTATCCGCGTACGCTACATGATTGCGACGGACTTTTGATCACATCAAAATTCCGTGGTAACCGATCATCTGAGACTGAACTGCTAGATTTATAACATTCAAATTAGTTATCTCATAACTTCTTGTGGATTCTAAATATTGTATCACATTCCAGATAAATAGATAATGTTAAACTTTCCGATCGAATAATCAAACACCCAAGTTTTCCCAAATAGCTCAACACTTGAGCGGAGTTCAAAAAATATCCATCACAAAGCACAGTACCGATGGTCCAGCCATAGAAGGGTCAAGCCAACGCCTCACATGTGGTAGCGCCGTACTGCTCCAAACACTAAGGTTCAGAGGTGGTTCAGACGGTCACATAATCGAGTTAAGGTTTGTGTTCTTGTAGAGGGTCCACCGCGTTACTTGCATGATTTTCCGGAAGTTTCAAACTCGAGAAAAAATCCAACTTTTGAAAAATTTTCCGACAGGGGAAAAAATGAGTTATTGATATCCGTTCGAACTTTTTAACAGGTTCTAAAATTATCCGGAAAAACTTAAACGAAGTTAATTTATCCGATCGAATTAACGAGTCTCCATTACAACCCAGAAAACTCAACATTTGAGCACAATTATAAATTCCCAGAACAATGAAAAAATACCTACGGATCAACTGTAGCAAAATCTAACCCTCTATCCCCAAGACCTGCCGCGGAACCGCCGCCAATACCCCAGTTTGGCCGCGGTTCCACGGAGCCTTGAGCGATTTAGGGTGTCATTTTTCACACGTGTCTATAAATTTACCTGCTGAATTTTCCGAGTATTTTTAATGTAGAAAAAATCACATTTTAAAAAAATTTCCAGAAACTAGGGTTTTATGGGTATTCGGAGTTCGATCGGACTTTAAACTTCGCCTAGACTTCGCCTAAATCTCTAGCTTGGCTCTGATACTACTGCAGGGTTACTAGGCACTCTCACAAGGGTCTACAAGGTATCAACAATGCCCGATTTAAAATTTAGACGTGCCGAACAATCCTAACCAAGATTTTTAAACTAGAGATTAGGCGAAACAAAGCATGTTAAATACTTTAACACTAAGAGTTTGGGATTACAACCTTTGTAGTCTAGTCCTTCACTTCTAAAGCTCCGTGTTGAGGTCCCTTCGCTGCGATCATCATGTTCCCGGACTCTAGAGAGGCTCCACGAAGAGAAAGATGCAAGCTTGCTTCCGATCTTCGATAACTAAGATGATCTACCTTGAAGTTTCTTTAACACAAGCTCTCACTCACTAAATGAAGTGAACACCCTAATCTAAATGGCTAGGATAGGTTAGGATGATGAAGTAGGTTTTATGCTCTCATTTATTTTCTATTTCTCACTCAAAATCATCACTAAGCAAAAAGCTAGAAAGCTTTCAAGCAAGAAGAAGAAGAAGCTTACTTTGTGATGAATAATGAATTGTTGTGATAATTACAAATGCAACCCATGGTTAAAGATGAAGCGGCTAACCATTGTAGAGACTTTACTAGGGTTAAAGGTTTGGGTTGGGTTAAAGAATATCTCACAAAATATCAACACAAATATCTTTACAGGAAAACAAAACAAAAGCTTCTAGAACCTTCTAGAAAAGATCAACCCAAATCAAATCCTAACCTCATTTAATCTCCACTAATCATGTTGCATTAGTAATTATAAAATGTTACAATATTATATATCACATATATAATATATTTTTGTAACAAAAGAAAATAATACAATTAACATATATCGCATATATATCAATGTATTACCCGAGTGAGAAAAGAATCTTTTAGTGAGCTTATATCAGTTAATGTAATTTAATATATAAAATATATAATTATACATTAAATTATCGCATCAACACTTGATCCGATAATCCGGCTATTTCACAAATAACCGACTAATATAATCTGTATCAGTTCATCGAATCAACACTTGATCCGATAACCCGGCTATATAACATATACCCGACCGATATCTCATATCGCGAGAATCTAATACGGTATCACATACACTTATTGTTCTCGGTCCCGCACATATCATATATGTGCTCCTACTCCGTTTTGCCAGAGTCAAGAAACCTCTGTGGAGGACTCTAAAGAATCGTCAATACGCCGGCAGTAGGTGATGATCATATCAAACACCCATAAGCTGCAAGTGGTCAGCTAAATGTAACAGTCACCTAGGTATTGAGCGATCAGAAGATCAACAAGCAAGCCTGTACTTTCTCCCGCGAATCCAATCAGTAACACTCCCGTACAGTTCGGTCTCTTCGTCTGATATATCGCATATCTCGCTTAGGGGTGGTAAACGTCAGATCCCAGTAGCTTGATAAGTCGTGTCGATATGAGGTCCATAACAGTTCGAGAAACTACTGATAACACTTACCATTAAATCTCAGCAACCCTGGCCAGGGATTTCTAGTTATAGCCAATCGAACACAGCGCAACATCAACTTCATATACCGGGAGAGACGAATCCCCTCCTATCGCTCATTGCCTCCATGTGATTCAGGACTGTACCCAAAAGCCACCTTTTTGCACGCCCTTTTGGACATAGTTTGATGGAAATCAAAGCACATTAGGAATCACACAAGACTCTATGACGATCTTGGGTCTACAAACTAACCTGTATCAGTGTCACCAGAGAACTGCCATCTGACGTGAGGTATAATACCATCCGGGAGTTCTCGGCGAGTCCGTCCAGTGTACCCAGTATCCATTGAGCAACCGTACACCATCCTTGATGTCAAACACCGATGGATATGGGATCATCCATCCCCCATCATATGTGTCAAGATGCGTATACGCTAGTCTACTCTGGTGTATCGATGCCCTGTCTCGATACACCCTTGACTAGGAACAGTTATAGGATGTACTCGTCGACTACCGTGGCCCCACTAGTATGATCTCATCTTAGTCCCTGAAGTTGAGTACATATCCTAAGGGCTTTATCAACATGTAATATAGAGACAATCAGAGTACATGTTAAGATAAAGAGCAACCAGATAGCATACTATCATGTCGAGCAAGAAAGTCCTCCCTATATATGTCCAAGCATCCACTACAATATACATCGTATGTACTGTAATGGCCTCTAGGGCATACATATAACTAACAGAGATCGGAGATGCCGCGAGGAGCTAGGGATGGTGGCTAAAGACCGAAGGGCATGGATCGATCGGTATAGCTTTTCTAACTTTTCTCTAGTTGCTAGTTATAGGTTAATAGTTCAATCCGGGATTAAAGTCTGCGATAGCGCCGGTTTCTAGTTTAGAAAAGTTTTCGTTTCAGCATTTTGGCCTCGGACAGACGGCCGGGGCGCTACCGTAGACTTACATGGTATCAGAGACAGGCCATTGACCTTTACTAGCTTGCTCTAACGTGTTTAGAACTTCGATTGAACGAAATTTCCAAAACCGTGATTCCAATTTATGCAGTTTCTGTCGAAATTTTTTTGTCGTCAAAAAATTATTTTGAGTGTGTAAGAAAATCAGGTAGGCATTTCTAAGACCACTGCAAAAATTTCGTAGCATGATATCACTATAGCGCCGCGGAACCGCGGCATTACCCTTGTTTTGGCCGCGGTTCCACCGCACCACTGTAGCAATAATGCACGAAATTTTCTACAGTGGTCTCTGACTTGGAATTGGGGTTTCTGGTATTTTTAGTTTTGGCCCAGATTATTTTGAGTACTGGGAATTGTGGTTGGGGCCCACTTCAGGAAATTTTGTCGATCGAAAATTTTAAATATGTTAGTTCACAGTGCTTATTTTATATCTGCGACCGTGAATGTCATTCAAGCGGTAAATCTTGTTTAATTGCTATAGCTCTTTTAGACGGATTTGCAAACGTGACATTCACGTTGATGTTCTGTGTTGTGCTGTGATATTGCGGATTTGTCGTGGTGGATAGCTTGGATGCAATGGTAGTACAGTTTGGTTTTATTTGTACATTTGATATTGCGGGGCGAGCGTCCGACATGTGGACTGCCGTCACTGCCTGTTTGTATATTATTCTTTTGGGGCACGACCGGGCTGAGGTCGATGTACCCGTTTTATATTTTTTTCTTTCTGTTCTAGGATTACCCCGCGGTGGGGTGCACGGATAGCCGGATTCTAGAGGGCAACGGGCCCGCATCTCATGGCTTTGATACGGAGGGGGCTTCACTCTACAATTAGCGGGCTATTTGCTGCACTCGTAGGGGGTACAGGTTGACCCAAAGAGGGGTGCTCAAGTTACCGGATTCCGTGAAGTGCTGGGTGGTCCATTAACTTTGTTGAAGGGGGCTGCCTCGCTTCAGGTTTTGGCGGTTAACTTGCCGCACCCGTAGGGGTCTAGGATTTCATTGCACAGGCTATCCACAAGACCAGGGGAACGCCGGGTTTCAGTAGCGGCTCTATGAAACCCAGGTATCCCAGATTATCTGTATTGTTCTGTGATACTTATTACTCTCTGTGATGTTGCATTTTATCACGCCTTGAGCGATTATTATATATTGATATATATATACTAGTAGATGTTGTATATGTTTTACACCCGCGCTAGTCCAGTCCTCGCTCTATCGTTAGTTAAGTAACCTAACGGGTGATGACGGTGTAGGGTTCCTAGGCACACCCAAGAGGTCTCATAAGGCATCAACCATGCCAAATTCAAAATTTTCCGGTGCCGAGAAACCCTAATACGGATCGTTAACTAGAGAATAGGCGAAACTACAAGCTAGTAAACAACTTTACTGCTAAGTGAAAGAGACTACAACCTTTGTAGATCCGGTCCTCCACTTCCTTAGCTCCGTGATGATGTCCCTCCGCTGCGATCATCGGATCCCGGACTCTAGCGATGGTTTCGTCGAAGAAATGATCGGGCTAGGTCGTCGACTTTGTTGCCGAAGATGATCTACGTCGAGGCAATACAAGATCAAGCTCCAACTTCACTAAGTCATGAAACTTATGAAGAAAACACCCTATACTACTTGGCAAGTGGTAGAGGATGAAGAAATAGGAAGTGGGTTCACTTTGGATTTTGATTTCTCACTCTTTTCCTCATAGCACCATTAAAGCTGGTAAGGTTTCTCCTTCTTGAAGAAGAAGAAGAAGAAGAAAAAGAATATGATAAGAATAAAGAATAAATGGAAATAAAGTGATTCTTATCATTTTAGCAACCATGGTTGAGTGTAGAGAATAAACTAATGTTAGGTGAATGGTTAGGTTTAGGAAAGAAACAAGAATGGTCAAAGCTTCTTGAAGCTTCAAGGAAACAAACAAAAGAAGCAACCATTTCTTTTCTTGTCCAAAAATAAATAAATAAAATAAATAGTTAAGAAAAGATAAAAAAAACCTAACCATTCACTTAAACATGGTTTAAAGTAAACATACACCCAAACACGCATGTATCATCAAACATGATACAATCAAGTTCACAAAAATATATCACATATACAATGTGCACAACAAGTGAGAAAATCCATTTTAAGTGAACAAATACTAGTTAATGTAAAGTAATATATCTAATATATAATTATACATCAAATTCTTAAATCAACACTTGATTTAACGATCCGGTCATATCGCATATGACCGACTAATATCCAATGTATCGACTTATCGAATCAATCCTCGATTCGATAACTAGGTTATATCGCATACAACCAATCGATACATTCATCGCGAGAATAGAATACGGTATCACATACACGCATTATTCTCGGTCCCGCACATATCTCATATACGCTCCTATTTCGTTTCGCTTGAGCCAGGAAACCTCTGTGTAGGACTCTAAAGACTCGTCAATACGCCGGCAGCAGGTGATGATCATATCAAACATCCACAAGCCGCAAGCGGTCTGCTAAACGTAACGGCCACCCGGGTATTGAGCAATCAGAAGATCGACGAGCAAGCCCGCTCACACTTCTGTGAATCCAACCAGTAACACTTACCGTACAGTCCGGTCTGATCGTCTGATATGTCGCATATCTTGCCTAGGGGTGGTAAACGTCAGACCCCAATAGCTCGATAAGTCGTGTCGATATGAGGTCTATAATAGTTCGAGAAACTACTGGTAACACTTACCAGTAAATCTCAGTAACCCTGGCCAGGGATTTCCGGTTATAGCCAATCGAACACAGTGCAACATCATCTCCCTATACCGGGAGAGACGAATCCCCTCCTATCGCTCATTGCCTCCATGTGATTCGGGACTGTATCCAAAAACCACCGTTTTGCACGCCCTCTTGGATATGGTAAGGTGGAAATCAAAGCACGGTGGGAATCACACAAAACTCTATGACGATCTCGGGTCTACAGACTAACCTGTACCAGTGTCACCAGAGAACTGCCATCTGACGTGAGGTATAATACCATCTGGGAGTTCTCGGCGAGTCCGTCCAGTGTACCCAGTCTCCACTGAGCACCCGTATATCATCTCTGATGTCAAACACCAATGGATATGGGATCATCCATCGCCCATCTGTATGGGTCGAGAAGGTATACGCTAGTCTACTCTGGTATACCGATACCCCGTCTCGATATACCCATGACTAGGGACCTTGAAGGATGTACTTATGGACTACCATGTCCCCACTAGTATGATCCGCATCATAGTCCAGGTAGTCAAGTACACATCCTAAGGGCTTTACCAACATGTAGCAGAGAGACAATCAGTGTATACGTTAAAGTAAAGAGCAACCAGATAGCATACTATCATGTCGAGCAAGAAAGTCCTCCCTATATATGTCCAAGCATCCACTACAATATACATCCTATGTATAGTAATGGCCTCTAGGGCATACATATAACTAACAATCTCCCACTTGCACTAGGGCCATTTGATAGAAGTCGTTGTAGTATCTCATACTCAACCATCCTATAAAAGTCTCTCTCTGGGAAAAGGCCTTCGTGAGTGGATCCGCCGTGTTGTCCTCTGAGTCTACTTTCCTAACCTCGATCTCCTGGAGATCAACCATCTCCATGATCAGGTGACACTTGCCTTAGAATATGTCTGGATCACTGATGGGACGCGCGTTCCTCGGCATAAGCCACATCTCCATTGTCACACAATGGAGGGAACAAAGTTCATCTCATGAACTAATATACATCCAGACTGCCTCTTTGGTAGCAACTTAAGTAGCGATGTATCTTGCCTTTAATCGTCTAGTATGTCACGGTATCTAGCTTGGAACTCTTCCAACATACCGTCCCTCCATAGAGGGTAAAGACAATACCTGTGACTGACATTCAGTCATCCTTATCACCCTGGAACACTTCCAGTTATTCTCCCCAGGATCGATTGATACCATCTCAGTACATCTAGTGAGAATCCTAATATCCATTTAGATCTATCTCATAGATCCAAAACCTAGGATTTAGTAGGTATCACTTTGATCCTATGTGGAGAATTATTGTGATAAGCGGAGATTGATCGAGCGTAGCATAGGAAACTACTTCCCTATCAAAAGTATGTCATCTACGTACTCTACGAGGATCACCACCATACTCTCTACTACCTTTTTGTATATACAAGGTTCATCTACCATTTTGATGATGTCAAACTCTTTGACTAACTCATCAAAACAGATGTTCCAACTCCGCGATGCCTGTTTTATCACATAAAACATCTTGCACACGTTTCTGCTGCTCCCACTGTCTACGAGGCCCTCTGACTGTGTACTTATAGACGCTCTCTTCCAAAACATCATTTAGAAAAGCAATCACGACACCCAACCACCAGATATCGTAGTCATGGTATGTAGCCGTGACAAGTAGGATCTGGATGGACTTAAACATAGATCCTTATAAAAGGTTTCAACATAATCCATACCTGGTCAATGATGCAAACCTTTAACAAGTCTAGCTTTGAAAGTATCAACCTTTCCATGTACACCAAGTAATCTTCTCAAGATATACTTGCTCCTGATGGGGATTTAACCCTTCAGATATAGCAACAAAAGTCCATACTTTGTTGGTGTATAAGGATTCCATCTCAGATCGCTAAGCATCCAGCCATTCTTACAGAGTACCACTCCTGATGGCCAGCTCGAAACTAGTTGGGTCATCATCTCATGATGCAATCCTCGCTCCCACTGTCATAGAGAAACAGAAGTATCTCTCAGGTGGGTGAGGAACCCTACTAGATCGGCGGAGAGGCTGAGGTTCGTTGGTAACTATTAAATCATTTGGTTCTTTCAAATCATCAGCTGCAATTTGTATAGCTGGAACATTTCCAGTTCTACATAACAGATCTTGCCTCGAGCTTGTCCGGATTTTGCTTTTAGACATAGGCCGGTCAACCCCAAATCTTAACTAACATAAGAGATGGGCTCTTCCCTTATCATATCAAATATGAAGTGGTAGGCAACTGATTTGATTCGTACCTAATTCAATAGGTATGCAGCTTCTCAAGTGCATTACCCCTAAAAGGAAACAGGTAACTCAGTAGTACTCATCATAGAGCGCACCATATCGAATAGGGTGCAATTGCTCCGCCCCGATATACCATCGTGCTATGGTGTATACGGAGGAGTAATGCTGAGAGAGAATCTCATTCTCCTTTAGAATAGTCCAGGAATTCTATGCATAAGTATTCTCCTCCTTGATCTCATCAAAAGACATAATACTTATACACGTATTGGTTCTCTACTTCTAACTTATATTCTGTGAATATCTCAAAAGGTTCGGACTTGTGTTTCAACAGGAACATATGACTGAATCTTGAGAGATCATCAGAGAATGTAATGAAGTACAAAGAACCGGTCTTGGCATGTGTAGACAGGGGACCTTCATACATCAGCATGTATCAATCCCAAAAGTTCACTAACTCTTTCTCTGTTTCCAATAAACAGAGCTGGTGTCATTATATCTTTGTGACATGACTGGAAAGTTTCACAAGATGTAAATTCAAACTGATTTAAATATACATCTATATGTAAATTCAGCTAGTCGGGTCGCATTGATATGACCCAGTCTACAATACCCCAAGAAGAATTCGTTCATTTCTGAACTCTTCCTCCTGTGTGTGTTCTGTATACTAAGAACTGTAGTTTGATTTAGAATATCAATGCTTTTAGATAACGTGCCTGAACCGATCAACTTTTGATATAGGAAATGTTCAAAACATTATCCAACAATACAAAATTTTATCATTTCTTTACTAATAAAGAGACTGATATGATTTTGTATATCAGGTTCGGTATCTAATAACATTCGTTCAGAATCAATGTATTTGGAATACAGGGTGACAGTGACCAATAGACTTGACTGCAACACTTGCACCGATTTCTGTCTCATGAAACTTATCACCCGTTCTCAGTTCTTTACCTTTCTGTAGCCCATGTAACAGTTTACATATGCGGGATCATGATCCGGTATCACATACTCAGGACGTAAAGGATACTGAGAAACAGTTCTATGTAACGAACACACCCGAAGAAGATGCATCATCATGCACTTTCCTCGTTTGGGCGGCACGGGAAATCTGGTATTCCCCAATTTCCTGCTCTGTCTTATAACAATTATAAGTTGGAGCGGGACCAACGTTCCCCAGCTCAGTATAACAAGCGGGTTCGGTCAATATATCCGTATTATTATCTTGATTAAGGCGTGATATGGTCGCTACCTGGAGAGAGAGAAGAAAACACTCTGCGTTCGCTCTTGCAAGATCAGATTGGTTATTATTTTATCTAATCAGGATGGCTCCAACTGTTTTTATCAAATCTTCCTTCAAACCCTAAAAGGAAAGACTAGCCGGGATTAATTACATGCTACAAGTTCGCCAATCTTCCAGCCAGGCTAGTGTCGGTACTTTGAGGGAGGTCCCCCGTGCTTTCGCACGAACCTAATTAATGTAAACCTCGTTTTCCCAGAGGCGTAACCTCATTAACACCTTTCTAGACACCTATTTGATCGGCTAATTGTAATGTGTAAAACTCTCCCAGGAGTAACTCTTACTCGCAGTGGGTATCGGGATCCAACTATCTCATAGAAGGTATGCAATCTCATTGCAAATTTCAACACTTGAAATTCCCGATAATTTTGCCCCAAACGATCTATGACCTTGACAAGGTCAACAAACCAAAGACCGTAAGACAAGTTCAACCCGTCATTTCTTGATTGAATCAAACCCACCCGCACGACCCTTGACAAGGTCAACAAGGCCGTACGACCACCGTAAGCCAATCTGCATCATATGCATAAGCAGATAAATACTGGTTAGCTACCGCACACTGCGCCTTGACAAGGTCAACAAACGCAGCACGAATACTAAGCAGGACTTATCTGAAATGACGGAGGGCTACGACAGGTTTTTCGGAAAACCTATTGCGTAATGAACTTGATATCGTTGTAGAATCAAATGATTTTGAAATGGAGTGTTTTTTAGGCATTTCTAGTTTTGCTAAAGAGGTCACTCCCGGTGAAGGGATCGTCAGCCCTTTCCTCGTCGAATGAGGTGCGGGATATATCATATATATCACTGTGCAAAGCAGAAACTATAGAAGCTATCAAAAGACAAACCGAGTGTGTAGCATTTGCCAGTTATTGCTAAAGGGTAACTCCCGGTGAAGGGATCGTCGGCCCTATCCTCATCGAATAAGGTGCTGGATATATCATATATACCGCTGTGCAAAGCAAGAACTGTAGCTACCTGTTTTATTTTTGAAATTCGATTCCACAACATCTTTAGGTTTCTTTTACTTTCATTAATCATATTAATGAAGTCCCATCATTAAAGTACCTAAACATCACAGATAAATACGACGTACACTTATGCCATCCGCATTCTCCTCGATGTCCCCTCGTGCACCGTTAGGTTAGGTAACTAACGACAGAGCGGGGCAGGGCTAGCGCTGGTGTAAAACATAAGTAACGTCTATATAATATATCATATATACTATATACAGTATTTATCACAGAACATATCACATGATCACATCACAGATAACGCAGCAGAAAATATCATATGAAATATTGGATATACTAGAACGTCCGTGTTTTCAATACGAGGCAGTATAAAACACGGATTCCACGGTCGTGATGAATAGCCAAACCCACACCCCTAGACCCCTACGAGAGCGGCAAGCAACCCTACCAATTCGAGAGTTAGGAGACCCGGACTCGACTCCTCGAGTTGGTCTCCCACTGGACTCCAGAACTCGGTTACTTGTGCTCTCCTCCTTGGGTCTATCCTAGTGCGGAAAAGTAAATAATATACAAAAGGTGACATCTTCCGCAACCTGGAAGTGCCCCAATAAAAGAATATTACATACATGTTTTCACATGAATGAAAATGAAAAACACTCATCTCACATAAAACCCCCCGGCTATTCAAACACGACGATCAAATATAACATATCCAGCAACACATAACATCACATGTCATCAACGTAAGTAAATATGCCCATCCCAATTGTCGTTGACATATAGCAACGAAACCGGCGATATCACATATTACACTTACGGTCACAGAAAAGAAAATGTAAAGCTACAATTGTTGGAATCCGCAACCTCTTTAGACATCGCATGCCTAATCAAATGAATTCCTTAGACATCACATGCCTAACAATTATAAACCCCGCATTTTAGTCTCATTATCGAAAACTCTTTTCAATATCAAGTCGGGCAATTCAACAAGATTCCCGACATTCTGATCGAATGCTCGTCGCAAACTTTAGTAGACGGCCGCACCCCCGATACTGTCGACAGAGTGCACTAAGGCGGAACACCGCTGCCGCGAGCACCCGAACGGATGCTTTCGGCGACGGAGTTCTCCTACATTCACTTGGTCGGGGCTAAGGGATGTAGCTGTCTATTAAGTTTATCCGGCGAGTATCCGCGTACGCTAAGTGATTGCGACGGACTTTTGATCGCATCAAAATTCCGTGGCAACCGATCAAGTGAGACCAAACTGTTATGTTTATAACATTCATTCAGTTATCTCATAACCATTTGTGGATTCCAAATATTGTATCACATTCCAGATAAACAGAAAATGTTAAACTTTCCGATCGAACAGTCAAACACCCAAGTTTCACCGAAACAGCTCAACACATGAAATAAGTTTAAGAACATTCACTTCGTGCCACAGTACTAACGGTCCAGCCGTAGAAGGGTCAGGCCAACGCCTCACATGTGGCACGCCGTACTGCCCCAAACCCTAAGGTTCAAAGGGCAGTTCAAGACAGTCACATAATCGAGTTAAGGTTTGTTGTCTTCTAGAGGGTCCATCACGTTACTTGCACGACTTCGAACGTTCTTAAACTACGGAAAGATCCAACACTTGGAAATTTCCCGACATGGGAAAAAGTGGGTATTTATATCCGGTCAAACTTTTCAACATTTTCTAAAATTACCCGGAAAAACACAGACGAAGTTAAACTTCCCGATCGAAACACCGAGTCCCCAATACAACCCAGAAAACTTAACTCTTGAGTAGAAGTTAAAAATTCCCAGAAAATACATCAGTAAAAGATAAGAGTTACTGTGCAAAATTCACAAAACAATGTGACAAAATGGCCGCGGAACCGCCGCACGAGCCATGCTCATGCCGTGGTTCCGCCGCGCTTTAGTCGACTCAGGCGCACGTGCTGCACAGTAATCCCTAAAAAAGCTAGCTGAATTTTCTGCATATTTTTAATTTGGAAAAAACCCAGTTTTGAAAAAAAATACAGAGAAGGGTTTTAAACTAGGGTTTCGGGTTCGATCGGACTTCTAACATCGTCTACACTTCGCCCAAGTCTCTATCTAGTCTCTGATACCACTGTAGGGTTCCTAGGCACACCCAAGAGGTCTCACAAGGCATCAACCATGCCAAATTCAAAATTTTCCGGTGCCGAGAAACCCAAATACGGATCGTTAACTAGAGAATAGGAGAAACTACAAGTTAGTAAAAACTTTACTGCTAAGTGAAAGAGACTACAACCTTTGTAGATCCGGTCCTCCACTTCCTTAGCTCCGTGATGATGTCCCTCCGCTGCGAACATCGGATCCCGGACTCTAGCGATGGTTTCGTCGAAGAAATGATCGGGCTAGGTCGTCGACTTTGTTGCCGAAGATGATCTACGTCGAGGCAACACAAGATCAAGCTCCAACTTCACCAAGTCATGAAACTTGTGAAGAAAACACCCTATACTACTTGGCAAGTGGTAGAGGATGAAGAAATAGGAAGTGGGTTCTCTTTGGATTTGGATTTCTCACTCTTTTCCTCACAGCACCATTAAAGCTAGTAAGGTTTCTCCTTCTTGAAGAAGAAGAAGAAGAAGAAGAAGAAAAAGAATATGATAAGAATAAAGAATAAATGGAAATAAAGTGATTCTTATCATTTTAGCAACCGTGGTTGAGTGTAGAGAATAAACTAAGGTTAGGTGAATGGTTAGGTTTAGGAAAGAAACAAGAATGGTCAAAGCTTCTTGAAGCTTCAAGGAAACAAACAAAAGAACCAACCATTTCTTTTCTTGTCCAAAAATAAATAAATAAAATAAATAGTTAAGAAAAGATAACAAAACCCTAACCATTCACTTAAACATGGTTTAAAGTAAACATACACCCAAACATGCATGTATCATCAAACATGATACAATCAAGTGCACAAAAATATATCACATATACAATGTGCACAACAAGTGAGAAAATCCATTTTAAGTGAACAAATACTAGTTAATGTAAAGTAATATATCTAATATATAATTATACATCAAATCATTAAATCAACACATGATTTAACGATCCGGTCATATCGCATATGACCGACTAATATCCAATGTATCGACTTATCGAATCAATCCTCGATTCGATAACTAGGTTATATCGCATACAACCAATCGATACATTCATCGTGAGAATAGAATACGGTATCACATACACGCATTATTCTCGGTCCCGCACATATCTCATATGCGCTCCTATTTCGTTTCGCTTGAACCAGGAAACCTCTGTGTAGGACTCTAAAGACTCGTCAATACGCCGGAAGCAGGTGATGATCATATCAAACACCCACAAGCCGCAAGCGGTCTGCTAAACGTAACGGCCATCCGGGTATTGAGCGATCAGAAGATCGACGAGCAAGCCCGCTCACACTCCTGTGAATCCAACCAGTAACACTTACCGTACAGCCCGGTCTGATCGTCAGATATGTCGCATATCTTGCCTAGGGGTGGTAAACGTCAGACCCTAATAGCTCGATAAGTCGTGTCGATATAAGGTTTATAACAGTTCGAGAAACTACTCGTAACACTTACCAGTAAATCTCAGCAACCCTGGCCAGGGATTTCCGGTTATAGCCAATCGAACACAGTGCAACATCAACTCCCTATACCGGGAGAGACGAATCCCCTCCTATCGCTCATTGCCTCCATGTGATTCGGGATTGTACCAAAAAACCACCGTTTTGCACGCCCTCTTGGACGTGGTAAGGTGGAAATCAAAGAACAGTAGGAATCACACAAGACTCTATGACGATCTCGGGTCTACAGACTAACCTGTACCAGTGTCACCAGAGAATTGCCATCTGACGTGAGGTATAATACCATCTAGGAGTTCTTGGCGAGTCCGTCCAGTGTACCCAGTCTCCACTGAGCACCCGTATATCATCTCGGATTTCAAACACCAATGGATATGGGATCATCCATCGCCCATCTGTATGGGTCGAGAAGGTATACGCTAGTCTACTCTGGTATATCGATGACCCGTCTCGATATACCCACGACTAGGGACCTTGAAGGATGTACTTATGGACTACCATGTCCCCACTAGTATGATCCGCATCATAGTCCAGGTAGTCAAGTACACATCCTAAGGGCTTTACCAACATGTAGCAGAGAGAAAATCAGTGTACACGTTAAGGTAAAGAGCAACCAGATAGCATACTATCATGTCGAGCAAGAAAGTCCTCCCTATATATGTCCAAGCATCCACTATAATATATATCCTATGTATAGTAATGGCCTCTAGGGCATACATATAACTAACAGACGGGACCAAGTGGCGAATGCGGATGGCATATACATACGTCATATTTTCGTTCTTTTGTGGTGTGATTAATTGATGGGACAACATTGATTCGGATCAATGGAAGCTAAACAAACCTATTTTGATGTTGTTGGAAAAATTTTCAAAAAAGTTGTTATTGCAACGTTCTCTTTTGTTTTGCACAGTGGTATTCGGTTATGAATATCCAGCACCTCAGTCGACGAGGCAAGGGCCGAGATCCCTTCACCGGGAGTGACTCCTTGGACAGATGTTTACGTCAGGGTAATAACTTCACTATAGCCGATTACTTTTTGCTTTGCATCGTGGTATTCAGTTGGAATATCCTGCACCTCATTCTACGGGGAAAGTGCCGAGATCCCTTCACCGGGAGTGACCTCTTTAGCAAAGGTTTTCGCCACTATATTTATAAAAAGCTATCTTGTTCCTTCAACGATATCAAGTTCATTATGTTAAAAGTTTTTTTGCCAAAAACCAGCCGTAGCCCTCCGTCATTTCAGATTAGTATTACTTAGTATTCGTGTTGCGTTTGTTGACTCCGGCAAGGCGTAGTTGTTAGTTATATGTATGCCCTAGAGGCCATTACTGTACATGAGATGTATATTGTAGTGGATGCTAGGACATATATAGGTAGGACTTTCTTGCTCGACATGATAGTACGCTATCTGGTTGCTCTTTATCTTAACATGTATACTTTCTGTCTCTCTGTTACATGTTGATAAAGCCCTTAGGATGTGTACTCGACTTGCAGGACTATGATGCAGATCATACTAGTGGGGCCTGGGTAGTCCATGAGTACATCCTTCAATGTTCCTAGTCGTGGGAATATCGAGACGGGGCATCGATATTCCATAGTAGACTAGCGTATATCTTCTCGAACCATGTGATGGGCGATGGATGATCCCATATCCATTGGTGTTTGACATCAGAGACGGTATGCAGGTGCTCAGTGGAGACTGGGTACACTGAACGGACTCGCCGAGAACCCCAGATGGTATTATACCTCACGTCAGATGGCAGTTCTCTGGTGACACTGGTACAGCTTAGTCTGTTGACACGAGATCGTCATAGAGTCTTGTGTGTCTCCCACTGTGCTTTGATTTCCACCCTACCAAGGATCTACTGAGTTATGCAAACAGGTGGTTTTTGGGTACAGTCCCGATTCACATGGAGGCAATGAGCGATAGGAGGGGATTCGTCTCTCCCGGTATTGGGGGTTGATGTTGCGCTATGCTCGACTGGCCATAACTGGAAATCCCTAGCCAGGGTTGCACTGATTTACTGGTAAGTGTTACCAGTATTTTCATGCTTCTTATGGACCTTACATCGGCATGACTTATCAAGCTGCTGGGGTCTGACGTTAACCACCCCTAGGCAAGATATGCAACATATCAGACGAACAGACCGGACTGTACGGTAAGTGTTACTGATCGGATTCGCAGGAGTGTGAGCAGGCTTGCTCGTTGATCTTCTGATCGCTCAATACCCGGGTGGCCGTTACGTTTGGCAGACCGCTTGCGGCTTGTGGGTGATTGATATGATCACCACCTGCTGCCGGCGTATTGACGAGTCTTTAGAGTCCTATATAGAGCTTTCCTGGCTCAAGCGAAACGAAATAGGAGCGCATATGAGATATGTGCGGGACCGAGAATAATACCAGTATGTGATACTGTATTCTATTCTCGCGATTTGTATCATCGGACGGTTATATGAGATATAGCCGGGTTACCGAATCAAGTGTTGATTCGATACATTGATACACTAGATATTAGTCGGTTATATGCGATATGACCGGATCATTAAATCAAGTGTTGATTTAATGATTTAATGTATAATTATATATTTGATATATTACTTTACATTAACTAGTATTGGTTCACTTAAGATTGATTTTCTCACTTGATGTGCACAAGTTGTATATGTGATATATGTTTGTGCACTAGTTTGTATCATGATTGATGATACATGCAAACATGGGTGGGTGGGTTACATACACCATGTTAATTGTAATTTAGGTTTTTATTTATCTTAATTATTCAAAATGGTGGCTTCTTTTGTCATGGCTTGAAGCTTCATGAAGCTTGAAGCAACTTTGACAAAGTCCTCTCATTTTGTCTTGATTAAGATATTCATTAACCAAACCATTATAATTAACAATGGTTTAGTCTCTACATAGGTTTGCTCACCCATGGTTGCATTAAGATAGACTTCACTTGATTATTCATTTTATATAATTCATTATTCTTCTCTTCTTCTTCTTCTTCAAGAAGAAGAAAGCTTGCTAGAAAAATTTTCAAGTGAAGATTTAGAGTGAGAAATCCAAATCTAAAGTGAACCCATTTCCTATTTCATCATCCTCTACTACTTGCCATTTAGTTTAAGGTGTTCTCTTCCAAAAGTTCTTTACCTAGTGAAGATGGAGCTTGAGTTTGAGTCTCCTCGACGTAGATCATCTTCGGCCTCGAAGTCATGGACCTAGCCCGCTCATTTCTCCGAAGAAACCATCGCTAGAGTCCGGGATCCCAATGATCGAAGCGAAGGGACGTCAACACGGAGCTTTAGAAGTGAAGGACCGGATCTACAACGGTTGTAATTCCTTTCACTTGTAGTTAAAATGTTTTACTTGCTAGTTTTCGCATAATCTCTAGAATACGATCTGGGTTAGGGTTGTTCGGCACGGCTAATTTCTTTTGAATTGGGCATGGTTGATGCCTTGTAAAACCTTGTTAGAGTGTCTAGGAACCCTACAGTGGTATCAGAGCCAAGCTAGAGATTTACACGAAATCTAGAGGAAGTTTGAAGTCCGATCGAACCCGTAAACCCCGACGAATACCCTTCTCTGTACATTTTTTGAAATCGTGATTTTTTATGAATTAAAAATGCTCAGAAAAGTAAGCAGGAAAAACCAAGAATCACTGTGAAGTACGGCCCACTGATTCGTCTATATGACCGCGGAACCGCGGCCAAACCAAGGGTTTGGCGGCGGTTCCGCGGCCCAAATTATGACTTAGTCCCTCATACTTCATATATTTATTCTTAGGTCCTTTCTTGTCAATTTTTTCTGGGAATTTTTTAATTCCACTCAAGTGTTGAGTTTTCTTAGGGTTGTATTGGGGACTCGTTTATTCGATCGGATAATTTAACTTTGTTTAGTTTGTCCGGGTAATTTTTAGATCGTGTTAAAAAGTTCGACCGGATATCAATAACTCACTTTTTCCCCTGCCGGAAAATTTCCAAGTGTTGGATTTTTCCGAAGTTTAAGAACGTTCTAAGTCGTGCAAGTAACGCGATGGACCCTCTAGAAGACAACAAACCTTAACTCGATTATGTGACCGTCTTGAACTGCCTTTTGAACCTTAGGGTTTTGGGGAGTACGGCGTGCCACATATGAGGCGTTGGCTTGACCCTTCTACAGCTGGACCGTTGGTACTGTGGTATGAAATGGATGTTTTTAAACTTATTTCAAGTGTTGAGCTATTTGGGAAAACTTGGGTGTTTTATTATTCGATCGCAATGTTTAACATTGTCTATTTATCTGGAACGTGATACAATATTTTGAATCCACAAGTAGTTATGAGATAACTAATTTGAATGTTATAAACATAGCAGTTTAGTCTCATTTGATCGGTTGCCACGGGATTTTGATGCGATCAAAAGTCCGTCGCAATCACGTAAAGTAAGCGGATACTCGCCGGGTAAACTTAATAGATAGCCATGCCCCATAGCCCCGGCCAAGTGACTGTAGGAGAACCCCATAGTCAAAAGCATCCGTTCGGGTGCTCGCGGCAGCGGTGTTCCGCCTTAGTGCACTTCGTCGACGGTATCCGGGGGTACGGCCGTCTACTAAAGTTTGCGACGAGCATTCGATCAGGATGTCAGGAATCTTGTTGAATTGCCCGACTTGATATTGAATAGAGTTTTCGATGTTGAGACTAAAATGCGGGGTTTATAATAGTTAGGCATGCGATGTCTTAGGAATTCATATAGTTAGGCATGCGATATCTAAAGAGGTTGCGGATTCCAACTGTTGTAGTTTTACACTTTCTTTTCTGCGACCGTAAGTGTAATATGTGATATCGCCGGTTTCTTTGCTATATGTCAACGACAATTGAGATGGGCATATTAACTTACGTTGATGACATGTGATGTTATGTGTTGCTGGATATGTTATATTGGATCGTCGTGTTTGAATAGCCGGGTTTTTTTTATGTGAGATGAGTGTTTTTCTTTTTCATTCATGTAAAAACTTGTATGTAATATTCTTTTATTGGGGCACTTCCGGGCTGAGGATGATGTCACCATTGTATATTATTTACTTTTCCGCATTAGGATAGACCCAAGGAGAGGAGCACAAGTAACCGGGTTTTAGGGTCCAGTAGGAGACCATCTCGAGGAGTCGAGTTCGGGTCTCCTAACTCTAGAATTGGCAGGGTTGCTTGCCGCTCTCGTTGGGGTCTAGGGGTGTGGGATTCGCTATTCATCACGACCGTGGAATCCGTATTTTATATAGGCTCAAAATAAAACACGGACGTCCTAGTATATCCAATATTTCATATGATATTTTCTGCTGCGTTACCTGTGATGTGATCATGTGATATGTTCAGATAGATACTGTTTATAGTATATATGATATATTATATAGACGTTGCTTATGTTTTACACCCGCGCTAGCCCTGCCCCGCTCTGCCGTTAGTTACTTAACCTAACGGTGCAGACGGGACATCGAGGCGAATGCGGATGACATAAGTGTACGTTGTATTTATCTGTGATGTTTAGGTGGACTTAAATGATGGGACATTCATTAATGAGATTAATGAAAGAAAATAAACCTAAAATGATGTTGTGGAATCGAATTTCAAAAATCAGGTAGCTCTAATTGTTGCTTTGCATAGCGGTGTTCCTTGTAGAACATCCAGCACCTTATTCGATAAGGAAAGAGCCGAGATCTCTTCACCGGGAGTGACCTCTTTAGTAATGACTAGATGCTACAACCTTCGATTTTTCTTTTGACTGCTTTTCTAGTTCTTGCTTTGCATAGTGGTATTGTGAATATCCTGCATCACATTGGACGAGGAAAGAGCCGAGATCCCTTCACCGGGAGTGACCTCTTTAGCAAAACTAGCAAAAGCCTAAAAAACGCTCCATTTAAAAACCATTTGATTCTGCAACGAGATCAAGTTCAAAGCGTTAAAGGTTTTCTTAAAAACCATCCGCAACCCTCAGTCAATTTAGGAAGTAGAGTACTTAGTATTCGTGCTGTGTTTGTTGACCATAGTCAAGGCACATTGTACGGTAGCTAAGTGATGTCTTCCTACATAGCATAGATGCGATTAGTTAGGACAGTCGCGTGACTTTGTTGACCTTAGTTAAGGGTCATGTGGGTGGGTCTAATTAATCATGAAATGACGGGTAGAGCTTGACTAGTGCTTATGATTTGTTGACCATAGTTAAGGTCATAAGTGCTAGGGGTAAAAACCTTTATCGGCAGTTTCAAGTGTTGAAATTTGCATTGAGATTGTATACCTTCTATATGATAGTTAGATCCCGTTACCCACTGTGAGTAATTGTTACTCCTGGGAGAGTTTTGCACTTTACAATTAACCGATCAAGTAGGTGTCTAGAAAGGTGTCAACGGGGTTACGCCCCTGGAAAAACGAGATTTATTTTAATTAGGTCCGTGCGAAAGCACGAGGAACCTCCCTCAAAGTACCGGCACTGGCCTGGCCGAAAGATTGGCGAACTTGTAGAGTGTAATTAATCCCGGCTAGTCTTTCCTTTTAGGGTTTGAAGGAGGATTTGATAAAAACAGTGG
Source organism: Agapanthus africanus (assembly GCA_030015575.1). Lineage (NCBI taxonomy): Eukaryota > Viridiplantae > Streptophyta > Magnoliopsida > Asparagales > Amaryllidaceae > Agapanthus > Agapanthus africanus. Next base: position 777,423,776 of record CM057338.1, on the reverse strand, counting down.
GAGCCATCCTGATTAGATAAAATATATAACCAATCTAATCTTGCAAGAGCGCACGCAGAGTGTTTTCTTTTCTCTCTCTCCAAGTAGCGACCATGTCACGCCTTAATCAAGATAGTAATATAGATGTATTGACCGAACCCGCTTGTTATGCTGAGCTGGGAAACGTTGGTCCTGCTCCAACTTATAATTGTTATAAGACAGAGCAGGAAATTGGGGATTACCAGAATTCCCGTGCCGCCCAAACGAAGAAAGTGCTGTTAGTTATATGTATGCCCTAGAGGCCATTACTGTACATTGGATGTATATTGTAGTGGATGCTGGGACATATATAGGTAGGACTTTCTTGCTCGACATGATAGTACGCTATCTGGTTGCTCTTTATCTTAACATGTATACTCTCTGTCTCTCTGATTACATGTTGATAAAGCCCTTAGGATGTGTACTCGACTTCCTGGACTATGATGCAGATCATACTAGTGGGGCCTGGATAGTCCATGAGTACATCCTTCAATGTTCCTAGTCGTGGGAATATTGAGACGGGGCATCGATATTCCAGAGTAGACTAGCGTATATCTTCTCGACCCATGTGATGGGCGATGGATGATCCCATATCCATTGGTGTTTGACATCAGAGATGGTATGCGGGTGCTCAGTGGAGACTGGGTACACTGAACGGACTCGCCGAGAACTCCCAGATGGTATTATACCTCACCTCAGATGGCAGTTCTCTGGTGACACTGGTACAGCTTAGTCTGTTGACCCGAGATCGTCATAGAGTCTTGTGTGTCTCCCACTGTGCTTTGATTTCCACCCTACCACGGCTCTACTGAGTCGTGCAAACAGGTGGTTTTTAGGTACAGTCCCGATTCACATGGAGGCAATGAGCGATAGGAGGGGATTCGTCTCTCCCGGTATTGGGGGTTGATGTTGCGCTATGCTCGACTGGCCATAACAGGAAATCCCTGGTCAGGGTTGTAGTGATATACTGGTAAGAGTTATCAGTAGTTTCACGATTGTTATGGACCTCACGTCGGCATGACTTGTCAAGCTATTGGGGTCTGACGTTTACCACCCCTAGGCGAGATATGCGACATATCAGACGAACAGACCGGACTGTACGGTAAGTGTTACTGGTTGGATTCACAGGAGTGTGAGCGGGCTTGTTCGTCGATCTTCTGATCGCTCAATACACGGGTGGCCGTTACGTTTAGCACACCGCTTGCGGCTTGTGGGTGCTTGATATGATCATCATCTGCTGCCGGCGTATTGACGAGTCTTTAGAGTCCTACACAGAGGTTTCCTGGCTCAAGCGAAACGAAATAGGAGCGCATATGAGATATGTGCGGGACCGAGAATAATGCGTGTATGTGATACCGTATTCTATTCTCGCGATGAATGTATCGAATGGTTGTATGCGATATAACCTAGTTATCGAATCGAGGACTGATTCGATAAGTCGATACATTGGATACTAGTCGGTTATATGCGATATGACCGGATCGTTAAATCAAGCATTGATTTAATGATTTAATGCATAATTATATATTTGATATAATAATTTGCATTAACTAGTATTTGTTCACTTTAAATGGATTTTCTCACTTGAAGTACACAAGTTGTATATGTGATATACTTTTGTGCACTTGTTTGTATCATGTTTGATGATACATGCTAACTTGAGTTAGTGTGTATGATTAAACCATGGTTATATGAATGGTTAGGGTTTTGTTTACTTATTCATTTAATTATTTTGTTTATTTATTTTGCAAAAGATAAATAGAAATGGTGGCTTTCTTTGTTTCTTTCATGAAGCTTCATGAAGTGTTGAAAGCTTGACCATTTTGTTTGCTTCCCTTAACCTAACCATTCACCTAACCCTAGTTTAGTCTCTACACTTAACCATGGTTGGTATATGATAAGTATTCATTTTATTTTCTATTTGGAAAAGACTTATCATATTCTTTTTCTTCTTCTTCTTCATCTTCAACAAGAAGAAAAGCTTGCAACCTTTAATGGCAACTTGAGAAAAAGAGTGAGAAATCAAATTCTAAAGTGAACCCGCTTCCTATTTCTTCATCTTCTACCACTTGCCAAGTAGTATAGGGTGTTTTCTTCACAAGTTTCATGACTTGGTGAAGTTGGAGTTTGATCTTGAGTTGCATCGACGTAGATCATCTTCGACATCGAAGTCGACGACCTAGCCCGCCCATTTCTCCGATGAAGCCGATGCTAGAGTCCGGGATTCGATATGTACAGCGGAGGGACATCTATGCGGAGCTAAGGAAGTGGAGGACCGGATCTATAAAGGTTGTAGTTACTTTCCTTTAGCAATAAAGTTATTTACTTGCTTGCATCGTCTATACATCTAGTTAATGATCCGTATTAGGGTTTGTAGGCACATGGAAAATTTTGAATTAGCCATGTTTGATCACTTGTGAGACCTCATTAGTGTTCCTAGGAACCCTACAAGTGCATGATGATGCATCTTCTTCGGGTGTGTTCATTACAAAGAACTGTTTCTCAGTATCCTTTACGTCCTGGGTATGAGATACCGGATCAGGATCCCACATATGTAATTTGTTACATGGGCTACAGATAGGTAGAGAACTGAGAACGGGTGATATGTTTCATGAGACAGAAAAAGGTGCAAGTGTTGCAGCCAAGTCTGTTGGTCACTATCACCCTGTATTACCAGAATACATTGATTCTGAATGAATGTTATTAGATACCGAACCTGATATACAACATCATATCAGTCTCTTTAAAGGTAAAGAAATGATATAATTTTGTATTGTTGGATAATGTTTTGAACATTTCCTATATAAAGAGTTGATCGGTTCAGGTACGTTATCTAAAAGCATTGACGTTCTAAATCAAACTACAGTTCTTAATGTACGGAACACACACAAGAGGAAGAGTTCAGAAATGAACGAATTCTTCTTAAGGCATTATAGACTAGGTCATATCAATGCGACCCGACTAGCTAAGTTACATTTAGATGCATATTTAAATCAGTTTAAATTTACATCTTATGAAACTTGCCAGTCATGTCACAAATATAAGATGACCATAGCTCCGTTTACTGGAAACCGAGAAAGAGTTAGCGAGCTCTTGGGACTGATACATAGTAATGTATGAAGGTCCCCAGTCTACATATGCCAGGACTGGTTCTTTGTACTTCATTACATTCACTGATGATCTCTCTAGATTCAGACATATGTTCCTGTTGAAACACAAGTCCGAAACTTTTGAGATAATCACCGAATATAAGTTAGAAGTAGAGAACCAAAAACGGGTATAAGTATTATGTCCTTTGATGTGATCAGGGAGGAGAATACTTGGGCACGGGATTCCTGGACTATTCTAAAGGAGAATGAGATTCTCTCTCAGCATTACTCCTCCGTATACACCATAGCACGTCGGTGTATCGGGGCGGAGCAATCACACCCTATGTGTTATGGTGCGCTCTATGATGAGTACTACAGAGTTTCCTGTTTCTTTTTGGGGTTATGCACTTGAGAAGCTGCATACCTATTGAATTGGGTTCCAATCAAATCCATTGCCTACCACTTCATATGTGATATGGAATGGGAAGAACCTATATCTTAAGTTTGTTAAGATTTAGGGTTATCCGGCCTATGTCTAAAAGCAAAATCCGGACAAGCTCGAGGCAAAGTTAGTTCTGTAGAACTGGAAGGAGTTCCAGCTATACAAACTACAGCAGATGATTTGGTAGAACCAAAAGATTCAATAGATTCTGACAAACCTCAGCCTCTCCGCCGATCTAGCAGGGTTCCTCATCCGCCTGAGAGATACTTCGGTTTCTCGATGACAGTGGGAGCGAGGATTGCATCATGAGATAATGACCCAACTAGTTTCAAGCAGGCCATCAAGAGTAGGGACTCTGTAAGAATGGCTGGATGCTTTGCGATCTGAGATGGAATCCATGTACACCAACAAAGTATGGACTTTGGATGCTATATCTGAAGGGTTAAATCCCCATCAGGAGCAAGTATATCTTGAGAAGATTACTTGGTGTAGATGGAAAAGTTGAGACTTTCAAAGCTAGACTTGTTAAAGGTTTTCGTCATCGATCAGGCGTGGATAATGATGAAACCTTTTCTAGTGGCTGTGCTTAAGTCCATCCGGATCCTACTTTCCATTGCTACATAACATGATTACGATATCTAGTGGTTGGGTGTCATGACTGCTTTTCTAAATATTGATTTAGAAGAAAGCGTCTATAAGAACTTAGCCAGAGGGCTTCGTAAATAGTGGGAGCAGCGGAAACGTGTGCAAGATGCTTTGTGTGATAAAGCAGGCATCGCGGAGTTGGAACATCCGTTTTGATATGGTAGTCAAAGAGTTTGACTTCATCAAAATAGTAGATGAACCTTGTATATACAAAAAGGTAGTAGAGAGTAAGGTGGTCATACTCGTATTGTACGTGGACAACATACTCTTGATAGGAAAAGAATTTCCTTTGCTACGCTCGGTCAATCTCCTCTTATCACATGGATTCTCCATATAGGATCAAAGTGATACCTCCTAAATCCTGGGTTTTGGATCTATGAGATAGATCTAATTGGATGTTAGGATTCTCACTAGTTGTAGTGAAATGTTATCAGTTGATCCTGGGGAGAATCACTGGAAAAGTTCCAGGGTGATAAGGACGACTGAATGTCAGTCGCAGGCATTGTCTTTACCCTCAGTGGATGGACGATATGTTGGAAGAGTTCCAAGAGAGATACCGTGGCAAACTTGACGATAAAGGCTGGTGACATCGCTATCAAAGATACTACCAAAGAGGCAGTTTGGGTGTATATTGGTTCATGAGATGAACTAGGTTCCTACCATTATGTGACAATGGAAGTGTGGCTTTGGCCCAGGAACCCCGGTCCCATCGGTGACCCAGACATATTCCAAGGCAGTATCTCCTGATCATGGAGATAGTTGATCTCCAGGGTGGTCGAGGTTAGGAGAGTAGGCTCAGAGGACAACACGGCGGATCCACTCACAAATGCCTTTTCCCAGAGAGACTTTTATAGGATGGTTGAGTATGAGATACTACAACCACTGCTACAGATGGCCCTAGTGTAAGTGGGAGATTGTTAGTTATATGTATGCCCTAGAGGCCATTACTTTACATGAGATGCATATTGTAGTGGATGCTGGGACATATATTGTTGGTGTATATGCCCTAGAGGCCATTACTGTATCATACTAGTTTGTATATTACTTAATGGAAGCTTGGGATATTCACCTTGTATATACAATCTTGCTCAAAATAGTTGTATGCTACTTGGTTTGTTTCTACTTCAATGTGTACATGTGTTTATTTTAGTATATCACCTATGCACATTAGTGGAGCCCTTAGGATCTTTGCTTGATTACCAGCGTTGTGTTGGCAGTCACACTAGTGGGGCTGGGTAATCTATAAGCACATCCTTATGCAGGTCCCTAGTCACAGGACTATCGAGACAGGGCATCGATACTCCGGAGTAGACTAGAGCATGCGCTTCTCATCCCATTGTGGGAGACGGTATGTCCCACAGCCGTCAGTACGTCGTACTGGAGATAGTATGCGGGTGCTCGTTGGGTTACGAGTACACTGGACAGGACTCGTCGGGAACTGACCGGTTGGTATTATACCTATCGTCAGTTATCAGTTCCCAGGTGACATGAGTACAGCTTAGTCCGCTGACTTGACACTGTCACTTCGCCTCGAGTGTGTTCCCACTGTACTTTGATTACTACCCTACCACGGTTCAAAGGAGTCGTGCAAACAGGTAGTAGTTGGGTGCAGTCCCGAAGCACTTGGAGGCAGTGATGGTTAGACAGGATTCATCTCTCCCGGTATTGGGGGTTGACATCGCGCTGTGTCTAGGAGAGCCATTACACGAGTAGTCCCTGGCCAGGGCAAGCGGGATATACTGGTAGGCTTCCAGTGTTATCTCAGGGTGTATTGGGCTTCACTCCGACACGACTTGTACCGCTATTAGGGGACTGACGTTTACCGCCCCCCTAGGCCCGCCATGCGATGTATCAGACGAACAGACCGGACTGTACGGAGATTGTCACATTCAGGCTCAGTAGGAGTTCAGATGGGTTTCACCTCGTCAGTCTTCTTGTCGGCATCTACCTGGGGACCGTTACGCACAGCTAGTGCCACTTGCGGTCTGTGGTTAAACCCACTGCCAGCATAGTGTCGAGTCTTTAGAGTCCCACATAGAAAGCTATTCTCCTTTAGGCAAAAGAGTAGAGGTCGCATGGTTTTGCGACAGGTCGCATGGTTTTGCGACAGGGTTCAGTCACATCCGTGCACTTGTGCACGTACAGTGTCCGGACAGTTTACACTAGCGGGCTTTGGTTTAAGCCAGATCCTAGTGTACCTTTTGGGATTGGTTTTATCCAGTATGCATCCGTGTTCCTCGGAACGCGGATGCGGGTGTGTATGCACAGTTGACGAAGAGACAGAGGCATAGGATTCTCATTAGGGTTGTTGACCGTTGACCGTTGACTATTGACTTTCTGCTCAACCCTAATGAGAATATGATATATGATTAACAATTATATTAATTAAGTATTATGGTGACATGGTTGTTGAGGGGTTGACTTTGTTGACTTGTTAACTTTGTTGACCGGTTGACTAGGCTTGACTAGTTGACCATCATGATAACAATAGCTATCATTTTATGGCAAAGACTTTTGCTTGCTTGCTCTCTTGTGCAAAATGAGTGCATGAAATGATATGGCTATTGTTGCTTAAACCATCACATAATACTTGATTGCTATGATGTGTTATGATGGTTATGGATTATGAGAGCCAAATGAGAAAAGTCTTCTCTCATTCTTTCATGCTCATTCTCTCTCTTGTTCTTGAGCTCTCATCTTCCTCCTCTTTCTCTCCCTCTCTTGAATCTATGGTTCACTTGTCTCATGAGTTGAGAACCAAGAACCATAGATAAAATCCCAAACAAACTCTTCTCTACTCACTCTAGTTCACAAGGTTTAGCAAACCGAGTGAACTAGTTTCTTCAAAGTTCGAAGAAGGAGCCAAAGGTAGAAGCTTTCAGGTGGATCTATCTTCGGCGCAAGGAGACGACGGGGAGAAGCCGATTCGGACAACCATCGAGGCTTGAAGACGAAGGAGTTCGAGATAAGAAAGGTATAAACCCCCTAACCGAGTAGTTAACAACTCCTAGTTAGGTTGTTAGTTAGATGTTTAACAAAGATCCGGTTTTGAGTCCATGTTACCACCTCTAGAAAACTGTTTTTCACCAAATTCCGCATGCCCGAAAGTACCGGGAGAGGTAGCATGAACTTACATATATAGGTAGGAATTTCTTGCTCGACATAATAGAATGCTATCTGGTTGCTCTTTATCTTAACATGTGTACTTTCTCTCTCTCTGTTACATGTTGATAAAGCCCTTAGGATGTGTACTCGACTTGCGGGACTATGATGCAGATCATACTAGTGGGGCCTGGGTAGTCCATGAGTACATCATTCAATGTTCCTAGTCGTGGGAATATCGAGACGGGCCATCGATATTCCAGAGTAGACTAGCGTATATCTTCTCGACCCATGTGATGAGCGATGGATGATCCCATACCCATTGGTGTTTGACATCAGAGACGGTATGCGGGTGCTCAGTGGAGACTGGGTACACTGAACGGACTCGCCGAGAACTCCCAGATAGTATTATACCTCACGTCAGATGGCAGTTCTCTGGTGACAATCGTACAGCTTAGTCTGTTGACCCGAGATCGTCATAGAGTCTTGTGTGTCTCCCACTGTGCTTTGATTTCCACCCTACCACGGCTCTACTGAGTCGTGCAAACCGGTTGTTTTTGGGTACAGTCCCGATTCACATGGAGGCAATGAGCGATAGGAGGGGATTCGTCTCTCCCGGTATTGGGGGTTGATGTTGCGCTATGCTCGACTGGCCATAACTGGAAATCCCTGGCCAGGGTTCCACTGATTAACTGGTAAGTGTTACCAGTAGTTTCATACTTGTTATGGACCTTACATCGGCATGACTTATCAAGCTGCTGGGGTCTGACGTTTACCACCCCTAGACAAGATATGCGACATATCAGACGAACAGACCGGACAGTGCGGTAAGTGTTACTGATCGGATTCGCAGGAGTGTGAGCAGGCTTGCTCGTTGATCTTCTGATCGCTCAATACCCGGGTGGCCGTTACGTTTGGCAGACCGCTTGCGGCTTGTGGGTGATTGATATGATCACCACCTGCTGCCGGCGTATTGACGAGTCTTTAGAGTCCTATATAGAGCTTTCCTGGCTCAAGCGAAACGAAATAGGAGCGCATATGAGATATGTGCGGGACCGAGAATAATACCAGTTTGTGATACTGTATTCTATTCTCGCGATTTGTATCATCGGACGGTTATATGAGATATAGCCGGGTTACCGAATCAAGTGTTGATTCGATACATTGATACACTAGATATTAGTCGGTTATATGCGATATGACCGGATCATTAAATCAAGTGTTGATTTAATGATTTAATGTATAATTATATATTTGATATATTACTTTACATTAACTAGTATTGGTTCACTTAAGATTGATTTTCTCACTTGATGTGCACAAGTTGTATATGTGATATATGTTTGTGCACTAGTTTGTATCATGATTGATGATACATGCAAACATGGGTGTGTGTGTGACATACACCATGTTAATTGTAATTTAGGTTTTTATTTATCTTAATTATTCAAAATGGTGGCTTCTTTTGTCTTGGCTTGAAGCTTTATGAAGCTTGAAGCACCTTTGACAAAGTCCACTCATTTTGTCTTGATTAAGATATTCATTAACCAAACCATTATAATTAACTATGGTTTAGTCTCTACATAGGTTTGCTCACCCATGGTTGCATGAAGATAAACTTCACTTGATTATTCATTTTATATAATTCATTATTCTTTTCTTCATCTTCTTCTTCGAGAAGAAGAAAGCTTGCTAGAAAAATTTTCAAGTGAAGATTTAGAGTGAGAAATCCAAATCTAAAGTGAACCCATTTCCTATTTCATCATCTTCTACTACTTGCCATTTAGTTTAGGGTGTTCTCTTCACAAAGTTCTTGACCTAGTGAAGATGGAGATTGAGTTTGAGTCTCCTTGACGTAGATCATCTTCGGCCTCGAAGTCAACGACCTAGCCCGCTCATTTCTCCGAAGAAACCATCGCTAGAGTCCGGGATCCCGATGATCGCAGCGAAGGGACGTCAACACGGAGCTTTAGAAGTGAATGACCGGATCTACAAAGGTTGTAATCCCTTTCACTTGTAGTTAAAATGTTTTACTTGCTAGTTTTCGCATAATCACTAGTATACGATCTTGGTTAGGGTTGTTCGTCATGGCTAATTTTTTTTGAATCGGGCATGGTTGATGCCTTGTAGAACCTTGTTAGAGTGCCTAGGAACCCTACCGTAGTGTACGGTAGCTGAGTGGTGCTTATTTGTAGCATGGATATGCGATTGGTTAGGACAGTCGTACGGCCTTGTTAACTCCGTCAAGGGCTCGTGCGGATAGGTTTAATGCAATCAGGATAATGACTGGTTGAACTTGACTAGGACTTTTTTTTGATTTGTTAACTCTGTCAAGGTCACTTGGGTCCTAGGGGTAAAAACACACATCGGGAGTTTCTAAAGAAACTGAAACTTGCCAGGTAAGCGCATACCTTCTGGAGTGTGGTGACTTGTGTGGATTCCATCAAGTTATCATGCGATGATAGTTGGATCCCGATTCCCACTGAAGAGTTGGTTTACTCTTCGGGCGATCCCGACTAATTATTCTTTCAGGTTTGGAGGAGAATTTGAGGTTACAGTGGGAGGTTTCCTAATTAGATAAATTGATAACCATTCTGATCTAAGTTAGAGTGCACGCAGAGTGTTTCTTTTCTCTCTCTCTTTGGCAGTGACCATGACCCAACCTTAGACTATAACTCAGTGACCAAGTTAACCGAACTTTCTTAAAACACTGGCTTTTGGATTGTCAGAGTTGCATACCTCATTGCTACTCCTACTTTTACCCTTTTCTCCAGAACACCCCGTATTACTACGAACATCCACTTCCATTGGATAAAACCATCGTATGGTTATATACGAACTCGAAGGAACTTGTTCCAGAGTCGAGAATGGTTTCCGTTTCTGGAGAAAATGAATAGGACTATTCAGTTGTTTTTTTCTTTTACCTTCTCTCAGGTTGCGAGTGCTCCTTGGATTAGGACAGTACACCTATTATGCGAATTGGATAGTCTTCTTCCAAACCATAGGCAGGTGCCAAACGGTAGGGAATGAAGAAAACCAATTAGCCTAACGATGGTGTACAGAAGGTAATAAGTTAAGACAAATAAAGGGATTAGTAAGAGGGCAAAGTAAAATGCGACTGCTATTCTTGACCAAACCAAGTATTTCATCGCCACTCCTACTTCACCTTTGTATTTTTCCAGAACACCCCGTATCACTACGATGATCCACAGTTTATTGGATACTCCATCGTATGGTTATATACGAACTCGAAGGAACTTGTTCCAGTTCAGGGATGGATTCTGTTTCAGGAGAAATAGGAATAAGGATTATTCAGTTGTCTTTTAACTTTACCTTCTCTCGCGTTGCTAGTACTCCTAGGATTAGGGGAGTACACCCATTATGCTTATTGGATAGTCTTCTTCCAAACCATAGGCTGATGCCGAACGGTAGTGAAGGAAGAAAACCATTTGGCCTAAAGGGGTATACAGAAGGTAATGACTAAAGGCATATAAAGGGATTTGGAGAGATGACAAAGAAATATACGGTTACAGATGTGAATCTGATAATGGAAGAGGCATTACTAAGAATACCCGGATACCCCTTCGAAACATTTATATGTTTCAGTTTCACTGTGTATTGTTAAAAGAAAACTGATTTCCCAATTAGCCCTTGCTCCAGGGTATGTATTTACCAGGTTTGATTCTCACATCTGTATGGTTTTACAGATGATGAGTGGGAGTAAATTATTGGGAATTGGGTGATCATCCTCATTATATCGGGATTCGTTGTAATTGGTGATATTTAAGGAAATCACCTGGGTTGTTTGCCGGACGGCAAATATTTGGTTTTGAATATCCGTTGTTATGCACTAATTTCAAATTGATATATCTGTACGTTTATTTTTATAAAGTGAGATATAACTTTTTGAAATTATGTCTATGACATTTACCTATATCAGTGGATGGTTAGGTAAGAAGCATTAAACAGCGGTGTAATTCTTCTTAATCATTAGTACAGTTTTCAACCAAAGACACACAGGGAATGGGTTATTAGACTTAGGGGACTTATACAGCGTATTGTATGTTGTCCAGTGTCCATGAGGACAGAGGGGTTTGTACTCGTACTATATTCTGTTTACTTGTGACTTCTCTAGTTCTTAGACATGTGTTTCGTAGAAATGCAAGGTCTAAGTTTTGAGAGGTTATAGGTATATGAATAAAGTAGAGAACCGGATATTGCAAGTATCAGGATTCTTCAAGGTGATCGAAGAAGTAGATACTTGTGTATGGTATTCAGTTGATAGTAATGATTATGAGAACTTGCTTCTCTTTCAGGTTACTCATATCTGAATGTATTCCTAAGTTGAGTAATGCTGATCGGCCTCTCTCCATTTAGTTGACATGCACTTGAGACAACTGCATGATTTGAATCTGGTCCTAATTAAATCAGTGGCTCTGTTTCTATATTGGATATAGAATAGTTCATATCTTAACATTGTTAAGGTACGGGGAGTTGTCCGGCTTATGCTTAAAACCAGACTCTGGATAACTCAAGGCACGTTTCTGTAATGGTTGTTTGTGGGTTGACCTGGGCTATGACGAGGGTTGACTTTCTACCGTCTGGAAGATCAATAGTGATATTGTTCTTGACTCGCCGCAGTTTTGATAAAAAAGGATTTTTCCAGAAAAACAGTAGTGGGAGTATGGTAGAACTGGAAGTGATTCCAGAACCGCAAACGATTACGGAAAATTTGATAAGAACCTAAAGATTCGATCTGGTTTGACATTCCATTGGCCACTCTGCAGATATGGTGGGTAACCTCAGGCACCCAAGAGGTACTCTAGTAGCCTTAAGGACGATGACAGGGAGGTTCTTGTTTACCCAGACTTTCCATTGTTGTTGTTCCAGACTGTGAAACCCGGCAGGAGGATGAGTATAGCGTCGTTCTAAATTATCTTTATAAGTGTACGTATATATGACTCTACCAGAGGGTTGTCGTAGTCAGTGGGAGCAGCGGAAGCATTGGTGGACAAGTAGCATATGTCTATTTATGGACTAAAGCAGATATAGCGGAGATAGATTATCTATTTCTGATGTGACAGTCATAGGTTTGACTTCATCAGAATAGGGAATGGATCTGTTAAGAAGGCAGTAGGGTGTGATGTCCTGGTATTTAGATGGCATACACAGTGTAGGAAGTGAAATTCCTATACTATGATCGGTTATACTTTGGTTGTCACACAGTGGTTTCTCCACAAAGGATTTGGACATTATATCAGGCATTCTGGTTACTAGATCTATGGTTTTAGATCTAGATTTGGGTAGTTTCCCAATCTGGGTACTTAGACAGCATTCTAAAGGTGCTTTAGAATGGACGACTCCTGGCACGGTAGTGTACCTTCAGGTGATGGAGTCACCTTCTCTAAAGGTGTCATACAGACTAAAAGGGAGAGAGATGTGCATGATTGGCAGATCACTTGCTTAGGCAATTGAGTCAAGCATGAGATGTCAAGTACCATACCAGACGTTGTTTTTTGCACTAGATGCAATAAGTTGATTTTAATCCAATCCTGGAGAAACGTTTGGAAGCAGTTTTAGAACAGAAGTGAATGTTCAAGGGATATGATAACAGCAGCCTCTTTTGGGAGATGGTTATCATTCCAGGCTTCCAATGTGACCTGGATGACAGAGTGACTGTCAGAGTTATAGTTTTCCCTCTGACGAGGGGTAGTAGTTTGGACAGGTGGTCCAAACGGATACTGAGGGAGGCATGGCGCAGGATACTGATTAAATTCAGTTGACGATACAGTCTAAGAAGTTTGGATTTGGAGTTCATTTATGAACTAGGTCCCATCAGACATCCAAACATATTCTAAGAAAGGTATTGCTCATTTCGGGAGATGGCTTTCTCCGGGAACTCGAGATAAAGAGAGACATAGAAAGAAACATTAGGGCGGATCCACTCACTGAGGCTATTCCTCGAACGCAATAGTTTCGCAAACGGGCTTTGTGAGACTGATTAGTAGAGGAGTTGGGTGTTCGGTATCACACGGGATGTGAGTATGCGACATCGCAATAATTAGCCTAGAGTGCAAGTGGGAGATTGTTGGATATAGTGCCCTCAGAGTCAATTATTGGATCACAGGCACGTGATTGCAATGATTGAAAGAGGACCTATACCGGTAGGACAGTCTTACTCAAGATGAAAGTATGCTATCTGGTTTATCTTTATCATCGTGTACATGCTTTAGATGACATTACAGGTCACTATTGCACGTTGATAGAGCCCAAAGGATTCTTGCTTGACGGCCAGCAGTATGATGGCGATCATATACGTGGGAGCTGGGGTCTATAAGCACATCCTTAAAGTGGTCCCTAGTCGTGTGAGTTTCGAGACCGGGCATCGATACTCCATTAGTAGACTAGTGTATACAGTCGAGACCCCGACGAGGGGCGGTGGCCGGTATCACAAGCCATTGGTGTACTCATAACCCAATTAGCATGTTCCCTGGGAGTCCTGTCCGGTGTACTCATGTCACGACCCGAAAGTACGGAACATGACCGACACTTAAACTACGAACGTCTCGAGGCGTACGTAATCTAAGTAAACCGAAAACCCAGAAATCCAAACCAAGAAAAGTAGTAGAGTGCAGGAAAAACCAACTTAAAGCAAGTAATTTCAATAGCATAAGCCGAATTATGCGGTTTTTAAAACATCAAAAATTTACTGAAAATTTCGGCAGAGTCTCCTTTGTAAATACTGTCCCCCAACGGGATACAACATGAATAGTATACGAAATCAAGAAAAAAGGCATCCCCAAGCGGGAGCTAGCTCTTCGTCAAACGACGGTCACAACCACACAAGCAATAAATATACAACGCCAACGGCGAGGATCAAAAACTCAAAAGGGAACTCAAAACCACCAGAAATATAACGAGCGACTCTAAGGTCGAAAGAATAAACAACACTGGTCTCTATCTCAATAGATACATGTTTGGTTGATGGAACTTCTAGATACAACAGAATAATGATATACAAGATATATAATGGGGGTATGATACAAGTAAACCCACCTACTAGCAAATCACCCGAATGAAACTGAGCCCGCAAGCCGTAAGGAAACCTGTACGGCAAATCTGCAAGAAACTGAGGCACAACGGGGGTGAGTTGCCAACTCGTGAATAGAAAAACATCTACGCACAGAAATCGCATAAATAACGCAACCTAGGTCAATGATCATAAAATATCCTCAAATATATGTATAACAGGCAGCCTATGACAATGTCTAGGGTAATATCTATCCCGAGTATAATTTCATGTGCCCGTGTCAGTGCCTCAGGTAGCAATATATCATATGAATGAGGTATGAATGCATGAAACAGAATACATGTAAATGAAGAAACTGTTTTCATAAATTAGTGAGATTTCCTTCGTATTTTTAAACTGAGGTATCATAATGAAATCAGTATCAACAGTGTCTAGCATCGACACAAAACATAAATCTCACTGTCTCAAAATATCAATGTCTCAAGCTCAATATCTAGGGCACCGTCAGTCCGGACCGGCCCCTACCATCCATCTCAAGACCACGACGGTATCCTCCGGATATCCGACGCGTCGGGTAATATCACCGGTAGGTAGTGCTCCCCAGCCAGGCTCAACGTCAACACCACATTCCTCTTGCCCCGGGGTACCATACCGGGCCCACCATGTACCCGTGACGGTTCCTCCACTCCTCGACACGGATCTCCAAAACCACAGCAAACTCATGGTGGACGACACTTTACATCACTAGAAAACCGCAACATTTTATATTTTAAAAGATCATAAGTTGTAAATTTTGCGGCTTTCCCCGAAATCCAGAAATATCACAAATCTCAAGAAATCATCACAAGTGCATATGTCAATGATAATGAACTAGGCATGAACAACTGAATAACAGTATGCATGAAGTGGTAGGTAATAACTACAATGTCTAATATGGCATATAAGGGAAGTACACTAATATCGTGTCAAAACTACCAGCTAACAATCTAAGTCAAGCAATTATATTCTCTAAAGTGTACGTGACATGGCAATTACCGATGAAGATGTGTGTGAGCCGGCAAGTAGGTGTACGTGGTACATACGCATCATCGGTAATAGTGCTGGTGTCCTAACAGCATGATATCAATAATGGAATATGCAGCAAAATAAATATGCTAGGCAGAGCGAACAGCAATAATGTGCGGGAGCTGAATACTAGACACAACGATAACTAATCTGCAATAATCTAATATAAGTCCTACGAATGGTGCCTTTTGAAATAACACGAATCATGGGGTTTTGAAAATAGGGGCTACGGTGTTTTTATGAAAAGATACGTCGTTTTTCTGAAATATCCGTAGATTCCCTTGAGCTGTCTTTAAAAATGCCCACGATTCGTTAGTTTTTGAAATAGGTAAAGAGTCTAATCTAATCTAACAACTACACTAAACTATACGGCTGAACTAACAAGCTGAACTACAGGTAAGGAAACCGCCTATCATCTGAGTCGATACATATACATACCTGTATATGTATAGTCGGTGATCCCGCCTCAATAATATCAGTTCCGATACCATATCTATAATCAGGCATCCCAAGTCAAGAGTGCGGATCAATCATCAATATAGCTCGTACGTAAATCCGTCGTACGGCATCCCAATCTGGGTACGGTTCAATATCACATTTATCATACTATTCACCTGGTATCCTCTTTATCAAATATCATGATCGGGGTACTGATCTACGTCTAGTACCATACTGATACCGCCTACGTATGCATGGACGTGTGTGAAACACTACGTCAAGGACCCGCTACAACGTCATGTCGTATCTAAGATACGAACCCTGCTATATCACCGATCTCACGGCCTCAAATCAAATCTCATCGACTCAGCTCAATCCCAAGTATCATCCTCAATCCGTACGTGAACACATAGTCCCATACCCATATGAACACATAACTATAAAGAATCCCATGAGCACATATCAATAGGAATGTATGCAAGTATGTATGTGTGTATGTGTGTGTAACACTACCCTAGGGTTCGCAACACTAAAGTAATCCAACACACCAATATCCATCCTAAGCATCGTTATTAATCCCAAATAACATATAATAATTGTTGGTGTGTATACGCATCTGTATACACCACCACGGACTGCGGGGGTGCTATACGCCATCCACCCGACTTCTCCCTGTAGATATAAATCTACTCACCTGGTCCTCGCTAGCCGGTGCCGACGTCGCCATGCGCTTGCTTGTCGTCTCGAAGTCCACATGGGGGTACCTACATATCATAACGCACCATATCTCATTAAAATCCGACTCATGATCAAAACGACGCACGAATCCCACATAGGTCAAAACCTATGGTTGCTTTCACAAATCAACCCAAAAACCCTCGACGTCGGCGTACAAACGCCAAACCATCGAGAAAAACCCAAATACACTCATTTGCACATTCACGAACACTAATTTTAATATAAACTAGGTTGAAACTCACAAAACCGCCAATTTCACTCAAAAAGTCATTTTTCCGAAAATCTAGCAAGCACAATTCGCCGTTTTTGTACAAAACACGATATTTAAATGAATGTAGCGGCCAATATATTTATTAATTATCTTAAATAAGTCATAAAAACCATTTCCATAATTTAAACTCATAAATTTGCATAATTTCCAAAATCCTAGTTTGCAAAATATCAAATTTAACACCCTTTAAAGCAAAATTCACAATTCATCAATTAAGCTTCGTTTTGCATGAACCAAAGTCATTAAACCACTCATTATAATAGTTATAATGACATGAACACTTAATTATATTTTAATCTAAGCATTTGATAATTTTTCAAAAACTCTAGTTAGCAAAAACAAAACTTAATTTAGACATTTCCATGCAACAATATGAAATTTAACTACTAAATTACTTTCTACAAATTCTAAGATGGTAAGCTACCCATCACAACCATAATCCCATTACTCAAAACCCTAACTTGAAATCAACCTCATTCTTGAATTTTTCAAACATGCAATTAGAACCAATCTAAAACCTAATTAAACACTTAATAAGCTAACATAAAGCAATTAAACAACAATTTCACTAAAGGGTTAAAATTTATACCTCCCAATTGAGTTCTAGCATGCAAATCCTAGCCTCCAAAAGTAGCTTCCATGCTCCTAGATCCATGCTAGATAGGCAAGAAATAATGGGTAGGAGTTGGATTTGGAAAAAGCTTTGAAATTGTATGGATTTTGAAGCTTTTTCTTGGATTTTTGAAGCAAAATAGTGTGGATTTTGGGGGGGGGGGGGGAGGGCTGCTGTTGTGGGATCATTTTCGGCCAGAAGTGGGTGAGGGGAGAGAGAGGGAGGTGAGGAAAATGCAAGGGAGGAAAGTCAAGGTCAAGGTAAGGTCAAAGTCTAACTAGTTTATCTATTTTCTAATCTTTTCTTTTATTTCTTTTTCCTTTGCCAACCAAGTGGGGAAAAAGTGAGGGCTGCTGAATTTGGCTAAGGGGAGGGGTAAGTGGGGGTGTGTGGGTGTGGGCACGGGTGTGGGGTGATGAAAAATGATAAATACAATACCCCAAACATCCATTTACGCTAAAAAAAGCCTTTTTTCTTCAATAATTTCTAAACCGTTTTGGCAAATGATTTCGTTCCAAAAACCACATGATAAATTTTTATTTAATTTTTTATGATGCACAAAATTTGTTTCAACTCATTCCAATTTGTAATTTTCCCTAATTAAATGTATTAGTGACGGCTTAAAATAATAATAAAATAATAATTTTTTTTCAGAAAATTTGAAATTTCACCAGCGGCTCAATAAACACCAAATAATAGCAATTACATAGCTAGAATATGTATATTTAATTTTTATAATAAGATATTTGTATTTTGACTTTTTACAGAAAACCCCCTCATTTTACCGATTTTCCGAAATTTCACCGAAACGATTTTCAAAACGCTACAACTCATAACCCAATTAGCACATGTATACATCATAGGTCTCATAGTAGTTTCCTGGTGACATGTGTACAGGTTAGTTCATCGACCTGAGATCGTCATTTGTCTCGTGTGAGTTCCCACTGTGCTTTGATTACTACCCTACCACGGCTCAAAGGAGTCGTGCAAACAGGTTTTAGTTGGGTACAATCCCAAGCCACATGGAGGCAGTGAGCGGATCGGCAGGGGTTTCGTCTCTCCCGGTATTGGGGGTGAGATTGCGCTGTGTCTTGGAGAGCCATTACATGAAGTCCTTGGCCAAGGCAGGAGATTTACTGGTAGGTATTCCAGTAGTATCTCTGGGTGTTCTGGGCTACACTCCGACACGACTTGTACCGCTATTAGGGGTCTGACTTTTACCAACCCCCTAGGCCCGACATGCGATGCTCATAGACGAACGGACCGGACTGTACAGATATTGTCACTGACAGGCTCAGTAGGGTGTCAGGATGAGTTCGCTCATCGATCTCCTTTTTGGTCAATACCTGGTAGCCCATTACGTACAGCTAGTACCACTGACGTGCTAGTGGTTAAATCCATAGCCAAAGTATTGACGAGTCTTTAGAGTCCCCCACAGACAGTTTCTCAAGTTTCGTGCGAAACGTTGTAGAGGCCGTATGATATATGGCAGGGTTCGATCATATACATGCAGTAGTGCACGGATCATGATCGGGCGTATCATACTAGTGGAATTTGGTTTAAACCGGATCCTAGTATTAGATTTGTTGGATTACTTTAGTCTCATAGCATTCGCATTCAGTCGGGATGTGGATGCAGGTATGTATATACAGGTGAGGGGTATCTTTGCGATCCGTCATGAGTTTACTTTAGATGTTGACGTATCTTTTTATTGTTGTAAATATTTGGGTTAATGTTTACAAATGGTGGAAATTGTGAGTGGAAATGATCATGAGGTGCAATTAATGTGACATGGACATGTTTAGTGACTCATGGTCTCTTTTCTTGTGCTAATGTCAAATTAGGATTTGATTATTGTTTTGATATGATGCTTGGAGAGAGAATGGACAGCCATATAGGCTTGGGTTTGCTCTTGGATTTGTGATGCTAGCTCTCATTTTCTTAATCTCAACACAATAACAAAAGGCTCCTCTCCTTCTTCTTCCTCTAGCTCACCATTTTCACTAATGGCTTCATCTTCAACCTCCATCCAAACACTCTCATGCGATGAGAATCAATGGATGCTTGAGACGAAGTGATCACACACATTCTCTACATCGCCTTGGACACGTCGGCTAGCAAACTTCGTGTCCGAGTTGCTTCGGACGAAGAAGGAGCCCGTAAAAAGACTCGAAGATGTGGTGCCCTTTCCGACGAGGAGACCGGAGATCGGAGATGCCGCAAGGAGCTAGGGATGGTGGCTAAAGACCGAAGGACACGGATCGATCGGTATAGCTTTTCTAACCTTTCTCTAGTTGGTAGTTATAGGTTAATGGTTCGATCTGGGATTAAAGTCTGCGATAGCGCCGGTTTCTAGTTTAGAAAAAGTTTTCATTTCCGTATTTTGGCCTCGGACAGATGGACGGGGCGCTACCGTAGAATTACACTCTCAAGCATACACAAAATATCTCCACTCCTTTTTACAATAAACAAGTCCATGCCATTGTAAGTCTACGGTAGCGCCCCAGCCGTCAATCCGATGCCAAATGCGGAAACAAAAACTTTTTACGAAATCGGCGCTATCATAGTTTTTCATTCGGATCGAACCATTAACGCTAAACTAGCTAACTACTAAGAAGTGAGAGTGGCTATACTGATCGATCCGTGTCCTTCGGTCTTTGGCCACCATCCTAAGCTCCTCGCGGCATCTCCGATCTCCGGTATCCTCGTCGGAAGGGCACCACATCGATGAATCCTTTTACGGGTTCCCGCTTCAAACTGAAGCAACTCGGACACGAAGTTTGCTAGCCGACGTGTCCAAGGTGAAGTAGAGAATGTGTGCGATCACTTTGTCTCAAGCATCCATTGATTCTCAACGCATGAGAGTGTATGGATGGAGGTTGAAGATGATGCCATTAATGGAGATAGGGAGCTCAAGAAGAAAGAGGAAGAAGAAGAAGTCTTTCTTTTTCTTATGTGTTGTAATGATAAAATGAGAGTGAGCTAGAATTATCAACCCAAGAGCAAACCTCAAGCCATATAGCCGCCCTCTCTCTCTCCTCTTATCATTTCAACACATAAATACTTCCAAAATGTGACATATGCACAAATAAAGAGACCATGAGTCATCACTTGTGCATTTGTCACAATTAATGCTCCTAATCATGACTTTGAGCTCATAATTTCCATTTGCAAACATTAATCTAAATGTTTGCAACAATAAAAAGAGAATGGCATCTACTAAAGTAAACTCGTGACGGATCACAAGGATACCCCTCGCCTGTATATACATACCTGCATCCGCATTCCGATTGAATGCGAATGCAATGAGACGAAAGAAATTCAACAAATCTAATAATAGGATCCGGCTTAAACCAAAGCCCACTAGTATGATCCGTCCGATCATGATCCGTGCACTACTGCACGTATTTGATCGAACCCTGCCATAATACCATACGGCCTCTACAACGTTTCGCCCGAAACTTGAGAAACTGTCTGTGGGGGACTCTAAATACTCGTCAATACATTGGCTGTGGATTTAACCACTAGCACGTCAGTGGTACTAGTTGTACGTAACGGGCTACCAGGTATTGACCAAAAGGGAGGTCGATGAGCGAACTCATCCTGACACCCTACTGAGCCTGTCAGTGACAATATCCATACAGTCCGGTCCGTTCATCTATGAGTATCGCATGTCGGGCCTAGGGGGTTGGTAAAAGTCATACCCCCAAAAGCGGTATAAGTCATGTCGGAGTGTAGCCCAGAACACCTAGAGATACTACTGGAATACCTACCAGTAAATCTCCTGCCTTGGCTAAGGACTTCGTGTAATGGCTCTCCTAGACACAGCGCGATCTCACCCCCAATACCGGGAGAGACGAAACCCCTGCCGATCCGCTTACTGCCTTCATATGGCTCGGGACTGTACCCAACTAAAACCTGTTTGCACGACTCCTTTGAGCCGTGGTAGGGTAGTAATCAAAGCATAGTGGGAACTCACACGAGACAAATGACGATCTCAGGTCGATGAACTAACCTGTACACATGTCACCAGGGAACTGCTATCTAACGCTAGGTATAAAACCAATAGCATGTTTCCGGCGAGTCCTGTCCGGTGTACTCATAACCCAATGAGCACATGTATACGTCTTAGGTGAACCAACTGACACCAATAGCTTGTGAGACCAGCCACCGCCCCTCGTCGGGGTCTCGACCCATATACACTAGTCTACTCTGGAGTATCGATGCCCTGTCTTGAAACTCCCTCGACTAGGGACCTTTTAAGGATGTGCTTATAGACCCCAGCTCCAACGTATATGATCGCCATCATACTGCTGGCCGTCAAGCAAGAATCCTAGATTGGGAAACTATTGCGTTCGAGAAATAGCCTCAACTAGTGGATCCGCCCTGATGTTTCTTTCTATGTCTCTCTTTATCTCAAGTTCGCGGAGAAAGCCATCTTCCGAAATGAGCAATACCTGTCTTAGAATATGTCTGGATATCTGATGGAACCTAGTTCATAAATGAACTCCAAATCCAAACTTCTTAGACTGTATCGTCAACTGAACTTAATCAGTATCTTGCGCCATGCCTCCTTCAGTATCCGCTTGGACCTCCTGTCCAAACAACTGCCCCTCATCAGAGGGAAAACTATAACTCTGACAATCACTCTGTCATCCAGGTCACCTTAGAAGCCTGAAATGATAACCGTCTCCCAAAAGAGGTTGTCGTTATCATATCCCTAGAACATCTACTTATGTTCTAAAACTGCTTCCGAATGTTTCTCCAGGATTGGATTGATATCAACTTATTGCATCTAGTGCAAAAACAATATCTGGTGTGGTACTTGACATCTCATGATTGACTCAATAGCCTAAGCAAGTGATATACCAATCATGCGCATCCCTCTCCCAATAGTCTGCAAGACACCTTTAGAGAGAGTGACTCCATCACCTGCAGGTATACTACCGTGCCAGGAGGCGTCCATTCTAGAATACCTGTAGAATGCTGTCTAAGTACCCTGATTGGGAAACTACCCAAATCTAGATCTAAAATCATAGATCTAGTAACCAGAATGTCTGATATTATATTTACATCCAATGTGGAGAAACACTGTGTGACAACCAAAATATAACTGATCGTAGTATAGGAATTTCACTTCCTACTATGTGTATGTCATCCATATACCAGGACATCACACCCTACTACCTTCTTAACAGATCCATCCCTTATTCTGATGAAGTCAAACCTATGACTGTCACATCAGAAATAGATGATCTATCTCCACTATATCTGCTTTAGTCTATAAATAGACCCACTATTCTTCCGCTGCTCCCACTGACCACAACAACCCTCAGGCAGAATCATATACACGTGCACTTCTAAAGCTAGTTTAGAATGACGCTATACTCATCCTCCTGCCGGGTCTCACAGTCTGGAACAACAGCAATGGCAAGTCTGGGTAATCAAGAACCTCCTTGTCACCGTCCATGAGGCTACCGGAGTACCTCTCGGTTGCCTGAGGTTACCCACCACATCTGCGGAGTGGCTAATGGAATGACAATCCATATTGAATCTTTAGGTCCTATTAAATTTTCAGTAATAGTTTACGGTTCTGGAATCACTTCCAGTTCTACCATACTCCCACTACTGTTTTCTGGAAAAAAATTTCCATTTTTATCAAAACTGTGGCGAGTCAAGAACAATATCATTATTGATCTTCCAGATGGTAGAAAGTCAACCCTCGTCATAGCCCGGGTCAACCCACAAACAACCATTACAGAAACGTGCCTTGAGTTATCCAGACTCTGGTCTTAAGCATAAGCCGGACAACTCCCCGTACCTAAACATCGTTAAGATATGAATCGTTCTATATCCAATATAGAAACAGAGGCACTGATTTAATTAGAACCAGATTCAAATCATGCAGCTGTCTCCAGTGCATGTCAACTAAATGGAAGGAGGCCGATCAACGTTACTCAACTTAGGAATGCATCCAAATATGAGTAACCTGAAAGAGAAACAAGTTTCTCAAAATCATTACTATCAACTGAATACCATACACAAATATCTACATCTTCGATCACCTTGAAGAATCCTGATACTTGCAACACCTAGTTCTCTACTTTATTCTTATAGCTATAACTTCTCAAAACTTAGACCTTGCATTTCTACGAAACATATGTCTAAGAACTAGAGAAGTCACAAGTAAATAGAATATAGTACGAGCACCAACCCTTCTGTCCTAATGGATACAGGACAACATACAATACTCTGTAAAAGTCCTCTGAGTCTAATAACTCATTCCCTGTATGTCGTAGGTTGAAAACTGTACTTATGGTTAAGAAGAATTGCACCGCTGTTTAATGCTCCTTACCTAACCATTCACTGATATAGGTAAATATCATGGACATATTCTCTAAAAGTTATATCTCACTTTATAAAAATAAATGTACAGATATATCAATTTGAAATTAGTGCATAACAACCGATATTTAAAACCAAATGTTTGCCGTCCGGCAAACAACCCAGGCGATTTCCTCAAATATCACCAATTACAACGAATCCCGATATAATGAGGATGATCACCCAATTCCCAATAACTTACTTCCACTCATCATTTGTAAAACCATACAGATGTGAATCAATCTGCTAAATACATACCCTGGAGTAAGGGCTAATTGGGAAATCAGTTTTCTTTTAACAATACACAGTGAGACTGAAACATGAAAATGTTTTGAAGGGGTATTCTGGTATTCCTAGTAATTCCTCTTCCATTATCCAGATTCATGACTGTAACTGTATATTTCTTTGCCATCTCTCGAAATCTCTTTGTATGTCTTTAGTCATTACCTTATGTACACCCCTTTAGGCTAAATGGTTTTCTTCCTTCCCTACCATTCGGCACCAGCCTATGGTTTGGAAGAAGACTATCCAATAAGCATAATGGGTGTACTCTCCTAATCCTTGGAGTACTCGTAACCTGAGAGAATGTGAAGATAAAATACAACTGAATAAATCTTATTCCTATTTCTCCTGAACCAGAATCCATCCCCGAACTGGAACAAGTTCCTTCGAGTTCGTATATGACCATATTTTGGAATATCCAATAACTGTGGATCTTCGTAGTGATACGGGGTGTTCTGGAGAAATACCAAGGTGAAGTAAGAGTGGCGATGAAATACTTGGTTTGGTCATAAATAGCAGTGGCAATTTACTTTTCCCTCTTTCTGATCCCTTTATTTATCTTTACTTATTACCTTCTGTACACCTCACTTAGGCTAATCGGTTTTCTTCATTCCCTACCTTTCGGCACCTGCCTATGGTTTGGATGAAGACTATCCAATTAGCGTAATAGGTTTACTGTCCCAATCCAAGGAGCACTCGCAACCTGAGAGAAGGTAGAATGAAAAGACAACCGAATAGTCCTATTCATTTTCTCCAGAACCGGAAGCCATCCTTGAATCTGGAACAAGTTCCTTCGAGTTCGTATATAGCCATACGATGGTTTTATCGAATGGAAGTGGACGTTCGTAGTGATACGAAATGTTCCGGAGAAAAAGGGTAAAAGTAGGAGTGGCAATAAGGTATGCAACTCAGACAATCCAAAAGCCAGTGTTTTAAGAAGGTCCGGTTAATCTTGGTCACTGAGTCATAGTCTAGGGTCGGGCCATGGTCGCTACAAAAGAGAGAGAGAAAAGAAACACTCTGCGTGCACTCTAACCTAGATCAGAATGGTTATCAATTTATCTAATTAGGAAACCTCCCACTGTAACCTCAAATTCTCCTCCAAACCTGAAAAAAGAATTAGTTGGGATCACCCGAGGAGTAAACCAACTCATCAGTGGGAATCGGGATCCAACTATCATCGCATGATAATGTGTTGGAATCCACTCACGTTATCACACTCCAGAAGGTATGCGCATGCCTGGTAAGTTTCAGTTTCTTTAGAAACTCCCGATGTGATTTTTACCCCAAGCGGCTTATAACCTTGACAGAGGTCAACATATCATAAGTCGCAAGTCATGTTCAACCCATCATTGTTCTTGATTAACTTAGACCCACCTGCACGTGCCCTTGACAGAGGTCAAAATGACCGTGCGACTGTCCTGAATAATCACATATCTATGCAACAAACAAGCATTACCCAGCTACCAAGCACTGTGCCTTGACAGAGGTCAACATACACAGCATGAATACTAAGTAATACCTGTAAGAAATGACGGAGGGCTATGACTGGTTTTTTGGCGAAAAACCTTTAACGTAATGAACTTGATATCGTTGAAGGAACTGCATATCCTTTTATAAATATAAAGTTTCGAAAACCTTTGCTAAAGAGGTCACTCCCGGTGAAGCGATCTCGGCTCTTTCCACGTAGAATGAGGTGCAGGATATTCCAACTGAATACCGCGATGCAAAACAAAAAGTAATCAACTATAGTGAAGTTATTACCCTGATGCAAACTTCTGCCAAAGGGGTCACTCCCGATGAAGGGATCTCGTGTTGGATATAGTGCCCTCAGAGTCAATTATTAGATCACAGGCACGTGATTGCAATGATTGAGGGAGGACCTATACCGGTAGGACAGTCTTACTAAAGATGATAGTATGCTATCTAATTTATCTTTATCATCGTGTACTATTTTAGGCGACCTTACAGATCACTATTACACATTTATAGAGCCCTTAGGATTCTTGCTTAACTGCGAGCAATATGATGGCGATCATATACGTGGGAGCTGGGGTCTATAAGCACATCCTTAGAAGGTCTCTAGTCGTGGGAGTTTCGAGACTGGGCATCGATACTCCATTAGTAGACTAGTGTATACAGTCGAGACCCCGACGAGGGGCGGTGGCCGGTCTCACAAGCCGTTGGTGTCAGTTGGTTCATCTAAAATGTATACAGGTGCTCATTAGATTATGAGTACACCGGACAGGACTCGCCGGGAACATGCTAGTTGGTATTATACCTGACGTCAGATAGCAGTTCCCTGGTGACATGTGTACAGGTTAGTTCATCGACCTCAGATCGTCATTTGTCTCGTGTGAGTTCCCACAATGCTTTGATTACTACCCTACCACGGTTCAAAGGAGTCGTGCAAACAGGTTTTAGTTGGGCGCAATCCCGAGCCACATGGAGGCAGTGAGCGGATCGGCAGGGGTTTCTTCTCTCCCGGTATTGGGGGTGAGATCGCGCTGTGTCTAGGAGAGCCATTACACGAAGTCTTTAGCAAGGGCAGGAGATTTACTGGTAGGTATTCCTGAAGGGTCCCGGCAGCGCCCCGGCCGTCAAAACACTGCCAAAATGCGGAATTTTTTTTTTCTAAAACCTGCGCTACCGCTACCCGATTTACGGATCGACCTTAAACCCTAAACTAGCGAGCTAACTAAGAGTTGGAATCGTTATACCGAGTTGATCCATGTCCTTCGGTCTTCATTCCAAGCTCCTAGCGGCTCGTTGATGTGGTTTGGTTGCCGGTCTTTCTTCGTCTCCGATGATCCACCCGAGGGAAACGGTGCAAGCTCCAACCTCGTCGAACGAGGTAACCGATGCTCAAAAGTTGCTAGTGATGGAGAGTCGAGGTGTATGGAAGTGTCACTACATTTTTCTCTCTTTCCTTTTTGCTCATTGAGCAAGCATAAAAGATTGAAGGTGATGAAGCATTTGCATGAACAAAAAAAAGGCTAAGTGTTTTGTGTGAATGAGAGAGTGAGAGAATGATATGTTAATTTCTCCAATGAAAAAGAACCCCCACCAAATATGTGGCCGGCCCCTCTCCCTCGCTCCTCCACAAAAAAAAAATTCCCTTTTTTTAATTAAAACAATAAACAAATGCAACCATACCTTAAAACCATGTTCATGCCATGCTTTGACTCACCTTTTCCACCTCATTTCTTAATTGAATTTCTAAAAGAAAATCAAAAAAAAAGTGGCATCTTCTAGAAGCTATTCCGTATAAAATACAGAATACTTCCCGGTACATGTACCGAAATACATATACGCGTATTCGTACCAAAATACGAATAGCCGAGAGAGAAAACGAATAGTGAACAATAATACTAGAATACATATATATAAATACATATGTAAATTATTAAATCAAAACCCGATTTAATAATCCGGCTTAATCCTAAGCCGCTAGTATTATCAACCGTCCGATTAAAGTCTGCGCAGCAAGTGCACATATTTAATCGGACACCTGTATGTATCAACTTACGCCATGTACACCATATCGCCTGAACCGTGAAAACCCACTGTGTGGGACACTAAAGACTCGTCAATACGCTGGCAGTGGGTTTAACCACAAGCATGTCAGCGGCACTCGCTGTACGTAACGGCTACCCATGTATTGAGCGAAAGGGAGGCCGACGAACAAACTCATGCAGAACACCTACTGAGCCTGACAGTGATAATATCCGTACAGTCCGGTCTGTTCGTCTAAGAGTATCGCATATCGAGTCTAGGGGGGTGGATAAAGTCAGACCCCTAACAACGCGATGTTTAGTGTCGGCATGTAACCCATCACCTCCTGAGAAACTATCGATCCTGGATCGGTAATCCTCGTCTACCATGGCCATGGATTTGTGGTGATGACCACTCGTACACAATGCGACATCAACCTCCAATACCGGAAGAGACGAATCCCCGAAGATCCGATCACTGCCTCCATGTGGCTCGGGACTGTACCCAACTAAAACCTGTTTGCACGTCTCCTTTGAGCCGTGGTAGGGTAGTAATCAAAGCACAGTGGGAACTCACACGAGACAAATGACGATCTCAGGTCGACAGACTAACCTGTACACATGTCACCTGGGAACTGCTATCTGACAATAGGTATAATACCAACTAGCAGGTTCCCGGCGAGTCCGTTCAGTGTACTCATAACCCAACGAGCACCTGTATATTATCTTAGGTGAACAAACTAACACCAATGGCTTGTGAAACCTGGCCACCGCCCCTCGTCGGGGTGTCGATCAGTATACACTACTAGTCTACACTGGAGTATCGATGCCCGGTCTCGATACTCCCACGACTAGCATTTAAGGATGTGCTTATAGACCCCAGCTCCCACATATATGATCACCATCATAATGCTGGCAGTCAAGGAAGAATCCTATGGGCTCTATCAACATGATGATAAAGACAAACCAGATAGCATATTATCGTCTCGAGTAAGACTGTTCTATCGGTATAGGTCCTCACTCAATCATCATAATCATCTGTCCGCGACTATGATAATTGCCTTGAGGGCACTATAGCCAACAATCTCCCACTTGCACTTAAGGCCAATTTTTGCGATGTCACATACTCACAGCCCGTGTGATACCTAACACCCAACTTCTCTACTAATCAGTTTCGCAAAGCCCGTTTTCGAAAATGATTGCATTCGAGAAATAGCCTCAGTGAGTGGATCCGCTCTAATGTTTCTTTCTGTATCTCTCTTAATCTCAACTTCGTGGAGAAAACTATCTCCCGAAATGAGCAATACTTGTCTTAGAATTTGTCTGGATATCTGATGGAACCCAGTTCACAAAAGAACTCCAATTCCAGCAAACTTCCTAGATTGTATCGTCCACTAAATTTAATCAGTATCCTGCGCCATGCCTTTCCTCAGTATCCGCTTGGACCACCTGTCCAACGTACCGTCCCTCAGAAGACGGAAAAACTATAACTCTGACAGTCACTCTGTCATCGAGGTCACCTTGGAAGTCTGAAATGCTAACCGTCTCCTGAAGGAGGCTGCCGTAATCATATCCCAAGAACATTCACTTATGTTTATAAACTGCTTCCCAATGTTTCTCTAGGATTGGATTAATATATATGCTTATTGCATCTAGTGCAAAAGCAATATCTGGTGTGGTACTTGACATTTCATAATTAACTCAATTGCCTAAGCAAGTGATATGCTAACCATGCAGATCCCTCTCTCCTTTAGTCTCTAAGACACCTTTAGAGAGGGTGACTCCATCACCTGCAGGTACACTACCATGCCAGGAGTCGTCCATTTAATGTCAAAGTACCCAGATTAGGGTACTTCCCAAATCTAGATCTAAAACCAAAGATCTAGTAACCAAAAAACCTGATATTATATCCATATTCAATGTGGAGAAAACAACTGTGTGACAACCATAGTATAACCGATCGTAGTATAGGAATATCTCTTCCTATTAAGTGCATGTCATCCCGAATCCTCGGACATCACACCCTACTACCTTCTTACCAAATCCATCTCCTATTCTGATGAAGTCAAAACCTATGACTGTCACATCAAAAATAGATGATATATTTCCGCTATACTTTCTTTAGTCTATAAATAGACACAAGCTACTTGCCTACTATGCTTCCGCTGCTCCCACTGACTACAACAACCCTCTGGCAGAGTCATATATACGTTCACTTCTATAACTAGTTTAGAACGACGCTATACTCATCCTCCTGCCGGGTCTTATAGTCTACAACAACTGTTAGTGTATATGCCCTAGAGGCCATTACTGTATCATACTAGTTTGTATATTACTTAATGGAAGCTTGGGATATTCACCTTGTATATGCAATCTTGCTCAAAATAGTAGTATGCTACTTGGTTTGTTTCTGCTTCAATGTGTACATGTGTTTATTTTTGTATATCACTTATGCACATTAGTGGAGCCCTTAGGATCTTTGCTTGATTACCAGCATTATGATGGCTGTCACACTAGTGGGGCTGGGTAATCTGTAAGCACATCCTTATGCAGGTCCCTAGTCGCAGGACTATCGAGACAGGGCATCGATACTCCGGAGTAGACTAGCGCATGCGCTTCTCATCCCAGTGTGGGAGACGGTCTGTCCCACAGCCGTCAGTACGTCGTACTTGAGATAGTATGCGGGTGCTCGTTAGGTTACGGGTACACTGGACAGGACTCGTAGGGAACTGACTAGTTGGTATTATGCCTATCATCAGTTATCAGTTCCCAGGTGACATGAGTACAGCTTAGTCCGCTGACTTGACACTGTCACTTCGCCTCGAGTGTGTTCCCACTGTACTTTGATCACTACCCTACCACGGCTCAAAGGAGTCGTGCAAACAGGTAGTGATTGGGTGCAGTCCCGAAGCACTTGGAGGCAGTGACGGTTAGATAGGATTCGTCTCTCCCGGTATTGGGGGTTGACATCGCGCTGTGTCTAGGAGAGCCATTACACGAGTAGTCCCTGGCCAGGGCAATCGAGATATACTGGTAGGCTTCCAGTGTTATCTCAGGGTGTTTTGGGCTTCACTCCGACACGACTTGTACCGCTATTGGGGGACTGACGTTTACCGACCCCTAGGCCCGCCATGCGATGTATCAGACGAACAGACCGGACTGTACGAAGAATGTCACATTCAGGCTCAGTAGGAGTTCAGATGGGTTTCGCCTCGTCGGTCTTCTTGTCGGCACTACCTGGGGACCGTTTCGCACAGCTAGTGCCGCTTGCGGTCTGTGGTTAAACCCACTGCCAGCGTAGTGTCGAGTCTTTAGAGTCCCACACAGAAAGCTTTTCGCCTTTAGGCAAAAGAGTAGAGGTCGCAAGGTTTTGCGACAGGTCGCATGGTTTTGCGACAGGGTTCGGTCACATCCGTGCACTTGTGCACGTACAGTGTCCGGAAAGTTTACACTAGCGGGCTTTAGTTTAAGCCAGATCCTAGTGTACCTTTTGGGATTGGATTTATCCAGTTTGCATTCGTGTTCCTCGGAACACGGATGCGGGTGTATATGCACAGTTGACAGGGAGACAGAGGCAACGGATTCTCATTAGGGTTGTTGACAGTTGACCGTTGACTATTGACTTTTTGATCAACCCTAATGAGAATATGATATGTGATTAACAATTATATTATTTAAGTATTGTGGTGACATGGTTGTTGAGGGATTGACTTTGTTGACTTTTGTTGACTTGTTGACTTTGTTGACCGGTTGACTAGGATTGACTAGTTGACCATCATGATGACTATGGCTATCATTTCATGGCAAAGACATTTTACTTGCTTGTTTCTTTTGTGAGAAATGAGTGCATGAAATGATTTAGCCATTTTGACTTGAACCATTTTACACAATACTTGATTATTATTTTTGTGATGATGGTTTTGGATTATGAGAGGGTGAAAGACAAAAGAGAGGCTCATTCTCACTTGACCTTTCTCTCTCTTGTTCTTGAGCTCTCTTGCTCTTCCTTTCACCCTCTTCCTCTTGCTCCCTCTCTTGACTCTATGGTTCACTTGTCTCATGAGTTGAGAACCAAGAACCATAGATAAAATCCCATACAAACTCTTCTCTACTCACTCTAGTTCACAAGGTTTAGCAAACCGAGTGAACTGGTTTCTTCAAAGTACGAAGAAAGAGCCAAAGGTTGGAGCTTTCAGGTGGATCTATCTTCGGCGTAAGGAGACGACGGGAAGAAGCCGATCCGGACCACCATCGGAGTTTGAAGACGAAGGAGTTCGAGACAAAGAAAGGTATAACCCCCTAACCGAGTAGTTAGCAACTCGTAGTTAGGTTGTTAGTTAGATGTTTAACAAAGATCCGGGTTTTAAGTCCATGTTACCACCTCTATAAAAATCGTTTTTATCAAATTCCGCATGCCCGAAAATACCGGGAGAGATAGCATGGACTTACAGTGGTATCAGAGCCTAGTTAAACTCTATCTAACATGTTAGCAAAGTAGCTAGAAGATCGATCAAAGAAAAAGTCCCGAAATAAACCCGATTTTCAAAGTTGCTGTCGATTTTTTATGTTC
Organism: Agapanthus africanus; assembly: GCA_030015575.1. Lineage (NCBI taxonomy): Eukaryota > Viridiplantae > Streptophyta > Magnoliopsida > Asparagales > Amaryllidaceae > Agapanthus > Agapanthus africanus. The sequence goes on along the minus strand of CM057338.1, from coordinate 777,391,595 downwards.
TGTAAAATTGATAAAACATGCATCAAAAATCGACTCAGGGTTTTTAAAAGACACTGTAGAAAATTCACCCAGAGATCCCTCTAAACGACCGCGGAAATGCGGCAATAGCTTGCTATTGCCGCGGTTCCGCGGCCTCCTTAGCTCCTCTCTGGTGGTTCTTTGCTACAGTGTACTTGCATGGGTATTTTGGGAATTTTGGTACATGTATTTTCAGCCCAGATTTTCCAGAACAAAAATTTTATTTTTGGGGTCCTGAAAATCCGTATTTTTGATCGAACTTCTAAAAGACTTAAGCTGACGGGTTTTTCTGTATTGTGATATTTGTATTGAACGTCTACTAATCGCTATATGTCGATTAGTGGGGGTTATACAAATCTGTGATCTGTAATGTTGCTGGAATATGGATATGAATATGTTGGATTGTCGCGGGTGAATAGCCGGGGGTTGTGAGACGAGAGTTTTTCTTTTCTTTCAATTCATGTAAATTTGTAAATTGATGTAATAATTATTTGTATGGCCGCACAACCGGGTCGGGGTTGTAGCCGTCATTATATAATTTCTTTTTACTGTTTTTGCTCCTAGGATAGACCCATGGAGGGGGTGCACAAACTACCGGGTATGCCGAAGTGCCGAGTGGCCTACTCACGGCGTTGAGGGAGGTTGCTTCGCTTCGGGTACTTGGCGGGTAGTTTGCCGCACCCGTAGGGGTCTTGGGTGGGGTTTTGGCTATTCACCGCGACCGTGTAATCTGCTTTTCGTTACAGGCTCGTACGAATTACAGATTCCTAGTATATCCAATGTATTCATCTGTGATCTGAAATGGCTATCATTGCAATATATCTATATATGATATTATTTAGGCGTTGCTTATGTTTTACAGCCGCGCTAGCCCGGCCCCCGCTCTGTCGTTAGTTAAGTAACCTAACGGGTAATGACGGGGCCCCGTGGCGAATGCGAATGGCATAAGCGTACGTCATATTTTGGTTGTTTTCTACAATGGTAGGATTAAATGATGGGACGCATTAAAAGAACTAATGCAAGAATATCACGCATTAAAAGAACTAATGCAAGATAATAAACCAAGCTAAAGTCGTTGGAACACTTTCGAAAAACCACTCGGTTCTTTTCAAAACCAACTTTTAAATGCGGAGTTTGAGCCACTCCTTTTAAAAGCTATCTCGTTCCATCGACTATATCAAGTTCACTACGTTCAAGGTTTAGCCAAAACCATTCGTAGCCATCCGTCGTTTCGTATGAATATTCAATAGTATTCAAGCTGTGTTTGTTGACCTTCGTCAAGGCATAGTGATTGGTAGCTGTTGGGTATTCATATGTAGCATAGATAGATGCGTTGGTTTGGGACACTCGCATTACCTTGTTGACCTTCGTCAAGGGTATATACGGGTGGGTTCAAATTAACCTGGATAATGGCGGGCAGAACTTGACATGTGACTTATGATTTGTTGACCTTCGTCAAGGTCATAAGAGCATGGGGCAAAAATCCACATCGGGAGTTTCATAAGTACTGAAACTTGCTAGATTTTGCATACCATTTGGAGTGTGATGATTCAGGTAGGATTCCTTCAGTTTCGTCACGCGATGATATTTGGATCCCGATCCTACTGTGAGTATATGCTACTCCTCGGGAAATTTCTCACTAATCGATCAATGCTATAAACCTAGTAGGTGCCTAGAAAGGTGTTAGCGGGGCTACGCCCCCAGGGAAAAGAGGTTCTTAAATTAAGGAACTTCGCGAAAGCGTTGGAAAACCTCCCTCGAAGTACCGACACTGGCCTGGCTGAACGGTTAAGCAAGTATTGAGTGGTGGGATTGATCCCGACTAATTCTTCCTTTATGGTTTGAGGAGGGATTCGAGAAACAGTGGGAGCCATCCTGTTTAGACAAACTAAAAACCATTCTAAACTTGCAAGAGCATCGTGCTGAGTGTTTCTTCTCTCTCTCCTAATTGCAGCGACCAATCGACATGACTGGACTTAAGTTACTCCTAGATAAAAACAAACTGACAGGGCCAAACTACAAAGATTGGCTCAGGAATGTCAAGATAGCAATCACTTACGACAAGCTGGGGTATCTTCTTACCACCAAAGCTCCCCCTGTCCCTGGTCCCACTTCCAGCGTCGCGGATAAGGAAATCTGTAAGACTTGGGAGATTGATAGCGCGAAGGCCAAATGCCTCGTACTTGCCTCTATGGACAATGAACATCATAGGAGGCACGAGAATATGGACTTAGAATCCATATTTCTTCATACAAAAGAACTGTATGGAGAGCAATCTCGTATCGCAAGATACGAAGCGTCGAAAAAGTTATTTTCGGCAAGAATGGTCGTCGGATCATCAGTAGCAGAGCACGTGCTAAAGATGATCGGCTACATTGAGGAGCTCGCGGACCTAGGGACCACATTGGAGAGTGAGCTCTATACGGACTTAGTTCTCCAGTCCCTTCCTTCCACTTACGCCCAGTTTATACTGAACTTCAACCTACAAGAAAAAGAGGTTGAACTTTCAGAGCTCCTCAACATGCTGAGGAGCGCAGAGGGCACCCTACAGAAAAGTAGGGAAACATCCACTTTGTTTGTAGGAGGATCATCTTCTTCTAGGTCCAAGGAGAAAGACAAGGAAAGAAGAAGAAAGCCCCCGCCAAACCAAGAGGCGGTGTTAGTAAAGTGGATACGAAGGGAAAAGCAAAAGCAACAAAAGAGGGGAAGCTTGTGGATAAGGAAGAATGCTTCTATTTTCATAAGAAAGGACACTGGAAGAATGATTGCAGGGCCTGGAAGGCCAGAACACAGGAATTGAAGCAGGTTGCAGCTTCAGCTTCAGGTGTGTGTGTTATTGAAAATTGTCTTTCAATAAACTCTACTTCCTGGGTATTGGATACCGGATCAGGATCTCATATCTGTAATTCTTTGCAGGCGTTGAGAAACCGTAGGGTTTTGAAGGCAGGTGATATGACCCTCAGAGTTGCGAACGGAGCTAGCATGGATGCTAAAGCCGTGGGGGACTATCACCTGGGAATGTCAGATGGACATGTTTTGGTTTTGCGTAATTGCTTTTTTGTACCCAACGCAACTTGTAATATCATTTCTGTATCTTTAGTTTCTAAAGAAGGTTATGAATTTACGTTTGTAAGTAATGTTGTAAACATTCACCTTAATCAAGTTTTGATTGGGTCAGGTACATTGAGTAATGGTATATACGTATTAAACCAACCACAGATTTTCAACGTCCAGAATACACATAAAAGAAAGTCTCCGGAAATCAATCAGACTTTCTTATGGCATTGTAGACTTGGTCACATCAATGAGAGAAGGTTGACTAAGTTATATACAGAAGGATATTTGGATCCGTTCGAATATCAATCGTATGCCACTTGTCAATCCTGTCTCAAAGGAAAGATGACAAAGACTCCGTTCACTGGACACGGAGTAAGAGCGAGCGAGCTCTTGGGACTCGTACACAGCGACGTGTGCGGTCCAATGTCTACACATGCGCGAAGCGGTTATTCTTACTTCATCACTTTTACGGATGACTTTTCAAGGTACGGTTATGTCTTCTTAATGAAACATAAATCCGAAGCCTTTGGAAAGTTCCAGGAATATAAAAGTGAAGTAGAAAAACAGACCGGCAAAAGTATCAAGATTCTAAGATCGGATCGAGGTGGAGAATACTTAAGTGCCGAATTCCTGAATTACTTAAAAGAGAATGGAATTCTCTCTCAGCTTACTCCTCCATACACTCCGCAACATAACGGTGTATCGGAGAGACGGAACCGGACCCTATTGGATATGGTATGGTCCATGATGAGTAACGCTGAGTTACCGCGATCATTCTGGGGATATGCACTAGAAGCAGCTGCGTATCTCTTGAACAAGGCTCCCACCAAGACTGTGCCTACCACCCCATATCAGATGTGGACTGGGAAGAAACCCTGTCTTAAGTATCTTAAGGTATGGGGATGTCCAGCTTTTGTGAAAAAGCAGCATGCGGACAAGCTCGAGGCACGTTCAGTACAGTGTAAGTTTGTGGGATACCCAAGGAACTCCAGGGGGTATCTTTTCTATTCCGCTGAGGAACAAAAGGTTTTTGTTTCTCAGCATGCCCGCTTCTTGGAAACTGAGTTTTTAGAAACCCAGATAAGTGGGAGCGCAATAGAACTGGAAGAAATTCCAGAACCACAGACTATTACTGAAAGCTTAGTGGAACCAGAGGGTTCAAAAGAACAGGACATTCCTACGCCACTCCGCAGGAGTAGTAGGCAGTCTCATCCGCCCGAGAGATATTACGGTTTTCTCATAGACGGGGATAGAGAGGATTGCATCATAGATTATGATGAGCCTACTAGCTTCCAGCAGGCCGTTCAGAGCGTTGACTCAGTGAAATGGCTGGATGCAATGCGGACCGAAATGGAGTCCATGTACACCAACAAAGTTTGGACGTTGGACATTGCTCCAAACGGGGTAAAACCCGTAGGATGCAAGTGGATCTTCAAAAGGAAGATTGGTGTAGATGGACAGGTTGAGACCTATAAAGCTAGACTTGTAGCAAAGGGTTTCCGTCAAAGACCTGGCTTGGACTATGACGAAACCTTTTCTCCAGTGGCTATGCTGAAATCCATTCGGATCCTTCTTGCCATTGCTGCCTTCTACGATTATGAGATCTGGCAAATGGACGTAAAGACCGCTTTTCTAAATGGAAATTTAGAGGAGTGTGTCTATATGGACCAACCAGAGGGTTTCATTCAGAGTGGGAGCAGCGGAAAGGTGTGCAGGTTGCTTAAGTCCATCTATGGACTAAAGCAGGCATCGCGGAGTTGGAACATCTGTTTTGATGAGACGGTCAAGGAATTTGGCTTTATCAAAAATCCAGATCAACCATGCATCTATTGTAGATTTGTAGCGAGAACTGTAGTATTCCTCGTTTTGTACGTGGATGACATTCTCTTAATAGGAAATGACATTCCTATGCTACAATCTGTCAAGGGGTTCTTGTCACAGAGGTTCTTCATGAAAGACCAGGGTGATGCCTCATACATCCTGAGGATCCGGATCCATCGTGATAGATCCAAGAGGATATTAGGACTTTCACAGTCCAGGTACATCGACACCATACTGAAGAGGTTCAGTATGGAAGATTCCAAGCGCGGTAACCTACCGGCTTGTCACGGGATCACCCTCTCTAAAGAGATGTCTCCCAGACTGATTTGGAGAGGGATCGCATGTCTATTATACCCTACGCTTCTGCGGTAGGCTCTATAATGTATGCGATGTTGTGTACCAGACCGGATGTAGCTTATGCACTGAGTGTGGTAAGCCGGTATCAGTCAAACCCTGGGGAGAAACACTGGATAGCGGTAAAGAACATTCTCAAGTACCTGAGAAGGACTAAGGAGATGTTCTTGGTGTATGGCGGAAAAGACCTCCAGATTGAGGCCTTTGCTAACTCCAGCTTCCAGAGTGATTCCAAGTCCATGTCGGGTTTTGTCTTTACCCTCAATGGAGGGGCGGTGTGTTGGAAGAGTTCCAAACAAGAAACCGTTGCAGACTCGACGATGGAAGCGGAATACATCGCTGCATCTGATGCCGCAAAAGAAGCTGTATGGATGAGGAAGTTCTTGAAAGAACTTCAGGTGGTTCCGTCCATTGTTGATCCAATACCTCTGTATTGTGACAACAACGGGGCTATAGGTTTAGCGAAGGAACCCAGGTCCCATCAGAAATCCAGACACATCTTGAAGCGGTATCACCTGATCAGGGAGATCGTGGATCGCAAGGAGATCGAGGTTCGGAGAGTCGCTTCAGAAGATAACACTGCAGATCCATTCACCAAGGCCCTGCCCCAGACTCAGTTCGAGCGGCTGATCGAGATGATAGGTCTTCGATACGCCAGTACATGGCCTTAGTGCAAGTGGGAGATTGTTATTGTATATGCCCTAGAGGCCATTACTGTATCATACTAGTTTGTATATTACTTAATGGAAGCTTGGGATATTCACCTTGTATATGCAATCTTGCTCAAAATAGTAGTATGCTACTTGGTTTGTTTCTGCTTCAATGTGTACATGTGTTTATTTTTGTATATCACTTATGCACATTAGTGGAGCCCTTAGGATCTTTGCTTGATTACCAGCATTGTGATGGCTGTCACACTAGTGGGGCTGGGTAATCTATAAGCACATCCTTATGCAGGTTCCTAGTCGCAGGACTATCGAGACAGGGCATCGATACTCCGGAGTAGACTAGCGCATGCGCTTCTCATCCCAGTGTGGGAGACGGTCTGTCCCACAGCCGTCAGTACGTCGTACTTGAGATAGTATGCGGGTGCTCGTTAGGTTACGGGTACACTGGACAGGACTCGTCGGGAACTGACTAGTTGGTATTATGCCTATCGTCAGTTATCATTTCCCAGGTGACATGAGTACAGCTTAGTCCGCTGACTTGACACTGTCACTTCGCCTCGAGTGTGTTCCCACTGTACTTTGATCACTACCCTACCACGGCTCAAAGGAGTCGTGCAAACAGGTAGTGGTTGGGTGCAGTCCCGAAGCACTTGGAGGCAGTGACGGTTAGATAGGATTCGTCTCTCCCGGTATTGGGGGTTGACATCGTGCTGTGTCTAGGAGAGCCATTACACGAGTAGTCCCTGGCCAGGGCAATCGAGATATACTGGTAGGCTTCCAGTGTTATCTCAGGGTGTTTTGGGCTTCACTCCGACACGACTTGTACCGCTATTGGGGGACTGACGTTTACCGCCCCCTAGGCCCGCCATGCGATGTATCAGACGAACAGACCGGACTGTACGAAGAATGTCACATTCAGGCTCAGTAGGAGTTCAGATGGGTTTCGCCTCGTCGGTCTTCTTGTCGGCACTACCTGGGGACCGTTACGCACAGCTAGTGCCGCTTGCGGTCTGTGGTTAAACCCACTGCCTGCGTAGTGTCGAGTCTTTAGAGTCCCACACAGAAAGCTTTTCGCCTTTAGGCAAAAGAGTAGAGGTCGCATGGTTTTGCGACAGGTCGCATGGTTTTGCGACAGGGTTCGGTCACATCCGTGCACTTGTGCACGTACAGTGTCCGGACAGTTTACACTAGCGGGCTTTAGTTTAAGCCAGATCCTAGTGTACTTTTTGGGATTGGATTTATCCAGTTTGCATTCGTGTTCCTCGGAACACGGATGCGGGTGTGTATGCACAGTTGACAGGGAGACAGAGGCAGCGGATTCTCATTAGGGTTGTTGACAGTTGACCGTTGACTATTGACTTTTTTATCAACCTTAATGAGAATATGATATGTGATTAACAACTATATTAATTAAGTATTGTGGTGACATGGTTGTTGAGGGATTGACTTTGTTGACTTGTTGACTTTTGTTGACTTGTTGACTTTGTTGACCGGTTGACTAGGATTGACTAGTTGACCATCATGATGACTATGGCTATCATTTCATGGCAAAGACTTTTTACTTGCTTGTTTCTTTTGTGAGAAATGAGTGCATGAAATGATTTAGCCATTTTGACTTGAACCATTTTACACAATACTTGATTATTATTTTTGTGATGATGGTTTTGGATTATGAGAGGGTGAAAGACAAAAGAGAGGCTCATTCTCACTTGACCTTTCTCTCTCTTGTTCTTGAGCTCTCTTTCTCTTGCTTTCACCCTCTTCCTCTTGCTCCCTCTCTTGACTCTATGGTTCACTTGTCTCATGAGTTGAGAACCAAGAACCATAGATAAAATCCCATACAAACTCTTCTCTACTCACTCTAGTTCACAAGGTTTAGCAAACCGAGTGAACTAGTTTCTTCAAAGTATGAAGAAAGAGCCAAAGGTTAGAGCTTTCAGGTGGATCTATCTTCGGCGTAAGGAGACGACGGGAAGAAGCCGATCCGGACCACCATCGGAGTTTGAAGACGAAGGAGTTCAAGACAAAGAAAGGTATAACCCCCTAACCGAGTAGTTAGCAACTCATAGTTAGGTTGTTAGTTAGATGTTTAACAAAGATCCGGGTTTTTAGTCCATGTTACCACCTCTATAAAAATCGTTTTTATCAAATTCCGCATGCCCGAAAGTACCGGGAGAGGTAGCATGGACTTACAACAACAACAATGGCAAGTCTGGGTAAACAAGAACCTCCCTGTCACCGTCTCTGAGAAGACCGAAGTACCTCTCGGGTGGCTGAGGTTACCCACCAAATCTGCGAAGTGGCTAATGGAACATCAAATCCAACTGAATCCTTAGGTTTTATTAAATTTCCAGTAATCGTTTGTGGTTCTGGAATAACTTCCAGTTCTACCATACTCCCACTTCTGTTTTCTGAAAAAATCTATCTTATTAAGACTGTGGCGAGTCAAGAATAATATAAATATTGATCTTCCTGATGGTAGAAAGTTAACCCTCGTCAAAACCCGGGATAACCCACAAACAGCCATTACTGAAACGTGCCTTGAGTTTATTCGGATTCTGATTTTAAGCATCAGCCGGACAACTCCCTATACCTTAACATCGTCAAGATATAAATTGATTCTATATATATCTAATATAGAAACAAAAGCACTAATTTAATTTAAACCAGATTCAAAAACATGCAGCTGTCTCCAGTGCATATCATCCAAATAGAAAAAGGTCAATCAACATTACTCATTTAGGAGTGCATCCATATATGAGTGACCTGAAAGAGAAACGAGTTCTCAGAACCATTACTATTAACGGAATACCAAACACAAGTATCTACATCTTCGACTTCCTCGAAGAATCCTGATACTTACAACAAATGGTTCTCTACTTTATTCTTATACCTATAACTTCTGAATATCTAGACCTTGCATTTCAACGAAATACATGTCCAGAACTGGAGAAGTCATAAGTAAACACAATATAGTACGAGTACCAACCCCTTTGTCCTAATGGACACTGGACAACATACAATACTTTGTATAAGTCCCCTGAGTTCAACAACTCAAATCCTGTGCGTCGTAGGTTGAAAAACTGTAGTATGGTTAAGAAGGATTATACCGCTGTTGAATGCACCTTACCTAATCACCAGCTGATATAGGTAAATGTCACAGACATAATATCAAAAAGTTATATCTCACTTTATAAAATAAATGTACAGATATATCAGTTTGAAATTGGTGCATAACAACGGATATTAAAAACCAAATATTTGCCATCCGGCAAAATCCAGATGATTTCCTCAAATATCACCAATTACAACGAACTCCGATATAATGAGGATCTAATCACCCAATTTCCAATATCTTACTCCCACTCACCATCTGTAATAACATGCAGATGTGAGAAACTGATCTGGTAAATACATACCCTGGAGTTAGATTCCAACTGGGAAAACAGTTATCAATTAACATCGCACAGTGAAACTGAAACATGGAAATGTTTCGAAAATGTTTAACTGGTATTCCTAGTAACGCCTCTTCCACTATCCTGATTCATGACAGTAACCATATACTTACCTGCCCTAATTCCAATCCCTTTATTATGTCTTTACTTATTACCTTCTGTACACCTTCTTTAGGCTAATTGGTTTTCTTCTTTCCCTACCCTTCGGCACCAGCCTAAGGTTTGGAAGAAGACTATCCAATAAGCGTAATAGGTGTACTCTCCTAATCCTAGGAGCCCTCGCAACCTGAGAGAAGGTAATGGGAAAAGACACCTGAATAATCCTATCCAATCTCTCCAGAACCAGAATCCATCCTCGAAAAACTTCCTTCGAGTTCGTATGTAACTATACGATGGATTTATCCAATGGTAGTGGATATCCGTAGTGATACGGAGTGTCCTAGAGAAATGCAATGTGGATGTAGGAGTGGCAGGGGTATACCTGGTTTCGTCGTGAATGATGGTGATCGCAATTTCCTTTGCCATTATTCTAATCCCTTTATACGTCTTTACTTATTACCTTCTGTACACCAAAGTTAAGCTTGTTGGTTTTCTTCCATCCTTACCGTTCGGCACCTGCCTATGGTCTAGAGGAAGACTATCCAATAAGCTCAATAGGTGTACCCTCTCCTAATCCTAGGAGCCCTCACAACCTGAGAGAAGGTAAAGGGAAAAGACAACCGAATAATCCTATTCTATTTCTCCAGAACCAGAATCCATCCTCGAAAAAGTTCCTTCGAGTTCGTATGTAACTATACGATGGATTTATCCAATGGAAGTGGATGTTCATAATAATACGGGGTGTTCTGGAGAAATGCAAAAGGTGATATAGAAATGGCAATAATGTATGCGACACCGTGACATTCCAAAAGCCAAAGTGTTTTAAGAAGGTTCGGTCAATTTGGTTTCATGACTTTTAGTCAAAGGTCGGGTCATAGTCGCAGCCAGAGATAGAGAGAGAAGAAACACTCAGCGTGCACTCTAACATAGATCAGAATGGTCAATCACTTTTATCTAATCTGGATGGCTCCCACTGTTTCCTCGAATTCTCCTCCAAACCCAAAAGGAGAATTAGTCGGAATCACCCGAGGAGTATTGCTACACATCAGTGGGAATCGGGATCCAACTATCATCGCATGATGACCTGATGGAAGTCACTCAAGTCACCATACTCCAGAAGGTATGCGCAAGCCTGGCAAGTTTCCTGTATGTTTGAAAATCCCGATATGATTTTTACCCCTAGGACCCAAGTGACCTTGACGGAGTCAACAAATCAAAGAGTCCTAGTGAAGTTCAACCCGTCATTATCTTGATTGCATTAAACCCACCCACACGAGCCCTTGATGGAGTCAACAAGGCTGCACGACTGTCCTAACCAATCGCATATCCATGCTACAAACAAGCACCACTCAGCTACCGCACACTATGCCTTGACGGAGTCAACAAACGCAGCACGAATACTAAGTACTACTTGTAGGAAATGACGGAGGGCTACGACTGGTTTTTGGCGAAAAACCTTTAACGTAATGAACTTGATATCGTTGAAGGAATCCAAGTGGTTTTATAAATATATAGTGGCGAAAACTTTTACAAAAGAGGTAACTCCCGGTGAAGGGATCTCGGCTCTTTCCCCGTCGAATGGGGTGCAGGATATCCCAAATGAATACCACGATGCAAAGCAAAAAATATTCGACTATAGTAAAGTTATTACGTTGACGCAAACTTTTATCCAAAGGGTCACTCCTGATGAAGGGATCTCGGCCCTTGCCTCGTCGAATGAGGTGCAGGATATTCCAAATGAATACCACGATGCAAAGCAAAAGTGTACGTCTATAATGTCAGTTTTTAAAAACTTGGTTCCAACAACATCATATATATAGGTTTGTTTTATCCTTGCATTGATAAGAATCTATGCAGTCCCATCAATTAATCACACCAGAAAAGAACGAAAATAAAATGTACGTATATGCCATCCGCATTCGCCACTGGGTCCCGTCATCACCCGTTAGGTTACTAAACTAACGACAGAGCGGGGAATGGACTAGCGCGGGTGCAAAACATATACAACATCTACTAGTATATATAAATATATATATATATATAACATTCGTCCCAGGCATGATATAAAGCAACATCACAGATACATCACAGAAGCAACACAGAATGGTGGATAATCTGGAGCCCCGAGTTTCACTTGAGCCGTAAGTGAGACCCGACGTTCCCTGTCATGTGGATAGCCTATGCAATGAAAACATAGACCCCTACGAGCGCAGCAAGTTACCCGCCAAAACCAGAACTGAGGCAGCACCCTTCAGCAACGTGAATGGACCACCCAGCACTTCACGGAATCCGGTAACTTGAGCACCCCTCCTGGGTCAACCTATACCCCCTACGAGTGCGGCGAATAGCCTGCCAATCCTAGAGTAAGGTCCCCTCCGTCTGAATGCTTTGAGATGCGGACCAGTTGCCCTCTAGAACCTGGCTATTCGTGCACTCCACCTCGGGGTAATCCTAGTACAGAAAATAAAATAATATACAAGGGTGACATCGACCTCAGCCCGGTCGTGCCCCAAAAGAATAATATACAAACTGGCAGTGACGGCAGTCCACATGTCGGACGCTCGCCCCGCAATATCAAATGTACAAAATAAAAAAAAATAAACTGTACTAACATTGCACCATAGCCATCCACTACGACGATCCAACCAACATCACAGCACAACACAGAACATCAACGCGAATGTCACGTTTGCAAACCCGTCTAAAAGAACATATAGCAGTTAGACGGGTCTACCGATCAAATGACATTCACGGTTGCAGATATAAATGTATATACTGTTAAACGCCCATTTAAAATATCGATCGACTAAGTTCCAAATTGGCCCCAATAGCAAAACAACACTTCACTAAAAACTGGGCCAAATAAAATATCACAAAAATCACAATTCCAAGCATATGAGCTACAGTTAAAATTTGAAAGCCCGTCGCCACTAAGTGGCTGATGAACCGCCACCAATGGTGGGTTAGTGCGGCGGTTCCGTGGCTCTTTGGAAGCTTCAGGAGCTGAAATTTTCTCTGTAGCCTTAAAATTGCCTGCACGGATTTTTAAGATGCCTGAAATAATTTTTGGACCACTTTTGAAAATCGGCAAAGAACAGAACATTGAAATCGTGATTTTGGTAATTTCCGTCGATCGATCTTTTAAGCACGTTTAAACAAGCTAGTAAGGGGTTTCAAGGGTGGCTCTGATACCATGAAGGGTCCCGGCAGCGCCTCGGCCGTCGAAACGCGACCAAAATGCGGAACAAAAATTTTCTAAAACCGGCGCTACCGCTACCCGATTTGCGGATCGACCTTAAACCTTAAACTAGCGAGCTAACTAAGAGTTAGAATCGTTATACCGAGTGGATCCGTGTCCTTCGGTCTTCATTCCAAGCTCCTAGCGGCTCGTTGATGTGGTTTGGTTGCCGGTCTTCCTTCGTCTCCGATGATCTACCCGAGGGAAACGGCGCAAGCTCCGAGCTCGTCGGACGAGGTAACCGACGCTCCAAAGTCGCTAGTGATGGATATTCGAGGTGTATGGAAGTGTCATTACATTTTTCTCTCTTTCCTTTTTGCTCATTGAGAAAGCATAGAAGATTGAAGGTGATGAAGCATTTGCAAGAACAAAAAAAAGGTTAAGTGTTTTGTGTGAATGAGAAAGTGAGAGAATGATGTGTTAATTTCTCCAATGAAAAAGAACCCCTACCAAATATGTGGCCGGCCACCCTCCCACTCTCCTCCACAAAAAAAACATTTCCCTTTTCTAATTAAAACAATAAACAAATGCAACCATACCTTAAAACCATGTTCATGCCATGCTTTGACTCACCTTTTCCACCTCATTTCTTAATTGAATTTCTAAAAGAAAATCAATAAAAAAAAGTGGCATCTTCTAGAAGCTATTCCATATAAAATACGGAATACTTCCCGATACATGTACCGAAATACATATACGCGTATTCGTACCAAAATACGAATAGCCGAGAGAAAAAACGAATAGTTAACAATAATACTAGAATACATATATATAAATACATATGTAAATTATTAAATCAAAACCCGATTTAATAATCCGGCTTAATCCTAATCCGCTAGTATTATCAACCGTCCGATTAAAATCTGCGCAGCAAGTGCACATATTTAATCGGACACCTGTATGTATTAACATACGCCATATACACCATATCGCCTGAACCGTGAAAACCCTCTGTGTGGGACTCTAAAGACTCATCAATACACTGGCAGTGAGTTTAACCATAAGCACGTTAGCGGCACTCACTGTACGTAACGGCTACCCAGGTATTGAGCGAAAGGGAGGCCGACGAGCAAACTCTTGCAGAACCCCTACTGAGCCTGACAGTGACAATATCCGTACAGTCCGGTCTTTTCGTCTAAGAGTATCACATATCGAGTCTAGGGGGTGGATAAAGTCAGACCCCTAACAACGCGAAATTTAGTGTCAGCATGTAACCCATCACCTCCTGAGAAACTATTGATCCTGGATCGGTAATCCTCGTCTACCATGGCCATGGAATTGTGGTGATGGCTACCCGTACACAATGTGACATTAACCCCTAATACCGGGAGAGACGAATCCCCGACGATCCGATCACTGCCTTCATGTGGCTCGGGACTGTACCCAACTAAAACCTGTTTGGACGACTCCTTTGAGCCATGGTAGGGTAGTAATCAAAGCACAGTGGGAACTCACACGAGACAAATGACGATCTCAGGTCGACAGACTAACCTGTACACATGTCACCTGGGAACTGCTATCTGACAATAGGTATAATACCAACTAGCAGGTTTCCGGCGAGTCCGTCCAGTGTACTCATAACCCAACGAGCACCTGTATACTATCTTAGGTGATCAAACTAACATCAATGGCTCGCGAGACCTGGCCACCGCCCCTCGTCGGGGTCTCGATCAGTATACACTAGTCTACACTGAAGTATCGATGCCCGGTCTCGATACTCCTTCGACTAGGGACATTTAAGGACGCTTATAGACCCCAGCTCCTACATATATGATCGCCAGCATAATGCTGGCAGTCAAGCAAGAATCTTATGGGCTCTATCAACATGATGATAAAAACAAACCAGATAGCATACTATCATCTCGAGTAAGATTGTTCTATCGGTATAGGTCCTCACTCAATCATCATAATCATCTGTCCGCGACTATGATAATTGCCTTGAGGGCACTATAGCCAACAATTCCAGTAGTATCTCAGGGTGTTCTGGGCTACACTCCGACATGACTTGTACCGCTTTTGGGGGTCTGACTTTTAGCAACCCCCTAGGCCCGACATGCGATGCTCATTGACGAACGGACCGGACTGTACGGATATTGTCACTGACAGGCTCAGTAGGGTGTCAGGATGAGTTCGCTCATCGACCTCCCTTTTGGTCAATACCTGGTAACCCGTTACGTACAGCTAGTACCTCTGACGTGCTAGTGGTTAAATTCACAGCCAAAGTTTTGACGAGTCTTTAAAGTCCCCCACAGACAGTTTTCAAGTTTCAGGCAAAACGATGTAGAGGCCGTATGATTTATGGCAGGGTTCGATCATATACGTGCAGTACTGCACGGGTCATGATCGGGCGGATCATACTAGTGGGCTTTGGTTTAAGCCGGATCCTAGTATTAGATTTGTTGGATTACTTTAGTCTTATCGCATTCGCATTCAGTCGGAATGCGGGTGCAGGTATGTATATACAGGTGAGGGGTATCCTTGTGATCCGTCACGAGTTTACTTTAGCTGTTGCCGTATCTTTTTATTGTTGCAAACATCTGGATTAATGTTTGTAAATGGAAATTGTGAGCTAGATATCATCATTTGGAGCATTAATTGTGACACATGCACAAGTGGTGACTCATGGTCTCTTTCTTTGTGCATGTGTCACATTATTTGATAGATTTCTGATGATATGATAAGAAGAGAGAGAGGGGGGCTGCCATGAAGAGGTTGGTCTTGTATTATTTTCAAGAGAGCTCTCTCTCATTTTATCATTCCATCACAAAAGAAAAGAAAGAGAAAAACTTCTTCTTCTTCCTCTTTCTTCTCTAGCTCATAATCTCCATCAATGGCAACACCTTTAACCTCCATCCATCTCATGGATGCAAGAGACAAAGTGATCACAAACATTCTCTACATCACCTTGGATACGTCGGCTAGCACACTTCATGCCCGAGTTGCTTCGGATGAAGCGGGAGCCCATAAAAAGACTTGAAGATGTGGTGCCCTTTCCGACGAGGAGATCGAAATCGGAGATACCGCGAGGAGCTTGGGATAGTGGCCAAAGACCGAAGGACATGGATCGATCGGTATAGCTTTCCAACCCTTTCTCTAGTTGCTAGTTGTAGGTTAATGGTTCGATCCGGGATTTAAGCATACGATAGCGCCGGTTTCTAGTTTGAAAAAGTTTTCGTTTCCTCATTTTGGCCACGTACAGATGGCAAGGGCGCTACCGTAGACTTACATGGTATCAGAGCCACGCCAGTAACCTTTACTAGCTTGCTCTAACGTGTTTAGAACTTCGATCGGACGAATTTTCCAAAACCGCAATTTCAAAGTCACAGTTTCTGTCGAATTTTTCCTGTGGTCAAGAAATTATTTAGTGTGCTGCAGAAAAACAAGCAGGCTGTTATAAGAACACTGCAGAAAATGGTTGCATGAAGGCACTGTAGAGCCGTGGAACCGCGGCCGTACCCCTCTTTTAGCCGCGATTTCGCCGCAGCACAGTAACTTCTCTGCACCATTTTTCCTACAGTGATTTCTGAGTTGGAATTAGGGGTTATGGTAATTTTTGTTTGGGCCCAGATTATTTTGAGTGCTGGATTTGTGCTTGGGGCCCACTTCGGGAAATTTTGTCGATCGAAAAATTTAAATATGTTGGTTCACAGTATTTTCATTATATCTACGACCGTGAATGTCATTCGATCGGTAAATCCTGTCTAATTGCTATATCCCTTTTAGACGGATTTGCGAACGTGACATTCACGTTGATATTTTGTGTTGTGCTGTGATGTTGCGGATTTGTCATGGTGGATAGCCTGGATGCAATGGTAGTACAGTTTGGTTGTATTTGTACATTTGATATTGCGGGGAGAGCGTCCGACATGTGTGTAAGTCCACGTTGCTCACCCCGGTTCTTACGGGGAGGCGGAAACGGCGAAAAACAATAATTTAGCACAAGACAACATGGACTCAAAAGCAAGGATCTTGGCTAAACTAGAAACTAGCAAACAAGTAGAGGCTTTAACTACTATGCTGTAGAAAATATACCTCATGGAACCGGTCCTTCGGGTCTTCTCTCCGCTGTCCGACTCGTCCATCCACGCTCCGAGGGTCGATCCGGATCTTGGTCACCTCCGCGGCCTTCTTGAGTCGAAGACGATCCACCCGAGAGTTGTACACTAAGCTCCACCTCAAGACGAGGCAAGTAGGGCAACGAGATCGCTAATCTAGATGCTCTAGGTTGTGTAGAAGAGAAAGATGGAAGTGTTTGTCTATGTGGATTCTTTTTCTCTCAACACATGAGATCAAAAGAATTATCAAGAGGAGGAAGATGAAGGAGAAACTTTAGCAACCATGGAGCTTTTCTTTTCTTCTCACTTCAAGAGAGAGAATGAGAAGAGAATAATGAAAAAGATTAACTAAAGCAAATGAACCATGGTTGCAATAATACACCCAAAACCATTATTACTAATCCTATCATTATAAAGTTGATGGCATAAATGACTTGACCATTTTCATAACTCAAGAATTAAAAAGAAAATCAAAGAAGAGTGTAGACCTCTCTTGAAGGTCAATGGTCAATACGGTCAACGGGTCAACAAAGTCAAGAGAGGTCTAAGTGGTTAAATGGTCAATGCAATTAGCCATCACAAATCTATCACTAAAAGGATTAGTAAACAATGTCTTCGGCTCATAATGGTTTTGACCAAACGAATTGTCAAAACCCTAATGAGCCTGCACATTACGGTTTTGGACGAACCAACTGCCAAAACCCTAATGGGGCACCTCCTCCTTCATCACTCCTCAAAACTGTGGATACACACCCGCATCCGCATTCCGTAGAATGCGAATGCACAGAAGACAAAACAAATCCATCTGTGCAATACTAGGATCCGCCTTAAACCAAAGCCCACTAGAATTGCCTGCCCGAACAGCATACGTACACAAGTGCACGTAAGTGATCGTAGCCCTGCCGTAAAACCATACGGCCTCTACACGTTTCGCTCAGTGCAGGGAAACTCTCTGTGTGGGACTCTAAAGACTCGACACTACGCTAGCAGGGGGTTTACCCACAAACCGCAAGCGGCACAAGCTGTACGTAACGGTCCCCAGGTAGATGTCGATAAGAAGGCCGATGAGGTAAACCCATCCGAACTCTTACTGAGCCTGTATGTGACAATCTCCGTACAGTCCGGTCTGTTCATCTGATACATCGCATGGCGGGCCTAGGGGGCGGTGAACGTCAGTCCCCTAACAGCGGTACAAGTCGTGTCGGAGTGTAGCCCAGAACACCCTGAGATAACATTGGAAACCTACCAGTATATCTCGCTTGCCCTAGCCAGGGACTACTTGTGTAATGGCTCTCCTAGACACAGCGCGATGTCAACCCCCAATACCGGGAGAGACGAATCCTGTCTAACCGTCACTGCCTCCAAGTGCTTCTGGACTGCACCCAACTACTACCTATTTGCACGAATCCTTTGAGCCGTGGTAGGGTAGTAATCTAAGTACAGTGGGAACACACTCGAGGCGAAGTGACAGTGTCAAGTCGGCGGACTAAGCTGTAGTCATGTCACCTGGGAACTGATAACTGACGATAGGTATAATACCAACCAACAGTTCCCGACGAGTTATGTCCAGTGTACTCGTAACCTAATGAGCACCCGCATACTATCTCAAGTACGACGTACTGACGGCTGTGGGACAGACCGTCTCCCCCATTGGGATGAGAAGCGCATACGCTAGTCTACTCCGGAGTATCGATGCCCTGTCTCGATAGTCCTACGACTAGGGACCTGTATAAGGATGTGCTTATGAATTACCCAGCCCTAACGAGTATGACTGCCATCACAACGCTGGTAATCAAGCAAAGATCCTAAGGGCTCTACTAATATGTATATAAGCGATATGCTAAAAGAAACACATGCACATATTGAAGTAGAGACAAACCAAGTAGCATACTACCATTTTGAGCAAGATTGTCTATACAACTGTGAATATCTTAAGCTTCCATTAAGTAATATACAAGCTAGTATGATACAGTAATGGGCTCTAGGGCATATACACTAACAATCTCCCACTTGCACTAAGGCCATGTACTGGCGTATCGAAGACCTATCATCTCGATCAACCGCTCGAACTGAGTCTGGGGTAGGGCCTTCATGAGTGGATCTGCAGTGTTGTTCTCCATATTTACTCTCTTCACCTTGATCTCCCGGCGATCTACGATCTCCCTGATCAGGTGGTACCGCCTCAAAATGTGCCTGGACTTTTGATGGGACCTGGGTTCCATCGCTAAAGCTATAGCGCCGTTGTTGTCGCAATACAGTGGTATTGGATCAATAATGGTAGGAACCACCTGAAGCTCCGTGAGGAACTTCTTCATCCAGACAGCTTCCTTTGCGGCATCGTAAGCAGCTATGTACTCCGCTTCCATAGTTGATTCTGCAACGGTCTCCTGCTTGGAACTCTTCCAGCAAACTGCCCCTCCATTGAGGGTAAAGACATAACCCGACATGGACTTGGAGTCATCCTTGTCACTCTGGAAGCTGGAGTCAGCAAAGGCCTCGAGCTGGAGGTCTTTTCCGCCATACACCAAGAACATCTCCTTAGTCCTTCTCTGGTACTTGAGAATGTTCTTTACCGCTATCCAGTGTTTCTCCCCTGGGTCCGACTGATACCGGCTTACAACGCTCAATGCGTATGCTACATCTGGTCTGGTACATAACATCGCATACATTATAGAGCCTACCGCAGAAGCGTAGGGTATAATAGACATGCAATCCCTTTCCAAATCAGTCTTGGGAGACATCTCTTTGGAGAGGGTGATTCCATGACAATCCGGTAAATTACAGCGCTTGGAATCTTCCATACTGAATCTTTTCAGTATGGTGTCAATGTACCTGGACTGTGAAAGTCCCAACATCCTCTTAGATCTATCACGATAGATCTGGATCCCCAGAATGTAGTTGGCATCGCCCAGTTCCTTCATGGAGAACCTCTGTGACAAGAATCCTTTGACTGACTGTAGCATAGGAATATCATTTCCTATTAGGAGAATGTCATCCACGTACAAGACGAGGAATACCACAGTTCTCCCTACAATCTTACTGTAAATGCATGGTTCATCTGGGTTTTTGATAAAGTCGAATTCCTTGACAGTATCATCAAAGCAGATGTTCTTGTAAGTGCACGGCGGCGCCCCGGCCGTCAATCCGATGCCGGAATGCGGAAGCGGTGATAAACTTAAATTTTGCGGACTTTGCAAACCGGCACCACCGCGCACTAAAGTCCGGATCGTAACCATTAACAAGTCTAGCTACTAATAAGAAAGGGAAGAGATGTATACCGACGATCCAAGTCCTCCGGTCTTCATCTCCACTCCGATCTCCTCGCGGGATCTTCGTCCGTCTCCTCCTCGTCGGAAAGGGGCACCACATCGCCTGTAGCTTTTACGGGCTCCCACCTCAATACCGAGGCAACTCGGACGCGAAGCTGGCGAATCGACGCGTCCAAGATATGCTGTAGGAAGTGTAGGAAACTTGTCTCACTTTGGGGTTTATGATAGTTGCCATGATGGAGGGATGGGGTTAGGAAAAATGGTGCTTTCATTTTTCCATAACAAGAAGAAGAAGGAGATGAAGAATTCCTCACAAAAATAAAGATGAACTCTCTCATTCTTTTTCTTCTCTCTAGTGTTCTTTCTTTCCTCAAGTGAGAATGAATCATTATGGTGGAGGAAGTGAGAATGCCAACCATAAGAAGGGAGGTGAGTGTAGGAGATGAAAGAGGTGACCACATCAAGAGACAAGAAAACATACAACCATGCTTTACCTTTTTCAAACCATACCCTTTCATGTCACAAATAAAAACAAAAGCATGGTGGAAAAGATAATGATAGCTATCATAATCAATCTTTTACAAGAAACCCCCTCCACAAATGTTATTTGCACAATTGCAAATAACCCCCTCCATCGGAAAAGTCCGGCCGGGAAAGAACAAAGGAAAACCGGCCGGAACGGAATGCAAACTGGCAACTCCAGAAAACTGGTCCCGTAATAAATTACAGGAAAACCCCGATACTGTGCATACACACCCGCATCTGTATTCCGTCCGGATACAAATGCAAAGAGACAAAATCTACACTGTACTAAACTAGGACCGGCTTAAACCAAAGCCGGCTAGTAATATCCGTCCGATCCTGATCCGTGCAATACCGCACGTATCTGATCGAACCCTGCCATATAACCATACGGCTACCAGTACAAACCGTCCGATCCTGATCCGTGCAATACCGCACGTATCTGATCGGACCCTGCCATATCTCCATACGGCCTCTACAGCGTTTCGCCCGAAACTTGAGTAACTGAAAGTGTGGTGGACTCTAAAGACTCGTCAACACCTTGGTTGTGGATTTAACCACTAGCACGTCAGAGGTATAAGCCAATACGTGACGGGCTACCAGGTACTGACCAAATGGGACGTCGATGAGGAAGCTCACCCCGACACCCAACTGAGCCTGTCAGTGACAATATCCGTGCAGTCCGGTCCGTTCGTCTATGAGTATCGCATGGCGGGCCTAGGGGGTTGGTAAAAGTCAGACCCCCAAAAGCGGTACAAGTCGTGTCGGAGTGTAGCCCAGAACACCCTGAGATACTACTGGAATACCTACCAGTAAATCTCCTTGCCTTGGCCAAGGACTTTGTGTAATGGCTCTCCTAGACACAGCACGACCTCACCCCCAATACCGGGAGAGACGAACCCCTGAAGATACGCTCACTGCCTCCATGTGGCTCGGGACTGTACCCAACTAAAACCTGTTTGCACGACTCCTTTGAGCCGTGGTAGGGTAGTAATCAAAGTACAGTGGGAACTCACACGAGACAAATGACGATCCCCAGGTCGATGAACTAACCTGCACACATGTCACCAGGGAACTGCCATCTGACGTCTGGTATATGACCAACTAGCATGTTCCCGGCGAGTCCTGTCCGGTGTACTTATAACCCAATGAGCACCTGTATACATCTTAGGTGATCCAACAGACACCAGTGGCTTGTGAGACCGGCCACCGCCCCTCGTCGGGGTCTCGACTGTATACACTAGTCTACTAATGGAGTATCGATGCCCGGTCTCGAAACTCCCACGACTAGGGACCTTTTAAGGATATGCTTGTAGACCCCCAGCTCCCACTTATATGATCGCCCTCATACTGCTGGTGGTCAAGCAAGAATCCTATGGGCTCTATCAACATGTAATAGCGACGTGTCATGTCACCTAAAGCAGTACACGATGATAAAGGTAAACCAGATAGCATACTATCATCTCGAGTAAGACTGTCCTACCGGGATAGGTCCTCCCTCAATCATTACAATCACGTACCTGTGACCTAATAATTGACTCTGAGGGCACTATCTCCAACAATCTCCCACTTGCACTCAAGGCTAATTATTGCGATGTCGCATACTCACAGCCCGTGTGATACCGAACACCCAACTCCTCTACTAGTCAGTCTCACAAAACTCGTTTGTGAAACTATTGCGTTCGAGGAATAGCCTCAGTGAGTGGATCCGCTTAGCTGTTTCTTTCTATGTCTCTCTATATCTCAAGTTCGCGGAGAAAGCCATCTCCCGAAATGAGCAATACCTGTCTTAGAATGTGTCTGGATGTCTGATGGGACATAGCTCATAAATGAACTTCAAATCCAAACTTCTTAGACTGTATCGTCAACTGAACTTAATCAGTATCCTGCGCGCCATGCCTCCCTCAGTATTGCCTTGGATCACCTGTCCAAAATACTGCCCCTCGTCAGAGGGAAAACTATAACTCTGACAACCTCCTTGTCGTCCATGTCACCTTGGAAGCCTGGAATGATAACTGTCTCCCGAATGAGGCTGTCGTTATCATATCCCTAGAACATCCACTTATGTTCTAAAACTGCTTCCGACTGTTTCTCCAGGATTGGATCAATATCAACTTATTGCATGTAGTGCAAGAACAACATCTGGTGTGGTACTTGACATCTCATGATTGACTCAATTGCCTAAGCAAATGATCTGCCAATCATGCACGTCCCTCTCCCCTTTAGTCTGTAAGACACCTTTGGAGAGGGTGACTCCATTACCTGCAGGTACACTACCGTGCCAGGAGTCGTCCATCCTAAATACTCTTAGAATGCTGTCAAGTACCCTGATTGGGAAACCACCCAAATCTAGATCTAAAACCATAGATCTAGTAACCAGTATGTCAGATATATAATCCATTTCCTTTGTGGAGAAACCACTGTGTGACGACCAAAGTATAACCGATCGTAGTGTAGGAGTTTCCTTTCCTACTCTGTGTATATCATCCAAATACCAGGATATCACACCCTACTACCTTCTCAACAGATCCATCCCCTATTCTGATGAAGTCAAACCCATGACTGTCACGTCAGAAATAGATGATCTATCTCCGCTACATCTGCTCTAGTCTATAAATAGACATAAGCAACCTGTCCACCAATGCTTCCGCTACTCCCACTGACTACGACAACCCTCTGGCAGAGTCATATAGACGTGCACTTCTAAAACTGGTTTAGAACGACGCTATACTCATCCTCCCGCCGGGTCTCGTAACCTGGAACAACAGCAATGGCAATTGTGGGTAAACAAGAACTTCCCTGTCACCGTCCTTGAGGCTACCGTAGTGCCTCTCGGGTGCCTGAAGTTACCCACCTTATCTGCGGAGTGGCCAATGGAATGTCAAACCAGATTGATTCTTTAGGTTCCTTATCAAATCTTCAGTAATCGTTTGTGGTTCTGGAATCACTTCCAGTTCTACCGTACTCCCACTACTGCTTTCTGAAAAAATCCATTTTTTAATAAAACTGTGGCGAGTCTAGAACAATATCGCTATTGTTCATCCAGATGGTAGAAAGTCAACCCTCGTCATAGCCTGGGTCAACCCACAAACAGCCATTACAGAAACGTGCCTTGAGTTGTCCAGTGTCTGGTTTTAATCATAAACCGGACAACTCCCCGTACCTTAACATCGTTAAGATATGAACTGTTCTATATCCAATATAGAACCAGAGGCACTGATTTAATTGAACTAGATTCAAATCATGCAGCTGTCTCCAGTGCATGTCAACTAAATGGAAGGAGGCGGATCAGCGTTACTCAACTTAGGAACACTTCCAATTATGAGTAACCTGAAAGAGAAGCAAGATCTCTTTATCATTACTATCAACTGAATACCATACATAAGTATCTACATCTTCGATCTCTTTGAAGAATCCCGATACTTGCTATACCTGGTTCTCTACTCTATTCAAATACCTATAACTTCTCAAAATTCGGACCCTGTGTTTCCACGAAACACCTGTCTAAAAACTAGAGAAGTCATAAGTAAACCGAATATAGTACGAGGACCAACCCCTCTGTCCTGATGGACCCTGGACAACATACAATCCTTTGTATAAGTCCCTTGAGTCTGACAACTCATTCCCTGTGTGTTGTAGGTTGAAAACTGTACCTTTGGTTATGAAGAATTACACCGCTGTTTAATGCTCCTTACCTAACCATCCGCTGATATAGGTAAATGTCATAGACATAATTTCAAAAAGGTATATCTCACTCTATGAAAATAGACGTACAGATACATCAATTTGAAATTGGTGCATAACGGCGGATATTCAAAACCAAATACTTGCCGTCCGGCAAATAACCCAGGTGACTTCCTCAAATATCACCGATTACAACGAATCCCGATATAATGAGGACAATCACCTAATTCCCAATAACTTACTCCCACTCAGCATCTGTAAAACATACAGATGTGAGAATCGTATCTGGTAAATACATACCCTGGAGTAAGTATCTAATCGGGAAATCAGTTTTCTATTAACAGTACACAGTGAAACTGAAACATTGAAATGTTTCGATGGGGTATTCTGGTATTCCTAGTAATGCCTCTTCCAGATTTACGACTGTAACCGTATAGTTCTTTGCCACCTCTCCAAATCCCTTCATATGTCTTTAGTCTTTACCTTCTGCACACCCTTTTAGGCCAAATGGTTTTCTTCCTTCCCTACCGTTCGGCACCAGCCTATGGTTTGGAAGAAGACTATCCAATAAGCATAATGGGTGTACTGTCCCAATCCTAGGAACACTCGCAACACGAGAGAAGGTGAAGATAAAAGACACCTGAATGTACTTTATTCCTATTTCTCCTGAACCAGGATCCATCCCCGAACTGGAAGAAGTTCCTTTCAAGTTCGTATATAACCATACGATGGATTATCCAAATAAACTGTGGATCTTCGTAGTGATACGGAGTGTCCTGGAGAAATACAAAGGTGATGTGGGAGTGGTAACGAAATATTTGGTTTGGTCGTGAATATCTGTTGCAATTTACTTTGCCCTCCTACTAATCCCTTGCTTTGTCTGAACTTAATACCTTCTGCACACCATCGTTATGCTAATTGGTTTTCTTCATTCCCTACCGGTCGGCACCAGCCTAAGGTTTGGAAGAAGACAATCCAATTTGCGTAATAGGTGTACTACCCCTAAACCAAGGAGTACTCGTAACCTGAGAGAGGGTAAAAGGAAAAGACAACTGAATAATCCTATCCGTTTTCTCCAGAACCGGAAACCATCCTCGAATAAATTCTTTCGAGTTCGTATCTAACCATACGATGGTTTTGTCCAATGGAAGTGGACGTTCGTAGTAAAACGGGGTGTCCTGGAGAAAAGGGTAAAAGTAGGAGTGGCAATGAGGTTTGCAACTCTGACAATCCAAAAGCCGGTGTTTAAGAAGGTTCGGTCAACTTGGTCACTGAGTCAAAGTCTTAGGGTCGGGTCAAAAGGTCGCTGCCAGAGAGAGAGAGAAAAGAAACACTCAGCGTGCACTCTAACCTAGATCAGAATGGTTACCAATTTATCTAATCTGGAATCCTCCCACTGTACCTCAAATTCTCCTCCAAACCTGAAAGAAGAATTAGTCGGGGTCACCCGAGGAGTAAACTAACTCATCAGTGGGAATCGGGATCCAACTCTCATCGCATGATAACGTGACGGAATCCGCTCACGGTATCACACTCCAGAAGGTATGCGCATATCTGGCAAGTTTCAGTTCTTTTGAAACTCCCGATGTGATTTCTGCCCCATGCTCTTATGACCTTGACGAAGGTCAACAAATCATAAGTCACATGTCAAGTTCCACCCGTCATTGTCCAGGTTAATTTGAACCCACCCGTACAAGCCCTTGACGAAGGTCAACAAGGCTGTACGACTGTCCCAAACCAACGCATCTATCTATGCAACAGAAAGGTAACAAGCAGCTACCATACACTATGCCTTGACGAAGTACAACAAACATAGCATGAATACTACGTGCTACCCGTCTGAAACGACGGAGGGCTACGAATGGTTTCTGGCGAAAACCTTTAACGTAATGAACTTGATATCGTTGAAGGAACGGATAGCTTTTAAAAATATAGTGACGAAAACCTTTACTAAAGAGGTCACTCCCGGTGAAGGGATCTCGGCTCTTTCCCCGTAGAATGGGGTGCAGGATATTTCAAATGAATACCACGATGCAAAGCAAAAGTAATCGGCTATAGTGAAGTTAATGCCCTGACGCAAACTTCTTGTCCAAGGGGTCACTCCCGGTGAAGGGATCTCGGCCCTTGCCTCGTCGACTGAGGAGCAGGATATTCCAAATGAATACCACGATGCAAAACAGAAATGAACGTCCTTGCAATAACAGCTTTTTGAAAAATGTTCCAACAACATCAGATTAGGTTTGTTTTAACTTGCATTGATCCGAATCAATGCAGTCCCATCAATTGATCACACCAAAAAGAACGAAAATATACTGATGTACGTATATGCCATCCGCATTCGCCACTGGGTCCCGTCATCACCCGTTAGGTTAGCTAACTAACGGCAGAGCGGGGACTGGACTAGCGCGGATGAAAAACATATACAACATCTACTAATATATATACCAATATATAGTATTTCGCTCAAGGCGTGAATAGAAATGCAACATCACAGAGAATGAACAGCATCACAGAACAATACAGATATCTGGGATCCCCGGGTTTCACAGAGCCACTGCTGAAACCCGACGTTCCCCTGGTCGTGTGGATAGCCTGTGCAATGAAATCCTAGACCCCTACGGGCGCGGCAAGTTACCCGCCAAAACCTGAAGCGAGGCAGCCCCCTTCAGCGCCGTGAATGGACCACCCAGCACTTCACGGAATCCGGCAACTTGGGCACCCCTCCTGGGTCAACCTGTACCCCCTACGAGTGCGGCGAATAGCCCGTCAATCCTGGAATGAAGCCCCTTCCGTCCCAATGCCATGAGATGCGGGCTTGTTGCCTTCTAGAACCCGGCCATCCGTGCACCCCACCGCGGGGTAATCCTAGTACAGAAAGTAAAATATACAAACACCGGGTACATCGACCGCAACCAGGTCGTGCCCCAAAATAATAATACAAACAGGCAGTGACGGCAGTCCACATGTCGGACGCTCGCCCCGCAATATCAAATGTACATAATACGACAACACAGTACTAGCATGCATCCAGGCTATCCCCACCGACCGATCCGCAACATCACAGCAAATACATAGAACATCAACGTGAAAATCACGTTCGCAAATCCGTCTAACCGGGCTATAGCAGTTAGACCGGATTTACCGATCGAGTGACATTCACGGTCGCAGATATAATATAAATACTGTGAAAAATGTGTTTAAAAAATTTCCGATTGATCAAACAATTAACAAGTGGGCCCCAAAGAAAACTGTAGCACTCACAGAAACAATTGGCCCAACTTTAATATTCCAAAGCCCATATTTTAAGCCCAGAAGGCCTCTGTAAAAAAATGGTGAAGTGATGTGAATAGTGCGCGGCGGAAGGGCCGCACTAATGGGGTTTTCGCGGCGGTTCCGCGCTCCAACTGTGGAGTTACTTCATCAAATTTTTACAGAACTCTTAGATTATCCAGTACATCAATATTTTACAACCTGAAAAATTTTTCGAGACCAAAAATTTTCAACAGAAACTGATGCGAACTAAAATGCAGTTTTGGAACTTTTTGATCGATCGGAAATGCAAACACATTACACAAAGCTAGACTAAGTTAATGGCGAGGCTCTGATACCACTGTAAGTGCACGGCGGCGTCCCGGCCGTCAATCCGACGCCGGAATGCGGAAGCGGTGATAAACTTAAATTTTGCGGACTTTGCAAACCGGCACCACCGCGCACTAAAGTCCGGATCGTAACCATTAACAAGTCTAGCTACTAATAAGAAAGGGAAGAGATGTATACCGACGATCCAAGTCCTCCGGTCTTCATCTCCACTCCGATCTCCTCGCGGGATCTTCGTCCGTCTCCTCCTCGTCGGAAAGGGGCACCACATCGCCTGTAGCTTTTACGGGCTCCCACCTCAATACCGAGGCAACTCGGACGCGAAGCTGGCGAATCGACGCGTCCAAGATATGCTGTAGGAAGTGTAGGAAACTTGTCTCACTTTGGGGTTTATGATAGTTGCCATGATGGAGGGATGGGGTTAGGAAAAATGGTGCTTTCATTTTTCCATAACAAGAAGAAGAAGGAGATGAAGAATTCCTCACAAAAATAAAGATGAACTCTCTCATTCTTTTTCTTCTCTCTAGTGTTCTTTCTTTCCTCAAGTGAGAATGAATCATTATGGTGGAGGAAGTGAGAATGCCAACCATAAGAAGGGAGGTGAGTGTAGGAGATGAAAGAGGTGACCACATCAAGAGACAAGAAAACATACAACCATGCTTTACCTTTTTCAAACCATACCCTTTCATGTCACAAATAAAAACAAAAGCATGGTGGAAAAGATAATGATAGCTATCATAATCAATCTTTTACAAGAAACCCCCTCCACAAATGTTATTTGCACAATTGCAAATAACCCCCTCCATCGGAAAAGTCCGGCCGGGAAAGAACAAAGGAAAACTGGCCGGAACGGAATGCAAACTGGCAACTCCAGAAAACTGGTCCCGTAATAAATTACAGGAAAACCCCGATACTGTGCATACACACCCGCATCTGTATTCCGTCCGGATACAAATGCAAAGAGACAAAATCTACACTGTACTAAACTAGGACCGGCTTAAACCAAAGCCGGCTAGTAATATCCGTCCGATCCTGATCCGTGCAATACCGCACGTATCTGATCGAACCCTGCCATATAACCATACGGCTACCAGTACAAACCGTCCGATCCTGATCCGTGCAATACCGCACGTATCTGATCGGACCCTGCCATATCTCCATACGGCCTCTACAGCGTTTCGCCCGAAACTTGAGTAACTGAAAGTGTGGTGGACTCTAAAGACTCGTCAACACCTTGGTTGTGGATTTAACCACTAGCACGTCAGAGGTATAAGCCAATACGTGACGGGCTACCAGGTACTGACCAAATGGGACGTCGATGAGGAAGCTCACCCCGACACCCAACTGAGCCTGTCAGTGACAATATCCGTGCAGTCCGGTCCGTTCGTCTATGAGTATCGCATGGCGGGCCTAGGGGGTTGGTAAAAGTCAGACCCCCAAAAGCGGTACAAGTCGTGTCGGAGTGTAGCCCAGAACACCCTGAGATACTACTGGAATACCTACCAGTAAATCTCCTTGCCTTGGCCAAGGACTTTGTGTAATGGCTCTCCTAGACACAGCACGACCTCACCCCCAATACCGGGAGAGACGAACCCCTGAAGATACGCTCACTGCCTCCATGTGGCTCGGGACTGTACCCAACTAAAACCTGTTTGCACGACTCCTTTGAGCCGTGGTAGGGTAGTAATCAAAGTACAGTGGGAACTCACACGAGACAAATGACGATCCCCAGGTCGATGAACTAACCTGCACACATGTCACCAGGGAACTGCCATCTGACGTCTGGTATATGACCAACTAGCATGTTCCCGGCGAGTCCTGTCCGGTGTACTCATAACCCAATGAGCACCTGTATACATCTTAGGTGATCCAACAGACACCAGTGGCTTGTGAGACCGGCCACCGCCCCTCGTCGGGGTCTCGACTGTATACACTAGTCTACTAATGGAGTATCGATGCCCGGTCTCGAAACTCCCACGACTAGGGACCTTTTAAGGATATGCTTGTAGACCCCCAGCTCCCACTTATATGATCGCCCTCATACTGCTGGTGGTCAAGCAAGAATCCTATGGGCTCTATCAACATGTAATAGCGACGTGTCATGTCACCTAAAGCAGTACACGATGATAAAGGTAAACCAGATAGCATACTATCATCTCGAGTAAGACTGTCCTACCGGGATAGGTCCTCCCTCAATCATTACAATCACGTACCTGTGACCTAATAATTGACTCTGAGGGCACTATCTCCAACAGTTCTAACTCCGCGATGCCTGCTTAAGTCCATAGATGGACTTTAGCAACTTGCACACTTTACCGCTGCTCCCACTCTGAATGAATCCCTCTGGCTGATCCATATAGATGCACTCTTCCAAATTTCCATTTAGGAAAGCCATCTTTACGTCCATCTGCCAGATTTCATAATCGTGGAAGGCAGCAATGGCAAGAAAGATCCGAATGGATTTCAGCATAGCCACTGGAGAAAAGGTCTCGTCATAGTCCAAACCAGGTCTTTGACGAAAACCCTTTGCAACAAGTCTAGCTTTATAGGTCTCAACCTGCCCATTTACACCAATCTTCTTTCTGAAGATCTATTTGCAGCCTACGGGTTTTACCCCTTCTGGTGCAATGTCCAAAGTCCAAACTTTGTTGGTGTACATGGACGCCATCTCGGCCCGCATTGCATCAAGCCATTTTACCGAGTCGCCGCTCTGAATGGCTGGCTGGAAGCTAGTAGGCTCACCATAATCCATAGTGCAATCCTCTCTATCCTCGTCTATGAGAAAACCGTAGTATCTCTCGGGCGGATGAGATTGCCTACTTGTCACGTCCCGAAAGTACGGAACATGACTGGCACTTAAACTACGAAACGTCTCGAGGCGTACGTAATCCAAGTAAGCCGAAAACCCAGAAATGCAAACCAAGAAAAGTAGTAGAGTGAAGGAAAACCAATTTAAATAAGTAGTTTTAATAGCATAAGCCGAATTATGCGGTTTTTAAGAACATCAAAATTTACTGAAAATTTCGGCAGAGTCTCCTTTGTAAATACTGGCTCCCAAACGGGATACAACATGAATAGTATACGAAATCAATAAAAAGGCATCCCCAAGCGGGAGCTAGCTCTTCGTCAATCGACGGTCACAACCACACAAGCAATATAATATACAACGCCGACGGCGAGGATCAAAATTCAAAAGGAAACTCAAATCCACAAGAAAACCGCAGAAAAATGACGCGCGACTCTAAGGTCGAGGAATAACATCACTGGTCTCTATCTCAAAATAAATACATGTTTGGTTGATGCAATTTACTAGATACAACGGAATAATATTATACAAGGTAATAGGATGGGTACGATACAAGAAAAACCCACCTACTGGCAAGTCACCCGAATGAAACTGAGCCCGCAAAGCCGTAATGAAACCTGTACGGCAAACCTGCAAGAAACTGGGGCACAACGGGGGTGAGTTGCCAACTCGTGAATAGAAAAACATCTACACACAGAAATCGCATGTATGACGCAATCCTAGGTCATACGATCATAATATATCCTCAAAAAAAGTATATAACATGCAGCCTATAACAAGGCTAGGGTAAATATCTAACCCGAGTGTAATCTCATGTGCCCGTGTCAGTGCCTCAGGTAGCAATATATCATATGAATGAGGTATGAATGCATGAAAACAGAATACATGTAAATGAAGAACTGTTTCCATAACTTAGTGAGATTTCCTTTGTATTTTTAAAATGAGGTATCATAATGAAATCAGCATAAAACAGTGCCTAGCATCAGCACAAAACGTAATCCCAATATCTCGATATCTCTGTATCACAGTCTCTGTACCTCAATATCTCGAAATCTCAATGTCTCAATCACAATATCTAGGGCGCCGTCAGTCCAGACCGGCCCCTACCATCCATCTCAAGACCACGACGGTATCCTCCGGATATCCGACGCGTCGGGTAAAATCACCTGTAGGTAGTGCTCCCCTGCCAGGATCACATCGTCATCATCACGCGCTTCTTGCCCCGGGGTACCTTACCGGGTCCACCATGTACCCGAAACGGTTCATCCGTCTCCTCGAATCGGGTCTCGAAATCCATCAGCAAACTCATGGTGGACGACTCATACATCATGGGAAAAACCGCACTTTTTATTTTAAAAGAGAGAAAAGGTTTATTTATGTTTTTGCGGTTTTTCCCCCCAAATCCAGAAAATCTCATGGAAATCCGAATCCAAATCACCAATAGCATGTAAAACCATGAATGCGGCATAACAATGAATAACAGTATGCATGAAGTGACAAGTAATAACTATAATGTTAAGCTGGCATATGTAAAGCAGGTACACTAATATCATGTCAAATTACTAACTAACAAGCTAAGTCAAGCAATAATATTTTCTAAGGTGTACGTGACATGGCAATTACCGATGAAGATGTGTGTGAGCCGGCAAGTAAGTGTACGTGGTACATACGCATCATCGGTAATGGTGCTGGTGTCCTAACAGCATAATATCAACAATGCAATATGAAATAACAATGTAAGTATGCGATGCGGAGCGAGCAACCATAATGAGCGGGAGCTAAATACTAAACAATGGTGCCATTTGAAATAACACGAATCGTGGGGTTTTGAAAATAAGGGCTACGGTGATTTTAAGAAAGGATACGTCTTTTGAAATATCCGTAGGATCCCTTGGGCTGTCTTTTAAAATACCCACGATTCGTTAGTTTTGAAATAGGTAGGAGTCTAATCTAATCTAACAACTACACTAAACTATACGGCTGAACTAACAAGCTGAACTATAGGTAAGGAAACCGCCTATCATCTGAGTCGATACATATACATACATGTATATGTATAGTCGGTTATCCCGCCTCAATAATATCATTTCCGATAACATATCTATAGTCGGACATCCCAAGTCAAGAGTGCGGATCAATCATAAATATATATAGCTCGTACGTAAATCCGTCGTACGGCATCCCAAATCTGGGTACGGGTCAATATCACATTCGTCATACTATTCATCTGGTATCCTCTTTATCAAATATCATGATCGGGGTAGTGACCTACGTCTAGTACAATACTGATACCACCTACGTATGGATGCACGTGTGTGAAACACTATGTCAAAGGACCCTCTACAACGTCATGTCATATCTCAAATACGAACCCTGTCAGATCACCGATCTCACGGCCTCAAATCAAATCTCATCGACTCAGCTCAGATCCCAAGTACTATCCTTAAATCCAGTATATGAACACATAGTCCCATACCTATGTGAACACATAACTATATAACCCCATATAAGCACATATGAAGAAAAATGTATGCAAGTATGGGTGTGTATAAATATGGTGCAACCTCTACTCTAGGGTCTCGCAACACTAAACCTATCTATTCACACCTAAAATCTATCTTTATCATCAATAACCTCAATAATAAATAATCAATATATATGTGTGTATACGTATTCGTATACATCACCACGGACTGCGGGGGTGCTATACATGTTAGTTATATGTATGCCCTAGAGGCCAATACTGTACATTGGATGTATATTGTAGTGGATGCTGGGACATATATAGGAATGACTTTCTTGCTCGACATGATAGTACGCTATCTGGTTGCTCTTTATCTTAACATGTATACTTTCTGTCTCTCTGATTACATGTTGATAAAGCCCTTAGGATGTGTACTCGACTTCCAGGACTATGATGAAGATCATATTAGTGGGGCCTGGGTAGTCAGTGAGTACATCCTTCATTGTTCCTAGTCGTGGGAATATCGAGACGGGGGATCGATATTCCAGAGTAGACTAGCGCATATCTTCTCGACCCATGCGATGGGCGATGGATGATCCCATATCCATTGGTGTTTGACATCGAAGATGGTATGCGGGTGCTCAGTGGAGACTGGGTACACTGAACGGACTCGCCGAGAACTCCCAGATGGTATTATACCTCACGTTAGATGGCAGTTCTCTGGTGACACTGGTACAGCTTAGTCTGTTGACCCGAGATCGTCATAGAGTCTTGTGTGTCTCCCACTGTGCTTTGATTTCCACCCTACCACGGCTCTACTGAGTTGTGCAAACAGGTGGTTTTTGGGTACAGTCCCGATTCACATGGAGGCAATGAGCGATAGGAGGGGATTCGTCTCTCCCGGTATTGGGGGTTGATGTTGTGCTATGCTCGACTGGCCATAACAGGAAATCCCTGGCCAGGGTTGCAGTGATATACTGGTAAGAGTTATCACTAGTTTCACGAATGTTATGGACCTCAAGTCGGCATGACTTATCGAGCTACTGGGGTCTGACGTTTACCACCCCTAGGCGAGATATGCGACATATCAGACGAACAGACCGGACTGTACGGTAAGTGTTACTGGTTGGATTCACAGGAGTGTGAGCGGGCTTGCTCGTCGATCTTCTGATCGCTCAATACCCGGGTGGCCATTACGTTTAGCAGACCGCTTGCGGCTTGTGGGTGTTTGATATGATCATCATCTGCTGCCGGCGTATTGACGAGTCTTTAGAGTCCTACACAGAGGTTTCCTGGCTCAAGCGAAACGAAATAGGAGCGCATATGTGATATGTGCGGGACCGAGAATAATGCGTGTATGTGATACCGTATTCCATTCTCGCGATGATTGTATCGATTGGTTATATGCGATGTAACCTAGTTATCGAATCAAGGATTGATTCGATAAGCCGATACATATGATACTAGTCGGTTATATCCGATATGACCGGATCGTTAAATCAAGTGTTGATTTAATGATTTAGTGCATATTTATATATTTGATATATTACTTTGCGTTAACTAGTATTGGTTCACTTTAAAAGGATTTTCTCACTTGAATTGTACACATTGTATATGCGATATAGTTTTGTGCACATGTTTGTATCATGTTTGATGATACATGCTTACTTGGTTAAGTGTAAAGAATCAAACCATGGTTTAAGTTAATGATTAGGGTTTTGATTATTTATTCATTTATCTTTTTCTTATTTATTCATTTTGGAAAAGGAAAAAGATAAATGAATGGTTGTATGTTTTGTTTTTAGTTGAAGTTTCTTGAAACTTTGACTAAGTCATTCTTTTGTTATTTTGCTTAACCCTAACCATTTAACTAACCCATGTTAATTCTCTACACTTAACTATAGTTGAAAGTATGATAAGTATTGAATTATTTATCTAATTATTTAAGACTTATCATATCATCTTCTTCTTCTTCATCTTCTTCTTCCATAGAGAAAGCTTGCTACTCCAATGGCAAGTGATGAAAATTAGTGAGAAATCCAAAACTAAAGTCTACCCACTTCCTATTTCTTCATCCTCTACCTCTTGCCAAGTAGTATAGGGTGTTTCCTTCACAAGTTTTCTTGACTTGGTGAAGTTGGAGCTTGATCTAGCGATGCCTCGACGTAGATCATCTTCGGCATCGAACCGACGATCAAGCCCGCCCATTCTCCGACGAAGCCGACGCTAGAGCCCGGATTTTGATTTGGACAGCGGAGAGGACTTCATTGCGGAGCCGTGGAGGTGGTGGACCGGATCTACAAAGGTTGTATATCCGTTCCCTTAGTTAAAATGTTAACTAGTTTGCTTGTTTCGCCTAAATATCTGGTAAACGATCCGTAGTCGGGTTTGTAGGCACCCGTAAAATTTGATTTGTGCATGTTTGATCACTTGTGAGACTTAACTAGAGTGCCTAGGAACCCTACAGTGGTATCAGAGCCTAGCTAGAGCCTTAGGCGAAGTCCCGACGGAGTTAGAAGTCCGATCGACCCAAAACCCGACTTTGAAAATTGCTCTCTGGACTTTTCTGTAAAATGTGGATTTTTCGAAATTAAAAATATCCAGAAAATTCAGCAGGAAAATGTAAGGGTTACTGCAAAATTCGGTGTACTGATTCCTTAAAGTCACCGCGGATCCGCGGCATGAGCATGCTCATGCGGCGGTTCCGCGGCTAGTTTGTCGTTTTGTGCATCGACGTTTGCACAGTAACTCTTAGTAAGTAGTGCTGGGTTTCCTGGGATTATTTTAATATTTATTCCAGAGTTTTATTTTCTGGCTTGTATTGGGAACTCTGTATATTCGATCGGACTGTCTAATTTTGTCGGTGTGGCTTTCCGGGTAATTTTAGAATATGTTAAAAAGTTCAACCGGATATAAATACCCACTTTTTCCCCTGCCGGGAAATTTCCAATTGTTGGATTTTTCCGTAGTTTAACGACGTTCTAAGTAGTGCAAGTAACGCGATGGACCCTCTAGAAGACAACAAACCTTAACTCGATTATGTGACCGTATTGAACTGCCCTTTGAACCTTCGGGTTTGGGGCAGTACGGCGTGCCATATGTGAGGCGTTGGCTTGACCCTTCTACGGCTGGACCGTTGGTACTGAGGCACGAACTGAATGTTATTAGACTTATTTCATGTGTTGAGCTGTATCGGGAAAACTTGGGTGTTCGATTGTTCGATCGAAAAGTTTAGCATTTTCTATTTATCCGGAATGTGATACAATAATTGGAATTCACAAATAGTTATGAGATAACGGAATGAATATTATAAACATAGCAGTTTAGTCTCACTTGATCGGTTGCCACGGAATTTTGATGTGATCAAAAGTCTGTCGCAATCACGTAGTGTACGCGGATACTCGCCGGGTAAACTTGATAGACAGCCTCACACCATAGCCCCGACCAAGTGACTGTAGGAGAACCCCGTCGCCGAAAGCATCCGTTCGGGTGCTCGCGGTATCGGTGTTCCGCCTTGGTGCACTTTGTCGACGGCGTTAGTGGTGCGGTCGTCTACTGAAGTTTGCGACGAGCATTCGATCAGAATGTCGGGAATCCTGTTGAATTGCCCGACTTGATATTGAAAAGAGTTTTCGATAATGAGACTAAAATGCGGGGTTTATAATTGTTAGGCATGCGATGTCTAAGTAATTCATTTGGTCAGGCATGCGATGTCTGAGGTGGTTGCGGATTCCAACTGTTGTAGTTTTACACTTTCTTTTCTGTGACCGTAAGTGTAATATGTGATATCGCCGGTTTCGTTGCTATATGTCAACGACAATTGGGATGCGCATATTTACTTACGTTGATGACATGTGATGTTATGTGTTGATGGATATGTTATATTGGATCGTCGTGTTTGAATAGCCGGGGGTTTTTATGTGAGATGAGTGTTTTTCATTTTCATTCATGTAAAAACTTGTATGTAATATTCTTTTATTGGGGCACTTCCAGGTTGCGGAAGTCGTCACCCGTTGTATATTATTTACTTTTCCGCATTAGGATAGACCCAAGGAGGGGAGCACAAGTAACCGGGTTCTAGGGTCCAGTGGGAGACCAACTCGAGGAGTCGAGTCCGGGTCTCCTAACCCTAGAATTGGTAGGGTTGCTTGCCGCTCTCGTAGGGGTCTAGGGGTGTGGGATTGGCTATTCATCACGACCGTGGAATCCGTGTTTTATACTGGCTCGTATTGAAAACACGGACGTCCTAGTATATCCAATATTTCATATGTTTCTTCTGCTGTGATTTATCTGTGATGTGATCATGTGATGTTCTGTGACAGATATTATATATAGTATATATGATATATTATATAAACGTTGCTTATGTTTTACACCCGCGCTAGCCCTGCCCCGCTCTGCCGTTAGTTACCTAACCTAACGGTGCAGACGGGACATCGAGGCGAATGCGGATGGCATAAGCGTACGTTATATTTATCTGTGATGTTTAGGTGGACCTTAATGATGGGATATTCATTAATGAGATTGATGAAAGAAAATAAACCTAATTGATGTTGTGGAATCGAATTTCAAATTAAAACAGGTAGCTACAGTTCTTGCTTTGCATCACGGTGTTCCTTGTAGAACATCCTGCACCTTATTCGATAGGGAAAGGACCGAGATCCCTTCACCGGGAGTGACTCCTTTAGCAATAACTGGCAGATGCTACACACTCGGTTTGTCATTTGATCGCTTCTATAGTTTCCGCTTTGCACAGTGATATATATGATATATCCCGCACCTCATTCGACGAGGAAAGGGCCGACGATCCCTTCACCGGGAGTGACCCCTTTAGCAAAACTAGAAAAGCTTCGAAAAGCATTCCATTTAAAAACCGTTTGATTCCGCAACGAGATCAAGTTCAAAGCGTTAAAGGTTTTCACAAAAACCATTCGCAACCCTCCGTCATTTTAGGAAGTAGAGTACTTAGTATTCGTGCTGTGTTTGTTGACCATAGTCAAGGCACAGTGTACGGTAGCTAAGTGATGTCTTCCTACACTGCATATGATGCGATTAGTTAGGACAGTCATGTGGCTTTGTTGACCTTAGCCAAGGGTCATGTGGGTGGGTCTAATTAATCACGAAATGACGGGTAGAACTTGACTAGTACCTATGATTTGTTGACCTTAGCCAAGGTCATAGGTGCTAGGGGTAAAAACCTTTATCGGGAGTTTCAAGTGTTGAAATTTGCAATGAGATTGCATACCTTCTATATGATAGTTGGATCCCGATACCCACTGCGAGTAATTGTTACTCCTGGGAGAGTTTTGCACTTTGCAATTAGCCGATCAAGTAGGTGTCTAGAAAGGTGTCAACGGGGTTACGCCTCTGGGAAAACGAGGTTTTCTGTAATTAGGTCCGTGCGAAAGCACGGGGAACCTCCCTCAAAGTAACGACACTGGCCTGGCTAAAAGATTGGCGAACTTGTAGAGTGTAATTAATCCCGGCTAGTCATTCCTTTTAGGGTTTGAAGGAAGATTTGATAAAAATAGTGGGAGCCATCCTGATTAGATAAAATACATAACCAATCTAATCTTGCAAGAGCGCACGCAGAGTGTTTTCTTCTCTCTCTCTCCAGGTAGCGACCATATCACGCCTTAATCAAGATAATAATACGGATGTATTGACCGAACCCGCTTGTTATACTGAGCTGGGGAACGTTGGTCCCGCTCCAACTTATAATTGTTATAAGACAGAGCAGGAAATTGGGGAATACCAGAATTCCTATGCCGCCCAAACAAAGAAAGTGCATATGATGCATCTCCTTCGGGTGTGTTCATTACAAAGAACTGTTTCTCAGTATCCTCTGCATCCTGGGTATATGATACCGGATCAGGATCCCAGATATGTAAGCTGTTACATAGGGCTACAAAATGGTAGAAAAACTGAGAACGGGTGATAAGTTTCATGAGACAGAAAACGGGGCAAGTGTTGCAGCCAAGTCTGTTGGTCACTGTCACCCTGTATTACGAATACATTGATTCTGAACAAATGCTATTAGATACCGAACCTGATATACAAAATCATATCAGTCTCTTTATTAGTAAAGAAAGGATATAATTTTGTATTGATGGATAATGTTTTGAACACTTCCTATATCAAAAGTTGATCGGTTCAGGCACGCTATCTAAAAGCATTAACGTTCTAAATCAAACTACAGTTCCTAGTATACTGAACACACACAAGAAGAAGAGTTCAGAAATGAACGAATTCTTCTTGAGGTATTGTAGACTAGGTCATGTCAATGCGACCCGACTGGCTGAAGTTACATTTTAGATGCATATTTAAATCAGTTTAAATTTACATCTTGTCAAACTTGCCAGTCATGTCACAAAGATATAATGACACCAGCTCTGCTTACTGGAAGCCGAGAAAGAGTTAATGAACTCTTGGGACTGATACATGATGATGTATGTAAAGTCTCCTGTCTACACATGCCAGGACTGGTTCTTTATACTTCATTATATCCTCTGATAATCTCTCAAGATTCAGTCATATATTCCTGTTGAAACATAAGTCCGAACCTTTTGAGATATTCACAGAATATAAGTTAGAAGTAGAGAACCAAAATACGGGTATAAGTATTATGTCCTATGATAAGATCAGGGAGGAGAATACTTGTGCATAGAATTCCTGGACTATTCTAAAGGAGAATGAGATTTTCTCTCAGTGTTACTCCTCTGAATAAACCATAGCACGATGGTATATCGGGACGGAGCAATCACACCCTATATGATAAGGTGTGCTCTATGATGAGTACTGCTGAGTTACCTGTTTCCTTTTTGGGAGTTATGCGCTTGAGAAGATGCATACCTATTGAATAGGGTTTGAATCAAATCACTGCCTACCACTCCATATAAGATATGGTGTGGGAAGATCCTATCTCTTAAGTAAGTTAAGATTTGGGATTGTCCGGCCTATGTCAAAAGAAAAATCCGGACAAGATCGAGGCAAGGTCTGTAATGTAGAACTGGAAAGGTTCCAGCTATACAAACTACAGCAGATGATTTGACAGAACCAAAGGATTCTATAGTCCCCGACGAACCTCAGCCTCTCCGCCGATCTGGTAGGGTTCCTCGCCTGCCTGAGAGATACCTCGGTTTCTCGATGACAGTGGGAGCAAGGATTGCATCATGAGATGATGACCCAACTAGTTTCGAGCAGGCCATCGAGAGTAGGGACTCTGTAAGAATGGCTGGATGCTTAGTGATCTGAGATAGAATCCTTATACACCAACAAAGTATGGACTTTGGTTGCTATATCTGAAGGGTTAAATCCCCATCAGGAGCAAGTATATCTTGAGAAGATTACTTGGTATAGATGGAAAAGTTGAGACTTTCAAAGCTAGACTTGTTAAAGGTTTTCGTCATCGACCAGGCGTGGATAATGATGAAACCTTTTTCGAGTAGTTATGCTTTAGTCTATCCAGATCCTACTTACCACGGCTACATACCATGACTACGATATCTGGCGGTTGGGTGCCATGACTGTTTTTCTAAATACTGATTTAGAAGAGAACGTCTATAAGAACACAGCCAGAGGTCTTCGTAAACAGTGGGAGCAGCGGAAACGTGTGCAGGTTGCTTTACATAATGAAGCAGGCATCGCGGAGTTGGAACGTCTGTTTTGATGTGATAGTCAAAGTGTTTGACCTCACCAAAATGGTAGACGAACCTTGTATTTACAAAAGGGTAGTAGAGAGTAAGGTGGTCATCTTCGTATTGTACGTAGACAACATACTCTTGATAGGAAAAGAGTTTCCTATACTACGATCGGTCAATCTCCTATTATCACTAGGATTCTCCAAATAGGATAAAGATGATACCTCCTAAATCCTGAGATTTGGACCTATGAGATAGATCTAAAGGGATATTAGGCTTCTCACTAGGTATAGTGAGATTGTATCAATCAATCCTGGGGAGAATCACTGGAAGTGTTCCAGGGTGATAAAGACGACTGAATGTCAGTCACAGGCATTGTCTTTACCCTCAGTAAAGGGACGGTATGTTGGAAGATTTCCAAGCTAGATACCGTGACAAACTAGACGATAAAGGCTGGTAACATCGCTATTAAAGATACTACCAAAGAGGCAGTTTGGGTGTATATTGGTTCATAAGATGAACTAGGTTCCTGCCATTGTATGACAATGGAAGTGTGGCTTTGGCCCTGGAACCCTGGTCCCATCAGTGACCCAGACATATTCTGAGGCAGCATCACCTGATCATGGAGATAGTTGATTTCCAGGGAGATCGAGGTTAGGAGAGTAGACTCAGAGGACAACACGGCGGATCCACTCATGAAGGCCTTTTTTCCCAAAAAGAGACTTTTAGGGGAT
This sequence comes from Agapanthus africanus, assembly GCA_030015575.1. NCBI lineage: Eukaryota > Viridiplantae > Streptophyta > Magnoliopsida > Asparagales > Amaryllidaceae > Agapanthus > Agapanthus africanus. The sequence continues at coordinate 777,350,114 of CM057338.1, read as the reverse complement.
GGTTGAGTATGTGATACTGCAACCACTGCTACAGATGGCCCTAGTGCAAGTGGGAGATTGTTAGTTATATGTATGCCCTAGAGGCCATTACTGTACATTGGATGTATATTGTAGTGGATGCTGGGACATATATAGGAATGACTTTCTTGCTCGACATGATAGTACGCTATCTGGTTGCTCTTTATCTTAACATGTATACTTTCTGTCTCTCTGATTACATGTTGATAAAGCCCTTAGGATGTGTACTCGACTTCCAGGACTATGATGAAGATCATACTAGTGGGGCCTGGGTAGTCAGTGAGTACATCCTTCATTGTTCCTAGTCGTGGGAATATCGAGACGGGGCATCGATATTCCAGAGTAGACTAACGCATATCTTCTCGACCCATGCGATGGGCGATGGATGATCCCATATCCATTGGTGTTTGACATCGAAGATGGTATGCGGGTGCTCAGTGGAGACTGGGTACACTGAACGGACTCGCCGAGAACTCCCAGATGGTATTATACCTCACGTCAGATGGGAGTTCTCTGGTGACACTGGTACAGCTTAGTCTGTTGACCCGAGATCGTCATAGAGTCTTGTGTGTCTCCCACTGTGCTTTGATTTCCACCCTACCACGGCTCTACTGAGTTGTGCAAACAGGTGGTTTTTGGGTACAGTCCCGATTCACATGGAGGCAATGAGCGATAGGAGGGGATTCGTCTCTCCCGGTATTGGGGGTTGATGTTGTGCTATGCTCGACTGGCCATAACAGGAAATCCCTGGCCAGGGTTGCAGTGATATACTGGTAAGAGTTATCAGTAGTTTCACGAATGTTATGGACCTCAAGTCAGCATGACTTATCGAGCTACTGGGGTCTGACGTTTACCACCCCTAGGCGAGATATGCGACATATCAGACGAACAGACCGGACTGTACGGTAAGTGTTACTGGTTGGATTCACAGGAGTGTGAGCGGGCTTGCTCGTCGATCTTCTGATCGCTCAATACCCGGGTGGCCGTTACGTTTAGCAGACCGCTTGCGGCTTGTGGGTGTTTGATATGATCATCATCTGCTGCCGGCGTATTGACGAGTCTTTAGAGTCCTACATAGAGGTTTCCTGGCTCAAGCGAAACGAAATAGGAGCGCATATGAGATATGTGCGGGACCGAGAATAATGCGTGTATGTGATACCGTATTCCATTCTCGCGATGATTGTATCGATTGGTTATATGCGATGTAACCTAGTTATCGAATCAAGGATTGATTCGATAAGCCGATACATATGATACTAGTCGGTTATATCCGATATGACCGGATCGTTAAATCAAGTGTTGATTTAATGATTTAGTGCATATTTATATATTTGATATATTACTTTGCGTTAACTAGTATTGGTTCACTTTAAAAGGATTTTCTCACTTGAATTGTACACATTGTATATGCGATATAGTTTTGTGCACATGTTTGTATCATGTTTGATGATACATGCTTACTTGGTTAAGTGTAAAGAATCAAACCATGGTTTAAGTTAATGATTAGGGTTTTGATTATTTATTCATTTAACTTTTTCTTATTTATTCATTTTGGAAAAGGAAAAAGATAAATGAATGGTTGTATGTTTTGTTTTTAGTTGAAGTTTCTTGAAACTTTGACTAAGTCATTCTTTTGTTGTTTTGCTTAACCCTAACCATTTAACTAACCCATGTTAATTCTCTACACTTAACTATAGTTGAAAGTATGATAAGTATTGAATTATTTATCTAATTATTTAAGACTTATCATATCATCTTCTTCTTCTTCATCTTCTTCTTCCATGGAGAAAGCTTGCTACTCCAATGGCAAGTGATGAAAATTAGTGAGAAATCCAAAACTAAAGTCTACCCACTTCCTATTTCTTCATCCTCTACCTCTTGCCAAGTAGTATAGGGTGTTTCCTTCACAAGTTTTCTTGACTTGGTGAAGTTGGAGCTTGATCTAGCGATGCCTCGACGTAGATCATCTTCGGCATCGAACCGACGATCAAGCCCGCCCATTCTCCGACGAAGCCGACGCTAGAGCCCGGATTTTGATTTGGACAGCGGAGAGGACTTCATTGCGCAGCCGTGGAGGTGGTGGACCGGATCTACAAAGGTTGTATATCCGTTCCCTTAGTTAAAATGTTAACTAGTTTGCTTGTTTCGCCTAAATATCTTGTAAACGATCCGTAGTCGGGTTTGTAGGCACCCGTAAAATTTGATTTGTGCATGTTTGATCACTTGTGAGACTTAACTAGAGTGCCTAGGAACCCTACAATACGCCATCCACCCGACTTCTCCCCGTAGATATAAATCTACTCACCTGGTCCTCGCTAGCCGGTGCCGACGTCGCCACACGCTTGCTTGTCTTCTCGAAGTCCACATAGGTTACCTACATATCAAAACGCACCGTATCGCATTAAAATCCGACTCAATACCAAAACGACTCACGAATCCCACATAGGTCAAAACCTATGGTTGCTTTCACAAATCAACCCAAAAACCCTCGACGTCGGCGTACAAACGCCAAACCATCGAGAAAAACCCAAATACACTCATTTGCACATTCACGAACACTAATTTTAATATAAAAATAGGTTAAAACTCACAAAAACCCCAATTTCACTTAAAAATTCTTTTTTCCGAAAATCTAGCAAGCACAATTCGCCGTATTTGTACAAAACATGATGTTTAAATGAATGTAGCGGCCAATATACTTATTAAATATCTTAAATAAGTCATAGAACCAATTTCCGGAATTTAATCTCATTAAATTCCAAAACCCTAATATTCTAGTTTACAAAATACCCTTTTTAACAATTTCATAGCAAAAATGCACAAACTACAATTTAGGTTGGATTTCCATGAACTAAAGTGTTAAAATACACTTAATAAAGTTAATAATATGATAAAAACCCTAACCATATTTTTAATCTCATATTTCGAATTAAATCAAAAAAACTAGTTTGCAACAAAAAGCTTAATTTGGACATTTTTCAAGTAACAACTTGTAATTAACAACTAGATTAGTTTTCTACAAAACTAAATATGTTAATCCACCTCACTAAACCATACACAATCAAACACAACTCATTTCCACAACAAACCCTAACTTGAAATCTTTAATCATGCAATTAAACTCACATAACCCAAATTAACACTTAATTAACTTAGCTTTAAGAAATTAAGTAACAAACTAAGCAAAAAAGTTTAGAATTATACCCAAAAACATTTGAAGATCCACAAGCATCCATGGCCCTCCAAAATGCTCTCTTTTCATAAGGATCCATGCTATACGGGCTAAGCTAAAATGGGTAGGAGTCGGATTTGGGTTTTGGGATTTTTTTGATGGATTTTGGGGCAATTTTTTATGAAGTTTTGAAGAGAAAAGAGAAGGGAAATGGGGGGGGCTGTTGCTGCAGTAGGAGAGGGGGGGGGTCGGCTGGAATGGGAGGGGGAGAGGAGAGAGAGGGAGGTAGAGAAAGTGGGGGAGAAAGTCAAGGTCAAACCAAAGTCAAAAGTCCACCTCATTCATCCATTTTCTTTTCTTTTCTTTTCTTTCATTTCTTTCCTTTGAAATTCAAGTGGGGAAAAAGATGGGGGCTGCTGAATTCAGCCAAGGGGAGAAGTGAATGGGGGTGTGTGGGTGTGGGTACGGGTGTGGGGTGCTGAAAAATGATAAATACAATACCCCAAACATCCATTTACGCTAAAAAAAAGCCTTTTTTCTTCAATAATTTCTAAACCGTTTTGGCAAATGATTTCGTTCCAAAAACCACATGATAAAATTTTATTTAATGTTTTATGATGCACAAAATTTGTTTCAACTCATTCCAATTTGTAATTTTCCCTAATTAAATGTATTAGTGACGGCTTAAAATAATAATAAAATAATATTTTTTTCAGAAAATTTGAAATTTCACCAGCGGCTCAATAAACAGCAAATAATAGCAATTACATAGCTAGAATATGTATATTTAATTTTTATAATAAGATATTTGTATTTTGACTTTTTACGGAAAACCCCCTTATTTTACCGTTTTTTTTTCTCGAAATTCACCGAAACGATTTTCAAAACGTTACAATCTCCCCCCTTAAAGAAATTCGGTCCCCGAATTTAAATTCAAACTCCCCCAAATACTAAAACATCTAAGAAAACCCATCAAGTCGTCTGGGCTCCGAAATTGTAAATACATAAAACAAATCGTAGCACAGCGCATGCGCTTGAAAAATGAGCATATAACTCAAATCAAAACTCCGTCAAGCATCCCGCAATCATCGGAGTCATGGAGAAGACATCAATGCCAAATCCAAATCAAAACCAATATGACATAACTCGAAACTATACATGTAAATATCGAATCTATATCTGTAAGTATCTGAAGGAAATGCATGCCAAATCTCTTTAAGTCGCTGTGCAACGCGTATAACACTGCACAGTGGCGGACGTCTATCATAAGAAAATAACTATATACATATATACCTTTGTTTGAAATGTACATTCCGCCGTTTTGGAAACAATTTAGAAGGGTCTCCTTGTTTTAAACATTTCGTGTCATATCAGACACGTAGGTAAATACTGAGGCTATAGCTCGCTTTTTGGAAATCCCTTCAATAACTATCAATGCATGCAAAATACATTCAGGTACTGTCCTCTGACTAGTCCTGCCCAGTACGAAGACACATGGCAAATATCATAAAACGTACTGCTCCATAGAACCAATCCAAAAGTGCGTATGAAAACCCTATGCGTCCGGTGCGCACGGAAATCAAAATCCATACATGTGCCAAGCAGGTGCACAAAACAACATCAAGGTGCAACGGTTGTCCACACAACATCGGTCATAGGCAACGTACGTGCCTAACAGCAAAATCAGGTGCATCTGACATGCACGAAAAATCTCGATTTAGTGCATCTGGTGTGCACCAAAATCGCATCTCAAGACATGCACTCAACATGCGCGAAAATCCAAATCAGGTGCATCCATCGTGCACGAAATCATGAAATCCAGCATCAAGCGCCGAACATGCGCAAAATCAAATCAGGTGCACAAGGTGCACAAAACAAATATCGAGTATCACAATCGAAATCGAAGTCCAGTGCATCTAAGTGCACAAAAGGCGTATTACTGCACTGCAAGCATATATAAACTATACAGAGTGCAGGAACCAAATCGTGTGCGTGCATACGCACAAAATCAACTCAAATGTCTAAAACCGTAAAATCACAAACATGTGAAACCAAAGCACGAAAACGATATCAAGTGCAACGACTGTGCGAAAATCGTAAATCTTCAATCATCAAAACCAAATCATGCTAATAATTCACCCCAAAACATCGAAATCTAGTATGGCGGAATAGTCCCGCTCAAGCACATACTCAAGAATCTCTGGCCAACTGTCGCGGTCACTAGTGGGACGTCTTGTCGATGATCATGAACTCTGGCCTGCTGGTGTGCGTAACAATGACCACTCCTGGGTCAAGGTCTTCACTGTGAATTACCAATCTCTCGGTCCATCGGCTCATCGGCCCTGTCAGGTGTGCTAACGGGGATGATCCCGTTCTGGCACGTCTCTTGTCATCTCCCGGTCAATCATCGCGACCACTCGTAAGATAGCATATCACTGGCGTCGGCCTCTGGCTCTCTGAATGTACGTGACACATCTGATCCTGGGTGCAAGTATCATTGCAGCAGTGTCCTAGAAGGAATCCTGCTCACGGTCTCTTCCATGTCTCGTCTCTGCCAGCTGTCCGGAAGTCATCGTCCTTTCCTATATCTGCATCTTGCTCTGGAACGACTACATACTCATCGCAACTCCTTCTGGAAGGTAAATCCATATACCATGCCTCAGCATGCGCATCGCATCTCTGATGTCGGCGGAGTGGAACGTCATCTCATCTAGATCTAGTACGAACCTCTTACTTCACTTTTCTCTAATGTCGTCTGCTTTGGACTCGTCTCGTCGCGGCTGCATGGACTGAACTCCAACGGCTATCCTCGTATCGGAAGTCTCCCAAGAAATGCATCTCACCACCTAGCATCCGAATTAAGTCGAACCATTCAATCGATTGTCAAAACCTCATAATCCCCCAAGAGCTCAACATCTTGGGCACAGTTTAATAGTATCGGGTACATACCACAGCATCGGCGGTCCAGCCGTAGAAGGGCAAACCCAAGCCTCACTAATGGCGCCGTAGAACTGCCGCAAACCCGAAGGTTCAAAGGCTTTCACACAGTCATTAAGTCGAGTTAGGGTTTCATTCTTCTAAAGGGACCATAGAATTGCCTGCATGACTTTCCGACTACTTTAAACTTGGAATAATAGGTTTCTGACATTCGATCGTCTTTGTCGACTCCCAACGTCTCCGCGTGAAGTCGTCTCTAGCTGGAATCAATCTATCTGATGACCTCGCATCGGGGTAGGCGAAAGAACCACATGTCCTAGTCATTCATCCTCGGTGACTAGCGACCTTCTATCATCTCTTAGTACAACTCGTACTGCAATAGCTCCAACATCTGGGGCGATATCTCGTCGTTCGCAGCAATAGCTGGCTCACTCGTCTGCATGCTGAACAGTGCCTCCATCATCGTGAGTAAGCAATACTCCAACGGTCATCAAAATCTGGCTGGCCTCTATCAGTGGCTTGATCCTCCGGTACAGATCGGCACATCCGAGTAATCTCATACGGCGACCCATCGAACGCTCGTGGCGCGAAAACACCGTAAAAAGACACATCTCCATAATCGTGTGTCGCCGGAATTTCGCCCTGGTCAGTCCTCGTTCGTGACGAGCTCGTGCTGACCGCAACTCTAGCTGTAGCTCTCCCTGCCCGTAATCGTGGCAGCAAAACCATAACTGGTACCGATGAGGCTAGATCAGGAAGGAATATAATACTGAACAAGGAAATGTACATCCTAAGGCTTCATAAGTGGAGTGGCGTGTCGTAAATATGCCGCGGAACATACCAACGGTACGTCACTTTACTTTAGTCACCTATTCCATCAACCAAGGGTCATCGTATGCTCCGAAGGTTAAAACCTAACGCTCTGATACCCACTTTGTCACGTCCCGAAAGTACGGAACATGACCGGCACTTAAACTACGAAACGTCTCGAGGCGTACGTAATCCAAGTAAGCCGAAAAGCCAGAAATGTAAACCAAGAAAAGTAGTAGAGTGAAGGAAAACCAATTTAAATAAGTAGTTTTAATAGCATAAGCCGAATTATGCGGTTTTTAAGAACAAAATTTACTGAAAATTTCGGCAGAGTCTCCTTTGTAAATACTGGCTCCCAAACGGGATACAACATGAATAGTATACGAAATCAATAAAAAGGCATCCCCAAGCGGGAGCTAGCTCTTCGTCAATCGACGGTCACAACCACACAAGCAATATAATATACAACGCCAACGGCGAGGATCAGAATTCAAAAGGGAACTCAAATCCATAAGAAAACCGCAGAAAAATAACGCGCGACTCTAAGGTCGAAGGAATAACATCACTGGTCTCTATCTCAAAATAAATACATGTTTGGTTGATGGAATTTACTAGATACAACGGAATAATATTATACAAGGTAATAGGATGGGTACGATACAAGAAAAACCCACCTACTGGCAAGTCACCCGAATGAAACTGAGCCCGCAAAGCCGTAATGAAACCTGTACGACAAACCTGCAAGAAACTGGGGCACAACGGGGGTGAGTTGCCAACTCGTGAATAGAAAAACATCTACGCACAGAAATCGCATGTATGACGCAATCCTAGGTCATACGATCATAATATATCATCAAAAAAAGTATATAACATGCAGCCTATAACAAGTCTATGGTAAATATCTAACCCGAGTGTAATCTCATGTGCCCGTGTCAGTGCCTCAGGTAGCAATATATCATATGAATGAGGTATGAATGCATGAAAACAGAATACATGTAAATGAAGAACTGTTTCCATAACTTAGTGAGATTTCCTTTGTATTTTTAAAATGAGGTATCATAATGAAATCAGCATAAAACAGTGCCTAGCATCGGCACAAAACGTAATCCCAATATCTCGATATCTCTGTATCACAGTCTCTGTACCTCAATATCTCGAAATCTCAATGTCTCAATCACAATATCTAGGGCGCCGTCAGTCCAGACCGGCCCCTACCATCCATCTCAAGACCACGACGGTATCCTCCGGATATCCGACGCGTCGGGTAAAATCACCGGTAGGTAGTGCTCCCCTGCCAGGCTCACATCGTCATCATCACGCGCTTCTTGCCCCGGGGTACCTTACCGGGTCCACCATGTACCCGAAACGGTTCATCCGTCTCCTCGAATCGGGTCTCGAAATCCATCAGCAAACTCATGGTGGACGACTCATACATCATGGGAAAAACCGCACTTTTTATTTTAAAAGAGAGAAAAGGTTTATTTATGTTTTTGCGGTTTTTCCCCCTAAATCCAGAAAATCTCATGGAAATCCGAATCCAAATCACCAATAGCATGTAAAACCATGAATGCGGCATAACAATGAATAACAGTATGCATGAAGTGACAAGTAATAACTATAATGTTAAGCTGGCATATGTAAAGCAGGTACACTAATATCATGTCAAATTACTAACTAACAAGCTAAGTCAAGCAATAATATTTTCTATGGTGTACGTGACATGGCAATTACCGATGAAGATGTGTGTGAGCCGGCAAGTAAGTGTACGTGGTACATACGCATCATCGGTAATGGTGTTGGTGTCCTAACAGCATAATATCAACAATGCAATATAAAATAACAATGTAAGTATGCGATGCGGAGCGAGCAACCATAATGAGCGGGAGCTAAATACTAAACAATGGTGCCATTTGAAATAACACGAATCGTGGGGTTTTGAAAATAAGGGCTACAGTGATTTTAAGAAAGGATACGTCTTTTGAAATATCCATAGGATCCCTTGGGCTGTCTTTTAAAATACCCACGATTCGTTAGTTTTGAAATAGGTAGGAGTCTAATCTACTCTAACAACTACACTAAACTATACGGCTGAACTAACAAGCTGAACTATAGGTAAGGAAACCGCCTATCATCTGAGTCGATACATATACATACATGTATATGTATAGTCGGTGATCCCGCCTCAATAATATCATTTCCGATAACATATCTATAGTCGGACATCCCAAGTCAAGAGTGCGGATCAATCATCAATATATATAGCTCGTACGTAAATCCGTCGTACGGCATCCCAAATCTGGGTACGGGTCAATATCTCATTCGTCATACTATTCATCTGGTATCCTCTTTATCAAATATCATGATCGGGGTAGTGACATACGTCTAGTACAATACTGATACCACCTACGTATGGATGCACGTGTGTGAAACACTACGTCAAAGGACCCTCTACAACGTCATGTCATATCTCAAATACGAACCCTGCCAGATCACCGATCTCACGGCCTCAAATCAAATCTCATCGACTTAGCTCAGATCCCCAGTACTATCCTCAAATCCAGTATATGAACACATAGTCCCATACCTATGTGAACACATAACTATATAACCCCATATAAGCACATATGAAGAAAAATGTATGCAAGTATGGGTGTGTATAAATGTGGTGCAACCTCTACTATAGGGTCTCGCAACACTAAACCTATCTATTCACACCTAAAATCTATCTTTATCATCAATAACCTCAATAATAAATAATCAATATATATGTGTGTATACGTATTCGTATACATCACCACGGACTGCGGGGGTGCTATACGCCATCCACCCGACTTCTCCCCGTAGATATAAATCTACTCACCTGGTCCTCGCTAGCCGGTGCCGACGTCGCCACGCGCTTGCTTGTCGTCTCGAAGTCCACATGGGTTACCTACATATCATAACGCACAGTATCGCATTAAAATCCGACTCAATACCAAAACGACTCATGAATCCCACATAGGTCAAAACCTATGGTTGCTTTCACAAATCAACCGAAAAACCCTCGACGTCGGCGTACAAACGCCAAACCATCGAGAAAAACCCAAATACACTCATTTGCACATTCACGAACACTAATTTTAATATAAAAATAGGTTAAAACTCACAAAAACCCCAATTTCACTTAAAAATTCTTTTTTCCGAAAATCTAGCAAGCACAATTCGCCGTATTTGTACAAAACATGATGTTTAAATGAATGTAGCGGCCAATATACTTATTAAATATCTTAAATAAGTCATAGAACCAATTTCCGGAATTTAATCTCATTAAATTCCAAAACCCTAATATTCTAGTTTACAAAATACCCTTTTTAACAATTTCATAGCAAAAATGCACAAACTACAATTTAGGTTGGATTTCCATGAACTAAAGTGTTAAACTACACTTAATAAAGTTAATAATATAATAAAAACCCTAACCATATTTTTAATCTCATATTTCGAATTAAATCAAAAAAACTAGTTTGCAACAAAAAGCTTAATTTGGACATTTTTCAAGTAAAAACTTGTAATTAACAACTAGATTAGTTTTCTACAAAACTAAATATGTTAATCCACCTCACTAAACCATACACAATCAAACACAACTCATTTCCACAACAAACCCTAACTTGAAATCTTTAATCATGTAATTAAACTCACATAACCCAAATTAACACTTAATTAACTTAGCTTTAAGAAATTAAGTAACAAACTAAGCAAAAAAGTTTAGAATTATACCCAAAAACATTTGAAGATCCACAAGCATCCATGGCCCTCCAAAATGCTCTCTTTTCACAAGGATCCATGCTATACGGGCTAAGCTAAAATGGGTAGGAGTCGGATTTGGGTTTTGGGATTTTTTTGATGGATTTTGGGGCAATTTTTGATGAAGTTTTGAAGAGAAAAGAGAAGGGAAATTGGGGGGGGTCTGTTGCTGCAGTAGGAGAGAGGGGGGTCGGCTGGAATGGAAGGGGGAGAGGAGAGAGAGGGAGGTAGAGAAAGTGGGGGAGAAAGTCAAGGTCAAACCAAAGTCAAAAGTCCACCTCATTCATCCATTTTCTTTTCTTTTCTTTCATTTCTTTCCTTTGAAATTCAAGAGGGGAAAAAGATGGGGGCTGCTGAATTCAGCCAAGGGGAGAAGTGAATGGGGGTGTGTGGGTGTGGGTACGGGTGTGGGGTGCTGAAAAATGATAAATACAATACCCCAAACATCCATTTACGCTAAAAAAAAGCCTTTTTTCTTCAATAATTTCTAAACCGTTTTGGCAAATGATTTTGTTCCAAAAACCACATGATAAAATTTTATTTAATGTTTTATGATGCACAAAATTTGTTTCAACTCATTCCAATTTGTAATTTTCCCTAATTAAATATATTAGTGACGGCTTAAAATAATAATAAAATAATATTTTTTTCAGAAAATTTGAAATTTCACCAGCGGCTCAATAAACACCAAATAATAGCAATTACATAGCTAGAATATGTATATTTAATTTTTATAATAAGATATTTGTATTTTGACTTTTTACAGAAAACCCCCTTATTTTACCGTTTTTTTTTCGAAATTCACCGAAACGATTTTCAAAACGTTACACTACTATTCCTGCGGAGGGGTGCTGGGATGTCCGGTTCTCTTGAAACTTCTGGTTCCTTCAAGCTTTCAGTAATAGTTTGTGGTTCTGGAATTTCTTCCAGTTCTATTACGCTCCCACTTATCTGATTTTCTAAAAATTCAGTTTCCAAGATGTAGGCATGCTGAGAAACAAAAACCTTTTGTTCCTCTGCGGAATAGAAAAGATACCCCCTGGAGTTCTTTGCGTATCCCACAAACTTACACAGTACTGAGCGTGCCTCGAGCTTGTCCGCATGCTGCTTTTTTACAAAAGCTGGACATCCCCATGTCTTAAGGTACTTGAGACTGGGTTTCTTCCCACTCGACTTCTGATATGGGGTGGTAGGCACAGTCTTGGTTGAATCATTGTTCAAGAGATATGCAGCTGTTTCTAGCGCATAACCCCAGAAAGATCGCGGCAACTCAGCCTTACTCATCATGGAACGAACCATATCCAATAGGGTTCGATTCCGCCTTTCCGATACACCGTTGTGTTGTGGTGTGTATGGAGGAGTAAGCTGAGAGAGAATTCCATTCTCTTTTAAGTAGCCCAGAAACTCGGCACTCAAGTATTCACCACCTCGATCAGATCTCAGTGTCTTGATACTTTTGCCTGTTTGTTTTTCAACTTCATTCTTGTATTCCCGAAATTTCTCAAAGGCCTCGGATTTGTGCTTCATCTAGAAGACATGCCCATACCTAGAGAAATCATCTATGAAAGTAATGAAGTATGAATAACCACTTCGCGCATGAGTAGACATTGGACCACACACATCACTGTGTATGAGTCCCAAGAGGTCGCTCGCTCTTTCTCCGTGTCCAGTGAACGGAGTCTTTGTCATCTTTCCCATGAGACAAGATTAACAAGTGGCATAAGACTGATACTCAAACGGATTCAAGTATCCCTCTTTATGTAACTTTGTTAACCATGTCTCATTAATGTGACCCAGTCTACAATGCCATAAGAAAGCCTGATTTGTTTCCGAAGACTTTCTTTTAAGTGTGTTCTGGACACTGAAGATCTGAGCTTGATTCAATACGTATTTTCCGTTTTGTAATGTACCTGACCCAATCAGAACTTGATTTAGGTAGATGTTGACTGCATCGCTTATAAAAGTAAAATCATATCTTTCCTTAGAAATTAAGGATACAGATATGATATTATAAGTCGCACCTGGTACATAAAAACAGTTACGCAGAATCAATATTTGCCCAGTTGTCAGTCCTAGATGATATTCCCCTACGGATTCAGCATACATGCTCATTCCGTTAGCAACCCTGAGAGTCATATCACCTTTCCTGATAACCCTACGGTTTCTCAGAGCCTTTAACGAATTACAGATATGAGATCCTGATCCGGTATCCAATACCCAGGAAGTAGGGTTAACTGACATACAGTTCTCAATTACAAACACACCCGAAGCCGAAGCCACAACATGCTTCGAATTCTGGCTACTGGCTTTGCAAGCCCTGCAATCCTTCTGCCCATGTTCATTCCCGTAACAATAGGAACGTCCTGCTTTTACTACATCCAGTCCCGAAACTTCTGCCCTTCCCTTTCTTTCTACTTCCCTGGTTTCCTTCAGGGTAGTAGGTAGAGACTGTTGAACTAAGTCAGCATCTGACCCGTTCTTCAACGTGGTCTTCAAGTCCGTGAGCTCAAAAGAGCTGGTCTCTATAAGGACGTTGCCCCCTATAGATGACCCGATAGCCAACCTCGCTGGAAGCAATTCGTTCGAGGTCTCATATCTTGCGATACGAGATTGCTCTCCATATAAATCTTTGTTATGGAGGAAGATAGAAACTAAGTCCATCTTCTCGTGCTGTCTCTGGTATGCACCATCATCTGAGGCTAACACGAAGCACTTGGCTTTCGCACAGTCTTTTTCCGATGACCTATGGAAATGAATATCCGTGACAGGGGAAGCTGGACCTGAGACGGCAGGGGTTGGATTAGTTAAGGGCTGTCCCAGCTTGTCATGGGCAATGGACATCTGGACAGACCTTTGCCAGTCATAACAGTCAGATTCAGTCATTTTATTATCTAGATGTAACCTAGGTGCGGTCACTGGGTCACTGCAATTAAGAGAGAGAGAAGAAAACACTTAGCATGATGCTCTTGCAAGTTTAGATTGGTTTTTAATTTATCTAAACATGATGGCTCCCACTGTCTCTCGAATCCCTGCTCAAACCATAAAGGAAGAATTAGCCGGGATCAATCTCACCGTACAATACTTGCTTAACCGTTCAGCCAGGCCAGTGTCGGTACTTCGAGGGAGGTTTTCCAACGCTTTCGCGAAGTTCCTTAATTAAGTAACCACTTTTCCTTGTGGGCGTAGCCCCGCTAACACCTTTCTAGACACCTACTAGGTTTATAGCATTGATCGTTAAGTGAGAAAGTTCCTGAGGAGTAGCATATACTCACAGTAGGATCGGGATCCAAATATCATCGCATGACAAAACTGAAGGAATCCTACCAGAATCATCACACTCCAAATGGTATGCAGCGCTAGCAAGTTTCAGTACTTTTGAAACTCCCGATGTGGATTTTTGCCCCATGCTCTTATGACCTTGACGAAGGTCAACAAATCATAAGTCACATTTCAAGTTCTACCCGTCATTGTCCAGGTTAATTTGAACCCACCCGTACATACCCTTGACGAAGGTCAACAAGGTAATACGACTGTCCCAAACCAACGCTTCTTTCTATGCTACATATGAACACCCAACAGCTACCAATCACTATGCCTTGACGAAGGTCAACAAACATAGCTTGAATACTATTGAATATCCATACGAAATGACGGAAGGCTACGAATGGTTTTGGCGAAACCGTGAATGTAGTGAACTTGATATAATCGATGGAACGAGATAGCTTTTAAAAGGAGTGGTTCAAGCTCCGCGTTTAAGAAGCTGGTTTTTGAAAAGAACCGAGTGGTTTTGAAAGTGTTCCAACGACTTTTACTTGGTTTATTTTCTTGCATTAATTCCAATGCGTCCCATCATTTAATCCTACCATTGCAGAAAACAACCAAAATATGGTGTACGCTTATGCCATCAACATTCGCCACGGGGCCCCGTCATCACCCGTTAGGTTACTTAACTAACGACAGAGCGGGGGCTGGACTAGCGCGGATGCAAAACATAAGCAACACCTAAATGTTAGTTGTATGTATGCCCTAGAGGCCAGTATTGTACAGATGATGTATTTTATATTGGATGCTTGGACATATATAGAGATGACTTTCTTGCTCGATATGATAGTATACTATCTGGTTGCTCTTTATCTTAACATGTACACTCGTCTCTTTAAACTGTCTTAAAGTTACATGTTGGTAAAGCCCTTAGGATGTGTACATGACTACCTGGACTATGATGCAGATCATACTAGTGGGGACATGGTATTCCATAGGTACATCTTTCAAGGTCCCTAGTCGCGGGTATATCGAGACGGGGCATCGATATACCAGTGTAGACTAGCGTATATGCTTCTCGACCCATGAGATGGGCGATGGATGATCCCATATCCATTGGTGTTTGACATCAGAGATGGTATACGGGTGCTCAATGGAGACTGGGTACACTGGACGGACTCGCCGAGAACTCCCAGATGGTATTATACCTCACGTCAGATGGCAGTTCTCAGGTGACACTTGTGCAGGTTAGTCTGTAGACCCGAGATCGTCATAGAGTCTTGTGTGATTCCCACTGTGCTTTGATCTCCACCTTACCACGTCCATGAGGGCGGGAAAAACGGTGGTTTTTGGGTACAGTCCCGAGTCACATAGAGGCAATGAGCGATAGGAGGGATTTCGTCTCTCCCGGTATTGGGGGTTGATGTTGCGCTGTGCTCGATCGGCCGTAACAGGGAAGTCCCTGGCCAGGGCTGATCAGAGATTTGCTGGTAAGTGTTACCAGTAGTTTCTCGACCCGTTATGAGCCTTACATCGGCACGACTTATCGGTTATTGGGGTCCGATGTTTACCACCCCTAGACTTGATATGCGACATATCAGACGAACAGACCGGACTGTACGGTAAGTGTTACTGGTTAGATTCACAGGAGTGTGAGCGGGCTAGCTCGTCGATCTTCTGATCGCTCAATACCCGGGTGGCCGTTACGTTTAGCAGACCGCTTGCGGCTTGTGGGTGCTTGATATGATCATCATCTGCTGCCGGCGTATTGACGAGTCTTTAGAGTCCTACACAGAGGTTTCCTGGCTCAAGCGAAACGAAATAGGAGCACATATGAGATATGTGCGGGACCGAGAATAATGCGTGTATGTGATACCGTATTTCATTCCCGCGATGAATGTTTCGATTGGTTGTATCCAATATAACCTAGTTATCGAATCGAAGATTGATTCGATAAGTCGATACATTAGATACTAGTCGGTTACGTGCGACATGACCGGATCATTGAATCAAGTGTTGATTTAATGATTTAATGTATAATTATATATATTTGATATATTACTTTGCATTAACTAGTATTGGTTCACTTTAAAAGGATTTTCTCACTTGAAGTGCACATTGTATATGTGATATATTTTTGTGTGCACTTGATTGTATCATGTTTGAAGATACATGCTAACTCGAGTTTGTGTAAAGATTAAACCATGGTTATATGAATGGTTAGGGTTTTGTTTACTTATTCATTTATTTATATTGATTATTTATTTTGGAAAGGAAAAGGGAAATGGTGGCTTTCCTTGGTTCTTTCATGAAGCTTCATGAAGAGTTGAAAAGGTTGACCATTTTGTTTTCTTCTCTTAACCTAACCATTCACCTAACCCTAGTTTGCTCTCTACACTTGACCATAGTTAGGATATGATAAGTATTCATATTATTTTCATTATTAAACTAACACTTATCATATTCTATCTTCATCTTCTTCATCTTTGAAAAGAAGAAAAGCTTACTAGCTTTAATGGCATCTTGAGAAAAAGAGTGAGAAATCCAATTCTAAAGTGAATCCACCTCCTATTTCTTCATCCTCTACCTCTTGCCAAGTAGTATAAGGTGTTTTCTTCACAAGTTTCATGACTTGGTGAAGTTAGAGCTTGATCTTGTGTTGCCTCGACGTAGATCTTCTTCGGCATCGAAGCCGACGACCTAGCCCGCCCATTTCTCCGATGAAGCCGATACAAGAGTCCGGGATTCGAGATGGACAGCTAGAGGACGTCTACGTGGAGCTAAGGAAGTGGAGAACCGGATCTACAAAGGTTGTAGCCTCTTTCCTTTAGTTAAAATGTTAACTAGTTTCACTTTTCGCCTAAACTCTAGTCAACGAATCCGTATTAGGGTTTCTCGGCACTTGTAAAATTTCAAATTGGCATGGTTGATGCCTTGTGAGACCTTATTAGAGTGCCTAGGAACCCTACAGTGGTATCAGGGCCTAGATTTAGCCTTCGGCGAAGTGTAGACGACGCTTGAAATCCGAACGAACATCGAAACCCTAACCAAAATTGCTCTCTGGACTTTTTTCAAAAACTGTGTTTTTTCCAGATTAAAAATGCTCAAAAAAATTCAGCAGGGAATTCTAAGAATTACGGTGCAAAAATTACCTCATGATGTGTCTAATACGCGGCGGAACCGCGTCAGAAGCCTGGCTTCTGCGGCGGTTCCGCGGCCAAATGATGGGAATTGCCTTCAATTTTTGCACAGTAATTCATGTTTTCAGGTGTTGAATTTTCTGAGAATTTTTAATTTTTACTCAAGAGTTGAGTATTTTGGGTTGTATTGGGAGTTCGTAGATTCGATCGGATTATCAGACTTCGTCTATGTGTTTTTCCAGATAATTTTAGAATATGTTAAAAAGTTCGACCGGATGTAAATACCCAATCTTTCCCCTGCCGGGAAATTTCCAATTGTTGGACTTTTCCGTAGTTTAATGACGTTCTAAGTAGTGCAAGTAACGCGATGGTCCCTCTAGAAGACAACAAACCTTAACTCGATTATGTGACCGTCTTGAACTGCCCTTTGAACCTTAGGGTTTGGGGCAGTACGGCGTGCCACATGTGACGCGTTGGCTTGACCCTTCTACGGCTGGACCGTTGGTACTGAGGCATGAAATGAATGTCTTTGAACTTATTTCATGTGTTGAACGGTTTCGGGAAAACTTGGGTGTTCGAATGTTCGATCGGAAAGTTTGATATTTTCTATTTATCCGGAATGGGATGCAATAATTGGAATTCACAAACAGTTATGAGATAACTGAATGAATGTTATAAATCTAGCGGTTTAGTCTCACTTGATATTGAAAAGAGTTTTCGATAATGAGACTAAAATGCGGGGTTTATAATTGTTAGGCATGTGATGTCTAAGTATTTCATTTGATTAGGCATGCGATGTCTAAAGAGGTTGCGGATTCCAACTGTTGTAGTTTTACACTTTCTTTTCTGTGACCGTAAGTGTAATATATGATATCGCCGGTTTCGTTGCTATATGTCAACGACAATTGGGATGCGCATATTTACTTACGTTGATGACATGTGATGTTATGTGTTGCTGGATATGTTATATTGGATCGTCGTGTTCGAATAGCCGGGGGTTTTATGTGAGATGAGTGTTTTTCATTTTCATTCATGTAAAAACTTGTATGTAATATTCTTTTATTGGGGCACTTCCAGGTTGCGGAAGATGTCACCTTTTGAATATTATTTACTTTTTCGCATTAGGATAGACCCAAGGAGGGGAGCACAAGTAACCGGGTTCTAGGGTCCAGTGGGAGACCATCTCGAGGAGTCGAGTCCGGGTCTCCTAACCCTAGAATTGGTAGGGTTGCTTGCCGCTCTCGTAGGGGTCTAGGGGTGTGGGATTGGCTATTCATCACGACCGTGGAATCCGTGTTTTATACTGGCTCGTATTGAAAACACGGATGTCCTAGTATATCCAATATTTCATATGATATTTTCTGCTGCGATATCTGTGATGTGATGATTTGATATGTTCTGATGGATACAGTATATAGTATATATGATATATTATATAGACGTTACTTATGTTTTGCACCCGCACTAGCCCTGCCCTGCTCTGTCGTTAGTTACCTAACCTAACGGTGCACGAGGGGACATCGAGGCGAATGCGGATGGCATAAGTGTACGTCGTATTTATCTGTGATGTTTAGATGACTTAAATGATGGGACTTCATTAATGTGATTAATGAAAGAAAAGAAACCTAAAAGATGTTGTAGAATCAAATTTTAAATAAAAAGGGTAGCTACAGTTTTGCTTTGCATAGTGGTATATATGATATACCCTGCACCTTATTCGATAAGGAAAAGGGCCGAGATCCCTTCACCGGGAGTGACCCCTTTAGCAATAACTGGCAGATGCTACACACTCGGTCTACTTTTGATTTTTTTTGGAGTTTTGCTTTGCACAGCGATATAAATGATATATCCCACACCTCATTCGACGAGGAAAGGGCCGACGATCCCTTCACCGGGAGTGACCCCTTTAGCAAAACTAGAAAAGGCTCAAAATCACTCCATTTCAAAACCTCACTCGATTCTATAACGATATCATGTTCATTACGCTCATGGTTTTTCTGAAAAACCTGCGTAGCCCTCCGTCATTTCAGATAAGTACTACTTAGTATTCA